>JAUIMM010000141.1:1267500-2467500 GCA_031769625.1 Taudactylus pleione | reverse complement strand
GATGCCTAATGGAGTGGTTGGGGTCCAGGTCAGACCTCACGGCGAAGTGCAGCGGGCAGAACTTTGACCCAGGGAGCCTGTTCTGGGCCTTTCACTGGATGGATTTGGATGATATCACATAATAAAGCTTAACAACTTTAATATTTAAACCCGGGCAACTCCGGGTACTTCAGCTAGTTATTATTATTAACACTTATTTACAGTATATAGCACCAGCATATTCCGTTGTGCTATACAATTGGGATCAAACAATAAGTAAGGACAGACAGATAGGGAAGGAGGTAAGAGGGCCTTGCTTGCAATCTATAGGGAAATAGATTGCAAGCAAATACACAAGGGTAAGTACTACATGTTGCAGATCAGTCAAGCCAGATTGCAGAGGTTCTTGTTGGGCTACATGATCAAGTCACACAGAAATGTTGTTGTGGTCAGTGGGTTGAGTGTAGAAAGAGAACATATGTAGAGTTATGGGTGGACTGTATATATGGGATATAATTGGGTATAATGGTCTATGAAGGTTATGTGGGTGTTAGTGGATTTGATATGCTGCATGAAGAGGTGAGTTTTCAGGGAATGCTTTAAGGTTTGGAGACTAGAAGAAAGTCTTATGCATGGGAGGGCATTCCACAGAGTGGGTGCAGCCCGAAAAAAGTCCTTTAACAGTGAACAGGAGCAAATGGATAATGAACTGTGAATGAGAGCAATGGGATAATGAGTGTAGATGAAAGACGCAGATTTTGCACAGAGTTGAGAGGTCGGGTTGGGAAGTAGTTTGAGATAAGTGAGGGGATGTATGTTGGTGTAGTTTGGTTAATACCCTTAAATGTACTGTAAGTAGGTATTTTATATTGATTTTTTTTAAATATAGGCAACCAATGTAAGTACTGACAGAGTAGAGCACAAATACAAAAATGTTTTGTGAGGGAGGTCAGCCATGCTGCTGTAGTCTAAATAAATTATAAGGGTAAAAATCTATTTAGGGGAAGACCAGTAAGGATACTATTGCAATAATCAATGCGGGAAATAATGAGTGCATGAACTACAGTGTTTGCAGTGTCTTGTGTGAGATATGGGCATATTCTGGATATGTTTCTTAGATGTATGTAACAGGATTTTGTATCAGATTGAATGTAGGGGACAATGTAGAGTCAATGATGATACCCAGGGCCGCCATCAGGGGGGACTGCCAGGACTGGAGTCCCGGACCTGGACAATCGGGGGGGCCTGTCCACTCCTACTCCCCTGCCGCACAATAGTAGTGAAGTGACACGAGTCACTTCCCACCCAGCCGCCCTCCTGCACCGCCCGGTGCAATAAAGTTTGTCATCACACCATGCTGCTTAATGAGAGGAGCCGCGCCATAGCGTGCGAAGACTAGTGTGAGGATAAGGGGTTCTCTCAATCACCCAGATACCGAGAATGATACCGATGGTTTCTTTTTCACGACACACAGAAATAGATAATATGCAGTGGCAAGAGGTAAATAAAGCAAAAGGGCAATATGCAGTTAGCAGTCCAGACAGAGCCAGTCCCTGGAAAGGTTAAAGTTCCAGAGATAATTCCATGCAAGAGCTAACGACACACAGTTTCACACAGGAAAACTATCACAGATGAGACAGCAGTGATAGTGTATTAGTCCACCCAAGCGTTTCCAGGATACCACACAGTAGAAACTATCACAGATCACACAGCAATAATAGCAGATAGTCCACACTGGTGAACGAAGATCTCCACACATGAGTTTCCAGATGTATACATCCACCCAAGACTGGTGATGTGTTCCACTAAGCACCTTGGCAGAATGTCTTTTCTTAACCAAGGTCAGTAACTAACATGAGGAGCTGCCCTGGGTGGCCTCCTTTAAAACCTTCCAATTTCCCACAGTGTTCGTGACCACCCAGGGGAGTTGCATAGTTTCTGATTTGTGTGGGTCCCTTATCCTGTCCCTTCCTCCTACCTCCCCAAGATACCATATCCCTCAATAACACATGCTAGCTTGGCACTATGCTGACTGCCAAAGTCCATGGAGGAACAAAGGAATAATGACAGGGTAATTGGTTTAAGTCCTGAGTGCCCCCTGTGGAGTAGGAATTTAACCCATGAGGTGATTTTTCTGTCAGATTTTACATTTCTCTGCTGGTTACTTCCTGTGTGGCTAGGTCACAATAACAGATAGAAAAACAGGCATATGGACAAGGGCTAAACATAAAGGCTACACATTACATTTCCTCACATTATTACAGTATATATTATACCTGCTAATGCAAAAGTTCAAGTCCTGTGAATGAACACACATTTGGGGACATTTACACCAGCAGACGAATAGGGGAACAAAAGGGCTAAAAAGTTCATTAATTGCTGAAGAGAGACACTGCAAATACATTTTTAACACACATCTCATTTTCTCCCAACTAGTTATCCACTACCGTGAGGGACTACACCATCATCGATGCGCACTCCCATGGGTCGTTGGTCATTGTCGTTCATCACCTGAACATGCAGGCCAACCTGACGATATTGTCAGGTTGTTGCATGTTCAGGGATGAGGGAGGGTGCCTGGCACTGAATGATATCGTTTATGATATCGTTTAGTGAGTGTGCTCAATGACGTTAACGACATTGAGCACACCCCTGCCGGAGACACCCTAGACAATATCGCTCATGGAGCGAATCGTATAGTGTGTACGCACCTTTAGGGGTCTATTCACTAATCCTTGGAGAGAGATAAAGTGGATAAAGATAAGTCCCAGCCAATCAGCTTCTAACTGTCATTTTTCAAACACAGCCTGTACACTGACAGTTAGGAGCTGATTGGCTGGGACTTATCATTCTTCACTTTATCTCTCTCCAAGGCTTAGTTAATAGACCCCTTAACATGATTTTTATATAAATAAAGAACATAACTTTTACACCATGTGTATCTTGTTGGAGAGGAGTGCGCTCCTGCGCTGTCTTTTCCTCGCTACAGTGACTCTTGCTGGACACCTTTACTAAGATGGTCGCCAGTACACTAGTGCACATGCGCGACCTGGCGTCATTACTGTGAGTGTTGCAGTGCTGCACGGATGGACGTGCATCACTTAGATCCCAGAGGTGAAACTACATATATGCGCTGTCAGTGTTGGACTGGGGAATGAAGGGCCCACCAGGGAATGCAGGGGTAGGGCCCAAAGTTAAGGGGTGTGGTCCAGAGGGGATGTGACCAGTCACCACAGAGGGATTTGGCCAACCATTCGAGAGGGCATGCAAAAGAAAAGGGACCCTTTATAAAGGAGGATTTGATTGGCAGGAGGGCTAATCTTAGTGTAGTTTCTATAGAAACACACCAAGCACCCAAGTCAACCATGATCCTGCTTTACCAAGTTACTCTCCCCTAGAGCAGGGGGTAGGGTCCTCAAGCAGTGGGGCAAACCAGGGATTTCCCCTGTACACCTGTGGGCCAGTCTGACCCTGTGCGCTGTACCACCATATATACTGCTAATATCACCACTGTATGTCAGCTACACCGCTGTTTATTTACCACTGTTCCCTTATAAACCTGCAAGCCTGGTTAGGGATCACTGTTTGGCCTAAACTCCATTTCACAATTCTGCTGCTGCCTATTATAAACCTCCTAGGTTCTATGCAATCAGGGCATAACAACATCAGTTTTGAAGCCCATTTAGCTTTGCTGTAAAAAGGTTAGTAATCAGCAATATAAAGTGCACAGGGATCATTCAGACCCGGTCTCAAGCACCGATGTGCTCGCAACCGGGTCGATAGTTAGCCCTTCGCACGCGCAGCGGCTGCACTGCGCGTGTGCAAGACCCGGAGCGAGAGAGAAACTCTCTCGCTCCGGAGCTCTCTACAAAAGGGGAGGCTGTCGATGTTGATCGACAGCTCGCCCCGTTTTGTAGGCGGGCCCGGGGGGTGGTTACCGTTTTATGGACGGCCGCACTGACATCATCAGTGATGTCTGTGGGGAGCTTCCTGCTCGATCAGAGCAGGAAGCTCCCTGGGGCTTGCGGCTGCCGAGACCCAACCTTAGGGTCTCGGCGCAAGCTCCGATGGTCGCGATGGTGTTCACCATCGTGACCATCCACCTGGTCGGTCATAGCTTACCTAACGACCAGGAGGACGCACTTCAAAAATGAAGCGGCCACCCTCATTCAGAGAGAGCGATCGCTTCTTGCAACCGCCTCTGAATGAGGGCCTGTGTGTCATTACTGGCTTCGGTGGCCCTGATTACAAATTCAATTATCATAAAAAATATATGAAGGAAATGTCTACATCTATTATGTTTTGTCAATCAGACTATTGTGGTAAATAAGTAAATAAAATAAGACCGTATTTCTTTTATTTTATGTATGCCGTTTTCCCCATTGCACAGCAATGCAGGGGACTTGTGGCACCTTATAAAAAATAATAATAATCCAAACCAGTGGAAATTTTCACTATATTATTATTATTTAGTGATACTTAAATTGGATCTGTTCTAATATCTAAAACCTAGAATGACAATCAGCAATAATGAGAAAATAATAATAAAATATACGGTACTAAGCTATTTATATAATTACAGGGCTGTCTCAGTGGCCAATCATATTCAGCGCTGAAAGCGATTTGTGGTGCCATTTTCCCTGCACTTGTGCTGAAGCGGATAAGAAGGAGCTGGCCTTCTGTCACGGCACTATTCACTCTTTGCGATAGCAATGGTGACGTGCCAGTACCTGTATGGTGCTACTATAGTTCAATGAGCTAGGTGAGCAATTACTATCTGTAGTGAGGCTTTAAGTAGAATGTGAGGCTAAGAGGGAGATGATTTGACAATACTCAGTCACAGCAATAATGGCTGTGTTGCAAAACTGGCCATAGAGAGGTGTTCACATACACCTATTCTCAAATCGCGCCAAATAGCACCATTTAACGTGCCACGGGCTTTGTTACTTAGCTATGTCAAAACAATAATCCTATGTACCTAGTATATTATAAGTGAACTAAGACAAAAAACGTAGCACAGTGTAGGAAATAGTAACAGGAAAAAGGAAGTTAAACAGGGAAAGACAGTGCTGCCACTTTATACTAGGGGTGTGCACCGGCCACTTTTCGTGTTTTGTGTTTTGGTTTTGGATCTGGATCTTTCTTCGTGTTTTGGATCTGGATTGGTTTTGCCAAAACCACCCTTCCGTGTTTTGGGTTCTGGGTTTTGTGTTTTGGATCTGTATTTTTTTGAAAAAAAGTATAAAAACAGCTAAAATCACAGAATTTGTAGGTTTTTCTGCTCCTATGCTATTATTAACCTCAATAACCTTAATTTCCACTCATTTCCAGTCTATTCTGAACACCTCACACCTCACAATAGTGTTTTTATGTCCAAAAGGTTGCACCGAGGTAGCTGGATGACTATGCTAAGCGACACGAGTGGGCGGCACAAACACGTGACCCATCTAGGCGTGAAACTGCAGTGGCAGACAGGATGGCAGTTTGAAAAACTAGGCCCCAAACAGTACATAATGCAAAGAAAAAAAAGAGGTGCAAGATGGAACTGTCCTTGGGCCCTCCCACCCACCCTTATGTTGTATAAACAGGACATGCACACTTTAACAAACCAATCATTTCAGCGCCAGGGTCTGCCACACAACTGTGGCTGAAATGATTGGTTCGTTTGGGCCCCCACAAAACAAGCTGGCAATTAATGTGTCCCTGCACAAACTGGCTCTACGGAGGCAAGATGTCATCCTCATCCTCCTCATCCACCGATTCCTCACCCTCTTCAGTGTGTACATCCTCATCCTCACAGAGTATTAATTCGTCCCCGCTGGAACCACAGGTCCCTCTGTACGTTCTGGAGGCTGGTCTCCCTGGAAGAGTTGATCATTCATTTTATGAACATCATCTTCTCCACATTTTGTGGAAGCAACCTCCTACGCCTTTCGCTGACGAGGTTCCCGGCTGCACTAAACACTCTTTCGGAGTACACACTGGAGGGGGGGCAACTCAGGTAAAATAGAGCCAGTTTGTACAGGGACCTCCAAATTGCTTCTTTTTCCTGCCAGTACAGGTACGGACTGTCTGACATGCCTACTTGGATGCTGTCACCGATGTAATCCTTTAACAGACAGACGCACGCTTGTCGCTGCTGCTTTGAGGATGCAAGTGCGGCTACAGCCCACACAATTCACAAAGACAGAAAAAAAAAAGAATATTTTTATTGATTGTGGAGCGTACTTTGAGGGTTACATCACCCTTTAACAGACAGACGCACGCTTGTCGCTGCTGCTTTGATGATGCAAGTGCGGCTACAGCCCACACAATTCACAAAGACAGAAAAAAGAAGAAGAATATTTTTGTTTGTGTAGCACACTTTGAGGGTGTCACCACCCTTTAACAGACAGACGCACGCTTGTCGCTGCTGCTTTAAGGATGCAGGTGCGGCTACAGCCCACACATTTCACAAAGACCGAAAAAAAAAGAACAATATTTTAATTGTTTGTGTAGCACACTTTGAGGGTGTCACCACCCTTTAACAGACAGACGCACGCTTGTCGCTGCTGCTTTAAGGATGCAGGTGCGGCTACAGCCCACACAATTCACAAAGACAGAAAAAAGAAGAAGAATATTTTTATTGTTTGTGTAGCACACTTTGAGGGTGTCACCACCCTTTAACAGACAGACGCACGCTTGTCGCTGCTGCTTTGAGGACAGTATCATATGCAGTGACAGTAGACTTGTCAGAAATTGTTGGCACGTCCTTCAGTCCGGACCATATGTCCAAACCAGCCCTTGACTTATGACACAGGCGCACGCTTGGCGCTGCTACTATGTTGATGCACGTGCGGCTACATCGCACACAAGTCACAAACACATTAAAAAAATAGTTTTTTATTTTTTGGAGCACTTTGAGGGTTACACCACCCTTTAACAGACAGACGCACGCTTGTCCTGCTGCTTTGAGGATGCAAGTGCGGCTACAGCCCACACAATTCACAAAGACCAAAAAAAAGAACAATATTTTTATTGTTTGTGTAGCACACTTTGAGGGTGTCACCACCCTTTAACAGACAGACGCACGCTTGTCGCTGCTGCTTTGAGGATGCAGGTGGAATCTAGACGGGATTTGGAACCGGGGACACACTACCTCCATCAATTGTCTAAATCCCACTGCACTAATGGCGGATACCAGACGCACGTCTAACACCAACATAGCAGTCAAGGCCTCAGTTATACATTTTGCTTCAGGATGACTGCTGTCGTACTTCATCCTCATCGCTAGGGACTGTTGGAGGGTCAATTGTTTAGTAAAAGTAGTGATGTTCCTACTTCCTCTCTGGGATGATGAACAACTCCCAGCAGCAGCAATAGCACTAGGAGGAAGTGGTTCTTGATGTTTCCCTATTTTATTTTTATCGGAGAAAGTTTGGTCCTCCATTTATGTTATATTGATATATACGTGCGGCTAAAGCGCACACAAACACAGAAAATATTTTTTTTATTTTTGCTGGAGAGTAGTGCACTTTGTGGGTTACACCACCCTTTAAGAAATGAGCCAGCCGGCTCTTTACTTAAGGGACATAGGCGCACGCTTGGCGCTGCTCCTTTGTTGATGCACGTGCAGCCACAGTGCACACAAGTCACAAACACAGAAAATATATATTTTTTTGGTTTGGAGTGTACTTTGGGGGTTACAGCACCCTTAACGGTCAAGCCAGCCGGCCCTTTACTTATGACACAGGCGCACGCTTGGCACTACTTTGTTGATGCACGTGCGGCTACTGCGCACACAATTCACAAACACAGAAAATTATTTTTTTTTTGGTTTGGACTGGAGTGTACTTTCGGGGGTTACAGCACCCTTAACGGTCAAGCCAGCCGGCCCTTTACTTATGACACAGGCGCACGCTTGGCACTACTTTGTTGATGCACGTGCGGCTACTGCGCACACAATTCACAAACACAGAAAATTATTTTTTTTTTGGTTTGGACTGGAGTGTACTTTCGGGGGTTACAGCACCCTTAATGGTCAAGCCAGCCGGCCCTTTACTTATGACACAGGCGCACGCTTGGCACTACTTTGTTGATGCACGTGCGGCTACTGCGCACACAATTCACAAACACAGAAAATAATTTTTTTTTGGTTTGGATTGGAGTGTACTTTCGGGGGTTACAGCACCCTTTAACGGTCAAGCCAGCCGGCCCTTTACTTATGACACAGGCGCACGCTTGGCACTACTTTGTTGATGCACGTGTGGCTACTGCGCACACAATTCACAAACACAGAAAATAATTTTTTTTTTGGTTTGGACTGGAGTGTACTTTGGGGGTTACAGCACCCTTTAACGGTCAAGCCAGCCAGCCCTTTACTTATGACACAGGCGCACGCTTGGCACTACTTTGTTGATGCACGTGCGGCTACTGCGCACACAATTCACAAACACAGAAAATAATTTTTTTTTTGGTTTGGACTGGAGTGTACTTTGGGGGTTACAGCACCCTTTAACGGTCAAGCCAGCCGGCCCTTTACTTATGATACAGGCGCACGCTTGGCACTACTTTGTTGATGCACGTGCGGCTACTGCGCACACAATTCACAAACACAGAAAATAATTTTTTTTTTGGTTTGGACTGGAGTGTACTTTCGGGGGTTACAGCACCCTTAACGGTCAAGCCAGCCGGCCCTTTACTTATGACACAGGCGCACGCTTGGCACTACTTTGTTGATGCACGTGCGGCTACTGCGCACACAATTCACAAACACAGAAAATTATTTTTTTTTTGGTTTGGACTGGAGTGTACTTTCGGGGGTTACAGCACCCTTAACGGTCAAGCCAGCCGGCCCTTTACTTATGACACAGGCGCACGCTTGGCACTACTTTGTTGATGCACGTGCGGCTACTGCGCACACAATTCACAAACACAGAAAATTATTTTTTTAGCACTTGGGGGGAGCACCCCTGATGGACAGAGCACCCCCTGGACAACACTACAGCACCCCTTTAGGACTGGGACACTGCACAGGACTTTGGAGTGGACACAGCCCCTATGGAGAACTGACTGCACAACACAGTCCAGCCAGCCCCTATGGACTTTGAAGTAGTGGACACAGCCCCTATTAACAACAGCAGCACAGCACAACACAGCCAGCCCCTATAGACTTTGAAGTAGTGGACAACAGCAGCACTACACTACACTACACTACGCAGCCCTAACTCCCACCCTCCCTCTTCACTGTCCACAGCCGAGTGAGAAAATGGCGCCGACGCGGGTACCTTATATAGGATCCAAAACCCGCGAGACTCGGAAGGCAGGATGATGACGTTTTGCCTCGATTTCAGATCCGAGTCAGGCGGGAAAAGTCGAGCCTGACTCGGATCGGACTCGGATCGGGGGGGCTCGGGGGGGTTCGGATTTCAGAAATCCGAACCCGCTCACCCCTACTTTCTACCAAATTCTTTGAAACAAAAAATATTTCCTGAGTACCTACTTACAAAATTTTGCAAACTAAGGCACAAAATGGAGGAAAAACTAACACAATTAAGGAAACGTAAAAGCAAAAAGTAGCAAAGCTGAGGAAAAGTTATAAAATTGAGGAAAAAGTATGCAGTACGAGGATCGCGCCAGACGTCTCGTCAAAAGGCATAGGTGTATGAGGACACTATCTGCAGTGTTTCACAGGTCCTGAGGCTGAATGCTAAATTGTAGAATAATAAATAATGTAGCCAAGCTCTATTGTTTAGAAGGATTAAATGGGCCTGCATGACTGAGTGCCATAATTAGATTTCCTAATAACAGAGTCCGAATAAAATAGACACTAAATAAACAGCTGAAAGTTAATCCTCTTTACACAAGGCTGACTAATATCTTTAAGATCCTGCGTTAAACAAGTTTCATTATACAGTATACTGTGCACAATAAGGGGGGTATTGCATAGCCATACACATAGGGAAAGTGGATAATTGAATTTAATCATAAGCTGTCGTGCCTTGCTATCTCCTCTTTGTCCAGGAGGTGGCACTGTAATGAGAGAGGAGAAAATGTTTGGAAAAAATTGTGGGTCTGCAGATGAAAAAGTATATAAGTATGTCCCCAGTCAGAGCTGTAGCGGGGCATTCTAGACATCCTGCAAGCCAAATATAGTGCCTCCTATCGTACTTGCAACACTGCTCGCAGACCCCTAATTACGCCACCTCTCAATTATACCTATCAATTACAGTTTTAAATTACGGCATCTGAATAAAACAAATATGTCCCTCAATGGAACAGAATAAAGATGCAGTAGTTTTACAAATAGAATGTATCAATGTATCAGAATAGCTGTTTTAGTTTCAGTATATGATAATTCATTCCAAACACACTACCGATGGCATTACACAACAACAATCAGGGGTGGAACGAGTGGTGGTGAGCAGGCGCCGTGCAACGCGGCCTGCCACAATGTAGGTGCCCGCTGCCCGATAGTATCTCCAGCAGGCCAGCCAGGTACTAATAATGAATCTGCCCCTCATGCATGAGGGGTTCTGGACAGATATAAGGGCATGAGGGGCTCTGTGCTTAAATATATGTATGGGCACGAGGTGGCTCTATGGTGGCATATGAAGGGGCATGAGGGGCTGAAGCATATAAAGGGGCATGAAGGAGCTCTGAGCAGAAAAATAGGCATGAGGGAACTTAGCGCAGACATAAGGGCATAATGGGGCTCTAGTATATAATGAGGCACAAGGGGCTCTGTGGCATATAAAGGGGCATGAGCCGGTTCTGAGCTGGCATGTAAAAAGACATGAGAGGGCTCTTTATTAGTGGTAAGAAAATGGTTTGAACACTAAAACTAAATGGCTGTAACCCTATTGCCTATTTGGCCACTCCCCCGGCCAGTCTCCCTGTCCAGGAATCCAGCCCCTTTAACTTTTCATATTCCCTAGCGTGGCCCCAGGGAGGACGCGACTCGGTATGACATGGTTATGTGTCACCGAAGAGGGATTCTGTGGTGTTTTAGTTTTGCCAAAACCACCCTCAAGCGTTTTGGTTTCGGTTTTGCTTTTTTATCTGGATTTCTTCAAAACTGATAAAATGGTGTAACTTGGACCTGTTTTTGTTCCTATCATATTAATAACATCAGTAACAATAATTTCTAGTCACTTCCAGTCAATTTTGACCACCTCACAATTTTGTTTTCACCCATATTGGCAATAGGCTGCAGCAAGCTACCTGGCTAAACTAAGCTCAAACACACAGGGGCCCATTTATCAAAGTGTATTTGAGGGTGTTTTCGGGGGTTTACCTTAAATACTAAGTATCCCCTGTATGTATTAAGGAAGGACGGCAGCAGGAATCTCTAATACGTGCTGTGATACCTCCATTACTACTGACAGCCGCATCCCACATAGGTTTGTATGGGGGATGCGGTGCTGCCAAATTTACCAATATCCGGAATGAGATGCATTCTAGATAATGGCTCCCGCAGCTAACGCCAGTGCAGCACCCCCTGCACTGGCCGGCAGCTCTGCGGAGACATCGCCGGGAAGGGCGCCTTTCAAGAGCCGTGTCCCTGCATGTCCCGGATGATACATCCGGCCAATAGTATCGCTTTTTGCAATGCGATCACGGGCGTTACTGGCATAACCTGATTGCGTTGCAAAAGCGATCATTGATAAATGGGCCCCATGGTAGTTTAAAATAATATAGCACATCTATGAAAAACAATTATAAGTGCAGCTCACTTCAAGGGCCTGATCCAAATGTGGACGTATCGCACAGCTGCAAGGAAACGGCTGTGCAATAACGTCCAGCACATATATAAATGCTGCAGTAAGTGTCTATAGGAAGCAAACGCCTCCTGATAGCAATAGTGATCTGAGTGCAGCATCTGTAGATAATCGCGATGGCGGCAGCACCGGCTTACCAGCTTCAGCTTACTCAGACTGGCAGCTTGCGAGGCAAGGAAATCTGAGACCACCGACGCAGACCCTGGCCTCAGCACTCTTGGAAAATGGGGGCGACACGCTTGTTTCCGGGAATGCAGCCCAGGCAGGTGGCTTGGGGGATCTGCGAGCGAGATCGTAGGACCCTTTCTGCACATGCGCAGAGTGGGTCCTGCACATGTGTAGACACCAAACAATCGGATTAGTAGGTATACCCGAATTAGGCCCCAAATTCTCTAATAACAAACATACACAAGAGCCGGCTTGCACTGGACTGCAGGTGGTGCTAGTGTGACAAACATACACAAAGATTCCTGCAGTGTGCACTCCAACCACCTACAGCTCTCTCTAATGACATACACTCTCCTGTGTGACATGTCACCTGACATCATGAGGAGGGACATACTGTACATCAGGGCCGTAGCTAGGGTAGTGCGGCCGGTGCCATCGCACAGGGCACCACAGGTCAGGGGACGCTGTTTGGACCTGTCAAATTTTTGTTTATTATCATTCTTGCTTGTAGCTTCCTCTTATTTCATCCCCAGCATCTCCTGGCCTCTCCTATGTCTTCCCTGGCCCTTTACCATGAAGCCGTGGCCCTTTTTTGGGTGCATTATGTCCCTCTGAAAAATGAGGGAGGCGCTAATGCTCTTTCTGGCACAGGGCACCAAAACGTCTAGTTACAGCTCTGCTGTACATTCAATCCAAAACACGTAATATCCGTTTATAAGATACCAGTTCCAAACTTAGCGAGCAGATCCGAGTCAGTACTCGACTCTACTCGGAACCCCAAAGTTCGGGTTTGTTCCGCTTACAGCAACACTGCTCATCTCTTCTTTTAACGGGACAAACTAATTGCTTGGCTAGCCTCCTATCATATGCATTGCATACAGGCCTACCTCCCGGTTTTTCGAGTAACCCTCCGCACCCCCGGAAGGTTAGGCATTTCTCCCGCATTCTGCCCACTTTCTAGTGAAGTGGGTAGAATGAGGAGAATTCCTGCGGCGATCGCGGGTCTCCGTGGAGAGGGTGGGGCTTAAGACACGATTCTACATGAATTACGTAATTTGGCCCCGCCCCCTATGTAAATTCTAGCCAATCGCAGCAATTTTACCGTGAGGAGGCTGGGCTTAATGACACAAATCTTCAGGCCCCGCTCCCATCCTCCTGCTTCTCTTACCCGGGCAGAGATATATCAAGGTAGGCAAGTATGATGCATTGTTTCACATGACTTTAATGGTAAATTGCAACAATTAATTCACCTGTTATCGCTGCAATAACAGATTGTAATTAATTGGATTTTTACAAGGCCTTAAATAAAAAGGCCCCTAAGACTAGCCATTAAAAGTTATTAGAAGACCACTTGTAGGTTCCAAGCATATGTGGGTCATTATAATACTGTGGGGTCTATTTACTAAGCAGTGTTAGGAGACAGAGTGAAGAGTGATAAGAAAGTGATAAGGTGCCAGACAATCAGCTCCCAACTGCCATCTCAGAGGCTGTGTTTGAAAACTGACAGTTGGGAGCTGATTGGCTGGTACCTTATCACTTTCTTATCACTTTTCACTTTGTCTCCTAACACTGATTAGTAAATAGATCCCTGTATGCTTAATGCCACCTTGTTCTCCTCTGATACAATATATTAAACACACCAAGGACATTATCCACTTTTGGACTACTCTTGTTATTTACCCAGGCAAACCCCATACCCTCTATTTGATCCCCCAATTGTGTAATGTATATTACTCATATTTTATTTTCAATAAACTCCTGCGCTGATTAATTTGATAGTCAACACTTGTACTGTATATCTGTGTACGACTGAGACTCTGAATCTGTATACGGAGCGCTACAATGTAGCAGCCGCAGCTTTTTCATTCCAAGTTCCATTGTGCTTCATATACAGACTCAGGTGTACACAGATATACAAGTGTCACATCACAATCATATTAATCAGCAATAAAAGCTGCCTCACAATAGCAGAGTAGCACGGGACCTGGCGGCTCACTCACGCTGGGCAAGGCGCGCTGTGTGCTGTATTGAGGCTAGATGTATGAGGACACATCTGTAGTGTCAAGTAGCAGAAAGAAAAGCAGAGCTACACAGAACAGATTGTAACTTCAACATATTGCTAGTGCAGACTGTAGGGCTACTGAAGGAAAATGTATGTTGTTCGATGAACAGAAGAGATTGAGTCAATGCAAATAGGATACTGTAAGTCAGTTACTGTGAGGATACCGGATTAATACATGCACTATTTTCGCTCTCCACCGCCTTGCACAGTACCCCGGTTCCTTTATGAG
The DNA here is from genome assembly GCA_031769625.1 of Taudactylus pleione. Lineage (NCBI taxonomy): Eukaryota > Metazoa > Chordata > Amphibia > Anura > Myobatrachidae > Taudactylus > Taudactylus pleione. Next base: position 2,453,303 of record JAUIMM010000141.1, on the reverse strand, counting down.
TCCCTTTGGCTCGCACCGGAATGACACAATAGCAAAGGTACAATTTTACCTTTATTTTACACACACACTATAGTCATGTAAAAACAGCGCGGCAAACTATACACACTATATACAGAATTGCCAGTAGTATTAGCTAAACTTTGGGGAGCCCATCATGTTCCTAAAGCAGAGGCTCCTTAGTATTAGAAATGGGAACAGTTACTGCATCACGCTTACCCTCCTGGGCTGGGGTAATGCTACACCTGAGGCAGGCTGCTGTGTGCCTCCACGCTTCTCAGGGAAATGGCTTCTCCGTCCCTGTCTTGGCCTGACAGTCTTCTGCCCGCAAAGGGCAGGGTGCACCGACCAGTCACCTGGCTCCAGCCAGCACACCAGCCGCACAACTGGGACAGCTTCGGAAGGAGCATATATACGCGTTGACTGCGTATCTTTCACCGGACTTTCTGCGCAGAGCAAGGTCCGTGGAGGACAAGCGGGCCTGATCTTCTGACTCCAGTACCTAGCTCTGCCTCACGGGGCCCATTCATCAGCGTTGGATTGCTGCGATCCCACAATGCTGCAACTCGGCATCGCGGGATCACAGAAATCCAACATGTTGGATCTTCCCGATTTGACGATTGCGATCAAAAATTTATGGCGATCATCGAATCCGGGACACTTAACATGTAATATTTCACATCGACGTTGGTCGGCCGGCATTTCCACCCGGCAGATCATCATTTCCGATCGCGTCGCAGGATCGCGGAAATACCGGTCAGATGTATGGGCACCTTAAGTCCTGCCGCTCAGGCTAGGCACTCCATTCGGAACTCAGATCTCTCTCAAAAACCCTTGGGTTTGGCATTTTAAAACCTCTGATCTTCCCACGATTACTTGACACCAGTGTTATTTGGTGGTTTGAATGCAGGGGCTGGCTACAAAGCAGTTAGTGAGTCTGTTGTTCCTTATTCCCCCTGTGGATTTCAGGTGCCGGCCAGTCTCGCAAAGATCACACTAGTACAAAGGAAACAATCATATAGATGAGGGGGTTGGCTCCTCTGGGGCTATAGAAGGAGTCCCTGTTAACCCCTTCTTGTCATTTGTGATGTCAGAGGCCTTCTAGATGATTATAGCTTCCTGTCTTTAGGTAAGAGAGGGGGAACTGTTTCCCCCTGCATCCTTAACACAACGACAACATCCTTACATATGTCTTATCTTATGCATCCTATAAGTAACAGATCAGGTTTTCAAAATATTATACACTAATAGGCACAAACACTTGTACCGTATATACAGTTTACCTATTATACACAGTAATACAACATGACCAGACTCATTCATATAAGGTCCTATTAATGTCCAATACACAGTCCTGTCCTTCCTGCCTTTATACACCTGAAAGCAGAAAACAGGCTGTAAAAAGTACCCAATTTTGGGACGAGTCAAGCTGCAGGGTTGCACCAAGCTAGAGGAGGGCACTTGGGTCGTCACAGTGACAAAGGAGCAGTTGCATTCAGCTTCCTTATCACTCCAGGGATGTAGACACTGTAAACTTCAAGAAGCTCTAGCAGCCTTTAAACATGCATTGATTACAGCGAAGAGGCCGGGTAACCAATATCTACATAAAATAATGTCATATAACATCATGATATCAACATTTCCGCCTTATGCACTGTATTTAAGTGTTGATTCTGCACTGTGAGTGTTGGCTGAGGAGGTGTCCTATTGGAGATTCATGCACACCAAGTCTTGTGCTACAATCATTGAGTTACTCTTTTGTTTTACCATTGTGACTGTATGTGCTCATTTACATTTCACAGAATGTATATTAATATGGATGAGAGCGATCCATGCATTCTGCGTATGGTGGGGTTGTGGCGTGTCTAGGAGCACTCTAGGCCAAAATCCAATTGTGAAACATGCACCATTTTGTGGCACAATGTGAGCCTGTGGCACTGCGGGGTAAATGTAATAGCTTGTTAGTTGCAGGAACCTGCAAGGTTTCGGCCATTTAGATGCTAGATTTAAAGTGGCAAGAATTTAAAAGGCAAAGCCGATCTATGTAGTGCTCCCTCCTCCCAACAGATCTCATTGTCGCAAAGGAAACGTGATAGCACCCTGCAGCGCCACAACGGGTATTACAACTGGACAGGGCTGGTGTGACTCGGTATATGCCAAGTCCATACAACTAGTATATTATCTACCACCCCAACACTATTACTGGGGACTCCACTCTCTACTCCTTGGAAGTGATGCAGACTCAAAGTGAAGGGACTGGAGTTGTTCATGTCTGAGGCCTCCAACAAAACCAAGATGCAGAGGGCTGCAGCCAGGAAGCAGCCAGGGACTTAAAAAAAATAAAAAAATCTTACCATCGGAAGACCATCGCTTCATTACAAACATTGCGCTGCTGCCATCGTATGGTATAAATATAAATACTGTAATTGAAAGGAAACTATTGATAATCTCTAAACATCGAACATCTCACATATCCCCCAGCCACGTTCCCTTTGTCACATATCCCCCAGCCACCTTCCCTATGTCACATATCCCCATGCACCTTCCCTATGTCACATAACCGCCAGCCACCTTCCCTATGTCACATATCCCCCAGCCACCATCCCTATGTCACATATCCCCCAGGCACCTTCCCTTTGTCAAATATCCCCCAGCCACCCTCCCTATGTCACATATCCCCCAGCCACCTTCCTTATGTCACATATCCCCCAGCCACCATCCCTATGTCACATATCCCCAAGCCACATTCCCTATGTCACATATGCCCCAGCCACCCTCCCTATGTCACATATCCCCTAGCCACCTTCCCTGTCACATATCCCCCAGCCACCTTCCTTATGTCACATATCCCCCAGCCACCATCCCTATGTCACAAATCCCCAAGCCACATTCCCTATGTCACATATGCCCCAGCCACCTTCCCTATGTCACATATCCCCTAGCCACCTTCCCTATGTCACATATCCCTCAACCACCTTCCCTGTCACATATCCCTCAGCCACCCTCCCTATGTCACATATCCCCCAGCCACCTTCCCTATGTCACATATCCCCCAGCCACCCTCCCTATGTCACATATCCCCCAACGACCTTCCGTCACATATCGCCCAGCCACCTTCCCTATGTCACATATCACCCAACCATCTTCCGTCACATATCCCCCAGCCACCTTCCCTGTCACATATCCCCCAGCCACCTTGACTTTGTCACATATCCCCCAGCCACCTTTCCTGTTACACATCCCCCAGCCACCTTCCCTATGTCACATATCCCTCAGGCACCTTCCCTATGTCACATATCCCCCAGCCACCTTCCCTATGTCACATATCCCCCAGCCACCTTCCCTATATCACATATCCCTCAACCACCCTCCCTGTCACATATCCCTCAGCCACCCTCCCTATGTCACATATCCCCCAGCCACCTTCCCTATGTCACATATCCCCCAGGCACCTTCCCTATGTCACATATCCCCCAGCCAGCCTCCCTATGTCACATATCCCCCAGCCACCTTCCCTATGTCACATATCCCTCAACCACCTTCCCAGTCACATATCCCTCAGCCACCCTCCCTATGTCACATATCCCCCAGCAACCTTCCCTATGTCACACATCCCCCAGCCACCCTCCCTATGTCATATATACCCCAGCCACCCTCCCTATGTCACATATCCCCTAACGACCTTCCGTCACATATCCCCCAGCCACCTTCCCTATGTCACATATCCCCCAACCATCTTCCGTCACATATCCCCCAGCCACCATCCCTGTCACATATTCCCCAGCCACCATCCCTTTGTCACATATCCCCCAGCCACCTTCCCTATGTCACATATGCCCCAGCCACCCTCCCTATGCCACATACCCCACAGCCACCTTCCCTATGTCACCTATCCCCAGCCACCGTCCCTATTTCACCTATCCCCCAGCCACCCTCCCTATGTCACATATCCCCCAGCCACCCTCCCTATGTCACATATCCCCCAGCCACCCTCCCTATGCCACATACCCCACAGCCACCTTCCCTATGTCACATATCCCCCAGCCACCTTCCCTATGTCACATATCCCCCAACCATCTTCCGTCACATATCCCCCAGCCACCTTCCCTGTCACATATCCCCCAGCCACCTTCCCTTTGTCACATATCCCCCAGCCACCCTCCCTATGTCACATATCCCCCAGCCACCCTCCCTATGCCACATACCCCACAGCCACCTTCCCTATGTCACATATCCCCCAGCCACCTTCCCTTTGTCACATATCCCCCAGCCACCCTCCCTATGTCACATATCCCCCAGCCGCCCTCCCTGTCACATATCCCCCAGCCACCTTCCCTATGTCACATATCCCCCAGCCACCTTCCCTAAGTCACATATCCCCCAGCCACCCTCCTTATGTCACATATCCCCCATCCACATTCCCTATGTCACATATCCCCCAGCCACCCTCCCTGTCACATATCCCCCAGCCACCTTCCCTTTGTCACATATCCCCCAGCCACCTTCCCTATGTCACATATCCCCCAGCCTCCCTCCCTGTCACAAATCCCCCAGCCACCTTCCCTATGTCACATATCCCTCAGCCACCTTCCCTATGTCACCTATCCCCCAGCCACCCTCCCTATGTCACATATCCCCCAGCCACCTTCCCTTTCTCACATATCCCCCAGCCACCCTCCCTATGTCACATATCCCCCAGCCACCTTCCCTATGTCACATATCCCCATCCACCCTCCCTGTCACATATCCCCCAGCCACCTTCCCTTTGTCACATATCCCCCAGCCACCTTCCCTATGTCACATATCCCTCAGCCACCTTCCCTATGTCACATATCCCCCAGCCACCCTCCCTGTCACATATCCCCCAGCCACCTTCCCTATGTCACATATCCCCCATCCACCCTCCCTGTCACATATCCCCCAGCCACCTTCCCTTTGTCACATATCCCCCAGCCACCTTCCCTATGTCACATATCCCTCAGCCACCTTCCCTATGTCACATATCCCCCAGCCACCTTCCCTATGTCACATGTCCCCCAGCCACCTTCCCTATGTCACATATTCCCCAGACACCTTCCCTATGTCACATATCCCCCAGCCACCTTCCCTATGTCACATATCCCCCAGCCACCTTCCCTATGTCACATATCCCTCAGCCACCTTCCCTATGTCACATATCCCCCTGCCACCTTCCCTTTCTCACATATCCCCCAGCCACCCTCCCTATGTCACATATCCCCCAGCCACCTTCCCTATGTCACATATCCCCCATCCACCCTCCTTATGTCACATATCCCCCAGCCACCTTCCCTTTGTCACATATCCCCCAGTCACCTTCCCTATGTCACATATCCCTCAGCCACCTTCCCTATGTCACATGTCCCCCAGCCACCTTCCCTATGTCACATATTCCCCAGACACCTTCCCTATGTCACATATCCCCCAGCCACCTTCCCTATGTCACATATCCCTCAGCCACCTTCCCTATGTCACATATCCCCCTGCCACCTTCCCTTTCTCACATATCCCCCAGCCACCCTCCCTATGTCACATATCCCCCAGCCACCTTCCCTATGTCACATATCCCCCATCCACCCTCCTTATGTCACATATCCCCCAGCCACCTTCCCTTTGTCACATATCCCCCAGTCACCTTCCCTATGTCACATATCCCTCAGCCACCTTCCCTATGTCACATATCCCCCAGCCACCTTCCCTATGTCACATATCCCCCAGCCACCCTCCCTGTCACATATCCCCCAGCCACCTTCCTTTTCTCACATATCCCCCAGCCACCTTCCCTATGTCACATATCCCCCAGCCACTCTCCCTGTCACATATCCCCCAGCCACCTTCCCTATGTCACATATCCCCCAGCCACCTTCCCTATAGGTGTGTACACACTAGGCGATCAGGAAAGACAGTACGATTATGACATCATAATCGTACCGTCGTTCTTGATCCACAGTAGTGTCTGCACTGAACGATTAGTCGTTCAGTGCAGGTACTGTCCTTCATTCCTGAACATGCCAATCTGTCGTTATCGTCAGATTGTGCTGCATGTTCAGGTGATGGACAATGTCGGAAATGACCAGCGGGAGTGCGCATCGCTGGTCGTTTCCAACATAAAAGTGCACGATTTGTGCACGATTACTGAGCAATTGCACGATTACGATGTCGTAATTGTGCAGTCGCTCAGTAATATCGCCCAGTGTGTACCCACCAAGTCACATATCCCCCAGCCACCTTCCCTATGTCACATATCCCCCATCCACCCTCCCTATGTCACATACCCAACAGCCACCTTCCCTTTGTCACATATCCCCCAGCCACCTTCCCTTTGTCCCTTATCCCCCAGCCACCCTCCCTATGTCAAATATCTCCCAACCACCCTCCTTATGTCACATATCCCCCAGACACCTTCCCTATGTCACATATCCCCCAGACATCTTCCCTATGTCACATATCCCCCAGCCACCCTCCCTATGTCACATATCCCCCAGCCACCCTCCCTGTCACATATCCCCCAGCCACCCTCCCTATGTCACATTTCCCCCAGCCAACCTCCCTATGTCACATATCCCCCAGACACCTTCCCTATGTCACATATCCCCCATCCACCCTCCCTATGTCACATACCCCACAGCCACCTTGCCTATGTCACATATCCCCCCGCCACCTTCCCTTTGTCACATATCCCCCAGCCACAATCCCTGTCACATATCTCCCAACCACCCTCCCTATGTCACATATCCCCCAGACACCTTCCCTATGTCACATATCCCCCAGACATCTTCCCTATGTCACATATCCCCCAGACATCTTCCCTATGTCACATATCCCCAAGCCACCTTCCCTTTGTCACATATCCCCCAGCCACCCTCCCTGTCACATATCCCCCAGCCACCTTCCCTTTGTCACATATCCCCCAGCCACCTTCCCTATGTCACATATCCCCCAGTCACCCTCCCAGTCACATATCCCCCAGCCACCTTCCCTTTGTCACATATCCCCCAGCCACCTTCCCTATGTCACATATCCCCAAGCCACCCTCCCTGTCATATATCCCCAGCCAATGTCACATATCCCCAAGCCACCTTCCCTTTGTCACAAATCCCCCAGCCACCTTCCCTATGTCAGATATCCCTCAGCCACCTTCCCTATGTCACCTATCCCCCAGCGACCCTCCCTATGTCACATATCCCCCAGCCACCCTCCCTATGTCACATATCACCCAACGACCTTCCGTCACATATCCCCCAGCCACCTTCCCTATGTCACATATCCCCCAACCATCTTCCATCACATATCCCCCAGCCACCTTCCCTGTCACATATCCCCCAGCCACCTTCCCTTTGTCACATATCCCCCAGCCACCTTCCCTATGTCACATATCGCCCAGCCACCCTCCCTATGCCACATATCCCACAGCCACCTTCCCTATGTCACATATTCCCCATCCACCCTCCCTGTCACATATCCCTCAGCCACCCTCCCTATGTCACATATCCCCCAGCCACCTTCCCTATGTCACATATCCCCCAGGCACCTTCGCTATGTCACATATCCCCCAGCCAGCCTCCCTATGTCACATATCCCCCAGCCACCTTCCTTATGTCACATATCCCCCAGCCACCATCCGTATGTCACATATCCCCCAGCCACCTTCCCTATGTCACATATCCCCTAGCCACCTTCCCTATGTCACATATCCCTCAACCACCTTCCCAGTCACATATCCCTCAGCCACCCTCCCTATGTTACATATCCCCCAGCCACCTTCCCTATGTCACACATCCCCCAGCCACCCTCCCTATGTCACATATCCCCCAACGACCTTCCGTCACATATCGCCCAGCCACCTTCCCTATGTCACATATCCCCCAACCATCTTCCGTCACATATCCCCCAGCCACCTTCCCTATCACATATCCCCCAGCCACTTTCCCTTTGTCACATATCCCCCAGCCACCTTTCCTGTTACATATCCCCCAGCCACCTTCCCTATGTCACATATCCCCCAGTCACCATCCCTATGTCACATATCCCCCAGGCACCTTCCCTATGTCACATATCCCCCAGCCACCTTCCCTGTCACATATCCCCCAGCCACCTTCCCTATGTCACATATCCCCCAGCCACCCTCTCTATGTCACATATCCCCCAGCCACCTTCCCTTTGTCACATATCCCCCAGCTACCTTCCCTATGTCACATATCCCCCAGCCACCCTCCCTTTGTCACATATCCCCCAGTCACCCTCCCTGTCACATATCCCCCAACCACCATCCCTATGTCACGTATCCCCCAGACACCTTCCCTATGTCACATATCCCCGAAACCTTCCCTATGTCACATATCCCCAGCAACCTTCCCTTTGTCACATATCCCCCAGCCACCTTCCCTGTCACATATCCCCCAGCCACCTTCCCTATGTCACATATCCCCCAACCACCCTCCCTATGTCACATATCCCCCAGCCACTTTCCCTATGTCACATATCCCCCAGCCACCCTCCCTGTCATATATCCCCCAGCCAATGTCACATATCCCCAAGCCACCTTCCCTTTGTCACAAATCCCCCAGCCATATTCCCTATGTCACATATCCCTCAGCCACGTTCCCTATGTCACCTATACCCCAGCCACCCTCCCTATGTCACATATCCCCCAACGACCTTCCGTCACATATCCCCCAGCCACCTTCCCTATGTCACATATCCCCCAACCATCTTCCGTCACATATCCCCCAGCCACCTTCCCCGTCACATATCCCCCAGCCACCTTCCCTTTGTCACATATCCCCCAGCCACCTTCCCTATGTCACATATCCCCCAGCCACCCTCCCTATGTCACATATCCCCCAGCCACCTTCCCTATGTCACATATCCCCCAGCCACCTTCCCTATGTCACATATTCCCCAGCCACCTTCCCTATGTCACATATCCCCCAGCCACCTTCCCTATGTCACATATCCCTCAGCCACCTTCCCTATGTCACATATTCCCCAGCCACCTTCCTTATGTCACATATCCCCCAGCCACCTTCCCTTTGTCACATATCCCCCAGCCACCCTCCCTATGTCACATATCCCCCAGCCACCTTCCCTATGTCACATATCCCCCAGTCACCCTCCCTGTCACATATCCCCCAGCCACCTTCCCTATGTCACATATTCCCCAGCCACCTTCCCTATGTCACATATCCCCCAGCCGCCCTCCCTGTAACATATCCCCCAGCCACCTTCCCTATGTCACATATCCCCCAGCCACCTTCCCTATGTCACGTATCCCCCAGCCACCCTCCTTATGTCACATATCCCCCAGCCACCTTCCCTATGTCACATATCCCCCAGCCACCCTCCCTGTCACATATCCCCCAGCCACCTTCCCTTTGTCACATATCCCCCAGCCACCTTCCCTATGTCACATATCCCCCAGCCACCCTCCCTGTCACATATCCACCAGCCACCTTCCCTTTGTCACATATCCCCCAGCCACCATCCCTGTCACATATCCCCCAGCCACCTTCCCTTTGTCACATATCCCCCAGCCACCTTCCCATTGTCACATATCCCCCAGCCACCCTCCCTGTCATATATCCCCCAGCCAATGTCACATATCCCCAAGCCACCTTCCCTTTGTCACAAATCCCCCAGCCACCTTCCCTATGTCACATATCCCTCAGCCACCTTCCCTATGTCACCTATCCCCCAGCCACCCTCCCTATGTCACATATCCCCCAGCCACCCTCCCTATGTCACATATCCCCCAACGACCTTCCGTCACATATCCCCCAGCCACCTTCCCTATGTCACATATCCCCCAACGACCTTCCGTCACATATCCCCCAGCCACCTTTCCTATGTCATATATCCCCCAGCCACCTTTCCTTTGTCACATATCCCCCAGCCACCTTCCCTTTGTCACATATCCCCCAGACACCTTCCCTGTCACATATCCCCCAGCCACACTCCCTATGTCAGATATCCCCCAGCCACCTTCCCTATGTCACATATCCCCCAACCACCTTCTCTTTGTCACATTTCCCCCAGCCACCCTCCCTATGTCACATATCCCCCAGCCACCCTCCCTTTGACACATATCCCCCAGCCACCCTCCCTATGTTACATATCCCCCAACCACCCTCCCTAAGTCACATATCTCCCAACCACCTTCCCTATGTCACATATCCCCCAGTCACCCTCCCAGTCACATATCCTCAACACATTCCCTATGTCACATATCCCCCAGCCACCATCCCTGTCACATATCCCCCTGCCACCTTCCCTTTGTCACAAATCCCCCAGCCACCTTCCCTTTGTCACATATCCCCCAGCCACCCTCCCTGTCATATATCCCCCAGCCAATGTCACATATCCCGAAGCCACCTTCCCTTTGTCACAAATCCACCAGCCACCTTCCCTATGTCACATATCCCTCAGCCACCTTCCCAATGTCACCTATCCCCCAGCCACCCTCCCTATGTCATATATACCCCAGCCACCCTCCCTATGTCACATATCCCCTAACGACCTTCCGTCACATATCCCCCAGCCAACTTCCCTATGTCACATATCCCCCAACCATCTTCCGTCACATATCCCCCTGCCACCATCCCTGTCACATATCCCCCAGCCACCATCCCTTTGTCACATATCCCCCAGCCACCTTCCCTATGTCACATATGCCCCAGCCACCCTCCCTATGCCACATACCCCACAGCCACCTTCCCTATGTCACCTATCCCCAGCCACCGTCCCTATTTCACCTATCCCCAGCCACCCTCCCTATGTCACATATCCCCAAGCCACCCTCCCTATGTCACATATCCCCCAGCCACCCTCCCTATGCCACATACCCCACAGCCACCTTCCCTATGTCACATATCCCCCAGCCACCTTCCCTATGTCACATATCCCCCAACCATCTTCCGTCACATATCCCCCAGCCACCTTCCCTGTCACATATCCCCCAGCCACCTTCCCTTTGTCACATATCCCCCAGCCACCCTCCCTATGTCACATATCCCCCAGCCGCCCTCCCTGTCACATATCCCCCAGCCACCTTCCCTATGTCACATATCCCCCAGCCACCTTCCCTAAGTCATATATCCCCCAGCCACCCTCCTTATGTCACATATCCCCCATCCACATTCCCTATGTCACATATCCCCCAGCCACCCTCCCTGTCACATATCCCCCAGCCACCTTCCCTTTGTCACATATCCCCCAGCCACCTTCCCTATGTCACATATCCCCCAGCCACCCTCCCTGTCACAAATCCCCCAGCCACCTTCCCTATGTCACATATCCCTCAGCCACCTTCCCTATGTCACCTATCCCCCAGCCACCCTCCCTATGTCACATATCCCCCAGCCACCTTCCCTTTCTCACATATCCCACAGCCACCCTCCCTATGTCACATATCCCCCAGCCACCTTCCCTATGTCACATATCCCCCATCCACCCTCCCTGTCACATATCCCCCAGCCACCTTCCCTTTGTCACATATCCCCCAGCCACCTTCCCTATGTCACATATCCCTCAGCCACCTTCGCTATGTCACATATCCCCCAGCCACCTTCCCTATGTCACATGTCCCCCAGCCACCTTCCCTATGTCACATATTCCCCAGACACCTTCCCTATGTCACATATCGCCCAGCCACCTTCCCTATGTCACATATCCCCCATCCACCCTCCCTGTCACATATCCCCCAGCCACCTTCCCTATAGGTGTGTACACACTAGGCGATCAGGAAAGACAGAACGATTACAACATCATAATCGTACCGTCGTTCTTGATCCACAGTAGTGTCTGCACTGAACGATTAGTCGTTCAGTGCAGGTACTGTCCTTCATTCCTGAACATGCCAATCTGTCGTTATCGTCAGATTGTGCTGCATGTTCAGGTGATGGACAATGTCGGAAATGACCAGCGGGAGTGCGCATCGCTGGTCGTTTCCAACATATAAGTGCACGATTTGTGCACGATTACTGAGCAATTGCACGATTACGATGTCGTAATTGTGCAGTCGCTCAGTAATATCGCCCAGTGTGTACCCACCAAGTCACATATCCCCCAGCCACCTTCCCTATGTCACATATCCCCCATCCACCCTCCCTATGTCACATACCCAACAGCCACCTTCCCTTTGTCACATATCCCCCAGCCACCTTCCTTTTGTCACTTATCCCCCAGCCACCCTCCCTATGTCAAATATCTCCCAACCACCCTCCCTATGTCACATATCCCCCAGACTCCTTCCCTATGTCACATATCCCCCAGACATCTTCCCTATGTCACATATCCCCCAGCCACCCTCCCTATGTCACATATCCCCCAGCCACCCTCCCTGTCACATATCCCCCAGCCACCCTCCCTATGTCACATTTCCCCCAGCCAACCTCCCTATGTCACATATCCCCCAGACACCTTCCCTATGTCACATATCCCCCATCCACCCTCCCTATGTCACATACCCCACAGCCACCTTGCCTATGTCACATATCCCCCCGCCACCTTCCCTTTGTCACATATCCCCCAGCCACCATCCCTGTCACATATCTCCCAACCACCCTCCCTATGTCACATATCCCCCAGACACCTTCCCTATGTCACATATCCCCCAGACATCTTCCCTATGTCACATATCCCCCAGCCACCTTCCCTTTGTCACATATCCCCCAGCCACCTTCCCTATGTCACATATCCCCCAATCACCCTCCCAGTCACATATCCCCCAGCCACCTTCCCTTTGTCACATATCCCCCAGCCACCTTCCCTATGTCACATATCCCCAAGCCACCCTCCCTGTCATATATCCCCAGCCAATGTCACATATCCCCAAGCCACCTTCCCTTTGTCACAAATCCCCCAGCCACCTTCCCTATGTCAGATATCCCTCAGCCACCTTCCCTATGTCACCTATCCCCCAGCGACCCTCCCTATGTCACATATCCCCCAGCCACCCTCCCTATGTCACATATCCCCCAACGACCTTCCGTCACATATCCCCCAGCCACCTTCCCTATGTCACATATCCCCCAACCATCTTCCGTCACATATCCCCCAGCCACCTTCCCTGTCACATATCCCCCAGCCAACTTCCCTTTGTCACATATCCCCCAGCCACCTTCCCTATGTCACATATCCCCCAGCCACCCTCCCTATGCCACATATCCCACAGCCACCTTCCCTATGTCACATATTCCCCATCCACCCTCCCTGTCACATATCCCTCAGCCACCCTCCCTATGTCACATATCCCCCAGCCACCTTCCCTATGTCACATATCCCCCAGGCACCTTCCCTATGTCACATATCCCCCAGCCAGCCTCCCTATGTCACATATCCCCCAGCCACCTTCCTTATGTCACATATCCCCCAGCCACCATCCCTATGTCACATATCCCCCAGCCACCTTCCCTATGTCACATATCCCCTAGCCACCTTCCCTATGTCACATATCCCTCAACCACCTTCCCAGTCACATATCCCTCAGCCACCCTCCCTATGTCACATATCCCCCAGCCACCTTCCCTATGTCACACATCCCCCAGCCACCCTCCCTATGTCACATATCACCCAACGACCTTCCGTCACATATCGCCCAGCCACCTTCCCTATGTCACATATCCCCCAACCATCTTCCGTCACATATCCCCCAGCCACCTTCCCTATCACATATCCCCCAGCCACCTTCCCTTTGTCACATATCCCCCAGCCACCTTTCCTGTTACATATCCCCCAGCCACCTTCCCTATGTCACATATCCCTCAGGCACCTTCCCTATGTCACATATCCCCCAGCCACCTTCCCTATGTCACATATCCCCCAGTCACCATCCCTATGTCACATATCCCCCAGGCACCTTCCCTATGTCACATATCCCCCAGCCACCTTCCCTGTCACATATCCCCCAGCCACCTTCCCTATGTCACATATCCCAAAGCCACCCTCTATATGTCACATATCCCCCAGCCACCTTCCCTATGTCACATATCCCCCAGCCACCCTCCCTTTGTCACATATCCCCCAGCCACCCTCCCTGTCACATATCCCCCAACCACCATCCCTATGTCACATATCCCCCAGACACCTTCCCTATGTCACATATCCCCGAAACCTTCCCTATGTCACATATCCCCCAACCACCTTCTCTTTGTCACATTTCCCCCAGCCACCCTCCCTATGTCACATATCCCCCAGCCACCCTCCCTTTGACACATATCCCCCAGCCACCCTCCCTATGTTACATATCCCCCAACCACCCTCCCTAAGTCACATATCTCCCAACCACCTTCCCTATGTCACATATCCCCCAGTCACCCTCCCAGTCACATATCCTCAACACATTCCCTATGTCACATATCCCCCAGCCACCATCCCTGTCACATATCCCCCTGCCACCTTCCCTTTGTCACAAATCCCCCAGCCACCTTCCCTTTGTCACATATCCCCCAGCCACCCTCCCTGTCATATATCCCCCAGCCAATGTCACATATCCCGAAGCCACCTTCCCTTTGTCACAAATCCCCCAGCCACCTTCCCTATGTCACATATCCCTCAGCCACCTTCCCAATGTCACCTATCCCCCAGCCACCCTCCCTATGTCATATATACCCCAGCCACCCTCCCTATGTCACATATCCCCTAACGACCTTCCGTCACATATCCCCCAGCCAACTTCCCTATGTCACATATCCCCCAACCATCTTCCGTCACATATCCCCCTGCCACCATCCCTGTCACATATCCCCCAGCCACCATCCCTTTGTCACATATCCCCCAGCCACCTTCCCTATGTCACATATGCCCCAGCCACCCTCCCTATGCCACATACCCCACAGCCACCTTCCCTATGTCACCTATCCCCAGCCACCGTCCCTATTTCACCTATCCCCAGCCACCCTCCCTATGTCACATATCCCCAAGCCACCCTCCCTATGTCACATATCCCCCAGCCACCCTCCCTATGCCACATACCCCACAGCCACCTTCCCTATGTCACATATCCCCCAGCCACCTTCCCTATGTCACATATCCCCCAACCATCTTCCGTCACATATCCCCCAGCCACCTTCCCTGTCACATATCCCCCAGCCACCTTCCCTTTGTCACATATCCCCCAGCCACCCTCCCTATGTCACATATCCCCCAGCCGCCCTCCCTGTCACATATCCCCCAGCCACCTTCCCTATGTCACATATCCCCCAGCCACCTTCCCTAAGTCATATATCCCCCAGCCACCCTCCTTATGTCACATATCCCCCATCCACATTCCCTATGTCACATATCCCCCAGCCACCCTCCCTGTCACATATCCCCCAGCCACCTTCCCTATGTCACATATCCCCCAGCCACCCTCCCTGTCACAAATCCCCCAGCCACCTTCCCTATGTCACATATCCCTCAGCCACCTTCCCTATGTCACCTATCCCCCAGCCACCCTCCCTATGTCACATATCCCCCAGCCACCTTCCCTTTCTCACATATCCCACAGCCACCCTCCCTATGTCACATATCCCCCAGCCACCTTCCCTATGTCACATATCCCCCATCCACCCTCCCTGTCACATATCCCCCAGCCACCTTCCCTTTGTCACATATCCCCCAGCCACCTTCCCTATGTCACATATCCCTCAGCCACCTTCGCTATGTCACATATCCCCCAGCCACCTTCCCTATGTCACATGTCCCCCAGCCACCTTCCCTATGTCACATATTCCCCAGACACCTTCCCTATGTCACATATCGCCCAGCCACCTTCCCTATGTCACATATCCCCCATCCACCCTCCCTGTCACATATCCCCCAGCCACCTTCCCTATAGGTGTGTACACACTAGGCGATCAGGAAAGACAGAACGATTACAACATCATAATCGTACCGTCGTTCTTGATCCACAGTAGTGTCTGCACTGAACGATTAGTCGTTCAGTGCAGGTACTGTCCTTCATTCCTGAACATGCCAATCTGTCGTTATCGTCAGATTGTGCTGCATGTTCAGGTGATGGACAATGTCGGAAATGACCAGCGGGAGTGCGCATCGCTGGTCGTTTCCAACATAAAAGTGCACGATTTGTGCACGATTACTGAGCAATTGCACGATTACGATGTCGTAATTGTGCAGTCGCTCAGTAATATCGCCCAGTGTGTACCCACCAAGTCACATATCCCCCAGCCACCTTCCCTATGTCACATATCCCCCATCCACCCTCCCTATGTCACATACCCAACAGCCACCTTCCCTTTGTCACATATCCCCCAGCCACCTTCCCTTTGTCACTTATCCCCCAGCCACCCTCCCTATGTCAAATATCTCCCAACCACCCTCCCTATGTCACATATCCCCCAGACTCCTTCCCTATGTCACATATCCCCCAGACATCTTCCCTATGTCACATATCCCCCAGCCACCCTCCCTATGTCACATATCCCCCAGCCACCCTCCCTGTCACATATCCCCCAGCCACCCTCCCTATGTCACATTTCCCCCAGCCAACCTCCCTATGTCACATATCCCCCAGACACCTTCCCTATGTCACATATCCCCCATCCACCCTCCCTATGTCACATACCCCACAGCCACCTTGCCTATGTCACATATCCCCCCGCCACCTTCCCTTTGTCACATATCCCCCAGCCACCATCCCTGTCACATATCTCCCAACCACCCTCCCTATGTCACATATCCCCCAGACACCTTCCCTATGTCACATATCCCCCAGACATCTTCCCTATGTCACATATCCCCCAGCCACCTTCCCTTTGTCACATATCCCCCAGCCACCTTCCCTATGTCACATATCCCCCAATCACCCTCCCAGTCACATATCCCCCAGCCACCTTCCCTTTGTCACATATCCCCCAGCCACCTTCCCTATGTCACATATCCCCAAGCCACCCTCCCTGTCATATATCCCCAGCCAATGTCACATATCCCCAAGCCACCTTCCCTTTGTCACAAATCCCCCAGCCACCTTCCCTATGTCAGATATCCCTCAGCCACCTTCCCTATGTCACCTATCCCCCAGCGACCCTCCCTATGTCACATATCCCCCAGCCACCCTCCCTATGTCACATATCCCCCAACGACCTTCCGTCACATATCCCCCAGCCACCTTCCCTATGTCACATATCCCCCAACCATCTTCCGTCACATATCCCCCAGCCACCTTCCCTGTCACATATCCCCCAGCCAACTTCCCTTTGTCACATATCCCCCAGCCACCTTCCCTATGTCACATATCCCCCAGCCACCCTCCCTATGCCACATATCCCACAGCCACCTTCCCTATGTCACATATTCCCCATCCACCCTCCCTGTCACATATCCCTCAGCCACCCTCCCTATGTCACATATCCCCCAGCCACCTTCCCTATGTCACATATCCCCCAGGCACCTTCCCTATGTCACATATCCCCCAGCCAGCCTCCCTATGTCACATATCCCCCAGCCACCTTCCTTATGTCACATATCCCCCAGCCACCATCCCTATGTCACATATCCCCCAGCCACCTTCCCTATGTCACATATCCCCTAGCCACCTTCCCTATGTCACATATCCCTCAACCACCTTCCCAGTCACATATCCCTCAGCCACCCTCCCTATGTCACATATCCCCCAGCCACCTTCCCTATGTCACACATCCCCCAGCCACCCTCCCTATGTCACATATCACCCAACGACCTTCCGTCACATATCGCCCAGCCACCTTCCCTATGTCACATATCCCCCAACCATCTTCCGTCACATATCCCCCAGCCACCTTCCCTATCACATATCCCCCAGCCACCTTCCCTTTGTCACATATCCCCCAGCCACCTTTCCTGTTACATATCCCCCAGCCACCTTCCCTATGTCACATATCCCTCAGGCACCTTCCCTATGTCACATATCCCCCAGCCACCTTCCCTATGTCACATATCCCCCAGTCACCATCCCTATGTCACATATCCCCCAGGCACCTTCCCTATGTCACATATCCCCCAGCCACCTTCCCTGTCACATATCCCCCAGCCACCTTCCCTATGTCACATATCCCAAAGCCACCCTCTATATGTCACATATCCCCCGGCCACCTTCCCTATGTCACATATCCCCCAGCCACCCTCCCTTTGTCACATATCCCCCAGCCACCCTCCCTGTCACATATCCCCCAACCACCATCCCTATGTCACATATCCCCCAGACACCTTCCCTATGTCACATATCCCCGAAACCTTCCCTATGTCACATATCCCCAGCAACCTTCCCTTTGTCACATATCCCCCAGCCACCTTCCCTGTCACATATCCCCCAGCCACCTTCCCTATGTCACATATCCCCCAACCACCCTCCCTATGTCACATATCCCCCAGCCACTTTCCCTATGTCACATATCCCCCAGCCACCCTCCCTGTCATATATCCCCCAGCCAATGTCACATATCCCCAAGCCACCTTCCCTTTGTCACAAATCCCCCAGCCATATTCCCTATGTCACGTATCCCTCAGCCACGTTCACTATGTCACCTATACCCCAGCCACCCTCCCTATGTCACATATCCCCCAACGACCTTCCGTCACATATCCCCCAGCCACCTTCCCTATGTCACATATCCCCCAACCATCTTCCGTCACATATCCCCCAGCCACCTTCCCTGTCACATATCCCCCAGCCACCTTCCCTTTGTCACATATCCCCCAGCCACCTTCCCTATGTCACATATCCCCCAGCCACCCTCCCTATGTCACATATCCCCCAGCCACCTTCCCTATGTCACATATCCCCCAGCCACCTTCCCTATGTCACATATTCCCCAGCCACCTTCCCTATGTCACATATCCCCCAGCCACCTTCCCTATGTCACATATCCCTCAGCCACCTTCCCTATGTCACATATTCCCCAGCCACCTTCCTTATGTCACATATCCCCCAGCCACCTTCCCTTTGTCACATATCCCCCAGCCACCCTCCCTATGTCACATATCCCCCAGCCACCTTCCCTATGTCACATATCCCCCAGTCACCCTCCCTGTCACATATCCCCCAGCCACCTTCCCTATGTCACATATTCCCCAGCCACCTTCCCTATGTCACATATCCCCCAGCCGCCCTCCCTGTAACATATCCCCCAGCCACCTTCCCTATGTCACATATCCCCCAGCCATCTTCCCTATGTCACGTATCCCCCAGCCACCCTCCTTATGTCACATATCCCCCAGCCACCTTCCCTATGTCACATATCCCCCAGCCACCCTCCCTGTCACATATCCCCCAGCCAATTTCCCTTTGTCACATATCCCCCAGCCACCTTCCCTATGTCACATATCCCCCAGCCACCCTCCCTGTCACATATCCCCCAGCCACCTTCCCTTTGTCACATATCCCCCAGCCACCATCCCTGTCACATATCCCCCAGCCACCTTCCCTTTGTCACATATCCCCCAGCCACCTTCCCATTGTCACATATCCCCCAGCCACCCTCCCTGTCATATATCCCCCAGCCAATGTCACATATCCCCAAGCCAACTTCCCTTTGTCACAAATCCCCCAGCCACCTTCCCTATGTCACATATCCCTCAGCCACCTTCCCTATGTCACATATCCCCCAGCCACCCTCCCTATGTCACATATCCCCCAACGACCTTCCGTCACATATCCCCCAGCCACCTTCCCTATGTCACATATCCCACAACGACCTTCCGTCACATATCCCCCAGCCACCTTTCCTATGTCATATATCCCCCAGCCACCTTCCCTTTGTCACATATCCCCCAGCCACCTTCCCTTTGTCACATATCCCCCAGCCACCTTCCCTGTCACATATCCCCCAGCCACACTCCCTATGTCAGATATCCCCCAGCCACCTTCCCTATGTCACATATCCCCCAACCACCTTCTCTTTGTCACATTTCCCCCAGCCACCCTCCCTATGTCACATATCCCCCAGCCACCCTCCCTTTGTCACATATCCCCCAGCCACCCTCCCTATGTTACATATCCCCCAACCACCCTCCCTAAGTCACATATCTCCCAACCACCCTCACTATGTCACATATCCCCCAGACATCTTCCCTATGTCACATATCCTCAACACATTCCCTATGTTACATATCCCCCAGCCACCATCCCTGTCACATATCCCCCTGCCACCTTCCCTTTGTCACATATACCCCAGCCACCTTCCCTTTGTCACATATCCCCCAGCCACCCTCCCTGTCATATATCCCCCAGCCAATGTCACATATCCCGAAGCCACCTTCCCTTTGTCACAAATCCCCCAGCCACCTTCCCTATGTCACATATCCCTCAGCCACCTTCCCTATGTCACCTATCCCCCAGCCACCCTCCCTATGTCATATATACCCCAGCCACCCTCCCTATGTCACATATCCCCTAACGACCTTCCGTCACATATCCCCCAGCCACATTCCCTATGTCACATATCCCCCAACCATCTTCCGTCACATATCCCCCAGCCACCATCCCTTTGTCACATATCCCCCAGCCACCTTCCCTATGTCACATATGCCCCAGCCACCCTTCCTATGCCACATACCCCACAGCCACCTTCCCTATGTCACCTATCCCCAGCCACCGTCCCTATTTCACCTATCCCCCAGCCACCCTCCCTATGTCACATATCCCCAAGCCACCCTCCCTATGTCACATATCCCCCAGCCACCCTCCCTATGCCACATACCCCACAGCCACCTTCCCTATGTCACATATCCTCCAGCCACCTTCCCTATGTCACATATCCCCCAACCATCTTCCGTCACATATCCCCCAGCCACCTTCCCTGTCACATATCCCCCAGCCACCTTCCCTTTGTCACATATCCCCCAGCCACCCTCCCTATGTCACATATCCCCCAGCCACCCTCCCTATGCCACATACCCCACAGCCACCTTACCTATGTCACATATCCCCCAGCCACCTTCCCTTTGTCACAAATCCCCCAGCCATATTCCCTATGTCACATATCCCTCAGCCACGTTCCCTATGTCACCTATACCCCAGCCACCCTCCCTATGTCACATATCCCCCAACGACCTTCCGTCACATATCCCCCAGCCACCTTCCCTATGTCACATATCCCCCAACCATCTTCCGTCACATATCCCCCAGCCACCTTCCCTGTCACATATCCCCCAGCCACCTTCCCTTTGTCACATATCCCCCAGCCACCTTCCCTATGTCACATATCCCCCAGCCACCCTCCCTATGTCACATATCCCCCAGCCACCTTCCCTATGTCACATATCCCCCAGCCACCTTCCCTATGTCACATATTCCCCAGCCACCTTCCCTATGTCACATATCCCCCAGCCACCTTCCCTATGTCACATATCTCTTAGCCACCTTCCCTATGTCACATATTCCCCAGCCACCTTCCTTATGTCACATATCCCCCAGCCACCTTCCCTTTGTCACATATCCCCCAGCCACCCTCCCTATGTCACATATCCCCCAGCCACCTTCCCTATGTCACATATCCCCCAGTCACCCTCCCTGTCACATATCCCCCAGCCACCTTCCCTATGTCACATATTCCCCAGCCACCTTCCCTATGTCACATATCCCCCAGCCGCCCTCCCTGTAACATATCCCACAGCCACCTTCCCTATGTCACATATCCCCCAGCCATCTTCCCTATGTCACGTATCCCCCAGCCACCCTCCTTATGTCACATATCCCCCAGCCACCTTCCCTATGTCACATATCCCCCAGCCACCCTCCCTGTCACATATCCCCCAGCCACCTTCCCTTTGTCACATATCCCCCAGCCACCTTCCCTATGTCACATATCCCCCAGCCACCCTCCCTGTCACATATCCCCCAGCCACCTTCCCTTTGTCACATATCCCCCAGCCACCATCCCTATCACATATCCCCCAGCCACCTTCCCTTTGTCACATATCCCCCAGCCACCTTCCCATTGTCACATATCCCCCAGCCACCCTCCCTGTCATATATCCCCCAGCCAATGTCACATATCCCCAAGCCAACTTCCCTTTGTCACAAATCCCCCAGCCACCTTCCCTATGTCACATATCCCTCAGCCACCTTCCCTATGTCACCTATCCCCCAGCCACCCTCCCTATGTCACATATCCCCCAGCCACCCTCCCTATGTCACATATCCCCCAACGACCTTCCGTCACATATCCCCCAGCCACCTTCCCTATGTCACATATCCCACAACGACCTTCCGTCACATATCCCCCAGCCACCTTTCCTATGTCATATATCCCCCAGCCACCTTCCCTTTGTCACATATCCCCCAGCCACCTTCCCTTTGTCACATATCCCCCAGCCACCTTCCCTGTCACATATCCCCCAGCCACACTCCCTATGTCAGATATCCCCCAGCCACCTTCCCTATGTCACATATCCCCCAACCACCTTCTCTTTGTCACATTTCCCCCAGCCACCCTCCCTATGTCACATATCCCCCAGCCACCCTCCCTTTGTCACATATCCCCCAGCCACCCTCCCTATGTTACATATCCCCCAACCACCCTCCCTAAGTCACATATCTCCCAACCACCCTCACTATGTCACATATCCCCCAGACATCTTCCCTATGTCACATATCCTCAACACATTCCCTATGTCACATATCCCCCAGCCACCATCCCTGTCACATATCCCCCTGCCACCTTCCATTTGTCACATATCCCCCAGCCACCTTCCCTTTGTCACATATCCCCCAGCCACCCTCCCTGTCATATATCCCCCAGCCAATGTCACATATCCCGAAGCCACCTTCCCTTTGTCACAAATCCCCCAGCCACCTTCCCTATGTCACATATCCCTCAGCCACCTTCCCTATGTCACCTATCCCCCAGCCACCCTCCCTATGTCATATATACCCCAGCCACCCTCCCTATGTCACATATCCCCTAACGACCTTCCGTCACATATCCCCCAGCCACCTTCCCTATGTCACATATCCCCCAACCATCTTCCGTCACATATCCCCCAGCCACCATCCATTTGTCACATATCCCCCAGCCACCTTCCCTATGTCACATATGCCCCAGCCACCCTCCCTATGCCACATACCCCCCAGCCACCTTCCCTATGTCACCTATCCCCAGCCACCGTCCCTATTTCACCTATCCCCCAGCCACCCTCTCTATGTCACATATCCCCAAGCCACCCTCCCTATGTCACATATCCCCCAGCCACCCTCCCTATGCCACATACCCCACAGCCACCTTCCCTATGTCACATATCCCCCAGCCACCTTCCCTATGTCACATATCCCCCAACCATCTTCCGTCACATATTCCCCAGCCACCTTCCCTGTCACATATCCCCCAGCCACCTTCCCTTTGTCACATATCCCCCAGCCACCCTCCCTATGTCACATATCCCCCAGCCACCCTCCCTATGCCACATACCCCACAGCCACCTTCCCTATGTCACATATCCCCCAGCCACCTTCCCTTTGTCACATATCCCCCAGCCACCCTCCCTATGTCACATATCCCCCAGCCGCCCTCCCTGTCACATATCCCCCAGCCACCTTCCCTATGTCACATATCCCCCAGCCACCTCCCCTAAGTCACATATCCCCCAGCCACCCTCCTTATGTCACATATCCCCCATCCACATTCCCTATGTCACATATCCCCCAGCCACCCTCCCTGTCACATATCCCCCAGCCACCTTCCCTTTGTCACATATCCCCCAGCCACCTTCCCTATGTCACATATCCCCCAGCCACCCTCCCTGTCACAAATCCCCCAGCCACCTTCCCTATGTCACATATCCCTCAGCCACCTTCCCTATGTCACCTATCCCCCAGCCACCCTCCCTATGTCACATATCCCCCAGCCACCTTCCCTTTCTCACATATCCCCCAGCCACCCTCCCTATGTCACATATCCCCCAGCCACCTTCCCTATGTCACATATCCCCCATCCACCCTCCCTGTCACATATCCCCCAGCCACCTTCCCTTTGTCACATATCCCCCAGCCACCTTCCCTATGTCACATATCCCTCAGCCACCTTCCCTATGTCACATATCCCCCATCCACCCTCCCTGTCACATATCCCCCAGCCACCTTCCCTATGTCACATATCCCCCATCCACCCTCCCTGTCACATATCCCCCAGCCACCTTCCCTTTGTCACATATCCCCCAGCCACCTTCCCTATGTCACATATCCCTCAGCCACCTTCCCTATGTCACATATCCCCCAGCCACCTTCCCTATGTCACATGTCCCCCAGCCACCTTCCCTATGTCACATATTCCCCAGACACCTTCCCTATGTCACATATCCCCCAGCCACCTTCCCTATGTCACATATCCCCCAGCCACCTTCCCTATGTCACATATCCCTCAGCCACCTTCCCTATGTCACATATCCCCCTGCCACCTTCCCTTTCTCACATATCCCCCAGCCACCCTCCCTATGTCACATATCCCCCAGCCACCTTCCCTATGTCACATATCCCCCATCCACCCTCCCTGTCACATATCCCCCAGCCACCTTCCCTTTGTCACATATCCCCCAGTCACCTTCCCTATGTCACATATCCCTCAGCCACCTTCCTTATGTCACATATCCCCCAGCCACCTTCCCTATGTCACATATCCCCCAGCCACCCTCCCTGTCACATATCCCCCAGCCACCTTCCTTTTCTCACATATCCCCCAGCCACCTTCCCTATGTCACATATCCCCCAGCCACTCTCCCTGTCACATATCCCCCAGCCACCTTCCCTATGTCACATATCCCCCAGCCACCTTCCCTATAGGTGTGTACACACTAGGCGATCAGGAAAGACAGTACGATTACGACATCATAATCGTACCGTCGTTCTTGATCCACAGTAGTGTCTGCACTGAATGATTAGTCGTTCAGTGCAGGTACTGTCCTTCATTCCTGAACATGCCAATCTGTCGTTATCGTCAGATTGTGCTGCATGTTCAGGTGATGGACAATGTCGGAAATGACCAGCGGGAGTGCGCATCGCTGGTCGTTTCCAACATAAAAGTGCACGATTTGTGCACGATTACTGAGCAATTGCACGATTACGATGTCGTAATTGTGCAGTCGCTCAGTAATATCGCCCAGTGTGTACCCACTAAGTCACATATCCCCCAGCCACCTTCCCTATGTCACATATCCCCCATCCACCCTCCCTATGTCACATAACCAACAGCCACCTTCCCTTTGTCACATATCCCCCAGCCACCTTCCCTTTGTCACTTATCCCCCAGCCACCCTCCCTATGTCAAATATCTCCCAACCACCCTCCCTATGTCACATATCCCCCAGATACCTTCCCTATGTCACATATCCCCCAGACATCTTCCCTATGTCACATATCCCCCAGCCACCCTCCCTATGTCACATATCCCCCAGCCACCCTCCCTGTCACATATCCCCCAGCCACCCTCCCTATGTCACATTTCCCCCAGCCAACCTCCCTATGTCACATATCCCCCAGACACCTTCCCTATGTCACATATCCCCCATCCACCCTCCCTATGTCACATACCCCACAGCCACCTTGCCTATGTCACATATCCCCCCGCCACCTTCCCTTTGTCACATATCCCCCAGCCACCATCCCTGTCACACATCTCCCAACCACCCTCCCTATGTCACATATCCCCCAGACACCTTCCCTATGTCACATATCCCCCAGACATCTTCCCTATGTCACATATCCCCCAGACATCTTCCCTATGTCACATATCCCCCAGCCACCTTCCCTTTGTCACATATCCCCCAGCCACCCTCCCTGTCACATATCCCCCAGCCACCCTCCCTGTCACATATCCCCCAGCCACCTTCCCTTTGTCACATATCCCCCAGCCACCTTCCCTATGTCACATATCCCCCAGTCACCCTCCCAGTCACATATCACCCAGCCACCTTCCCTTTGTCACATATCCCCCAGCCACCTTCCCTATGTCACATATCCCCAAGCCACCCTCCCTGTCATATATCCCCAGCCAATGTCACATATCCCCAAGCCACCTTCCCTTTGTCACAAATCCCCCAGCCACCTTCCCTATGTCAGATATCCCTCAGCCACCTTCCCTATGTCTCCTATCCCCCAGCGACCCTCCCTATGTCACATATCCCCCAGCCACCCTCCCTATGTCACATATCCCCCAACGACCTTCCGTCACATATCCCCCAGCCACCTTCCCTATGTCACATATCCCCCAACCATCTTCCGTCACATATCCCCCAGCCACCTTCCCTGTCACATATCCCCCAGCCACCTTCCCTTTGTCACATATCCCCCAGCCACCTTCCCTATGTCACATATCCCCCAGCCACCCTCCCTATGCCACATATCCCACAGCCACCTTCCCTATGTCACATATTCCCCAGCCACCTTCCCTATGTCACATATCCCCCAGCCACCTTCCCTATGTCACATATTCCCCAGCCACCTTCCCTATGTCACATATCCCCCAGCCACCCTCCCTATGTCACATATCCCCCAGCCACCCTCCCTATGCCACATACCCCACAGCCACCTTCCCTATGTCACATATCCCCCAGCCACCTTCCCTTTGTCACATATCCCCCAGCCACCCTCCCTATGTCACATATCCCCCAGCCGCCCTCCCTGTCACATATCCCCCAGCCACCTTCCCTATGTCACATATTCCCCAGCCACCTTCCCTAAGTCACATATCCCCCAGCCACCCTCCATATGTCACATATCCCCCATCCACATTCCCTATGTCACATATCCCCCAGCCACCCTCCCTGTCACATATCCCCCAGCCACCTTCCCTTTATCACATATCCCCCAGCCACCTTCCCTATGTCACATATCCCCCAGCCACCCTCACTGTCACAAATCCCCCAGCCACCTTCCCTATGTCACATATCCCTCAGCCACCTTCCCTATGTCACCTATCCCCCAGCCACCCTCCCTATGTCACATATCCCCCAGCCACCTTCCCTTTCTCACATATCCCCCAGCCACCCTCCCTATGTCACATATCCCCCAGCCACCTTCCCTATGTCACATATCCCCCATCCACCCTCCCTGTCACATATCCCCCAGCCACCTTCCCTTTGTCACATATCCCCCAGCCACCTTCCCTATGTCACATATCCCTCAGCCACCTTCCCTATGTCACATATACCCCAGCCACCCTCCCTGTCACATATCCCCCAGCCACCTTCCCTATGTCACATATCCCCCATCCACCCTCCCTGTCACATATCCCCCAGCCACCTTCCCTTTGTCACATATCCCCCAGCCACCTTCCCTATGTCACATATCCCTCAGCCACCTTCCCTATGTCACATATCCCCCAGCCACCTTCCCTATGTCACATGTCCCCCAGCCACCTTCCCTATGTCACATATTCCCCAGACACCTTCCCTATGTCACATATCCCCCAGCCACCTTCCCTATGTCACATATCCCCCAGCCACCTTCCCTATGTCACATATCCCTCAGCCACCTTCCCTATGTCACATATCCCCCTGCCACCTTCCCTTTCTCACATATCCCCCAGCCACCCTCCCTATGTCACATATCCCCCAGCCACCTTCCCTATGTCACATATCCCCCATCCACCCTCCCTGTCACATATCCCCCAGCCACCTTCCCTTTGTCACATATCCCCCATTCACCTTCCCTATGTCACATATCCCTCAGCCACCTTCCCTATGTCACATATCCCCCAGCCACCTTCCCTATGTCACATATCCCCCAGCTACCCTCCCTGTCACATATCCCCCAGCCACCTTCCTTTTCTCATATATCCCCCAGCCACCTTCCCTATGTCACATATCCCCCAGCCACTCTCCCTGTCACATATCCCCCAGCCACCTTCCCTATGTCACATATCCCCCAGCCACCTTCCCTATAGGTGTGTACACACTAGGCGATCAGGAAAGACAGTACGATTACGACATCATAATCGTACCGTCGTTCTTGATCCACAGTAGTGTCTGCACTGAACGATTAGTCGTTCAGTGCAGGTACTGTCCATCATTCCTGAACATGCCAATCTGTCGTTATCGTCAGATTGTGCTGCATGTTCAGGTGATGGACAATGTCGGAAATGACCAGCGGGAGTGCGCATCGCTGGTCGTTTCCAACATAAAAGTGCACGATTTGTGCACGATTACTGAGCAATTGCACGATTACGATGTCGTAATTGTGCAGTCGCTCAGTAATATCGCCCAGTGTGTACCCACCAAGTCACATATCCCCCAGCCACCTTCCCTATGTCACATATCCCCCATCCACCCTCCCTATGTCACATAACCAACAGCCACCTTCCCTTTGTCACATATCCCCCAGCCACCTTCCCTTTGTCACTTATCCCCCAGCCACCCTCCCTATGTCAAATATCTCCCAACCACCCTCCCTATGTCACATATCCCCCAGACACCTTCCCTATGTCACATATCCCCCAGACATCTTCCCTATGTCACATATCCCCCAGCCACCCTCCCTATGTCACATATCCCCCAGCCACCCTCCCTGTCACATATCCCCCAGCCACCCTCCCTATGTCACATTTCCCCCAGCCAACCTCCCTATGTCACATATCCCCCAGACACCTTCCCTATGTCACATATCCCCCATCCACCCTCCCTATGTCACATACCCCACAGCCACCTTGCCTATGTCACATATCCCCCCACCACCTTCCCTTTGTCACATATCCCCCAGCCACCATCCCTGTCACATATCCCCCATCCACCCTCCCTATGTCACATACCCCACAGCCACCTTGCCTATGTCACATATCCCCCCGCCACCTTCCCTTTGTCACATATCCCCCAGCCACCATCCCTGTCACATATCTCCCAACCACCCTCCCTATGTCACATATCCCCCAGACACCTTCCCTATGTCACATATCCCCCAGACATCTTCCCTATGTCACATATCCACCAGACATCTTCCCTATGTCACATATCCCCCAGCCACCTTCCCTTTGTCACCTATCCCCCAGCCACCCTCCCTGTCACATATCCCCCAGCCACTTCCATTTTTCACATATCCCCCAGCCACCTTCCCTATGTCACATATCCCCCAGTCACCCTCCCAGTCACATATCCCCCAGCCACCTTCCCTTTGTCACATATCCCCCAGCCACCTTCCCTATGTCACATATCCCCAAGCCACCCTCCCTGTCATATATCCCCAGCCAATGTCACATATCCCCAAGCCACCTTCCCTTTGTCACAAATCCCCCAGCCACCTTCCCTATGTCAGATATCCCTCAGCCACCTTCCCTATGTCACCTATCCCCCAGCGACCCTCCCTATGTCACATATCCCCCAGCCACCCTCCCTATGTCACATATCCCCCAACGACCTTCCGTCACATATCCCCCAGCCACCCTCCCTATGTCACATATCCCCCAACCATCTTCCGTCACATATCCCCCAGCCACCTTCCCTGTCACATATCCCCCAGCGACCTTCCCTTTGTCACATATCCCCCAGCCACCTTCCCTATGTCACATATCCCCCAGCCACCCTCCCTATGCCACATATCCCACAGCCACCTTCCCTATGTCACATATTCCCCAGCCACCTTCCCTATGTCACATATCCCCCAGCCACCTTCCCTATGTCACATATTCCCCAGCCACCTTCCCTATGTCACATATCCCCCAGCCACCTTCCCTATGTCACATATCCCTCAGCCACCTTCCCTATGTCACATATCCGCCAGCCACCTTCCCTTTCTCACATATCCCCCAGCCACCCTCCCTATGTCACATATCCCCCAGCCACCTTTCTTATGTCACATATCCCCCAGCCACCTTCCCTATGTCACATATCCCCCAGCCACCCTCCCTATGCCACATATCCCACAGCCACCTTCCCTATGTCACATATTCCCCAGCCACCTTCCCTATGTCACATATCCCCCAGCCACCTTCCCTATGTCACATATTCCCCAGCCACCTTCCCTATGTCACATATCCCCCAGCCACCTTCCCTATGTCACATATCCCTCAGCCACCATCCCTATGTCACATATCCCCCAGCCACCTTTCTTATGTCACATATCCCCCAGCCAACCTCCCTGTCACATATGCCCCAGCCACCTTCCCTATGTCACATATCCCCCAGCCACCTTCCCTATGTCACATATTCCCCAACCACCTTCCCTATGTCACATATCCCCCAGCCACCCTCCCTGTCACATATCCCTCAGCCACCTTCCCTATGTCACATATCCCCCAGCCACCTTCCCTATGTCACATATCCCCCATCCACATTCCCTATGTCACATATCCCCCAGCCACCCTCCCTGTCACATATCCCCCAGCCACCTTCCCTTTGTCACATATCCCCCAGCCACCTTCCCTATGTCACATATCCCCCAGCCACCCTCCCTGTCACAAATCCCCCAGCCACCTTCCCTATGTCACATATCCCTCAGCCACCTTCCCTATGTCACCTATCCCCCAGCCACCCTCCCTATGTCACATATCCCCCAGCCACCTTCCCTTTCTCACATATCCCCCAGCCACCCTCCCTATGTCACATATCCCCCAGCCACCTTCCCAATGTCACATATCCCCCATCCACCCTCCCTGTCACATATCCCCCAGCCACCTTCCCTTTGTCACATATCCCCCAGCCACCTTCCCTATGTCACATATCCCTCAGCCACCTTCCCTATGTCACATATCCCCCATCCACCCTCCCTGTCACATATCCCCCAGCCACCTTCCCTATGTCACATATCCCCCATCCACCCTCCCTGTCACATATCCCCCAGCCACCTTCCCTTTGTCACATATCCCCCAGCCACCTTCCCTATGTCACATATCCCTCAGCCTCCTTCCCTATGTCACATATCCCCTAGCCACCTTCCCTATGTCACATGTCCCCCAGCCACCTTCCCTATGTCACATATTCCCCAGACAACTTCCCTATGTCACATATCCCCCAGCCACCTTCCCTATGTCACATATCCCCCAGCCACCTTCCCTATGTCACATATCCCTCAGCCACCTTCCCTATGTCACATATCCCCCTGCCACCTTCCCTTTCTCACATATCCCCCAGCCACCCTCCCTATGTCACATATCCCCCAGCCACCTTCCCTATGTCACATATCCCCCATCCACCCTCCCTGTCACATATCCCCCAGCCTCCTTCCCTTTGTCACATATCCCCCAGTCACCTTCCCTATGTCACATATCCCTCAGCCACCTTCCCTATGTCACATATCCCCCAGCCACCTTCCCTATGTCACATATCCCCCAGCCACCCTCCCTGTCACATATCCCCCAGCCACCTTCCTTTTCTCACATATCCCCCAGCCACCTTCCCTATGTCACATATCCCCCAGCCACTCTCCCTGTCACATATCCCCCAGCCACCTTCCCTATGTCACATATCCCCCAGCCACCTTCCCTATAGGTGTGTACACACTAGGCGATCAGGAAAGACAGTACGATTACGACATCATAATCGTACCGTCGTTCTTGATCCACAGTAGTGTCTGCACTGAATGATTAGTCGTTCAGTGCAGGTACTGTCCTTCATTCCTGAACATGCCAATCTGTCGTTATCGTCAGATTGTGCTGCATGTTCAGGTGATGGACAATGTCGGAAATGACCAGCGGGAGTGCGCATCGCTGGTCGTTTCCAACATAAAAGTGCACGATTTGTGCACGATTACTGAGCAATTGCACGATTACGATGTCGTAATTGTGCAGTCGCTCAGTAATATCGCCCAGTGTGTACCCACCAAGTCACATATCCCCCAGCCACCTTCCCTATGTCACATATCCCCCATCCACCCTCCCTATGTCACATAACCAACAGCCACCTTCCCTTTGTCACATATCCCCCAGCCACCTTCCCTTTGTCACTTATCCCCCAGCCACCCTCCCTATGTCAAATATCTCCCAACCACCCTCCCTATGTCACATATCCCCCAGATACCTTCCCTATGTCACATATCCCCCAGACATCTTCCCTATGTCACATATCCCCCAGCCACCCTCCCTATGTCACATATCCCCCAGCCACCCTCCCTGTCACATATCCCCCAGCCACCCTCCCTATGTCACATTTCCCCCAGCCAACCTCCCTATGTCACATATCCCCCAGACACCTTCCCTATGTCACATATCCCCCATCCACCCTCCCTATGTCACATACCCCACAGCCACCTTGCCTATGTCACATATCCCCCCGCCACCTTCCCTTTGTCACATATCCCCAGCCACCATCCCTGTCACACATCTCCCAACCACCCTCCCTATGTCACATATCCCCCAGACACCTTCCCTATGTCACATATCCCCCAGACATCTTCCCTATGTCACATATCCCCCAGACATCTTCCCTATGTCACATATCCCCCAGCCACCTTCCCTTTGTCACATATCCCCCAGCCACCCTCCCTGTCACATATCCCCCAGCCACCCTCCCTGTCACATATCCCCCAGCCACCTTCCCTTTGTCACATATCCCCCAGCCACCTTCCCTATGTCACATATCCCCCAGTCACCCTCCCAGTCACATATCACCCAGCCACCTTCCCTTTGTCACATATCCCCCAGCCACCTTCCCTATGTCACATATCCCCAAGCCACCCTCCCTGTCATATATCCCCAGCCAATGTCACATATCCCCAAGCCACCTTCCCTTTGTCACAAATCCCCCAGCCACCTTCCCTATGTCAGATATCCCTCAGCCACCTTCCCTATGTCTCCTATCCCCCAGCGACCCTCCCTATGTCACATATCCCCCAGCCACCCTCCCTATGTCACATATCCCCCAACGACCTTCCGTCACATATCCCCCAGCCACCTTCCCTATGTCACATATCCCCCAACCATCTTCCGTCACATATCCCCCAGCCACCTTCCCTGTCACATATCCCCCAGCCACCTTCCCTTTGTCACATATCCCCCAGCCACCTTCCCTATGTCACATATCCCCCAGCCACCCTCCCTATGCCACATATCCCACAGCCACCTTCCCTATGTCACATATTCCCCAGCCACCTTCCCTATGTCACATATCCCCCAGCCACCTTCCCTATGTCACATATTCCCCAGCCACCTTCCCTATGTCACATATCCCCCAGCCACCCTCCCTATGTCACATATCCCCCAGCCACCCTCCCTATGCCACATACCCCACAGCCACCTTCCCTATGTCACATATCCCCCAGCCACCTTCCCTTTGTCACATATCCCCCAGCCACCCTCCCTATGTCACATATCCCCCATCCGCCCTCCCTGTCACATATCCCCCAGCCACCTTCCCTATGTCACATATCCCCCAGCCACCTTCCCTAAGTCACATATGCCCCAGCCACCCTCCTTATGTCACATATCCCCCATCCACATTCCCTATGTCACATATCCCCCAGCCACCCTCCCTGTCACATATCCCCCAGCCACCTTCCCTTTGTCACATATCCCCCAGCCACCTTCCCTATGTCACATATCCCCCAGCCACCCTCACTGTCACAAATCCCCCAGCCACCTTCCCTATGTCACATATCCCCCAGCCACCTTCCCTATGTCACATATCCCCCATCCACCCTCCCTGTCACATATCCCCCAGCCACCTTCCCTATGTCACATATCCCTCAGCCACCTTCCCTATGTCACAAATCCCCCAGCCACCTTCCCTATGTCACATATCCCTCAGCCACCTTCCCTATGTCACCTATCCCCCAGCCACCTTCCCTTTCTCACATATCCCCCAGCCACCCTCCCTATGTCACATATCCCCCAGCCACCTTCCCTATGTCACATATCCCCCATCCACCCTCCCTGTCACATATCCCCCAGCCACCTTAGCTTTGTCACATATCCCCCAGCCACCTTCCAAATGTCACATATCCCTCAGCCACCTTCCCTATGTCACATATACCCCAGCCACCCTCCCTGTCACATATCCCCCAGCCACCTTCCCTATGTCACATATCCCCCATCCACCCTCCCTGTCACATATCCCCCAGCCACCTTCCCTTTGTCACATATCCCCCAGCCACCTTCCCTATGTCACATATCCCTCAGCCACCTTCCCTATGTCACATATCCCCCAGCCACCTTCCCTATGTCACATGTCCCCCAGCCACCTTCCCTATGTCACATATTCCCCAGACACCTTCCCTATGTCACATATGCCCCAGCCACCTTCCCTATGTCACATATCCCCCAGCCACCTTCCCTATGTCACATATCCCTCAGCCACCTTCCCTATGTCACATATCCCCCTGCCACCTTCCCTTTCTCACATATCCCCCAGCCACCCTCCCTATGTCAAATATCCCCCAGCCACCTTCCCTATGTCACATATCCCCCATCCACCCTCCCTGTCACATATCCCCCAGCCACCTTCCCTTTGTCACATATCCCCCATTCACCTTCCCTATGTCACATATCCCTCAGCCACCTTCCCTATGTCACATATCCCCCAGCCACCTTCCCTATGTCACATATCCCCCAGCCACCCTCCCTGTCACATATCCCCCAGCCACCTTCCTTTTCTCATATATCCCCCAGCCACCTTCCCTATGTCACATATCCCCCAGCCACTCTCCCTGTCACATATCCCCCAGCCACCTTCCCTATGTCACATATCCCCCAGCCACCTTCCCTATAGGTGTGTACACACTAGGCAATCAGGAAAGACAGTACGATTACGACATCATAATCGTACCGTCGTTCTTGATCCACAGTAGTGTCTGCACTGAACGATTAGTCGTTCAGTGCAGGTACTGTCCATCATTCCTGAACATGCCAATCTGTCGTTATCGTCAGATTGTGCTGCATGTTCAGGTGATGGACAATGTCGGAAATGACCAGCGGGAGTGCGCATCGCTGGTCGTTTCCAACATAAAAGTGCACGATTTGTGCACGATTACTGAGCAATTGCACGATTACGATGTCGTAATTGTGCAGTCGCTCAGTAATATCGCCCAGTGTGTACCCACCAAGTCACATATCCCCCAGCCACCTTTCCTATGTCACATATCCCCCATCCACCCTCCCTATGTCACATAACCAACAGCCACCTTCCCTTTGTCACATATCCCCCAGCCACCTTCCCTTTGTCACTTATCCCCCAGCCACCCTCCCTATGTCAAATATCTCCCAACCACCCTCCCTATGTCACATATCCCCCAGACACCTTCCCTATGTCACATATCCCCCAGACATCTTCCCTATGTCACATATCCCCCAGCCACCCTCCCTATGTCACATATCCCCCAGCCACCCTCCCTGTCACATATCCCCCAGCCACCCTCCCTATGTCACATTTCCCCCAGCCAACCTCCCTATGTCACATATCCCCCAGACACCTTCCCTATGTCACATATCCCCCATCCACCCTCCCTATGTCACATACCCCACAGCCACCTTGCCTATGTCACATATCCCCCCGCCACCTTCCCATTGTCACATATCCCCCAGCCACCATCCCTGTCACATATCCCCCATCCACCCTCCCTATGTCACATACCCCACAGCCACCTTGCCTATGTCACATATCCCCCCGCCACCTTCCCTTTGTCACATATCCCCCAGCCACCATCCCTGTCACATATCTCCCAACCACCCTCCCTATGTCACATATCCCCCAGACACCTTCCCTATGTCACATATCCCCCAGACATCTTCCCTATGTCACATATCCACCAGACATCTTCCCTATGTCACATATCCCCCAGCCACCTTCCCTTTGTCACATATCCCCCAGCCACCCTCCCTGTCACATATCCCCCAGCCACCTTCCATTTTTCACATATCCCCCAGCCACCTTCCCTATGTCACATATCCCCCAGTCACCCTCCCAGTCACATATCCCCCAGCCACCTTCCCTTTATCACATATCCCCCAGCCACCTTCCCTATGTCACATATCCCCAAGCCACCCTCCCTGTCATATATCCCCAGCCAATGTCACATATCCCCAAGCCACCTTCCCTTTGTCACAAATCCCCCAGCCACCTTCCCTATGTCAGATATCCCTCAGCCACCTTCCCTATGTCACCTATCCCCCAGCGACCCTCCCTATGTCACATATCCCCCAACGACCTTCCGTCACATATCCCCCAGCCACCCTCCCTATGTCACATATCCGCCAACCATCTTCCGTCACATATCCCCCAGCCACCTTCCCTGTCACATATCCCCCAGCGACCTTCCCTTTGTCACATATCCCCCAGCCACCTTCCCTATGTCACATATCCCCCAGCCACCCTCCCTATGCCACATATCCCACAGCCACCTTCCCTATGTCACATATTCCCCAGCCACCTTCCCTATGTCACATATCCCCCAGCCACCTTCCCTATGTCACATATTCCCCAGCCACCTTCCCTATGTCACATATCCCCCAGCCACCTTCCCTATGTCACATATCCCTCAGCCACCTTCCCTATGTCACATATCCGCCAGCCACCTTCCCTATGTCACATATCCCCCAGCCACCTTCCCTTTCTCACATATCCCCCAGCCACCCTCCCTATTTCACATATCCCCCAGCCACCTTTCTTATGTCACATATCCCCCAGCCACCTTCCCTATGTCACATATCCCCCAGCCACCCTCCCTATGCCACATATCCCACAGCCACCTTCCCTATGTCACATATTCCCCAGCGACCTTCCCTATGTCACATATCCCCCAGCCACCTTCCCTATGTCACATATTCCCCAGCCACCTTCCCTATGTCACATATCCCCCAGCCACCTTCCCTATGTCACATATCCCTCAGCCACCATCCCTATGTCACATATCCCCCAGCCACCTTTCTTATGTCACATATCCCCCAGCCAACCTCCCTGTCACATATGCCCCAGCCACCTTCCCTATGTCACATATCCCCCAGCCACCTTCCCTATGTCACATATTCCCCAACCACCTTCCCTATGTCACATATCCCCCAGCCACCCTCCCTGTCACATATCCCTCAGCCACCTTCCCTATGTCACATATCCCCCAGCCACCTTCCCTATGTCACATATCCCCCAGCCACCATCCCTGTCACATATCCCCCAGCCACCTTCCTTTTGTCACATATTCCCCAACCACCTTCCCTATAGGTGCGTACACACTAGGCGATCAGGAAAGACAGTACGATTACGACATCATAATCGTACCGTCGTTCATGATCCACAGTAGTGTATGCACTGAACGATTAGTCGTTCAGTGCAGGTACTGTCCTTCATTCCTGAACATGCCAATCTGTCGTTTTCGTCAGATTGTGCTGCATGTTCATGTGATGGACAATGTCGGAAATGACCAGCGGGAGTGCGCGTCGCTTGTCGATTCCGACATAAAAATGCATGATTTGTGCACGATTACTGAGCAATTGCACGATTACGATGTCGTAATTGTGCAGTCGCTCAGTAATAGCGCCCAGTGTGTACCCACCATGTCACATATCCCCCAGCCACCTTCCCTATGTCACATATCCCCCATCCACCCTCCCTATGTAACATACCCCACAGCCACCTTCCCTTTGTCACATATCCCCCTGCCACCATCCCTTTGTCACTTATCCCCCAGCCACCCTCCCTATGTCACATATCTCCCAACCACCCTCCCTATGTCACATATCCCCCAGACACCTTCCCTATGTCACATATCCCCCAGACATCTTCCCTATGTCACATATCCCCCAGCCACCCTCCCTATGTCACATATCTCCCAGCCACCCTCCCTGTCACATATCCCCGAGCCACCCTCCCTATGTCACATTTCCCCCAGCCAACCTCCCTATGTTACATATCCCCCAGACACCTTCCCTATGTCACATATCCCCCATCCACCCTCCCTATGTCACATACCCCACAGCCACCTTCCCTTTGTCACATATCCCCCACCCAACTTCCCATTGTCACTTATCCCCCAGCCACCCTCCCTGTCACATATCTCCCAACCACCCTCCCTATGTCACATATTCCCCAGACATCTTCCCTATGTCACATATCCCCCATCCACCCTCCCTGTCACATATCCCCCAGCCACCTTCCCTATGTCACATATTCCCCAGCCACCTTCCCTGTGTCACATATCCCCCAGCCGCCCTCCGTCACATATCCCCCAGGCACCTTCCCTATGTCACATATCCCCCAGCCACCTTCCCTATGTCACATATCCCCCACCCACCCTCCTTATGTCACATATCCCCCAGCCACCTTCCCTATGTCACATATCCCCCAGCCACCCTCCCTGTCACATATCCCCCAGCCACCTTCCCTTTGTCCCATATCCCCCAGCCACCTTCCCTATGTCACATATCCCCCAGCCACCCTCCCTGTCACATATCCCCCAGCCACCTTCCCTTTGTCACATATCCCCGAGCCACCTTCCCTATGTCACATATCCCCCAGCCACCCTCGCTGTCATATATCCCCCAGCCAATGTCACATATGCCCAAGCCACCTTCCCTTTGTCACAAATCCCCCAGCCACCTTCCCTATGTCACATATCCCTCAGCCACCTTCTCTAAGTCACCTATCCCCCAGCCACCCTCCCTATGTCACATATCCCCCAACGACCTTCCGTCACATATCCCCCAACGACCTTCCCTATGTCACATATCCCCCAACCATCTTCTGTCACATATCCCCCCAGCCACCTTCCCTGTCACATATCCCCCAGCCACCTTCCCTTTGTCACATATCCCCCAGCCACCTTCCTTATATCACATATCCCCCAGCCACCCTCCCTATGCCACATACCCCACAGCCACCTTTCCTATGTCTCATATCCCACAGCCACCTTCCCTTTGTCACATATCCCCCAGCCACCTTCCCTTTGTCACATATCCCAAAGCCACTCTCCCTATGTTACATATCCCCCAGCCACTCTTCCTATGTCACATATCCCCCAGCCACCCTCCCTATGTCACAGATCCCCCAGCCACTCTCCCTGTCACATATCCCCCAGCCACCTTCCTTATGTCACATATCCCCCAGCCACCTTCCCTATGTCACATATCCCTCAGCCACCTTCCCTATGTCACATATCCCCCAGCCACCCTCCGTCACATATCCCCCAGCCACCTTCCTTTTGTCACATATCCCCCAGTCACCTTCCCTATGTCACATATCCCTCAGCCACCTTCCCTTTGTCACATATCCCCCTGCCACCTTCCCTATAGGTGCGTACACACTAGGCGATCAGGAAAGACAGTACGATTACGACATCATAATCGTACCGTCGTTCCTGATCCACAGTAGTGTCTGCACTGAACGATTAGTCATTCAGTGCAGGTACTGTCCATCATTCCTGAACATGCCAATCTGTTGTTATCGTCAGATTGTGCTGCATGTTCAGGCGATGGACAATGTCGGAAATGACCAGCGGGAGTGCGCATCGCTAGTCGTTTCCGACATAAAAGTGCATGATTTGTGCACGATTACTGAGCAATTGCACGATTACGATGTCGTAATTGCGCAGTAGCTCAGTAATATCGCCCAGTGTGTACCCACCATGTCACATATCCCCCAGCCACCTTCCCTATGTCACATATCCCGCATCCACCCTCCCTATGTCACATACCCCACGGCCACCTTCCCTTTGTCACATATCCCCCAGCCACCTTCCCTTTGTCTCTTATCCCCCAGCCACCCTCCCTATGTCACATATCTCCCAACCACCCTCCCTATGTCACATATCCCCCAGACACCTTCCCTATGTCACATATCCCCCAGACATCTTCCCTATGTCACATATCCCCCGGCCACCCTCCCTATGTCACATATCCCCCAGCCACCCTCCCTGTCACATATCCCCCAGCCACCTTCCCTATGTCACATATCCCCCAGCCACCCTCCCTGTCACATATCCCCCAGCCACCTTCCCTATGTCACATATTCCCCAGCCACCTTCCCTATGTCACATATCCCCCAGCCCCCCTCCCTGTCACATATCCCCCAGCCACCTTCCCTATGTCACATATCCCCCAGCCCCCCTCCCAGTCACATATCCCCCAGCCACCTTCCCTATGTCACATATCCCCCAGCCACCGTCCCTATGTCATATATCCCTCATCCACCTTCCCTATGTCACATATTCCCCAGCCACCTTCCCTATGTCACATATCCCCCAGCCACCTTCCCTATGTCATATATCCCTCAGCAACCTTCCCTATGGCACATATCCCCCAGCCACCTTCCCTATAGGTGCGTACACACTAGGCGATCAGGAAAGACAGTACGATTACGACATCATAATCGTACCGTCGTTCCTGATCCCCAGAAGTGTCTGCACTGAACGATTAGTCGTTCAGTGCAGGTACTGTCCATCATTCCTGAACATGCCAATCTGTCGTTATCGTCAGATTGTGCTGCATGTTCAGGCGATGGACAATGTCGGAAACGACCAGTGGGAGTGCGCATCGCTGGTCGTTTCCGACATAAAAGTGCATGATTTGTGCACGACTACTGAGCGATTGCACGATTATGATGTCGTAATTGTGCAGTCGCTCAGTAATATCGCCCAGTGTGTACCCACCATGTCACATATCCCCCAGCCACCTTCCCTTTGTCATATATCCCCCAGCCACCCTCCTTATGTCACATATCCCCCAGCCACCTTCCCTTTGTCACATATCCCCCAGCCACCCTCCCTGTCATATATCCCCCAGCCACCTTCCCTGTCACATATCCCCCAGCCACCCTCACTATGTCACATATCCCCCAGCCACCTTCCCTATGTCACATATCCCCCAGTCCCCCTCCCTGTCACATATCCCCCAGCCACCTTCCCTATGTCACATATCCCTCAGCCACCCTCCTTATGTCACATATCCCCCAGCCACCCTCCCTATGTCACATTTCCCCCAGCCACCCTCCCTGTCAATATATCCCCCAGCCACCTTCCCTTTGTCACATATCCCCCAGCCACCTTCCCTGTCACATATCCCTCAGCCACCCTCCCTATGTCACATTTCCCCCAGCCACCCTCCCTGTCACATATCTCCCAGCCACCTTCACTATGTCACATATCCCCAAGCCACCCTCCCTGTCACATATCCCCCAGCCATCTTCCCTATGTCACATATCCCCCAGCCACCCTCCCTATGTCATATATCCCCCAGCCACCTTCCCTATGTCACATTTCCCCCATCCACCCTCCCTATGTCACATATCCCCCAGCCACCTTCCCTATGTCACATATCCCCCAGCCACCTTCCCTATGTCACATATCCCTCAGCCACCCTCCTTATGTCACATATCCCCCAGCCACCCTCCCTATGTCACATATCCCCCAACAACCTTCCCTTTCTCACATATCCCCCAGCCACCCGACCTATGTCATATATCCCCCAGCCCTTGTCACATATCCCCCAGCCACCTTCCCTTTGTCACATGAGTGGGTCGTCTAGCATACTGGTGGTGCCATGGTTGCTGCCCGTGATGCCATTATCGAGGAACGAACAACCATGGCATGGCCTTTCACTTTATTGGGCTGAAGCTGGCCCCGTCCCTGCGGCGCTTCCTGGCAAGTGGCCCCTGCCCATAAACCAATCACCAACGAGCTGCCTTCCTTTCTTGTCCCGCCCCTCTCCTCGCTCTTTGCATCGTCGCTTCTCCCTACTCCGTCTCGCCCCTCTCCTTCTGTCTTCCGCCTGGACTTCTCTCTGCTCCGCCCCTCCTCCCTGGCCCATTACTCTCCTATCTGCTCCACCCCCCCTCCCTCCTCCCTATCTGCTCCGACCCGCCCCCTTCCTCCTCTGTCGGCTCCGCCTCGCCCCCTCTGCTCCGGTCGGCTCCAACCCTCTGTCTGCTCTGCCCTCACTCGCTTCTTCCCTCCCCCTCCTTACTGGTTTTCTGCCCTTCCCCATCCTCTCCTATTTGCTTCGCCCCTCCCTCCCCGATCAGCTCTTCCTGGGAGAGCACACGTCAGTGATTATATCTACATGGGAGTGTGTGTTTTATAGTATGCGGGGTGGATGCTATTGGTAAGGGTGGGGATGTTATTTATAATAAGCGGGGTAGTAGGTAGGTACCATTGGTGTGGGCTGTTCATTTAGATTCATGGAGTGGTTTTTTTTCTACCTAATTGGGTTGGTGGATCTATCAATATTGGTATTATTAGAGGAACGTGTTATCTCTATTGAAAAGTACTGTGGAGGTCTGTTATATATATTATATATATATATATGTGGATATATTAACAGTTTCTTATGTAGCGCAGCATATTCTGTTGCGCTTTACGATTGGAAACAACATTAATAGAAGAAAACTGCCATAAAGGTAAGATGGCCCTGCTCACAAGCTTACAATCTATAGGGAAGTAGGTGTTGATACCAGAGCCGTAACTAGACTTTTTAGCGCCCTGTGCCAGAAAGAGCATTGGCGCCCCCCTCCTGACGAAGTCTATGACAAAACGCGTTGGAGCAAGGTTTGTTGTCCTTACCTGAGATTGATCGAGTGCCCGACGGAGATCCCGGGGACGTTCGGGTGATACCCTGGCTTATTACTTCATTTTTACTGTTCACACTTGAGGTGGTATTTGACCGCTTCTGATTCTGATTGAAGAGCTGTGTGTCAGCTAGTTGGAATAAAAGTTTTCTCGTTTAATGCACCATGTGGTGCCCCTTTTTCTTTGTTTCATATTCCAGTTGATTACCACCCCATTTGGATTTGGGTGCATATAAAGGGAAGACGCTGGCTGTTTGGTTCACTGCCTGTGCTTGTTTCTGGTGTCCCAAGGATACAGATGTCAGTGTTCTCCCCAGGCTGTTTTTGGCGGGTGCACCACCCGGCAAAAACAGCCTACCACCCGGCACTTTGGGAGCCTGCAAGTGGGGTCAGTATCTGGAAGCTGTATAAATAGGACCAGATCCTGCAGACTTTGCAGCCTTTTCATAATCGATTGGGCCTCTAATAAGAAGAGGAGAATTTATAATTTAAAATGTTATTTAAAGTTTAAATCAGTATAAGGTCAGAGTTTAAAACATTTTATTATTGCGAAGGTCCCACCCGGCTACTTCTTGATACCACCTGGCTGGAAAAAATTTCTGGGGAGAACACTGCATGTCATTTTTTATCAATCCATTAATCAACTGGAAGGAAGGACTGTGAATCACCTGTTTCATTGTTGATTGATGATTTGCACACCGATTGTTTGTTTGTTCTTTATTCCATATATATATATATATATATATATATATATATATATATATATATATATATAGATCTTTACTCCATATACATATATATATATATATATATATATATAAAATGTCCCAGAGGGTGGCACTTCCCATCAATCCAAACTTAAGTTGTAGGTGCCTTTATTATCTATGTCATTATTTGTCCATGTGGATTGATGTACATCGGTAAGACTAACAGGACATTAAGGGAACGTATGGCCTTGCATCGGTCAGCCATTCGGGCTGCCATTGCATCAGGGGAAAGCGAGCAACCGGTAGCACGTCATTTTGCTGCAAGGGGACACAATTTGGCAACCCTTCGGTACATGATCATTGATCATGTACCTGATTCTATGCATGGTTGCTAAAATGTGAATCTGCCTGGATCTTTCGATTGCAATCCCT
The DNA here is from genome assembly GCA_031769625.1 of Taudactylus pleione. Classification (NCBI taxonomy): domain Eukaryota; kingdom Metazoa; phylum Chordata; class Amphibia; order Anura; family Myobatrachidae; genus Taudactylus; species Taudactylus pleione. The sequence goes on along the minus strand of JAUIMM010000141.1, from coordinate 2,409,774 downwards.
GGCACCCCGGGGTTTGAATGAAAATCTTGGCCTACATTGCTTTTTATGAATTTATTTGGGATTGTTCCCTCTTTCTTGATTTGGAAGGTTGAGGTATAGAGTTTAGATGTTCTTTCCTAAACATAATTATCTGCCTAGCGGCTAAGTAAAATACGCTTGATAATGTAGGAATCTAAACATAGGTTGTGGGTGGTGTAGGTGGTTAGAGTCCATTATGATGGCATATTTTTGCTTAGGGTGATGTATAATTAATAATCCATATGGTATGATGTTTATTAGGGTTCTGTATTCCCCTTAATGGGATTTGTTACATAATATACATTTTGTTACATATTAAGTAATGTTGGGTGTCGCAATCACCATGTGTGTTCTTTGTTTTTAAAGTTTATATATGTCTTCTTTGCTAGTCCGCTATCTGGGTGTTGCCTGGGCAACGGTGATGTGAGCCATGGGCGGATCGTCCATCCCAGGTCTGACGCGGCTTGTGCGCCGAGATGAGGGCTAGTTGTGATGACGTCATTAGCACGCTCCCTGGCCTAGAACGCAGCCAGATGCGGACCATGTCACGTTGATATGTGAGTATAAATGCATGTTTTATGTGTGTAAGTAATTTTCTTACCTTGAAGAAGGGGCAATAAAGTAGCTCCGAAATGTCGGTATTTTTCACACTTTACCTGTACTGGGTGTATTTATTCAGAGTGCCGCCTGCCAGGACTGTATATATATATATATTTCTTGTGACACAACACAATACTACAATGTCTTGCTGAAGACCCTACACCATGAGGGAGGGTTAGGGTGAAGATTAGGGCTACAAAAAAAATCATGTTGACCATTTCTGTGTCGACATAATGACCCTGTTGACCTTACTAGTCAACCTTTAGTGTGTCGACCTTCGGATCCTGTCGACCTTCGGATCCTGTCGACCTTCAGATCCTGTCGACCTATTGCCGGTCTAACTTGTATTGTCTACCTAAACATTGTCTACCTTTTTATTATAGACCTAGTGATCCACTCCCCAAAATATTCTAATTGCACAGGCGACGTCTTCTGTAAATAGATGTCTCCTGCTGTCAGGGCCGTAACTAGGGTGGTGTGACGTGCCCTGGCACAGGGCACCGCAGGGCAGGGGGCGCTGTTCAGGCCTGTCAATTTTTTATTTATAATCATTCTCACTTGTAGCTTCCTCTTCTCTTATCCCCGGCATCTCCTGGCCACCGCTATCTCCTCCCTGGCGGACTCCTCCTCCATCTGGCCATCTCCCCAAGCTCTTTCACTCACATCTTCCTTTATTTAATACACAAAGCTATCTTCCCTACAATTTCTGATGGTAGCCCTGAACACAGCCAGTGATTCCCGACCCAGTGTTACCAGCACACTCTGAGTACCCTTACGGGTGAGTTCAGCTGCCGGCACAGGGTACATACACGGATCTCCCCACCGCTGATATTTGCTGCATATACACTGCAAGTAGTGCTCTTTCTATTCCTTCAGTCTGTGATCTACACTGCTGACTAAAGGCTTGTGCACGGCTGTTCTGATGGACAAATCCTGCTGCAGGTGCAGCTTCACCAGCGCTCTCCTACATCTAGTGCTGGTGAGTTATACTGCGTAATTATTGTGTATCATCACTGCAGCCAATGGATTCACTTTGTAACTGGCAGTAACACCTGGATAACAGTGGTACAAAGGGATAGGTATCTGTTCATCATTGTACGGGACAAATCAGATTTGTCATGGCCCTTACCCATGAGGCCATGTACCTTTTTCGGGCACATCTTGTGTCCGTATTTGAATATAGGGGGGCGCCAATGCTCTTTCTGGCCCAGGGCACCGAAAAGTCTAGTTATGGTTCTGCCTGCCAGCTTGTGTGATCCACTACTGCAGGCTGCATTAAAGGATGCAGCACCGGATCACTCTGCGTTGCCATCGGTCATCTGAGTAACTTTCAGGTTACTCAGGAAGGCCGGTGTTTTCACGCAACTGAAGCTGCGTACAAGGACACATCCGCTAAATTTAGCACGGGCAGAACACGTACAGACACTGATCAGCACGTGTAGTACAGATCCAGCGCATGCACCGGTCAGCCACCAGGGTTTTTTTCCCGCTCACAATGTGTACGTTATTCACATAAACAACTGGGTGATATTTGTACATCTGTGTGCAACGGAGTCTGAATCTGTGTAATAAGGGCTCTGATGCCAGCAGCCGCGGCGTTTCCTTGCGTTCCATTCCGTTGTGCTTCCTCTGCGACTTTGGGCCTGATTCAGAGATGGACGCTATAGCAGCTGTGCCACAATATGTAAACACAGCGGAAGGCGTCTTCTGTAAATAGACACCTCTTGCCAGCATCTCTGATACGCTGCTGCGACCTAAGATACGGCATCGGATCAACTGCTCTTAGATCGGACATCTGGGTAAACCTCAGGTTACTCAGGAGGTCTGAAAAAAATTACGCAGCCGGGGCCAATGAAGCTGCGTCCTGGCTTCAGCACACCCTGAAAATGGGACAAACGCGCTCCTGTTTTCTGGAACGCGCCCCGTCACTGCCCGGATACTCCAGCAGCACGTCAATCATGATGCGCCTTTGGGGCACTGCGACCGACGTCACAGGAACAGATCTGCACATGCGCAGTGCCACTCATGCGTAGACCTGCAAACATTACATACATATCGAATTTACATATATCTATGATATAGGCCCTTTGTACGTGTGTAAGACCAATTCCTGTGCGGTAAAAGTCGCAGCGTCTCTAGCACACTGTGAGCGGCTATTCACCGTGTCTGTGATGCAACTAAGACGCAAAATTGAAAGGAATATACGGATATGCTACTCCCCACGGAGCGCCTCAGTCGTGCCTGGCGTAAAGACGCCCATTGTATGAGGACACATCTGTATGCGAATATTACATTTGACCATCACTCTCTCATCCCTTGTCACTGTATTGACCATCACTCTCTCATCCCTTGTCACATATAACCCCCAGTCTCCCTCCTACAGTCACATATGTCCTTGCCACTCTTACCTTGTCCCATGCACCCCCACCGTATCTCCCTCCACCACCACTATCTTCTCACAATAGACTTTCATTCTCTACTGCTGTGGAGGTTTACAAATACAAACCCTCAAGTTCAGTATAATGTACAGAAAGTGCAATTCACAAGATTCCCAGTAGATAGAAGCAGAGAGCCACAGAAAGCTATACACTTTAGTTCTACCAATAATACATACATAAAAACACGATTTAGAACTATCCCTTTTAACTCTGTACTGGACACAAAACATAGGTGTTTATTAATAATGAGACTATTGGCACTTACACTATAGACAAATTTGTGCCATTATATTTGATATATAAAGCAATAAAATAAGAGAGAGTTGCAACTGTTACATGTGCCGCTGTGGCTCTTTGCCTGATTGGCTCTCAGTCGCTATCCTAGCTTCCTGGACTCTGGCTGCTACGTGCAGCTACTCACCTGTTGGTAGTCTCATTACCTGACCTCAGCCTGAGTGACCAATCACATGAGACCTCTCCCTTCATTAGGGATTCAAGTCAGTTCCTACCTGCTGATTATATTACTAAGTTTCTGCACCTAGTTGATGTTCATGTGGTCGCTGCATAGTGCCTTGCTCCTGAGCCTTTGTTCCTGTGTCCAGTATCCTGCCGTTGTATACCTTTGCTTCCAGACTCAATCCTCATTGTCCTGTCTCCTGTGTCCTAATGAATTCTGCCATTTTCGTGTACATCCCAGCTCCATGTCTGTGCCTAGCAAAGACCCTCCAATTTACCTTTTGTGTCACCTTTGGTTTGTGTCTAGTCCCAGCGTGTACCCGTGGATTCATTCTGTCAGTTCAACCATTTCAAGTACTGGTTCTGTTACAAACCTCAACCTGCATCCGCCTTTCAGTCCAACCATATCAAGTACTGGTTCTGTTACAAACTCCCAACTGCATCCTGAGTAGCTGGCCTGCCACAATCAAGTTCATATCCAGCTTTGCAGCTCCTACATTATTCCTACCTGCATCCTGAGTAGCTGGTCTGGTACGATCCAGATCTGCATCCTGACTGTTTCTGTGCATGTCCACCTGTGCCAGTTAATTGCAAGTCTTCAGACCTACAAGTTAAGCTGGCCACACACTAGACCAACATACATCCAACCAGCCAACTAGTTGATTGGTTGGAATGAAAATTTGGTAAGGGATAAAAGCAAATGACAATCAGCAATTTGCTCCCAAACGCTGGAAATGGACAAAACTGTTTGAACAAATTGTTTAGGTCAAACATTTAACAAACTTGTCTGACGACCATTTTCATCTGTTTTCTGGCATTTAGGAGCAAATTGTTGATCATCAGTTACTCCCATACGTTACCAGATTTCATTCCAACCAATCAACTAGTTGGATGAAAGTTGGTCTAGTGTGTGTGGCCAGCTTTAGTTTTCTGCAGCAGACTCCCGTACACACCTGCATCCGTTTGCCCCCTCAGTTGCTATTGCCTTGCCTAGTCTGTCTGCACTTAACTCTTGATTGCTGCTGCTAACTCCAGGTTAATTCTCTGTGGATCCCTGTCTATTGTATGAGCCCCAACAGCGAGCTCTAGGGGTCTCATGTAAATAGTGCAGGTACATCCTTAACAGCAACTTCTGGTGGAGGTGGCAATGTCTGCCAAGTGGTTCAAGTCTCTTTCCAAACATTCAGTGCATCCTATCCAACAGTGGTGTTCAACCTTTCTTTCTCTGGACCGAAGTATACCATTGTCTTTGGGCCCCAAATACCAGTGTGCTATGTCTCTGGGACCCCATATTAGAGTGCACCATTATTATGGAACCCTGAATGTCAGTGTGTTGTTATTCTAGTATCCAAAAAGATGCCACAATACAATATGTTGTATATCTGGCTATCGGGGGACCCAGTAAAGATTCTTGTTCCCCACTACTGGCCAAGACCTACAGGTTGTACACCTCATCTTTACAGTATAAAACTTTCCATTATTGCATTAGTTTGTGAAGCTGGGTACACATTAGACGATGTGCAAACGATGGGATATCGTCAACTATTTCCCTTTAAACTCCCGGACAAACGATATAGTGCGTACACACTGTGCAATGTTACAAACGTCGGAATGATATATCGTGCATCGTTTGGTGGCTAGATCGTTACTTTTTATTATGCCAACATATCGCCTGGTCGTTCGGCAGAATGTACACACTGCACGATGTGGTAAAAATAGTTAACGACATCCTCACTGAGAAGCATGTAGGGCCGATCAAAAGACGTGATGACTCACTGGAGCACGGGATAGTGAGTACGCACTGGATGACTTTAACGATTTGTCGTTCCGATCCGTCGGAAATTGTCCAAAATATTGTCTAGTGTGTACCCAGCTAAACTGTACTTGCCTCTAAATGTGAAAATAGCATATTCCTTAATTTCAAATGTGATTTTTTTTTTTTACTACTATTGCAGTTTCATTACATCAAGTGTAATAACTACAAATGCTATAATTAATGTATTACAGATGTGTCTCCTACATCTTTCCGCAATACGGCATGCGGCACGACATGCCTGCAGTAAGTGAGCCGTCAGGGCCCGGGGTATCTTTTTTTTATTTTGCTGAAAATGGGTCTTAGTTGCAATGTGACGCAACCAGGACGCATCAGTAGACTCTGCTGATTAATTTTCTATGTGACACTTGTATATCTGTGTGCGACTGAATCTGTGAACAGAACTTGGCGTGGACAAAATCGGCAGCCACTGCATCGTAGCGCTACACATGCTGATACAGAGACTCATATATATACAAGTGTCACGTATCAATTAATCAGCACAGTCTCCTGGTGCGTCCTAGTCCTATCACATTGTGACTTAGACACAATATCAGCAAATAAGACACCAGTTATTGGGAGGCGAAAAAGACACCAGTTTTTCGGGGGTTACCCACAAATCTAAAGCATCCCCAGGATTGCAGCACATAGCGCCCATAGGTTTTTATGGGGGCTGCTTAAACGTCGAATTTACCTAACACCTGAAAGAGAAGCATTCTGTAGCTTGGCCCGGTAGATAACTGCATCTATATATGACATTAGCCATTATACCCTATGGGTACATTCTGCACCATGTACTCAGAGAGGCATCTGAAGGGTCCCCTCCCAGCAATGGCCGCTCGCACATGCACAGTCAGATGACAGAACATGCGCATTAGTGATCATTTACTTCTTACACAACACAGGGAGGGGCTCCTATAAGAACCCCCATCACTGCATGTGGTTATTAATAAATGTCCGCCATCCTTCATTACTTATTGTGGAGATAAGCCAGAAATTTTCAGTATCTGGTCTAAAACCCGATAATTAATAAATATGCCCTAAATGAGGACTAGGAGAGCCTAGATTATCATTACTAATAGCACCTAACGTTCTTTTTAGTTGCTCTACCCCTAGATATAAAGATTAATTTATAGGGATGTAGTGAATATACTGATGACCAGGGAGCCGTCTGACTAAATCCCGGCATCAAAATCCTGTTTTGGATTAAAGGTAGGCGGCTAAATCCTGATGCCTACCTTTAGCCCTATGACGGAATCCGGACAGACGGCTTCACGAACTAAGGCAGGGGGGGGGTTAGGGTTAGGCTGTGGAGAAGGGGGGTTTAGGGTTAGGCACCACTGGAGGAGGGTAGGATTAGGCACCCCCCCCCCGAGAGGGTTAGATTTAGAGTGCGGGAAGGGAGGGTTAGGGTCAGGCACCACCCCAGGAGTTTTAGGGTTAGGCACCACCAAGGGAGGGTTAGGGGGAAGGGTAGGGTTAGCTTGCTTACCTTAGCCGTTGGGATTCTTCATGTTTGGGCTTCCGGCGTCGGTATTTCACCCGGCATATTCAGCCGCCGGGATATCGTACCCAATCCTAACTTATATTATAGGTAGACAAATACCATCTATCTCAGGGTGTACTAGTGAATTCATACTGTAGGCTGCATAGTTCAGTTATGAAATCGGCGAGTATACAGTAAGTGTTTACAGGGGAACTATAACTTCCTTTTACAGTTAGATCCTTTACACCTTACTTCTTGGTTATAACATAACTTTATGCAAATGGGTGTGGTGTATACTGTAAGGTCGACATTCATATTGTCGACATAAGAATTTTGACCTGGTCTTAATGTCATCATGCATATGCATGTGGACATTCATCATGGGGACACTGCTGAAGAGTGGACATGATAGAATGTCAGCACACCAACACTCGTGGTCTAGCGGTGACCTTTCCGGCAGTTACGTGGAGCAGTTCTGATGCAAACCTCTACGGAGCAGCGTTTCCGATAAGGATTCTCCTCCCATCTCTAATCCTAATCCCTAACCTCCCCTAGTGCCTAACCCTCCGTTCCACAGCCTCACCTTAATGTTGACATTCTGAGAGTGTCGGGATTTCACATGTCGCATTGTGAACACATTGATATTCTCACCAATCGCAATTGCGAAAATATGCTAATGACCCACTCGCCGTCCAATGTTTAGGCACGCCCACTGAAAGCATCTCACATCCGCTGCTTACGCACAATATTGAAAACATGGAACGCAGATCAGGTGGCCATCAGCCTTCTAAGTAAGTCTAAGGTGCCACACACATAATGGGTCTCCAGACGCGCAGAGGGCTCTCCTGCTGCGAGCAAGAAGTGGCTAATTTATGCACGCCCTGAAAACAGAGATTAAGCGGTCAGACACGTCTGCGTTTATCCACCCCCCGTTACCTCCCCAAACGCTGACTACCTGTCAAATCCTCTGTGTAATCTTATTCACAATTCAATAGCTGCGAGTGAGCAGTGCGGCTTTCACCCATGCGCAATGGCTAATATTCGCACAAACTGCATAAATATCGGCATTGCGTGCAGATCTGAATCAGGCTCTTTATCCTCCAGTCTATAATTACACAGAAAGATATATAACCGGCCACTGCCCCCTAGTGTTCTAACAAAGACATAACTGGTGGGAGAATCAGTTACAAAGTGTTGATTGACATCATCAGGCCTCTAAAGATTTGTATACAACAGCTACGAAGCAGGCACAACTTATTATCTTCATATGTTTTCTGCAGGGACTGTGTGAGAACAGGGGCCTCCTAGAAAAATAATGGTAATAATATTGGTCGTTTGTCTGAATTTTTTGTTTGGGGAAGGGGTCAACAGATATTCTGGAGCTGCGCACAGCAGAGGCAAGTACGTCCAGCGCATACAGAATTAAAAATAAATTACATTTATGTAGTAAAAATACCCTCCATGGATAATTTTTTTGAAACTCCTCCATTTATCTGCGGCCACGCCCTGTGTTTTTTTTGCTGTTGTGACATTCGAGGTTGGGAGGTACTGTATGGATATTTATAGGGGGGCACCTTATAGAGGATAAGAACACCTTACTGCCCACTGATTTTAGAGTCTGCTTGGTAATATTTATAGGTGGTTCATGACAACATATTATGAGCACTTGTGTGATATGTGATGGTAGGAATTTAGGAACACATAGGTGCAAGACCTGTACACCTAACTGATTCTCTTGGCACACACCTGTGCATGCCTGCCCTCCACTCTGAGCAGAAGCCTCTTCAAATTAGAAGTGAGCCGACGCGCAGTAATCCAGTGCCTGAAGGCTCAGATCTGCGGAAAAGTGGAAATGAGCCCCTTCTCCCAGCAAGGAATAGCCCTCAATAAATTGTGTCCTCTTTACCTATTTTTCTTGTTATCTTCAACAATCTCGATCCACAAATTGAATCCTCGTTTTTCCACTGCTCCACAAACCAAAATGCACTGGTGTGCCAAATCCACTATGCAAGTAATGCGCCGACTCCTCCCCTAAGTAATGTTCTGACTCCTCCCCTAAGTAATGCACTGACTCCTCCCCTAAGTAATGTGCTGACTCCTCCCCTAAGTAATGTGCTGACTCCTCCCCTAAGTAATGCGCTGACTCCTCCCCTAAGTAATGCGCTGACTCCTCCCCTAAGTAATGCACTGACTCCTCCCAAAGTCCTGTGAAAAGATTTGCTCCATAAACCCGGTCACTTTGGCGTGATTATAGTAGATGCATCTGCTTGAATTCCGGCGCACGTCAACTCCAAAGAGGCTTCTGCTCTGCACGTTTTTACCCTTTGTAAGTGAGGCCAAAGTGTCAGCGTAAAAACATGACTGAGGTAATCAGAATGGAATGTGCAAGACATAGTTTTTTTTTATTTTAATTTTAAGGTTTTTAAAAATAAGATTGTATTTTTTTGTTTCTTTTTACCATAGCTTTCTGGTACCTTGTCCTTGAGGTCCATGTGAAGATTGTATGCTAGAAAACATCTTATTCAACTTCAGGATGTCATGATGTGTATTCCCAGCACAAAGAAATTGAACTCTCACGTGATTTATACTGTGTAAGCACTGTGGTATTTATTTGTTGCAGAGCTATAAAATTGCTGAAGGTACTCACCGGCTAGTCTATTAATACAGTGATGTTAGTTATATTTTACTATACAATAATGACTGCTTCTTCTCTGCAGTCCAGTGCTCACCCGGATTTGGGGCCTGATTCAGAGCCGGACGCTATTTGCGCTCGCTCGTCCAGAAAAAGGGGCTGGCTATTTAAATTGACCGTTCGCTCTTTGCGTTCTGTTGACGCCTCCATGTCTGAACGAGCGAACAAAACATGCAGACGGTTTTTTGTAAAAAACGCCCCCTGGCCGCTCGCTTCATACGTCATCTCCGCTATTTATTGGATTAATCGAGTACATCGAAAGGCGAATGAACTGCTTGCTATTCTTGTGGTTGCATTTTCCTACCGCAATCATGCGAACAGTTCTGGCTAAGAAACAACCAAGTGACGTGGTCGATGACGCTGCTTTGTTAATTATGCACACCCTTAAAACGCCTGTTTTGACTGTTTGGCACGCCTGCGTTCGGATCTCCACTCCCCGTTTTCAAGCACCTTCCCCTGTTACCACCCACAAACGCCACATCCTGTCACTCAAATTAGCAGGCACTCGCTATTTTGCGAGCGCTCGATTTCCGATCGCACTGACTGGTTGGCGCATGCGCATTACGACCCATACGCATGCGCAGATGTGCGAACATCGCTCGGAGCGAACGAGCGGCCGCTTACGAGCGGCTCTGAATCAGGCCCTTGGTACGTTCCCCAATGCTTGTGATAGTGCATCAATCCGCGCCTTGCACATGTTACCACTTGTGTGTTCCGAGCAGGCAGTGGTGTTGACGGTGCTTGTTCCTTTGTGAATTTCATATAATATAGGCTCAATAAGCAAGGCATGTATTGCTGGAGATTTGCAGTAATCGGGAAACCCACAAAACCATGGCATTTAGGGGAGATTCAGAGCTGCATGCAAGTTGGCTGCAATTACAACCGGTTTGCATACATGGGACTAAGCATAGCTCTCGCAAGCGGATCGATGGTGGGGTACTGTGCACGCACCGCGCGTATGCGCAAGCCCCGGAGCGAGAGCGTTGATTGACAGCTCGCCCCATTTAGTAGGCGGGGAGGGGGGGTGGCTACATAAACTGAGGCATTCCCGAAGGAACGCCTGCCGTTTGTGGGAGGCACCACTGACATCACAAGTGATGTCAGTGGAGAGCTTCCTGCTCTGTAGGAGCAGGAAGCTCTCTGGGGCTTGCGACAGACGAGACCCTACCACAAGGGCCTCATCGCAACCATTGCGACCATCACCTGGCCGCTCGCAAAAGCGAGCGGCCTAGAGGCCGCAACAAAAACATAAAACACCCTGATTCAGAGCGAGCGCTCTGAAAGAGCGTCCGGCTCTGAATCAGGGCCTAAATGCACATATTCTCCTGTACAAGTTGTATGCATCTATGTGATTGCAATGCCCCATCCATATACAGTAATTGGTTTCATAGCTGTTATCATTATCAAAGCACAGCTGCTATTACTGGTGCAGGAAATGTGTCTGACATCAAACAGATCTCTGCGAAAGTCAACCGAGCCCACAATTCCTTCTACACTTCCTTGACACGCCCTCTCCAAACTTAGCCTACGTGTGATGGATGCCCCACTGCCACCAAGTGAGGCCCATTTAGCTGCAAGTGAAGATGCGCCTTAGATGCGTACAACTTGGAATTACCCTTGCGCTCAGCTGCGGAGCATGGGCAGTGATAGAATCTGCAAAACAGACGCATGCAATTCTGTATCAGCCCCTTGGGCTTCTGTCAGCATTCGGATTCCTGTGAACGACCCCGATCTCAGATATGGCCAAACAAAGCAAAATTGTCCATAACCTGGGTCACATGATTGATTGTTAAAATGTTCGTGCACACTTTACAGATATGCACTGGAGAATATGTAGGGTTATTTATTATTACTGTCATAGCTCTGAGAAATATCAGAGCTTTATGTTTCCAATTTATCAACCCAGGACACCTTCTCACCAGCTGCGTAGTCCTGCCAGCAAGGAGTTTCCCCGATACCTAACACATGCGGGAGCTGACACATGATATTACTGTAAAAGTGTCTTAATAATAATGTTTCAGACATATCATACATTGGGGTGAGTGCGATGAAACACCTGTCTGCCCTAAATATTTGGATATTTATAATTATTAAGCTCCTGATTCTAATCAGAAACAATAGTTGTAATGTACATGTGTATGTGAATTTTACATAGAATGGTGACTCTAATACCTTCTGTATATTTAAAGATTTTCTGAGAGAAGAAAACATGTTGTATGCAGTACTATCCAAGGGATAGAGGATGGATGCTGACTGTTTGTGAATAAGTCATTGATTTCAATTCTGATGACAGTGACAAAGTCTGTAATTAGCTGAACTGTCCTTTCCCAGGTCAGGATCGATGGAACTGTGTCAGTTTAACCTGTTGTGCTCCCTAGAGTAGTGCTGTGTATTGCTTTACATTAGAGAGAGGCATGGTTATGGGTTCATGTTACATACCAGACACTATTGACGTTACAGCACAGACATTATTAATGACAAGTGCTTTCTAGCACCATCCAATAATAACAGTTATTACCTTGCACCTTGTCTTATTAAATAAATACTTTCCTATATATTTTGGGCATAATCGGGGCTGATGTAGATTTGCCCGGCTTTTGCAAAAAAAATGCAGTTGTAAAATACAGAATGCCTGAAAACTGCTGCAGAGCTGGGGACGGCTAAAGAGGTTTGTGCCAGGTGATTTGGCATGTCATTATTAGTAGTATATTATAAAGTTACACAGCACACTCTTCTTTCAATATATAATGAAGTTTCGTATACATAAGACTGTCTGTGTCTGGACATTGGTATTAATAAATAATAAGTTGCAGTTACGCAAATATAACATTAAGCTATTAATTAAGTTCAGTGGAATACATTGATTTTCATGCATTTAAAAAAAAAAAAAGAACAAATGGAAATGAGCTTTCTGATTGCAGCTATCTAGCATCAAATATGAAGAGGTCACAGCAGCCACATTGTCAGTGGAATAAGAAACACTGAGTACAGTGAATCTAAAGTGGTTGCTAATCATCATCACTTTGTATTTTGCACCATGGGTTGAGCAAATTATATGCCCCCTGATAGGCACACCATCATCCATAACAATAAAACTACTGACAGGTGAAGTGAATAACATTGATTATCCTTTTATAGTGTCACCTGCCAAGGGGTGGGATATATATTAGGCAGCAAGTGAACAGTCAGTTCTTGAAGTTGATGCGTTGGAAGCAGGAAAAATGAGCAAGCGTAAGGTTCTGAGCGACTTTGATAAGGGCCAGATTGTGATGGCTAGATGACTGGGTCAGCATCTCCAATACGGCAGGTCTTGTGGGATGTTCCTGATATACAGTGGTGAGTAACTACCAAAAGTGGTCAACCAAGGAAGGACAACTGGTGAAATAGCAACTGGGTCATGGGTGCAAAAGGCTCATTGATGCACGTGGGGAATGAAGGCTAGCCTGTCTGGTCCGGTCCCACAGAAGAGCTACTGTAGCACAAATTGCTGAAAAAGTTAATGCTGGTCCTGATAGAAAAGTGTCAGAAAACTCAATGCATCAGCTTACTGCGTATGGGTTTGTGCAGCCACAGACCAGTCAGAGTGCCCATGCTAACTCCTATCCACCACTGAAAGCGCCTACAATGGGCACGTGAGTTTCAGTACTGGACCATGGAGCAATGGAAGAAGGTGCCCTGTACTGATGAATCATATTTTCTTTTACATCATGTGGATAGCCTGATGTGTGTGCGTCGTTTACCTGGGCAAGAGATGGCACCAGGATGCACTATGGTAAAGCCGGCGGGGGCGGTGTGATGCTCTGGGAAATGTTCTTCTGGGAAACCTTGGGTCCTGACATTCATGTGGATGTTACTTTGACATATATCACCTACCTAAGCATTGTTGCAGACCAAGTACACCTCAAGGTGTTGACTTTGCCTCCAAACTCCCCAGATCTCAGTGTGATCGAGCATCTGTGGTGGAAAAATAAATCTGAGCCATGGAGACTCCACCTCGCAACTTACAGGACTTAAAGGATCTGCTGCTAATGTCTTGGTGCCAGATACCACAGGACACCTTCAGAGATCTTGCAGAGTCCATGCCTCTACGGGTCAGATCACAAGAGGGTACCTATACACTATTCGGCAGGTTGTTTTAATGTTATTGCTGATGGGTGTATATGTCTTTGTCTCAGTCTGCATGGGAAGAATTTGCACAAATATAGTGCGCCCTTACTCTGCCTCGCACACTCCATTCCATTTATGCCTCTATAAGGGGTCTATTTATCAAGCAGTGAAAAGCGTGGAGAAGTGGACCAATGGAGAAGTTGCCATTCCACCAATAAATGCATTTATTCTCAACTCTACATCAGCCCCAAAGATGATTCCATGATGAAAGATGAGTGATGTCAGTCTGTAGAACCAGCCTGTGTGTGAGAATTAGGAGATAATAGCCTATTGTATTGTTTTTCCTTAATGTTGATTAATAGAAATGATATTACTACACCACTGACACATTGCTACTGTTTCTCTACTGGACCAATACTGTATCTTCAACACTACTTTTGTTCAAATCATTTCCCTTATGGATCCTATGTATAAAGCTATATTCCTATTAAAATAATGTACCATTACCTGAAGCCAGGGACCATATGTGCTCAGCTACATAAATGAAACACACTGGATACAACCTCTGAACACACTCTCCGTGAGAATACAAACAATAGGACATCTTCCTGCAACCTCAGCTCCCTTACAACATAAGAACATAATAGTATAGACAGCTGAGTCTGCCCACAAAGACTCACTCATAGCATCCAAACCTATAAAGCAGGAATCATTACAGCTATCTATTGCGGCCAACAGCACACCTGACCAGAGCTGGCACCACATATATGCAGATTTTCCACGCAGCACCCCTTAGACTGACTATTCCCAGTACAAGGACAATAAGGCCATTGATAACACCAGCTGCACTGTCACTCCACACCTGCTGCACCTCCCGTCTTGACATACCACCCACGATCTCCCAGAATCCAGCATGGAAATGTAGGTACGTATGATTGAGACAGGTTTATCTTTTTCTCTCCCCACACCCTTCTACCTCCTGAGCATGCTTTTCCTTTACATTTCTCTCTCCACAGGAAACTTGATGGATCTGCCCCCACCAGGAGCCACCTCACCACTGAAGGCCCATGCACATCGTGTAAGTATATATTAAAACTTTACACTTTTCACTTCCACAGATGTTTCTTCCACAGCAACCACACTGTCAGTGATCATCCATTTGTGCCACTGTACTCTATATCTATGTTAAACAGGAAAGTAACTCTTACCACCACTGAAAGGCAGCAACTACTCCCCAATCCATTACTCACACCAATGTAGGCTGCAATTGCCTTTGCCATTTTAGTGTGTGATGAGTTCGTACCCACTGTATATTTGGCTTACTGCCTCAGCAGTTTGGACAACGTCAACTTCTCAACCCGTACAGATATCTCCTCATAGATCTAGCATTTTTTGCTCCATTTGGACACGACGCATGGCACAACTTAATGCCGCGCCATGGATAGCGCGTTTCGTATTTTCACATTAATAGTGTCTATTTCACACTGCGTAGCATCTTTTTCAGACACCACAGTTGCACACCAACAGACTTGTAGGGGCATATTTACTAAAGTGCGGGTTTTTAGAAATAGACATGTTGCCCATAGCAGCCAATCATATTCTAGCTATTATCTTCTAGAAGGTGCTAGATAAAAGTTAAGTAGAATCTGATTGGTTGCTATGGGCAACATCTCCACTTCTTAAAACGCTGCATGGCGTGGCTCAGTCCCGTCGGACCCCGGTCTCTTTACTTTTTCTCAGGTTAGTGTAATTTTTCATTGCTATAACATGAAAATCCACTAGTGGTGTACAGGACACGCATACCTTCTGCTTTTATCGGATTAGCAAGATGCAAACTGAGAAGTTATTGAAAAGACGCATGGCACAGCTTTGTCTCATTTTCTATGGTGCGCCAAGCAGCCCCGTTTGGCGCACGGTAAAAAATTAGTTTTGAGGATAGTGGTATGTGGTCACATCTGTAATACCAACATCCTTCCCTGTTCCCTACAACACAACCCTTTCCAACCTTCCCATGTAAAGTCATGGTCTGAATGAAGATATTAGTCAAATGCATCTCTATTCATGATGCACTTATTATGGAATGCTGATATATGTTTTTAAACTCTGTCACATCTTAGTGATTTGCAAAAGTGATCACTCAATAAAACATTTTCTTGACTATAAAAAAATGTAAAATATAATATTTTCAAACCTAAAAGCATAAACTAATGCAATATAAATCCACTTACAGCACAAATAAATTATGCTTTCTCCCTACTGAAATCTCTAATTCATTAGCAAAATTCAGTCTATCAATTCCAAACAATATCCTAATAACCTGGTGGGCTTCTGTTGTGTGTGCAAAGATCAATAGAATCAGAGGATATCAGATGCCTTGTACCCTTCAGGTGTTTGACCTTCAGAGAGTAAATCTGACACTACTACTAATTTGTCTTGACCAGAATTTGCCCTTGAGAGCTTGTACATCTGTTATACAATGGTATGGTATTTTTATTGTTTATTTATATAGCGCCAATCATATTACACAGCGCTGTACACAGAATATGGAATCATTCACAGTCACTGCCCTATTGGAGCAGACAGTATAATTCCCTACTAAACGCACAACCTATGGGGTAATTCTGTTTGTCCATTTCCTAATTAGCTCAGCACCACGTGCCAGGCTTCCACTCTTGTGTGGAGAGTAGATGTCTCAGGTAGCCTGCACTGTTTTCTTCCTGCAGTCATCAATGTAAATGCTTTTTCATAGGGTTTATATCAGGGATTCCCAACCACGGTCCTCAAGGCACACTAACAGTCCAGGTTTTAAGGATAGCCATAGTTGAGCACATGTGACTTAATTAGTACCTTAGTTATTTTGATTTAACCATCTGTGCTGAAACATGGATATCACTAAAACCAGGACTGTTAGTGTGCCTTGAGGACCGAGGTTGGGAATCACTGGTTTATATTGTTGCTGCAGTCGCATTTAGTAGAACACATAGAACCAAAAGGTACTTGAGTGTATGTTTCCTGCAACTGTCCAACCCTCCCAGATCAAGTGAAGTGAGTAGGGCCACTGTGAATCAAGTCATCATGGTATTGCCTGGGGAGTGTCTCTTTACCCCCCGTCATGTCCACAGGCCACCATTGTAACATTACTTCTCACCTCCTAGTATCATTAGATCCCCAGCAGTAATAGATCCCCAGTGGCAGAGCCCCAAACTCACCAGTGTCCATACTGTAGGCCGCCGTTGTGCTATTATTCCTCCCCCATGTGTCACTAATATATATGTAAATAAACCCTCTCCCCAGGGCAAATAAACCATTTTGTATGGCATCACTAATTCCCCACACCCCCCCTTACCAGTACTAAAACATCACCCTGGCCACCATTACCCCCCTGTGGCATTAATCCACCCCCTAATGAGGAATGTGGGTTGGGGGGACTGATTATCATCCCCCTGCTGCAACAGGCCTCTGCACTGGCAGATATCAGCCTAACAGCAGTGGTGAACTACCCACTAGGAATGTGCCTAGGGATGCCACCTGTTTGGTGCGGCACAGCAGTCTGCCAAACCCTGCATCATTTTTATTATGTAGCACCAGCAGGAGAAGGGGAAGGTGTCACAGGCAGCGATTTGCGTGCAGGATGTGCGGCAGAGGTTGGGGCGATTTGCCTAACTGCTGTCTACCAGGAAGCTTCAGCGTCAGTATCCAGCTGTGATGATGTGGGCGGAGCCTGAGTCTGCAGTGACACCATAATGATGTCTATGCAGAACTGTCTGTCACTGCTGCTTGGTACAGTAGCTCTGCAGCTATGCGTAACTGCCCGCGACAGCAGAAGCTGAGGGCAATTGTGAAGAAGGGGTGGGGCTGCAGATAATGTTTTGCCTAAGGGCGACCTGACTTCTAAATCGGCCTAACAATGCTTGGAAGGAACTAAGGGCCTCATTCAGACCCACTCGCTAGATGCGTTTGCACGCAGCCAAAGTACGCAAATCCCGCGATCGCACGGCAAGGCATTAGCACGCCCACCATGTCTTGGCGTGCGATCGCAGTGTGTAATTAGACGCCCACCAGCCTGTCTTAAGACGCCCACTTTCCCACGTCATCTCCAGGAAGTGTACGCAGCAATCGGTAACATCGGACCCATGCGCAGCACCTACCGCAAGCACTGCGAGTGCTTCAGTGAATAATTCAGCCATGTGACGTGTATTATGACGCTGCGTCTTAATTATACACGCCCCTGAAACGGCGTTAAGATGCTCAGACACGCCTGCATTCGCACCACCACACCCCTGTTTCCATCGACCAGCCCATCACCACCCATAAATGGCTCGTCCTGTCACTCTTTCTAGCGAGGTGGCTATGCGCAGCGAGCGAATGCTTCCTGATCACATGGACTAGTTAGCGCACTGCGACTTATATTCATGCGCATATTGCAAACATCGGCAGGCTACGTGCAAATGCAGCCTAGCGAGCGGGTCTTTGTCAGGTCCTAAATTCCCTTCCTCACGCTTTTAGTACAGGTGCGTACGATCCATAGTTGCCATTTGCACGTTGGGCTATTGTTGTGTGTCTGCATAAATCAAGGCAAATTCACGTCATTATTTGGCGCGATTTCGGTAGTGAAGTTCAGAGACTGCTACATCACTGCTTGGGGGCTGGCGCAGCAGGAGGAAATCCACTCTGCATATTTTCCTCTGTTACAGCCAGGGTGAGGATACGGATAGTACAGTCTCACGGGATGCCTCAACTATGGATCGCATGGGTGTCAGCGTAAGCCCAGCTGGCTGCAGTCACATCCTAAGTGACAGTGCCAGCAGTGGTTAAACACCTAGGAAGAGGTTCAATTAACAGCCCATAGAGTGTGAGCAAGAATTAGTACATACATGAAATGTAGCGAATTTGAACAAAACAATTAAAACAATAAAAATATCACACATCCTGAAGACCCAATAATTTACCTACTTCTCTTTATTCCCAAATTGCTGATGCAGGTCTTGTTGGGTCCTAACCCCTAGCTGTGTGAGCTTTGTCTCCCGATTCTCTCTTCTGTGCAGTTTTATAACAAATGTGCACTATAACAGCATCACGTACAACAAAATTGGCAGGACAAGTGCGAACGGAGAATAATCATTGCACATTCTGTATTGTACTGCTGACTCAGGGGCAAGTGTAGTATTAACCACAAAACTATTCGTACAATGTATGTATAAGGCATATGCTGCAAATACCTTATATATAGCTAGAATTATACATGCTTCGGGAAAGCCTACCAATCATACTTCTCATGCAGTGCTATAAATTGCTGCTCAATGTCTTTATCATTTAACAGGAAGTCTGGTTTGGGGAGGTGGGGGTTGATTCCAAGCAATTGGTCATCACCCCCTGCGCTTACCAATGTCAATTCTACAGAACTGTTTCCCCAAAGAAAAAATCTGTAGAAATAACTATTATGAATGCAATTGTACAAAACACCAATTTCAGATAATGAGAAGCTAGTTCTCAGGGGAACAGGCTCGGGAGAAAGGCAGATCTCCAAATTATGGGTTAGTCATTTACAGACTGAGGGGGAGATGTATCAAAGCTTGAAGAGCGATAAAGTAGAGAGAGAAAAAAGTACCAACCAATCAGCTCCTAACTGTCAGATGACACTGTGTTTGAAAAATGACTGGAGCTAATTGGTTGGTACTTTATCTCTCCCCACTTTATCTCTCTCCAAGCTTTGATAGATCTCCCCCTAAAACAATAACTTAAGTGCTTGTGGAGCATCTTCTTTTACTTGCAAGCGTTTAAGTACTATGGGGCCGATATAGAGTTGCAGGCAGGTCTGCTTTATGGATGGATCTCATGATTTTTAGCACTTGTGTCTGCAGAGCCTGTGGCTAGGGGCAACTCAGACTTGTACGCATCTCAGCCACATCTCTATTTGCAGCTAAATGGGTGTAGCTGCGTGGTAACAGAACATTTGCACATAGGATAAGTATTCTGTAGGCGAAAACACAGCATTAGGGGCTGTGCAGAGGTGGCGCAGGCTGATGCGTCTCTTGTATAAAGGGTGGGGCTGGTGTAGATGTGCACTGATAGCGATGATGGCCACTTTTACAAGTGGATGTGCAGTATAGGGGGATAGATATTGCCAACTCTGAGTACAGGCGCAGATCTACAGTACATTCATTTCCAAGTACTCAATACAGCCGACTTGTGTAGTATGTAGCTCCTGTTCAGCACCTATGTCAGCAATGGGGTGTACCGGAGCAGCTGTATTTCCAAGACACTGGGCCAGCTACAAATCCCTGAGCCTGCTGATTGGCTGGTGAAGCAGTAAACTGCTAATTGTCTGATAAATCATGAGATGCTGATTGGTAGAGGTAGTGAGTGATGTATCTAAATGGGCGCAGAATGTGCAGTGCACATGGGGCCCCTTAGTTGAGGCTGGCCCTGTGCTGCACACATGGTGCCGGTGCAGGAAATCCCAAAAAATCTGGCACTGTGCAGCAGGTATAGGGGTGTGGATGTGCATGGTGCCAGCAAAGCATGCAAACTTGGATTTGCAATGTGCTTCACGCAAAGTATTATTTCACTGGTCTATGCCTAATGCTGTATAGAGGCAGTGAGCTTCACTGATGCTGTTGGAAGCATTATCTGTGTTATAAGGTGCACAGAAATACCTATAGAGAATATGAACTGAAATGCGATCAAATGCTTTGAGCATGCACAATACTGTTCTTCTTTGTATGTGGACCATATTTTGCACTTTTAATTGCAACCCGTAGGTAATGCCAACATCTACCAATGACACGTCAGATGTACAAGGCATCCTTGGTAATCTCTAATATTTTCTCATATGCATAGGGAAATCTTGAAAAGCCCAATAAGGGTTACCAACAATATTCACAAATACTGCCGATATACAGAACATCTGTCTGATCTACAATAGTATGAACTGGGGTTTGTTTTGTAGTTTACACACTATTCCCATATACAGCAGAGGGGTATTCAACATGTGGCCCTGCAGCTGCTGTGGAACTACACATCCCAGCCATTGCTGCAGCAGTTTTGCTATTGGGGCATGCTAAAACTGCTGGCAGGGCATGCTGGGATGTGCAGTTCTACAGCAGCTGGAGCGCCACCTGTTGAATACCCTGGCTGCGATGTTCAGCTCTGCAGGGAAGGAGGTCCAGATATACTGATGGATTATAACATGAAATCAGCCATGGTACATTCAGAATTTATCTTTGTTTCTAGGGCCTATCACACGCTGGAAGTAATGTTTGTTGCTTTATAATTTTATATGTTTTTTTTCTTCTGTTGGCTAAACTTGTATTTGGCAGCTGTTTTGGATCAATCTCAGACTGGAGAGATAACAGCCTGTAGGAGCTGTCCAGCTAGTATTACACATGTTGATTCCTTCTAGGTGAGCAGCACAAGTTCGATTTAGCTTTGCAGCACAGTGATTTGCATTTTGGCTTGTTTTGCTGAGGTCTTGGTTCTGATTTAGACTTTGCTGCTGTATATATGTAGAGTTTGCATGTTCTCCCATTGTTTGTCTAGGTATGTACTCTGGTTTCCTTCCACAGAACAAAGGACACTGTTGAAAAATTAGACTATAGCTGCACTGGGAAAGGAGCTGATATGCCCAATTAAAAGTCTCTGATTATAAAGCACTATGGGGAAATATGTCATATATATATAAATAGCAATGTATGTGGTTATTTCATGGTCTCACAAATAGTTTATATGGTGTTTTTCTGGTAATTTTGTCAAGTTGAGGAATGATGCAGTCTGGAGTGGATTCTATGTCCTTGACAGAATATTGGCTCAGGGTATGACAGGATGTCTTATCAAAGACTGTATCCGAATTATTGCTGTGACTTTATCACACTACTTTCCAGAGCTTAGTACATATCCTCCACATGGGGAGATGTACTAAGCTCTGGAAAGTGATAAATTGATAAACTACCGGCCACTCAGTTCCTAACTGTCATGTTACAGGCTGTGTTTGAAAAATGACAGGAACTGATTGGATGGTAGTTTATCACTCTACAATGTATCACTTTCCAGAGCTTAGTACATCTGCCTCATAGCGAGATTCCCAGTTTTTTGCCGGGGCTCAGCCAAACTACAAAGGTCTCACATATATCTGAAAGGCACCAACCCAGGAACATGTTAGTGCTACAAGATGTAACTGTTTTGGAAGCTGATCCAATTTTCTTAAGCTGGCCACACACTAGACCAACTTACATCCAACCAGCCAACTAATTGATTGGTTGGAATGAAAATCTGGTAAGGTATGAAAGCAAATGACAATCAGCAATTTGCTCCCAAACGCTGGAAAATGGACAAAAACTGTTGTTTGAACAAATTGTTTAGATCAAACATTTAACAAACTTGTCTGAACGACCATTTTCATCTGTTTTCTGGCATTTAGGAGCAAAATGCTGATCATCAGTTAAGTCCCCCATACATCAGAGATGGATTGTAGCAATCGTGCAATTTGCAATCGATTGTGTATAAAAATCTGCAATGTATGGGCTTCACAGATCGCAGATTGCAACCAAAAAGTGATTGGAATTGTTTAATCAGATTGTCCAACATGTTGGATTTCACAGATGGATTGGGGCTGTAGATTGCTAGTGTATGGACATGATCAGCAGATTTGCAGACCGTTTCTAGCAAAATGATGGGCCTTTCAAGATTGCCAGATCTGTGTTTGCTGCAATCGATCTGCAAATCACTGAAAAAGATCTGTAGTGTATGGGCGCAGATTGCTCGATTGGGAAATCCTAAAATCGGGCAATAAATCTTCAAATTGTTCAATTGTGGTTTTCAGATTGCTGATGTATGGGGGCCTTTACTCCCATATGTTACCAGATTTTCATTCCAACCAATCAACTAGTTGGCTGGTTGGACAGATAATCTTTAGATGTGTGGCCAGCTTTAAGGCCCCCATACATCAGAGATTGATTGCAGCAGTCGTGCAATTTGCAATCGATTGTGTATAAAAATCTTTCCCTTTTACAATCGATTGCAGATTGCAGAATTTCCACAATCGATTGAAAAAGGGAAAGATTTTTATACACAATCGATTGCAAATTGCACGATTGCTGCAATCAATCTCTGATGTATGGGGGCCTTTTGTGTCACAACTCAAGAGGAGCTATGGATCTGTCTGAAGCACGAGGCACAAAGAGATTTGATTGGCTGCATTCTCATGAATATTGGTTCAACCAACCAAATGGCTGCCTCACTATGGATAAGCAACGTGTATTCTTTAAAATGGGAAAATCTATAGAACAAAAAGCGATTAAATTTGCACCTGACAAACAATTATTTTATATGCAGGGTGAATACTGACTGCTTTTTCATGTTATACACTAACACTGGGCTACCTAATATTTACAGTTTAATTTAAAGTTGAGTCAGAAAACACCTCCTCACCCAATATAACAGCAATTGTCTGTCAGATGTTAAACTCGACCCCCCCCCACCCCCCCCCCCCCCCCCCAGTGCATAACATGTATTTTCCAACATGCAGAATTGCAGTATAGATATATGATCCCCTCCATTAGGTACGCAATGTTCTGCTCCTGGACTTCCTTCTTAATTTATGATTGCAGCCACCTGTGTTGAAACACCTGTCTTATCAATTATGTAGTTCAACACAGGTGATGCAATTATAAATTAAGAAGGAAGACCAGGAGCAGAGCATTGTGTACCTAATGGAACGGGTCATGTTGGAGGGTAGGGATAAAATATGCAATGTCTTTTGTTTTTAGCAGCTTTGTTCCTAGAATGTTGCTTTGGCAGTGTATAGACAGGGTGAAGGAGCATTACTGCCTGCACTTGATAGTAACTGACAGCCTTGTAGTGTGTGGGCTGGCAAGGAGCTGGCATTCTGCAGACATACTCACTGATGCAATAATCAGCACTGTGTTTAGAATATATTAGAGCTTTACAAACATAATGCCGCAGATCGATAATGCCACACACATGCAAATGCATAATATGCACCTAGTCACAAGTCTAATGGCTGGTTAATTCTATCCATCTATAGTGTGCAGCAGACACCCATTCAGAGGACGTATGTGGTCTAGATAAGGTCCATATTTTATTCATAATTAGCAGAGTTTTCCTTGTAGCAATACACAGCATCTGAGCTCCATTGAAGGATTCTTCACACCGACTCACTCTCTGCTCAGCCGTAAAACACAAGCAGCCTTTATACAATAGGAGGATAACACCAGGGAGGGGCTATGGGAACAGAATTCCCATCCAAGCTGTACTTTGAAGCCTGCCCTCCTTACTGCTCTGTGTCTTATCCCTCCTCCCTCTCTCTCTCTCCTCTTCTCTCTCCCTCTCTCTCTCTATAGCTCTGTAACTTTGCTTGTTCTGCACATAGCCTCGATATGTCTTTCTGGTGGATTTATACTGCCCTGGTCACTCTCTGTACCCTATTTTATACCCAGGCTTTGAGGACATACCCATCAAATGAAGGTAGGGGGCTCTAACATACCTTATCATCACTGGGTACCAGCTTCTGGGTGTAGCATAGAACTAAATCTTGCACACCTGCATTTTATCTATCTATCTATCTATCTATCTATCTATCTATCTATCTATCTATCTATCTATCTATCCATTATTGGATGTATTTATGAATGTATGACTGTATAACTCTTAACTGTGAAACTAATTTTAGTTTAGTTTTAAAAAAAAAAAATACATAAAAGTAATGTAAAGTTATGTTACTGATAATGCATAACGCTGACTCTCCCAGCTACAGACAGTTTGTGTACTGTGCACAATAGATTTGGCAAAAATAAATATTTTAAAGTTTCACTAGCCTGTGGATGGAGTTACCCCTACCATTCCACTATACACAGCAGGGTATTTTACCCAGATAGCTGAATATGTTGTCTTGCACTGAGTTGCTTGTGCAGTATAAGAAACATGAATATTAAAGTTATTATTCACATTTTTGCATGTAGGTAATATATTTGTGTGTAGTGTTTTATACATCCTCAGGCTCTGTTTTCAGACCCAGCCTACTGCTAGAAGCTGTGTGAGGCTGTCATTCATTGTACCTCATTACTGAGGCCACTTTCATATGGTTTCACGTGGAGGAATAGAGAGCCCTGTTTTACTGTCCCCTTGTTTAATGTATTATTGATAAGTACTATGAGTGTGCCTGGCTGGAGACAGGGAGAGGAGACACGTATCGGTGGGAGTGAGGGCATTGCCTATCTTGGATGTGCCATTTATCTGACAGACTATTGAACTGTCTGTAAGAAGGTCCGGGAGTTGCTTGATGTGTGTATTTACATGCATGATGTACATATGTGTATCCTTTTCCAGTTGGTTACACCTATAGAATGTAAGCTTGCGAGCAGGGCCCTCTTACCTCTCTGTCTGCTGTTTTACTATTCTTTTGTTCCCAATTTTAAAATGCAACAGAATACTGTATGCTAGCGCTATATCAGTATATAAGTAAATGTTAATAAATCTATATATATGTGTGCGAGCAGGCAGCAAGTTTTTGGCCTAAGATAATTGAACTTCTCGAATGATTTATTTTCTACACTGAATATAAAGAAGGATCCCACTGAATTAAGTGTTTTAGTCCAATCCCAGTCAACTCTAATGATGTATACCGACTAATGAATGAGTTATTTTCCAGTGCGCGGAACTATAGAGAGATGGTTGAAAGGGTTAATGGTGATGATAAATGCTCCTCTTTATCTGCTGGTTGGCGCTCTGCATAGCGTCCTGTATGGTTTGTAAAGACACTGGAAGTGTTCATCGCACATTATAGTGAGCACGTGTATAGAGGTGTATAGTATAAATATGATGTATACAATGATCGCCTACAACATACAATTATGATGTCTTTTTATAAGTCTAATTTTTATTGTTTCCATTGCTGGAAGTACAGTAGTGATCATTTGTTCCAATCCTAATTAGCGATTTGTTTCCATTCGTAGGTAATGTTCTGTATTATAGTTCTCCAGTGCTGAAGCCTAATGAGCCATATAACAAGGAAGGGTGTTTTGAGCAGGAATCGCTGGTGCCAGGCAGGGTAATGACAGGAGAGAGTTAATGGTCCCTCTGCCATGTGTATCTACCGATCTCTAATGTCCTGTAACCCCGGGACATATCCAGTTATCACTGATACAAACACTGATACAAGTAATAGGCTGATCTCAACTGATACACTTTGCTGTAAACAATCATTTCAGAACACGGTCACCGTGAAACCGATATACAGTAGCTGCCACACGGAAGTAAGTGACATCCTATTATAAACAACATACGTATAGTAATAAATAACAAACTGCCAGTAAATAAACTTCAAAAGATATGCTCATTCACATGAGATATATAAATACAAAGCACCAGTAATAATACACACATAATAAACATTGTACATGCAGATACAACAACCCCTATACGTAAATAAAGGCACACATTGTCAAAAAAAAAAAGCAGATTGGTAGACAAAATTACAAGTGAGAATTTACATAACGCACATACACATAAGATGGATGATTCTATAACTCACACTAGTATGTAGTGTGCAATGTATTACCACACTGGTAGGAAACACAGAGGCATCCTATAGTGTGGGGTCACAGCCGTGTACTATACCTACTAACAGTGCCATTGGAGAAATAGGAGCACTTGTATTAACGTGTGAACTTTTCCTTATGTGTCACCTATACAGAAATGCACACGCTAAGAGCTCACCACACGTGTCCAGAAATGTACATACAATGCCACTGAAAAATACTCCTTTTTGTGTAATTGTCCACGCCTATGTACCATTAAAGGAAAATAAGAAGGGGATAGAAACAGAGGGTTTTGGTCTCATGGAGGGATAGTTTGAACATTATATAACTATGTGGATTTATCATAAAAAACATTCTCACTGGTGTTTAAACAGATTAGTGTCGCAACTCTCTAATTATACAGCTGGCTTATACAGGAGTATTGGTTTGGCTGGTATTGATCTTCCATACTTGTAAATAATAAACTGTAAATTATCAGCGCACTTCAAAATGAATGCAAATTAAGGTTTAATTGGACAAAATGAAGGGGCATTTCAGGATCATGGGAATGGAGTACTAAATTAGCTTCAGTTATGATAGTGTGTGAATTATTTTTGTTTGTGGTTTGGAGACATCAGGAATCAGCGCTGAACACGTGCAGGTTTGTTGTTCTTAAGGAAAATCCAACAGGATAGGATTGCACGCAGAGTTATTTAGACCAAAGTGCATCGCTTTAGAGAAGAAATCTGATTTGTTTTCACGCTGGCTTGATATCCTATATTAGGCCAAAATTGATGGAACACTGCAGATTTTGAGTGGACCTTTCCTGTTGGCCAGGCTGAGGCAGAAAAACACACCCAGCAGTCGGTGGTGCTCCCACACTAATGTCAGGGTACCACACTATTGCTTTTCCAGCAAGACTAACTTTATAATGTAAAAATAAATATATAGAAATTAACTAAAGGTGCAAACACACGTAACGATTTTTTGGACGATTTAATTATAACTACGTCGCCATCGTTCAATCGTTGAAAAAATCTTTCAGTTTCTGAGTTATAACGATGAACGATTATCGTTCATGCGCGTTCCCGTTTGTAGTTCATTCTGACTGACCAACTAAACTATTTTCATTAAGGGAAGTTACAAAAATTGTTTGGAGTTCAAGAAATCGTTCATTACACTTTAAAAAATCATCAGAAAATCGTTCGGAAAATCGTTGGTAACAAAATCGTTACGTGTGTATGCACCTTAACACTTAAAAGTGTTATTTTTATAGTTAGTTTCTGTAGAAAGTTTTTTAAGCAGTTAAGATATAGGACTGTTATGTTTTGCAGTGATTCTCAACCTGAGAGGTGGGCATAAATGGGGGGGGGGGGTCTGCTTGCGTTTTACAGGAATTTACCTCAAATAAATACAGAAAGACACTCTTTAAGGGGAAGGAACTGGAGAGCAACCTAAAAAAAAAAGATCTGGAATGCAAATTTATTTATTTTTTTAAATGTAGGACAATTTTATTAGTTTACTATTTGCAGATAGTATAGCATGAGGTAGATATACTAAGCCATGGAGAGAGGTAAAGTGCCAACCAATCAGCTGCTAACTGTCACTTTACAGGCAGTATTTGAAAAATGACAGGAGCTGATTGATTGGTACGTTATCTCTCTCCAAGGCTTAGTACATCTCCCCCTGAATGTGATCATATCAGCCAGAAGCAGCTGTCTCATGCAGCAAGTATTGCTGATAGCAAAATGAAGGACATCCATTCAAATTTTCACTTTTCTTGATGTAAAAATTTACATTTATGTTTTTTGTCCACAGATCTAATAATGCTGATAAGAACAGTATCATTTTATAACAAGCACACAAGTCGCTTGTGTGCTTGTTATAAAATAATACTGTTAGTGGTAGTTTGTATGAGGCATGTGAGAGGCAGCACAGTCTAGGCACAGCCCTGACTCTTCATTTCCTGTAGGTAAGGGTTGCTATAATAAGGTAGGGTATATGTGAGAGGATTTAAAAACTATTCATTTGTTGTATAAGATAACTTTATCCGTTTATTTATGTTTTTATATCCCTAAAGTTCCACAGAAGTATATAGGGAATTCTGAGAAAGTGGAATAGAACCTAGCTTTCCTATAGTATATGTGAGCATGGAAAGCTATAGATGATTTATGCGGAATGGGTATGATATACCGGCGTCTCAATAGCCGCCAGTTCAAATTCTGACGCCGGAAGAACGGACTGTGAAGATCCCGACAAGAGAGGTAAGTACCCTAACCTTTCCCCTCTCCCCTCTCCCTACCATAACCCTCCCTTAGTGGTGCCCAACCCTAACCTCCAGGGGGGGTGCCTTACCCTAACCTACTCCCCGGTGGTGCCTAATCCTAACCCTCCTCCCCGCACCCTAAATCTAAGTCTACTGGGGGGATGACTTACCCTAACCTCCCCCTGGTGGTACCTAACCCTAATCCCCCACCCCTGACCTTCCCTGGGGGTTGCCTAATCCTAACCTTCCCCCCCCCATCCCCGGTTATCTAGCATGCTCACTGGCATCCGGACATTCGGGATTTCGTCGTTTGGGATGCTAACGCCAGTATCCTGATCCCATTCAGGATAGCGGCGTCAGCATTTTGCCGGCGGTCGGGATTCCAGTGTCGGTATATCGTCGTTCGGAATCCCGTCTGCTGGTATTTAATTACATTCCATCTATACATGATAAGTGTTCATGACTTCACAATACAAATCTTCCATTACTCAAGATTTCCACTCTCTATAAAACCTCTACTGTACATGTGTAAAGCGTTGTGGAAGAAACATTCACATATACCAAGTTGAAAGTAAGGGTAACATTAAGGGTAGATTTGTTCATAAGTACATTCCTTTGGCACAAATTGTTTTCTTTGCTGGGTCAGGCTCCGGTCAGGAAGCCTATGGATTGCAGGGGGTAAATGCATGGAGCAAAATGCGCAAGATGATTGGGAGCCATTTCTGATTGGCTGAGTGCACCTTGATCCCTCCCACTGAGTGCACCTTGATCCCTCTATTACTACTATTAGAGTGGCTGTTGTAGTCTGCTCACATTATTTAATTGATCATCAGCACAAATGCAGTTCAGTATTTAATTGAACTTAATGAGGTATTTTCATTTTGTATTTGCATCCAGATTTAATTTTATTTTACATGGTAATAAACCCACAACACCTGGTGTGCAAAGCTGAACATAATGCACCTTATTTACACCAGTGTCTATGGCTCAAAATGTGTGCCACTCTACATTAGCCCTTAAAAGCACATTATATGTAAAAACATTTATGGAGCTCTTCAATTTTAATAAGTATAGTA
This sequence comes from Taudactylus pleione, assembly GCA_031769625.1. Lineage (NCBI taxonomy): Eukaryota > Metazoa > Chordata > Amphibia > Anura > Myobatrachidae > Taudactylus > Taudactylus pleione. Next base: position 2,380,289 of record JAUIMM010000141.1, on the reverse strand, counting down.
TTTCTACAGTATGTCTGAAAAGTGCTTGGTTTCTGCATATTGCATGGTAAAGTCAGTAAGTACTGTAGACCATTCCATTGTTTACCACTAGGGGCACTGCTCCAATATAGTCTTTGAAAGATACACCTAACTTACAATGAACCTGGGTGCAGAACAACATATGCTAATTTATACCACACTGTATGTTACCCTTTTAGTTGTGCTGTAGTAAACAAATCATTGTTATGCTGTGGCTCCTGCATTATCTTGAATATTGTCTTACAGCTTGTATGTGCCATTGTTGCTTGGTTGTCAGTGAGGATAATTAGTTGGTAGCTTAAAAACCTGCCACAGGAATGGTTGCAACACTGCACTACTGCTGTGCACCATATAAACTGTTTATACATAATGTGAAGAATGCATTTCACGGCGACGGGAAAGGTGATATATTAATCTCCAAGTGGAAACCATCATCTTATATTACATTGAGGACGGTGTAATTTGTATCTCTGTTGTTGCTGCTACAGTGAATAAGAAGAAAGCAAATTTCAGCTATCAGGTGATTTGTAGTGTGACGAAAACAGGTGGAAGATAAAGTATTGTATATTAATGGGGCGGATTCCTAGTAGATCTTGTACTGAATGATACAGTAAGAGAATTAAAATAATAACTGGAAAGTGTCAGGGTCAGTCTAGAAACCTCAGATGTTAATACAATATTAGGAGTAGAGCAGGTGAGGGGGGAAAAAAATAGTCACCAGTTAAGAAAAATGATTTCTCTACGCCTTCAGGTCCTATACAGTTCAATTAACGGGTGATCCTGGACTTGTTGACATTTCTCTTCTTCATTGGGTTGGAATGGTAATGCAGTTCGGAGCATTATATAGTTTTTCAGTATTGATCACTTGCTGTGAAACAGATGGAAGTGAGCGGAGAGTGATAAGAGGGCTGTGGGCAGCAGAAGACATTGGTGTGTGAGGTATATTACAGGACTGACATGAATTGGTGATCTCTCTTGTCTTTTTTCCAGTGGGCTGTAATTTGCTATTTGAGTTTATGCAGATACAGCTAGTATTTGTTTCATTCAAATTGAGTGTCTTCCATTTTCCTAGTATTGTGGTGCTATATATGTCATTTCCCCTGAAAATTATGATTTGGATATCCTGCCTGTATAACAAATGCCTCAAACTAGCTCTGCAGACCACAGGCCCCATTATTCTCAATGGGGAACGTGATTTGCCTCATTTGCCAAGCTCCAGAAAGCTTAGCTTTTCCTAGCGTGGCCCCAATAGCCAATCTAACCCTGTGGGTGAGCGTTATCAGAGAGGGTACCTTCTGTCCCCTCCCCAGCAGGCATGATAAGCATCCTGTCCCGGAGATCACAAAGTGACATCTGCGCAGTGTCAGAACCAGCAGTAAAGTGATAATGACAACTATCACTTTACTGCAAAATACTGTCCTCCTATTGGAGCAGCTACCATGGTAATGGTTTCTGGTTATGTAGCCCCGAACATTTCTTATCATCCCAGTAAGAAATTATACATTTGATGGCCCCACTGCCACCAATGATAAATGTGCTCCTACTGTAAAGTTTCTTCCTGCCGTCATCCATGTTGACTATTATACACTTACATATACATTATATATTTATATGCGCTTTTTATAATCCCTGATATTCTGTATTTGCTTACAGGCACTTGGTTATAATCTTGTATGGCACTAGGCAAGTCATGTGTTAGCTACAGGTAGAGTGATTGCCAACACTTGACTATTTTATATAATTGCAGCAGACTGTGTCAGATCAACACTTCTCTCTCACAACATTACAGATGGATCATGTTCTTTAAGCAGAACAGCAGGATCAAATGCCGTCGCATGTAGAGTGTTTTGTGTCATTTTTATCTAGTGCCTCCCTATGACCATTTAATTACAATGGAGTGGGTGAGGTTATTGGGCCACTAGATCACTGGATTATGGGCATGATACAGAGTTGGGAATAGAGTAAGATAGGGCAAGTAACTGTGGGCCTGATTCATCATGGGTTGCTATTTTGCTTATACGCACGCACCGCAGTTGCTAATATCAGCGCTGCTATTTAAATGTTTGCATTCACAATTTGATCACATCGTGACATAAGGACACCCACTTCCCTTTACTCACATCCGTATACTAGGGGAACATAGCGAATCCATCGGTAACATCGAGTAACTTCGGACCCATTTGCACACTAGCACATGCCCTGACCTTACTCAGAAATTGCTAACATGCACACACGCTATCAGTGCCTTGGCTGCTTATAGCCACGCAGTGGCTAATTTATGCACGCCCCTGCAACGGCATTGAAAAGCACTGGCGCACCTGCGTTCGCCCGATCACCCCCACCCGTCACCACCCACAAACAGCACTTCCTGTTAATCACTTTGCCCTGGCTCTGCGTAGCCTCTGCAGACGCAGTTCCCATCGCAATTGCTAGTTTGCGCACGTGCATTGCGATGCATGTGCAGTGCAAATTAATCTACCAATTACGTGCATATTAGCAACTGCGTTCCCTGCTGAATCAGTCCCTGAGTACCTGGACAAACCATGCTGCAATAGAACGGGTGCAAATACATACTTTTTTTGCATGTGGGGTAAATACTGGCTGCTTTTGCATGTGGCCCTGAAATTCTGGACAGCTTTATTCTTACACTGCAATTTAGATGTCAGTTTGGACCAGGGTAGGCATGTATGGTTTGGACACACCCCTTCCAAATCTACATCTCTCTGCACATTTTATGTCTGCCCCACCTGCAGTGCAGCATGGTTTTACCAAGATGCACAGTTACTTGCTGTTTCTTAAGCTGGGTACACACTGGCAGATATATTGGCCGATCAATTGATTGACCAATATATCGGGTGCCCGTCAGCCAGCGATATGCCTGTGAACGGCGTCGTTCACAGACATATTGCTTCGGTTGTGCTGCACAGCCGATACCCAACATATCTGCAGATATATTGGGGCATCGTGCTATGTGTGTACGGCCAGTCGTACACTTGCAGCTGCGGGGAGGGGGGCGTGACACGCCCCCGGCCAGCGGGACCCCCTCCAACACAGATGATGGTTGTTCAGTGTGTATGAACAACCATCATCTGCAGATCACTCGATCTGCAAATATATCTGTTTAGTGTGTACCCAGCTTTACTCTATTCCCAAATCTGAAACAGGCCCTGTGTTATTTATCTAAATGAAGCATGTCTTATAATTGTTATATAACAGTTCACTAATTCTGTCTGTATGCTGCCCAAATTTTGAAATAGAAAATGGGACACCCATCTGGTTTGCTGCTACATGTTTATTTACTGCCCCTTTATTTTTTTGTGCTGGATACTTTAAAACAGTAATTGAGAAATACCCTACCTAATATTATTAGTCTAGTTGGTGCATTTGACGTCTGATTTGTGGGAACGTGGGATTTGCAAGTTAAAGAATTGTTGTGAATAACTAGAATGTCCTTGTGAGCCCTACTCTCATCCCTACTGATGGCCAGTGCTAGTACTGCTATGTCACTTGCAGTACTACATCTCGGACCTCTTTTCTGCTGTATGATCCTGCCCTCTCATTTCATCTATGCATCCCAGAAATGCAATTCCACATTACATCTACATTGCTGGTTTCCATTAGCTCCCATAGAGATGCTCAACAATTGTTCCCATAGAGGTGCACAACAATCATCTGTGATTTTACTGCGATGCCGGTCGTACCGTATATAGCAAATATACAGTACATGCACTACCCACATCACAACCACTAATCAGATCTTTCCCTAAGGGGTATATTTACTAAAGTGCAGGTTTTTAGAAGTGGAGAGGTTGCCCATAGCAGCCAATCAGATTCCAGCTATTATCTTCTATAAGGTGCTAGATAAATGTTAAGTAGAATCTGATTGGTTGTAATAGGCAACATATCTGCTTCTAAAAACCTGCACTTTAGTAAGTATACCCTTTAGAATCATAGGGCCTGATTCAGAGCTGCTCGTAAGCGGCCGCTCATTCGTTCGGAGCGATGTTTTCCCAACTGCGCATGCGTACGGATCGTAATATGCATGCGCGAACCAGTCAGTGCGGACCAAAATCGTTTGTTCGCTAAATAGCGAATGCCTGCTATTTTGAGTGACAGCAGGAGGCGTATGTGGGTGGTAACAGGGGAAGGTGCTTGAAAACGGGGAGTGGAGATCCGACCGCAGGCGTGCTTAAAGGTCAAAACGGGCGTTTTATGGGTGTGCATAATTAATACAGCAGCGTCATTAACCACGTCACTGGGTTATTTTATAGTCAGAACTGCTCGCAAGATTGTGGTAGGAAAAACCAACCACAAGAATAGCGAGCAGTTCATACGCTGGTCGATGTACTCAATTAATCTAATAAATAGCGGACATGACGTAGGATGCGAGCGGCCAGAGGGCGTAGTTATCCAAAAAACGACCGCAAGTTTTGTTCGCTCGTTCAGACCTAGAGGCGTCAACAGACCGCAAAGAGCGAACGGTTCATTTGAATAGCCACCCCTTTTTTCTGAACGAACGACCGCAAATAGCGTATGGCTCTGAATCAGGCCCATAGTCAGGATACTGTAGTTAATATGAGACCATTAGCCATTTCCTGTCGAAATTAATAACAAAAGTAAAAAAAACTACAAGGTGATCTTCTGTAATTCCAGCAACCTAGAAACTTGGTTTCAATGCTCCCTCTATTCTGACAGATCTACAAACGGAAGAGTCAATGAATAAATCTATTAGACACAAAACCCCTTCAATGACTGCAGTGAGATTCTGCAAGCTCAACAGCCCCATAACCATAAAAATCACACACACAAAAGATTAATAAGTTGAAAACTAGACATAAAAATGTTCTGACAAGTTAGAGAAATGGGAGTTTCCCTGCTCTTGTTGTTCATTCCGCACCTACTGCAACAGCAGCCTCGTCTGTCCTCTCCTTGTCCTGGTAATTGTATTATAATATTATTCAGGTTGCGTCTCCCATATCCAAATATTCTGAAATAAGGAATTTTTGGTGCTCGACTGAGCTAGTGACAGCCTTGCTTTCTGATGGTTCAATGTACACAAACTGTGTGTATATGGAACATAAATTAATTTTGTGTATGTTCACTTTGATGCACAAAATTATTACAAATATTGTATAAAAGGACCTGCAGGCTATGTGTATATGAGGAATTCATACGTTTTACCGGCGGCCGTGTGGCCGGCGGTTCAAATCCCTGCAGCGCCAGCCCGACGTGGATGGAAATCCCGATCGTCTATAAGGTAAGTATGATCTAACCTAATTTACCCCCTAACCCACCCTTAGGGGTGACTAACCCTAACCTCCCCCCCTGTGCCTAACCCTAATCCCCCCTCTAAGTGCCTAAACCTAACCCCCCCTTTCTCCGCCATCTAAACCTAAGTCCCCCGGGGGGGTGCCTAACCCCAAGTTCCCCCCGGGGGTGCCTAACCCTCCCTCCTCCTAGCCTAAACCTAACCTCCCGGGGGGGGGGTGCCTGACCATAAATCCCCCCCAGAACCCTAAACCTAATCCTCCAACACCACTACCCCCCCGCGGCTGTCTGCACTGGTCTCCCGGCGCAGGTTAATTAACACTCGCGGGTATTCTGTAGTGGAGATGCCGGCGGGCGGCCTAGCGACTGCCGGCATCATAAACGCATCCCGTATATGAAACATGAATGCATTCTGTGTTTAGAGTTGGGTCCTATTCCCAAGATACGGTATGCGTGTATTCCAAAATACGGAAAAATCCGATATCCAAAATACTTCTGGTCCCAAGCAGTGTGTATAGGGGAGACTCAACTTGTGGTATTTCCAGTGAAAAGGCATCTAGTTTGCTTGGTGTATTTTACATTAACAGGAGTAAAGGATCACATATAGGAAGCAGCGTGCAATGTGTATCTCTCCGAAATGTCTCTGTGTCACAGAGAGGGGGGTTTAGGGAAGCAGCCTGGTTAGTATGTGTTACAACTGAGGCTTACAAGCGTGAAAAGATTTCTGATTGCCCAAAATCAGCTTCTCATTGCTATGCCCAATGAGTTCACCCCAAACTTCCTTGTACATCACATTCAAATGCAGATCCGTCGTCTCCTTGTGACCATATGTCTTGTCATTTAAAGCAGAAGCTAACAACTGAAAGATTAACTTGTTTTATAGACAGGATTATACCCTCTGGGAAATATATTCCTCATATCTTGTCCTCAGTAGAAACGTGGGTAGCAGCTGGTTCTAGGCACCATGTCCTTCGTGTGTGAACAGGAGGGTGTATGTGAGGGGGAAGCAGATGTAGTGTAGCTTCCCCAAGGGTTACTCACTCTGCTGGTGGTCTACATTTTATCTGTCCTTGTTACAGGAGACAGCAGAGTAGAATAAAACCTCATCACAGTGAGAGACATAAAGCCGTGCAAATGTTTGATTAATATCTCCAGTCTGATGTGACGCGCTCATAAGAGCAGAATTTTAGCTCTCTGTATATCTGTCTATTTTTTTTTTTAATATGTACGAATGACAATTGTTTTTATTTGATGTATTTACATAATTTATCAGTGGTCTAATGAGTTTACACTATATGTTAAATACTTAAGGCACTTTGCTCATCCCATGTACCGCTCTCATACCAAGTATCTGATTTGTCCTAGTTTTAAATTTAAGAGGTTGCTTTAGTGCAGGGGAGGGGAACCTTTCATCTGCCGAGGGACATTTTAAGTAATATAATATTATGCATGGGCCTGGCGCAGGCCACGCCCCCTCCATGTGATGTCACACAAGGGTGGGGCCACAATCGCCAGTGATTACAGCAATGCCCAGAGTATCCTGAGGATGCTCCAGGGAGCAGTAAGGGCAGCGGTGTGACCGTTTGAAGCGTCTTAAGGATGCTCCAGGCGTCACTGCTGCATAGATTCTAACTGCCGGGTGCCATTCTAGGCACCCTACTAGCCAGATGAGGCTAGCAGAAAAAAGCTCAGAGGGTCAAACCAAATTACGGGCCTGAGGTTCCCCATCCCTGCTTTAGTGGACTGAGAAAAGTTCATGGTAAATCGGTATCAAAAGTTTCTGTTTAATAAATCGAGTTGTCTTACCATATACAGTATGTATGGTCAGCATTATAGCAAACTACCATACATCATACCTCCCTGATGACCTGATTTTGGTGGGACAGTTCCAATTTGCCAAATTTATTTAGTTTGGATTTTGCGTACCTAAATTTGGGGAGGAGGCATAATATACAGTACTGGATGGCATAGCACTGAAGAGTGATGAGAGCATGCTGTATTGCTAATGGTGATACATTACATGTAGTGTTCCAGGGATATCCTAGAGATAAACAATGAAGTGCCCTTATTTTCAAAAATGTGTACATGTAAATGGTTTTGGGGCATATTTATTCATTATCAGGAATTGCTCCGCATTAGAATCATACTTGCTGACTTGACAGGTCGGCACAGCGGGGTGCGTGGCACAGCATAGGCGGGTAGTGTATGGGGCTGAGTGGCATGATCGTGTCATCGCGGCCCTGCCACCAATATACAAAGCAGAGATTGTTGGCATTGTAAAGCTGGGAGCGGGACTATGATTGTGTGATTCAGCGCAAATCACATCATTGGTTGCCCTGACCACCCTCTACAATTAAAAAGTGGGTAGCGCTGGGAAGACACGGGCAGCTTCGGGAGAACTGAATACTCTTCTGAGCAGACAGTATCGCCACCTGAGATTTGGGGGTCCCCCGGCATTTTCACGAGAGAAGTCTAATTTGTAATTTCTTATTGGAATTTATCAAGGCGTTAAGGATTCCCAAGATTTAACAAAAAACACATGTAGGAGCCCGTCTCTGCAATGTGTTAGAGGTAATACAATCACGTTTCAGGACCTGGCCACGCTACTGCACATGTGCGATGTGCTGACTGCACATGTGCGAGCAGAGAGAAATGGGTAGAGATTCTTCGAATCTGTCTCCTGGAAACTTGTGGTGTGCAGCCCATTGGCAATCTGAAGGTGGCATTAGCTGCCAGGGCAAAGCTCATCAATGCTTTGTATTATGGAGCTTGGTAAATTTGGCATTTTGCTCTAGTGGTTAAAAAGGTGGGATCGCAGTAGATATCTGCTGTAGTTCTCCGTACATACTGCACATTCACAGGATACTTTGTGGGTAGCCCCCGAAAATGAGTGTCATGCCCAGGAAAACTTTATTGGGATGAAATCAGATTTGGTGAAAACACGGATTTGGAAACAATATCAACGAAGTGTTTTGTATGAGACTCGCTTGTGTGGTCCTCCAATACCTCTGTACAATAGTTGGGATGAGCTACAAAGCTTGAGAGTTGAGAGTGACTCCCGCAAACATTGTTAACATGTTCATCTATTTTTCCATTTTTATACTGGAGTCTATATGTTGTATGATGGGAATACATACGGAATGTCGGCGTTCGGGAATCCTGATGCCGGCTTTCTGACAGGGTTAGAATACCAACACTTTGTTGGTCGGTATCCTAACCTTCCCCTCTCCCTACCCTAACCCTCTCTCCTCGATGCCTGAATCTAACCCCCCCCATTTTTGCCTAAACCTAACCTCCCCCTCCCCGCACCCTAAACCAAACCCTCCCCCCTTAATCCCTAACCCTTCCTCTAGTGCCTAACCTAACCCCCCTCCTAACCCCAGTACTTACCTTCGGGATGCCGAAGCCGGTATTCTGACTAGTGTTGGAATTCCAGCGTCGGCATTCTGACCGCCGGAATACTGGTGGTCGGGGTATTGACCGCTTCCTGTATGATGATATGCGGTTATCTTTAAAGACCATTTTATTTATATGATGTGCTGATTGCTGCTGGGATGTTTATTAAGCATTCATTTCACCATCTGATTAGCTGGCACTACGTATCACACACATTGTACCTTTTGAATTCACAATTGCATTACTGCAATAAAGAAAAAGTGAATGTAAGCTCCTCTACATTTTGAGCCATATTTCAATGGTTCTGTACCGTTTGATTTCCTCACTGAGATTTTAGTCAGTGACACTTTTCAGGGACATTCCCATGTTTTAAAGATTTGTCCGCTGAGTTTGCACCATGTATGGATACTTACATTTGACTGCTCCTCTTCCAGGTATTTCTGATTGTAATTTTTTTTTAAATGTAGACATCTATGTCATACATAGGACTCCATGAGGTATATTTACTAAAATTAGAGTTTTTAGAAGTGGAGATGTTGCCCATAGCAACCAGTCAGATTCTAGCTATTATCTTCTAGAAGATGCTAGTTAAATGTTAAGTAGAATCTGATTGGTTGCTATGGGCAACATCCCCACTTCTAAAAACTCTCACTTTAGTAAATACACTCCCTGTTTTCTATGTACAGTCCCAATCTTTGCCACTCATACTTTTTTTATTTGAAATGCTTATTTCTCCAGAATTGGGACGCCTAATAAATGTACACAGAGTATTTGACACAGAGTATTTGACATCCAGATTCATTCTAGTTGTGCTGAATAAAATTGTAGGTATACTAGGTAGGTAAAACTTTGTATCTCATTGCGTGAGTTGTTATTGTGTTGCTTAATATAAGAATTGGATCTGAGACAGCTGGATTCCATTTTTCCATTACATGGCCAGTGTATAACAACCTCACCCTGTTATAAGTTTCCGAGACAAATTAGTATCCACGTGCGGCCTCTAATTGCAGAGCCCCAGGTCCTCGTGGGATATATGTACAGATTATAAAAAGCACAATGATTGCAGTCTGAGTATCTAATGCCCAATTGTCATCCATGGATCATTTAGCAACTCTAGTCTGTATAACTCCTTGTGTACTGCCATTACTTCATAAAGCTAAATGCTGCACTATGTCTCCTCTTTTGTACCACGTGCATTGCATTGTAGGGTTGTAGTTTCCAGATATGGGTCATGTCAGTGACAGGAAGAATTTACATATGGGAGAGGAAGACCCGAGGGACAGGGACTTTCCTTAGTAATGATGTACTGAGCCTTCCTAGCAACACATGGCAACACATGGCAAGTGATGAGCAACATTTTTAAGTGTTCCATGAAATATTTGTCTCATTCCGCTTTTCTCCACAAAAGATGACACATATCACCAGTGAAACTTGGCCTCCAGTATCACCCCAACTACACCCCTCAGTATAATGAATTGAACATTATTCTAAATCTATTCATAGATTATAAACTCTGTATAATGTGGCACTCTGGAACACAAATATTACTGGAACTTGATATGTTTCACCCAGAGACATTATAAATTAGGCAAACTTGGCTCCCCCCTACGGCCAGTGAGCACTGCCAGGGCCGTAACTCTCTATACTAGGGGTGGGCAATGAGCAGACCCCCAGATGTTGTAAAACTACACATCCCAGCATGACCTGCCACAGTTTTGCTATTTTGCCATGCTAAAAATTGTTTCTTTTGTGAGATTTGTTTTTAGAAACGGAGGGTTGAAGGGGTCAGTGACTCGATGTATGTGCTATTTCCCTGCCATTTTTGCTCTACTTATCATTTCTTATACCTTTTCCTTTTCCAACAAGGTGACAAATTGAATTAGATGAATTGGAAAAGGAAAAGGTCATTTATTATAAAACTTGAGGTCCAAATTGAAATTTTAGTTTTGTGTTTGTGAAGTGACTCTCCAGCCTACGGCTAATAGTTCAGACTTGTAGTTCTGGTTTATCCGAGAAGAGAAGGCCAACTAATAACAATAATACAGCAGACACAAATATAAATACAGTATATATATTTCTTGTTACACCAGACAGCATTAAGAGTTGTGGCTAACCAATCATTTGACAACCTTTGTGGTGAAGGACAGTCACTTTTCTCACAGCCCGGGCTGTAAATCCCTTTTAAGAGATCCGAAACAGACATTAATGCTAGCTTGCCGCATTACTCCCAACTTTTTGTATTCATGTCATCCATTTGATCCCGAAATTTGTTTATAGATTACTTGCTGGTAGGGGGCTGATTCTAACTTCCCAAGCACTCATTAAGCACCCAATTCAGTGTAGGATCTGCTGAGCTGCCATTATTTATTGGAGATTTGCAGGCAACTGTGCGCAGCGTTGTGCACATAAAGATTTGCACGTATAGAGGTGAAAGGGTTACACTCTGTCTTGCAATGACTTAAACAACTGAGCTCAGAATGACGTGAAATGGAAACATGTCCAGGGACACGGGACTTCCAGTCTGAGGGGAATAACCAGCAAACTGTGCGCGCAGTGGAAACAATTAACTTATTCACTGCCAAAGATATGAAGTAAAAAGTAAATATATACTGATATCTGCATACCACAGGCTACTATTAACACTCCAGCCATAGCAGAAAGATATTTCCATAGAGATTTGGGCTGACCTTCCTTCCTTCTGGTGCTTCCCTAAGGATCATTGCTGACCCTCCATGATCCATTGAAATGCTTTGCATGCAACTTCCTACTTTTCTCCTAATTTCACTATTGCAGTCACATTCAGTTGGTAAGTGGAAGAGGAATAGCAGGAGCAGAGCATTTGGTGAAAAAGGGTCACATTTAGGACAGCTCTAGGCATAACCTGAGTAAGACCATTACAAAGACCACATCATTGGGTCACCAAGTGCCTAAGGTAAAGCGAACAAGCTCTCTTGTGTGTCTGGGGAATGTTTTACACTTTCATTAATGGGTGATTAATATTTTGGTCTTTGATTAATGATACAGTAGCATTATAGAAGGGTGAAGAGTAACATTGGCTGAGGTTAGACCGATATTTGATCGAAAACAGCACACCCCTTTATTGCAACAAGGAGTCTCTTGAGATAAAAGCTTTTTTAGAGCCGTTGGTCAAAATTTACTAAGCGGCGGGTTTTAAAGCCCGGAGGTTTGACGGCGGGTTCTACAAATGACAGCCCTGTTCTATTCTATTCTAAAATTTGTTTTGACGGCAGTTTTGCAGCGGTTTTGGCCTTAGTAAATCTGCGGATAGCAAAACCACCATCAAACCACCACCACCACCAAACCGCCAGGGTTTAGAACCCGCTGCTTAGTAAATTTTGCTCTTTAAGTCTTGATCCTGCTTTCCAAAAGCGCTTTGTGCACATTTATTGAACGGTCCCAGGTCCTGTTGGATCATCTGTCGTTGCAGATCCTCACAGTCCAGTCCTTGGGTATATTTCTCACTGTCTGTATATCACAATTCCTGTTTTTATTTAATATTGATCAAAAGCCTAGGACTGAAACGGTAACAATAATTCTGTTTATGTACAGATGGGACCTAGTAAAAATAATTCATTGTAAATTGAAGATATTGAGAGACATAAATTGGGATATGTAGATCTTTACGCCTGTGGTATAATAAGTTTATCTGTTGTTATCCTGTAGGTATTGAGGGTTTTAAAAGTTATGTTTTAATCTGCAATCTCCAATGTAGTTTTGAAAAATGTTGTTTCCTATTTCCCCTTAGAATGTACAGATTGTGACAGCCATACCCACACTCAGCTGCAAAGTGTGCCTGGAAATTATATTTAAATGTTGGCAAATATTCGACAGCTGCCATTGGCCCTGGATTGATAAACATAGAATTATGGAAAATGAATGACAGATGGATATCAATTTACTCATCTAGCCTGCTCATTTTCCTGTGATTGATGTGATGAGGACTTTTGAACTGCATCCAGCTATAGGTGTTTGATGTATTCTAGTGAAATGATATGGTATGGGGAGTGGAATTATGAATTAATTGACGGTGTGTAAGATATAATATCAAGCTGTCCCAATTTAGACAGGGCAATCCCAATTCTAATGGACTGTATTACCGTGCTGCCAGTCTGGGCTCTTATCAGGACCACTGCCTACATTGGTTAGTGTGTCCGTTGCGCACATCTGTTGCGGGCTTGCGGCAATGTGGTATGTATTTTGAGGAGGGGGAAGGGTTTGAGGTGGCCTAGCACCTAGAAGTGTTTTATAATCCTTTGTATCCAGATGTGTACAATAGAGCCTATGGGGTACATTTACTAAGCTCCGTGACTGGTCGAGATTGCAGTCACGGGTGTGTATGGCCATTTTTTAAAACTTGGAAATTTACTAAAGGCAAACTTGGTGAGAAATAATGAAACTCTCTTTAAAACACAGATGAAAAAAGAAATAGAAATAAATACACAATCAGCCAAACTCGCAGGTACTTTTCATAGCCAGGAATACAACTGGGAATTTACCAAGAATCGTGATTATAATCACGGGTGTAATTTTAGCAAACTCGGTCCTAAGTAGAAGTTTCAAATAGACTACCTCCTGAGCTGCGTGTTTGTTTCTGCCTGTAATTAGAAAATAAAGGGTTACATTTTTTAAAAAAGCAACAGCCACGCGGATCAAAGCCCATCAGTGGCCACTCTAGAGTAATCAGCCGCTGATTGGCTGTGACCCGCGTGGCTGTTGATTGACAGCCATGCGGCTTATAGCCAATCAGTGGCCGCTTACTCTAGAGCGGCCTTTCATTGGCTGGCGGCCCATCAAATGACGGAAATCACCCGGTCCCCATCATTTACCAGGGTAGAGATGTATGCGGAAACACATACATCTCTACAGTGTCTGAGGGGTCCGCGCTATTCGGGTTGCTATTTTGCAAAGGCCAGGTCTCTACTGGAGAAGAGGACCGAACTGCGCCAGGAGGTCGGTGAGTATTTAATTTATTTTATTTAGGAAAACACTGGGATTTATGCTGGAGAAGGAGACCGATCACAAGGGAGAAGGCAAGTACATGTGAGTGTGTTTAGTATGTAATAAATATTTTCTATCTACGGTGTGTGTACTGTGCTTTTTTGACTGTTTTTTTTACAGTGGAGGTACAGATGCCTGCCGCCTGCTGGTACTTGTAGTCCATAAGTGAAAAAGGGCAGGCACGCTTGTACTTGTAGCCCTACTGTTTAAAACAATAGTATACATCTATTATTACCAGTATTATCTCTGCACCCACCAACCAGGGGTGCAGGGAAGAGCCCCGGGCCTCAGTCTAAGACTGCGGTGTTTAGGAGAGGGGGAACCTCTTTATGGGGGAGTGCGCACCTCCCCTGAAATCCCTGGCCTGGGCTGACTAGCTTGGGGTGTTAATGATTTAGCCGGGGTGACCCGGTGAAAGGGGTCCCCTGGCTGTGACGTCACATGCTGGCTAGTTTGAGTCCGGTGCTGGTTTTAAAAATACATTGACCCCCACGCCTTTTTTCCTGTATTTTTAAAACCAGGATAGGTTCATAAAATACGGGAGATCTCTAAACGTTTTGTCCCCCATGTATTTAGAACCGGGACTGGCTCAGGAGCCCTGGGCTGGTTATGCTTGGGGGGGGGACCTCCACATAAAATGTTTGTAGTAATTAACCCTTTATTTGATTCATTTTTACACACATTCAGCCTGCACGTATCTCACTGATATGTTCTGGAGTGTTTTGCTGCGGTCAGACACAGGAAAGTCAGGGAGAAACACTATCACATACACCATAAAAAACTAAGATTCAGCAAAACATGATTCTTGGTAAATTTCATTGTTTCAGCTGTCAAAAGTTTCCAGTGTTTCAGAGATGCTGTGAGTGTTTCAAATCGGGCAATCTTGGACCAAACACGATTCTTAGTAATTTACCCCTATGTGTCTATGAACAATGGCCCTCATTCAGAGCCGCTTGCTATTTGAGGTCGTTCGTTCTAAAACAAGGGGTGGCTATTCAAATGAACCGTTCGCTAATTGCGGTCTGTTCACGCCTCTAAGTCTGAACGAGCGAGCAAAACTTGCGGTTGTAATTTTGAAAAATACGCCCCCTTGCTGCTCGCACCATACGTCATGTCCGCTATTTATTAGATTAATCGAGTACATCGAACAGCGTATGATCTGCTCGCTATTCTTGTGGCTGGTTTTTTCAACCGCTATTTTGCGAGCAGTTCTGAGTAAAAAAAACCAAGTGACGTGGTCAATGACGCTGCTGTATTAATTATGCACTCCCTTAAAACGCCCGTTTTGACCTTTAAGCACGCCTGCGTTCGAATTCCACACCCCCGTTTTCAAGCACCTTCCCCTGTTACCACCCACATACGCCTCCTTCTGTCACTCAAAATAGCAGGCATTCGCTATATAGCGAACAAACGATTTTCAGCCGCACTGACTGGTTCGCGCATGCGTATTAAAATCCGTACGCATGCGCAGATGTGCGAACATCGGTCAGAACGAACGAGCGGCCGCTTACGAGCGGCTCTGAATCAGGGCCAATGATTCTATTTACAAAATAAATTTTTAGGCATTTTTTAAAATCTTTGTGTTAAGGTGCATACACACTAGACGATATGCTCCCTGAGCGATATCGTCTAGTGTGTCCCCGGCAGGCTGTGCTCAATGTCGTTCATGACATTGAGCACAGCCGCTGAACGATATCATTAGCGATATCGTTCAGCGCCGGGCTCTCTCACCCATTCCCTGACATGCAGCAACCTGACGAGGTCGTCAGGTTGGCCTGCATGTCAGCCCGATGAACGAGGATGACGAACGACCCGCGGGAACGCGCGTCGTCGTCATCGTTCATCTTTTTTGTGTTAAACATGGACGATAAAGTGGACGACTGAACGATAACGATATCGTTATCGTTCAGTCGTCCACTTTAATCGCCCAGTGTGTACGCACCATAACAGTAGGGTTCATTTAAACATTACATCCATACAAAAAAAAAAAAGTATTGTACAGTGTACATCTTTGGGATGTACTAAAGGAAAAATGCAGTAAAAACCCCATATTCTGGGGTTTTACCACATTTTCGTATGTACTAAGCCCCGGCTGCCCTATTATCGCGGCAGAGGGTAACGCCAAAAAAACCTGGCGTCACCCTATAGAAGCCTATGGGCTTCTTACCGCAACCAGCACCCAACGCTTCGCCGACGCCTCGCTGCCCAGCACTTGCATCCACTCATCTTAGTCTCCTGGTCACCGGCCTGTGCTCCTCCTGGGTCCTCCGCCTCATTCTCCTCCTAATCTTCCGGGTGCAGGGAGGAGGGGGAGGAGCCCGGAACTTCCTGAACAGGTCACCAGCAGGAAGTTCCCGGGGCTCGGAGGGGGCGGAGTCCCACAAAGACCCCCTCGCCCGGCGTCGGCTGCTTCACAAAGGGCAGCTCTTATCGCAAGAGCTGTCCTTTGCGATACTAATCGCATATGTTAGTACATATGTGATTAGTAAGGTTGTACACCGCAAGGTTAGTACATCCTGGCCTTAGGTAGAAGCTACATACTTTAGGGTTATAGTGGTAGAAACCCCTGTGCTAAATGTTATCTGTAAATTTTGTTCCTCTCTCCTGTTGGTCCATCCTGTAGAGGCGACTGGTCTGAGAGACATTACAAAGGACCAGAAAAGGCAGCTAGATTAATAACAGAAGATCCAGCTGACTTTATTCGGCAATTTAAAAAAATTATATAGATTTTTTTGCGAGATGGGAGAGGTCAGTTTTATATGAATATATCATTCTGTTTTACTACAGTTACCCATAGACGAGTATGGAGCTCAGCTGCCTGTAATGTTCCTACAGAAATGGCTTTTGCAGGAGCTGGAATCGTCCTTTCTTGCATTTCTTTCAGTCTCCAGGACCCATTGCAGCTGCACTGGAAATGTTAGGGGGAGTTCAGCTTTTTATTTGCTGAATAAATATCTAGGTTATATGGAACCTGTACAACTTGAATAATTGAATTTAGATTTGAAGAAAAGGGAGCTTGTCAGAAAATAAAACCTATTTATTTTAATATGGCTTTATAGGAGAAATGGGTAATAGATGGGCAATAGACGGGACCACACATTTTCCCTGGCAAATCTTTGATAAGGTTTGACCTCCATTCACCGAGTGTCTTGTGGCTGTCCCCAATGCTAGCTAGCTGCTTCTGATTGGCTGGTTGCGGTTTTGTCTCTGAAGCAGAAAGGTGCTTTCTTAATTGCTTTTATATTTATGACTTCAGAAGCGGATTTTAAGAGTTGTGTATGATATGTCGACAGCCATAATATTGACAATGCGGACATGTAGATAGTGATGAAATGTTTATATGTTAGAATGTTGACATATTGTCCCTGGTGACCCAGTGGTGACGTACCTTCCCTTGGCGGCTGCAGCGTCTCCAGCAGCGTCTTCCGGGTCCCCGCGGTCACGTGACTATGACTTCCCGGTCGCAACTCCACTCCTTCAGCTTTCGGGTGAGTATTTCTCACTTATCCCTAATACCTAACCCAACCCTCTCTCTGGTGCTAAACCTAAACTCCCCACCCCCCGAAATCTAACCCTATTATGTCGATACATTGCCTATCAACATTTTAACAATGTCGACATCGTAAGTGTCAGCATTGTGGTGTCAACTTATAAATGCTGACATTGTCATTGTCAACATTTTGACTACATTCCGCTTTCAACAAGATTTGTTTTTCGTGTACACAAGAAGGAGTAATTTCCTTACATTGGGTCAGCACGGTGGTGCAATGGTTAGCATTTTTTTCCTCACAGCACTGAGGTCATGGGTTTCAAATCCAATTAGGGCCCTATCAGTGTGGAGTTGGAGTCTGTATTGTCTCCCAGTGTTTGCGTGGGTTTACACCAGTTACTCCAGGTTCCTTCTACAATCCAAAAACATACTGGCAGGTTATTTAGCTTCTGTGAAAGAATTGACTCTAGTGTGTTTGTGTCTGTCCATGGCGTAGGGGATATAAAGTGTCAGCTCCACTGGGGCAGGGATCTTATGTGAATGACTAAATATTCTCTAAAATGCTGGTTCAAATGTGTGCTCTATATTAATACCTTAACAAATAAATGATACCTGCAGTAATCAGGGCCATATTATTATAAGCATACTTGCCTACATTGGTTTTCTCCTCCCCGGGAGAAGTCTAGGGAGGAGAAGCAGGTGGGTGTCGATGGGGGCGGGGCCTGATAGGGTGCGTCATTAAGCCCAGCCCCCTTTGTGGTAAATTGCCTTGATTGGCGCTAATTTAAATATGGGGCAGGGCTAAATGACGCGATTCATGAAGAATCGTGTCATTAAACCCCGCTCCCTACACGGGAGACCCGCAATCGCCGCGGAAATTCTCCCCATTCTGCCCACTTCACTAGGAAGTGGGCAGAATGCAGGAGAAATGCCTACCCTTACGGAGGTGCGGGGGGTTACTCGAAAAATTGGAAGCCTCCCGCGAAAACTGTAAGGGTAGGCATGTATGATTATAAGGCTGACTAGGCTGAAGCCTAGGGGCCCCACAGGCAGAAGATGCAAGGCACACTCAAAGTCAACTGTGGTTTGTGTTGACACAAATGGGGGGGGAGACAGCGGACCAATAACGCGCACTAGTGTTAGGGTTGTTACACCTCCGTGAGGGGACACGTAATTGCCGCCATCACAGCTGCAGTCACCACCGCCACCTGGAGGAAGTTCTCTCCTCCAGCACACACAGGGACAGGTGGTTCCACAGGACTTGCAGGGATTCCGGTCACCCAATAGAGAACCACCATCTAGTGCAGAGCAAGGATACCCCAGCATAGTGATGGAGCCATCTGGATTGAAGGTCTGGAGTGCACACACCGGGACGGACTCTGCAGCCTGCTGGTAAGTGCATAGTGCAGGACGCCGCCACGACACACACACAAGGACATCCAAAACCCTGATGACCACCTTCAGGGTGAGGGAGACGTATGGTGTGCACACCATATGGGAAGTGACCCCCCCCCGCAAGGGTCATCTTACACATCCCATTCGCAGTGTGTGACTGCACTCAGTGGTGATATCTCCCTGAGGCGTGTCTGCAGTGTAACCGCCTACTGATGTGCAGTCACATGCTATTTGAAATACGGACAGTAAAATACTATAAAGGAGCCAGCTTATCTCGCCAACAGCCTCTCTGATAAGTCTTCCCGCACTGGGTATTATTGATAATTTAATGTACGTTTTATTGGGATTGTCTGGAGCACTGTGTCTCCATTCTTAGCAATCTAATCAACAGAAACTCACTGTATACTGAATCAAGTCACTCCATTATTGCCCTATATACCGTACACTCTGCTGAAATTCATCTTTTGGCCACGCTGTATTAGACCATATACTGTTGCTCATTTTCCACTCAAGCATACCAGAGCCACTCATCATACAGAACCTGTAGTGGGGTGAAAGACCGAAGTGCCGGATGGGGCCCAAAATACCTGAAAGCCTAGGAGCCTGGCCATGGGTTACTATGGCCCTGGCTGTAATTTTATTACTTTATATACACCTAATAGCAAAAGCAAATTTCACTAACCAAACATTATAAAACTGGGTATAAGTTTATCTGGTAAGTCTGGCGTAAACCTGGCACACATACGTACAGCTTTTGCGATCCTTCGCATTTGTAATACATGTTTCCTATTATTGCATTAGAAACTACTGTGTGCACTTCTCTCTTTATTCTCGAAAATTCCTTACAACCATAGCAATTATCCTCAGATCCACCGAGACATAAGGTACAGAGGGGGAATGGCCAATTCAGAATAAAAAATATAAAAAATACTATGGGAGTCAATCCAGCTGGCAACGGCATGGCATCTCGCGGCCTGCTCCGAGGTCGAATTCGCATAATTTTGCTCAGAGCTCGAAGGGGCTGCGAGCACTTTTATGCAAATTCGGGCTGCCGTCAATTGCGCCCGTTGTCATGATGACTTGCACCAGCAAGTACATCGGGCGGAATTTGGTTGACCCCTATGGGCGTGGCTCGTGCTCCTGGGGGAGGGGGGATTGTCCTCCTGAATAGGTGGCCCTAGGAAAAGCATGGGCCCGGATAATTGTTACGTTTACGCTCCTTCCCTCTCATAGCGCATGATCATCTTCTCTGTAATGTTTGAACAGAACAGAATTAGGATTTGATTTATCAAAGGCATAAAACCCTAAATCCTGCAAGAAAGGGAGGTTTTCACAGGATGTAGAGCTTTTGTCGATTTATCAAAGCGCCTGCGTTGGGGGCATTGGTGAAGACTATTTATCATGGACAGCAGCAGTATAGGCGCCAAAGCTGTCTTCTGATGGCTATCACCATCTCATGCAATTGTTTGGTGTGGTCCACAGAACAAAATGCTTAATTATTAAAATAAAGTATTTTTTCCTTTATTTTTTTCTTTTGATTCTTATTTTTGCATACAGGGCCTGATTCAGCAAGGACCGCACGCTAGCAGACGCACGCACCCGTCCGCTGCGAGAATATGCTAATCAATGCATACGCCCGGAGACAGCAGCACAGGATGCAGACGCCAAGCCCCATACTAAGCCGCCCATCTCCCTTTACTCACAGCCTGATCAGTATGCAAGATAGCGTAAACATCGGTAACATGGAGAACCATCGTTCCCATTAGCATAATAGTGGTTGACCTGACGCAGGAATTTGTCCGCTTCCTGTGTACAGCTTACGGTATGGCTGCGTATGCCGCCGCACTGCTTTAATTATGCACGCCCCCCTATAATGGCGCTACAATGCCTGCGTTCGCCTGACCACCCCCCTTTCACCACCCACAAACGGCACTTCCTGTCAATAATTTTTGGAAGAGTCTCCGTACACACTGCGTGTAGTCTGCGCACCATAATCTAACTGCACTGGCAAGTTTGCGCAAAAACATTGGCCAAGTGCTTGCGTTCTCTCCTGTGCGTTCCTTTCTGAATCTGGCCCACAGTGCGCTTGCAATTATGACCTACCTGAATTTAGCACTGAGGGCCTGATTCAGAGATACATGCAATGCTGATGTTTATGCAGTGGTGCGATTATCGGTAATTTGTGCATGCATCTGAGTGACACTGCATGTGTCAAGTTTTATTTTCATTGTCACTTGCAGTGAGGATTTAATGCAGCGTGATTGACAGGCAGGGACAGTTTGTGGGCGGCAACTGGGTTGGCGACTGAAACACAGACGTGTCGCAACTGCTTTTGGGGTCTGCGATTACGATCTCGTACGCAGTAAAAATAGCTCCAGCATCTCCGTTCCCGCAGCCATTCTGCGCGACTATAGGGTTACTCAAAAGGCCGATTATCGACTGATCTGTCACCGATGCGGCGTCTATGTACTCAGGGCCTGATTCATTACGGATCGCAACTGCGATTGCAATAGCGATTACACACGCAGTCTCGCTGCGATAGTATGTTAATCCACTGTGATCGCTATGGGGTAGGGGCACAACATAAGGATGCCCACCTTACCTTACACACGTAATGTTTAGCAAGACTGCGAAACCATTGGTGACAACAAGTACCATCGCAGCCTCACGCACACTTGCACAAGCTCTGACCTTACTCGGGAATTGCTAACTTAATCGCACGCTATGAGACCTCAGGCTGCGTATGGCATCGCAGTGGATAATTTATGCACGCCCAAGCAACGGCGTTCAAAAGCACTGGCACGCCTGCGTTTTTCCCTGTCACCTCCCACAAACGGCACTCCCTGTAAATCACTCTGCGATTGGTCCGTGTCGTCACTGCGATCACAGTCCCGATCGCAGTGGCTGGTTCGTGCAAAACGCAACAATCGCCCGATTGTGTGTGCATAATCGCAGTGGCGATTGGTAATGAATCAGTCCCTCAGTCACTTTGATTTGTGAAGCCGTCTGTGGGCATCTCAATACAAATCCTGGTGACTGCAACATTGACATATTCTCGCACAGCTGCTGGATACAAATTGGCAGCACTGGTGGCATTAGCTCGCTTTTATGAATCTCCCCACAGTTCACAGCTGCCATTCTTTTTACATACATGAAACAAATAGTTTACATTTATTTTACCCTATAGAGTTGCACAGTATACAGTATGTACGCCCTCTCTGGACATTTCATGTAGATGTTTATGAGAAGCAGAACCAGTATGCTCAGTATTGGGAATGACAATAATGAAGACTATGGCTGAGCTCATTGAAAGTAAAGATGATCTTCCCCTGCTACTGTGTAGACCTCATCATCCCTCTCTATCACATGTACATGACCTCCTCTCTGGGAATGTTCCGAGCGATGGGGATTGAGCTGGTGCTGCCGCTGACGTACAGATGAGTTGGCTGCAGGCGGATAATTCCAAAGTGTCTCTTAGGGACCTGTTCAGCTCAGCTTATTTAACTCTTTCTATCTTAGCCTCCGCTATAGCACTTAACTGTTTGATATTGGTGGTTTACTTAGGTGATGGTTAATAAAAACAGATTAAACTTCCCCCGCCTGCATTTGTATATTTGGAGATACATCATCAGCAAGGAAAGGATACGCTATTTTCTGAAATCTACGTTATTTAATTTTACGGAACTAACGACCCAAATCACCAAATACAGGTTATCACAAGTTTTTAGATAAGCGTAATGAATAATTTTACCATTAAAACTTGTCTGCCTATTCTGTCCCTAATTTAGTACCTGACCATACATTCATTGTAACTTATTTCTGTGGACGCTAAAGGAAGCAGTCCAATCCCAGTCCCGGCAGCTATGGGCTGCTATCTGGCATATTGACAATGTAATTGCCCTTATTGCAGTAGTGACAGATGTGTCCTCACTCGTCTTTGCTGCAGTCACGCCCAACAGTTGCTCTTGGCGCACCTGCTCCTGTGAGACTCTGCTAGCGCTGGGCATCTTTGTTGCATACTACACCTGAGACCCGGGAAATTCTTGGCTTGACCCCATTCAGATATAAGCCTGTTTGCCCTGGCATTCTAACAGCCAAGGCTGTCAGGCTGCTCTCATGTCACGCTCATACACAAACACACGTACATGTCATACACACACACGTCGCACTCATACACACTCACGCAATCCCACACCCCTTCTCCAGCCACCAGACCTCACAAAAACGGGCAGTGAGCTGGCTGCCTCTACACACCGGCATGGACCGGACACCTCTTTAGAATCCATTAGGTACGTGATCTTCACTCGTGGTTATGAGGGCTGTCAAAACATTAACTTCTCTCACCAGATCCAGCGCTGGCAGTTTTTTTCCTATTGTAGGAGGATGCCCTGTCCCCTCCAGACAGCCCCGCCCCTTCCATGCAGCCCTGCCCCCTCCAGACAGCACACCCCCTCCAGACAGCCCCAAACGGCCAATCAGAGGCCTCTAGGTGTGAGCAGGGAGTAAAATTTCTGGGTCACAGCATTCAGACTTATCCTGGGTTGACTACCTGGGAAATAAGGGCCTGATTCAGACCCGCTCACGAGCGCATAGCGCTCACAAGCGGGTCGATGGTGGCCCAGTGCGCACGTGCAGCATGCGCGAGCCCCGGAGCGAGTGAGACTTCACTCACTCTGGAGCTCGCAGCAAAACAGGGCGGCTGTCGATGCTGATCGACAGCTCGCCCCGTTTTGTAGGCGGGTAGGGGGGGTGGCTGAACATACGGAGGCGTTACCGAAGGAACGCCTGCCATTTGTGGGTGGCCCTACTGACATCACTCGTGATGTCAGTAGTGGACTTCCAGCTCTATTAGAGCTGGAAGTCCACTTGGCATTGCGAGTGCTGAGACCCTACCACAAGGGTCTCCTCGCAATGCCGATGGTCGCGATAATCGCGACCATCGCCAGGCCGCTCGCACAAGCTGTGGGTGGTCACCCACAGCTGTGCGAGCGGCCTGGAGACCGGAATTAAAAAATAGGGACGCCCTGATTCCGAGCGAGCGCACACAAATAGCGTGCGCCTCTGAATCAGGCCCCAAGTCCCAGAAAAAACCCTGATGAATAGCAGGGGCGCCGACATCACAACATATCTTGCAATGGCATGTATCCATCACTTATTAACCATTTCTTTGTTTGACCATTGATGGTTTGCTAGTGCACATGTGGAGTAGACAAATGAAGCTGGTGTATTGGAGCTTCTGCTACGGACAATCCTTCCTGGTGTCCACAACAGAATTGACATCAGCAGCCATCGGTAAGAAGCATGAGATAGTGGCAACCATTGCAATCCTGCACTGAATGGAAGTAGTATCTCCATCGGATCGGGAACATTGATGGTTGAAAAAAAAATCATGTTTATCAGCGAGATGGGGACATTTTCATGAAGAGGCTCCTTGGTTCAATTATAGGGTTCCCAGTTTGACATTTCCAGTCTACTCAGATGAGTTTAATATCGTTGGCTATTTTTTCAGTATGTAGATATCACAATTATTTATCTTGATAATGTATATTTGGTCAGTGAAAGCACAAAGGATAGAAGGATCTTTGTTTTTCATCACTATTCCAGCAGTTACTGTATTGCATCATACTAGCTGTGCTGAGAGAGGTTATCTGATTAAGTACCTTTTTGCAGACTAAATAAAATAAATATTGCTCTTTTTTTTTTACATATTGTATAGTTTTATGCTATTTTTTACATAGTTTTAGATATAGTTTTTTCAGACATTTTCAACTTATGATGGTCTATCTATAGGATTTACATCCTGGAAATGTTGGTGATGTATATCAGATATAAGTGCAGCTCCATGCTCCTATTTCTGTAGCCCAGGCCTTTGCCACGGTGCATGTTGTTGGTAGAGGTGGTGATTATCAGGGTTGTACTGAGGGCCTTATTCATAGATGTATGCAAATCAGATAGTTAATGGACATCTCCAATGGTGGTCGATCTGAACATGTGTAATACCCTGCTATGTGATATATTACACCTTACACTGTGCATCGCTTCTGCACTGCATGTGCCTGTCATATCGGCAACCGCTGCAGCTGGTCAAGAGGACAGGAGCAGGTCACATGATCAGGGTCAGGTGGTAGGGAAGTGACAGTTTGAAGCTAGTGGCAGTTAGTCCGGCCAGAGCGATGTGTGAGGTGGTGCTGAGGACGTTTTTTTGGAGATGTACCTCAGGCGGAGGCATCTGTGTCCCCAGCGCTCCTGTCAGGTCTGCAGAGATCAGGACTTTGATACAGGCAACTGACCTGAGGGATACTAGAGCTGCCAAGGAACGGAGGGCTGAGGCTGACCCAAAGTCTAAGGTGGGAGTGGCCAGAGAATAGATCACAGGAACGGCTCCACCCCTCGCTGTATGTGAGGCTTCATCCTATTCTGTGAGAGTTGAGGTAAATTGCCCCATCCATACAGTGCAGTGACCTAGTGACTGGCAGTGGGAGAAGGCTGTAATTCACAGGCAAAGTTTTCACCTCAATATTAAAATTGGATAGTGACACAACTGTATCCCCACAGTGACTTTGTTTCTATAAGGAACTGCAGCAACTTATGAATCACAGCCAGTTATCAGCTTGTGACAATAACAAAAAGTAAATGATACTAAAGTATGTGCACCACCGCATCAGCTACAGTATGTGCACCACCGCATCAGCTACAGTATGTGCACCACCGCATCAGCTATTTAGTTGCAGCTAATAGGACTATTGTGATAAATGGTGATATGGACTTTCAAGACAGCATATAAGCTTATAAGGATCTAAACAAAATGTATTGCTAGTATTGTTTTACATGTGCTATAAAGTGTTATTAATATAGTGAGTAAGTAAAGGTAAAAGGGAGCAGTTATAAATGTTAGCAGCCAAGGATATCAAAACCAATAGATAGTAGTATAGTTAATTAATGTATACATTGTACTGCAGAACTGTGGAGGTAGTTTGTATATTTGTTTAACTGAAATACAACATTTAAAAAGAACAGGTATCCCAGCATTGCAGTCCTGGACTGGAGTTAAATAAACTTTTATTTTTGTTCATAACAATTGTCGGTCACTGAGCTTGGGGTAATGGTGGGGTCCTTGCCTCTCTGCCAGGGTGTGGTCTTAGCTAAGAGTTGCCACAGAAGGAAGAAGTGAGGAGGTGTCTCCATTACAGAGGTAACTCCAGCTTACACCCACTCCATTAATTATTTTCACCTTAGCGGGGTACCACACATGCGCAGGATTTCTACTGCACATGTGCAGATCTCTGCGATGGCGGTTGCGGTGCCCCCTAAGCCGCAGCATGATTGACTGTGGCCTTTGGTGGCGGGGAGGGGGCGGCAACAGCCAGCGTCCCAGAAAACAAGGGCATGTTGTCTGCATCCTGAAGGTTACTCAGATGGCCATTGTTCAGGCAGATGATCTGATGCCAAGTCCTCAGACGCAGCAGCGGATGACAAAATCCGGGAATGGGCGTTTTATTACTACAGGCACCTCCTGCTGCTTTTACATATTATTGCACAGCGGCCGCATCCAAAGGCACAGCTGTGGGCCTGATTCAGCAAGGATCGCAACTGCTAATACGCATGCAATTGGCCGATTGTTGTGTACTGCGCATGCGTATGCATCGCAGGGCACGTGCGTGACCCAGCCACTGCGATCGGGACTGCGATCACATTGACTACCCAGACCAATCACAGAGTGATTGACAGGACGTGCCATTTGTGAGTGGGGACGGGGACAACGGGGTGTTGGTGAACCGCAGGCATGCCAGTGCATTTAAACGCCGTTGCATGGGTGTGCATAAATTAGCCACTACGATGTCTTACGCAGCCTGAGGCCTCACAGCGTGCGACAAGGTTAGCAATTCCTGAGTAAGGTCAGACCTTGTGCAAGTGTGCGAGAGGCTGCGAGTGTACTCGTCACCGATGGTTTTGCAGTCTTGCTAAACATTACGGATGTGTGTAAGGTAAGGTGGGCGCCCCTTTGTAGTGCTGCGACAGCATAGCGATCGCAGTGGATTAGCATACTATCGCAGTCAGACTGCGTGCATAATCGCAGCCGTGACCCATAGTGAATCAGCCCCTGTGTCCATCTCTGAATCAGGCCCTCATTACAGTGTGAACAATGCTGCCGCAATGGGCACGATGACATGAAGGAACCACTGTTGCTTCTCCGGTAACACCTGTGTCCATCTTGTGGGGCTGCCTGGAGAGCCTCCTCTTTTAGCGCAGGTGACATCATGACTTGGGCAGGGGCTAAAGGACCTGATTCAGACCCGCTTGCTAAGATACATTCTCTGGCTGCTGTCAATGGTATGCAGTGTGTATGCATTGTGCGCATGTACATACCTTAGCGAAAGTTCACAATGCATTAGCTCGCTGCGCATAGACAGCCCAGCAGAGTGAGTGACAGGGGAAGCCGTTTGTAGGTGGTAACGGGTTGGCCATTAAAAATGGGGGAGTGGAGGTGCAAACGCAGGCGTGCCTGAGCATCTCAGCAGCGTTTTATAGGTGTGCATAATTATAAGACAGCATCATAGTACACGTCACCTGGCTTGTTATTACACTGAAGTGCTCGCAGTGCTTGCGGCAGGGTATGGTCAACCTCAAGCGCTGCGATAGCATCCGATGTACCGATGGTTGCATACACTTCCTGGACATGACGTGCACAAGTGGGCATCTTAAAACAGGCTGGTGGGTGTCTGCATACACTATGTGATCGCTCTCTAAGAAATACTGAGCATGCTAATGCATTCCTGTGCGACAGCACTGCCTACGCAATTTGCATACACAAATCGTGCGAGCGGCTCTGAATCAGGCCCAAAGTGCCCTACTCCTGCATTGGTGATTGTGTCATGGGTTACTCGTATAACTCCACTTAATCCTGTACAGAAAAAGTTCACTATTTACATAGAATATGTAAGATAGAGCAAGCATTGATTACAGTACTAAAAAGTACAACTATCCAGTAATTTACAGCTAGTAAGTAGATTTGATCAATCCAACCCTAGTTAGACATCAAATGGACTTTAGTGGCTAGTGTATGGCAGCACCTCCAATCTATTGACTCTAATTATGGCAGGGTTCCAATCTCATGGCTATTGTATGGCAGTAAACTCAGACTATGCAAGACATCACAGGGCTTTTAATATGGTGACTAGTGTTTATCTGGATTTGAAATCTGGTGGCAGTGTACGGCAGGGTTTCTAATCTGGTGGCAGTGTACGACAGGGTTTCCAATCTGGTGGCAGTGTGCAGTACGGTATCCAATCTGGTGGAAGTGTACTGCAGGGTTTCCAATCTGGTGGCAGTGTGCAGCACGGTATCCAATCTGGTGGAAGTGTGCTGCAGGGTTTCCAATCTGGTGGCAGTGTACGGCACGGGTTCCAATCTGGTGGCAGTGTACGGCAGGGTTTCTAATCTGGTGGCAGTGTGCGGCACGGTTTTCAATCTGGTGGCAGTGTATAGCATGGTATCCAATCTGGTGGCAGTGTACGGCAGGGTTTCCAATCTGGTGGCAGTGTACGGCAGGGTTTCCAATCTGGTGGCAGTGTACGGCATGGTATCCAATCTGGTGGCAGTGTACGGCAGGGTTTCCAATCTGGTGGCAGTGTACGGCATGGTGTCCAATCTGGTGGCAGTGTACGGCATGGTATCCAATCTGGTGGCAGTGTACGGCAGGGTTTCCAATCTGGTGGCAGTGTGCGGCATGGTATCCAATCTGGTGGCAGTGTACGGCAATTGGTGGCAGTGTGCGGCATGGTTTCCAATCTGGTGGCAGTGTGCGGCATGGTATCCAATCTGGTGGAAGTGTACTGCAGGGTTTCCAATCTGGTGGCAATGTACAGCACGGTATCCAATCTGGTGGAAGTGTACTGCAGGGTTTCCAATCTGGTGGCAGTGTGCGGCACGGTTTTCAATCTGGTGGCAGTGTGCGGCACAGTTTTCAATCTGGTGGCAGTGTACGGCATGGTATCCAATCTGGTGGCAGTGTACGGCATGGTATCCAATCTGGTGGCAGTGTACGGCATGGTATCCAATCTCGTGGCAGTGTGCGGCGGGGTTTCCAATCTGGTGGCAGTGTGCGGCATGGTGTCCAATCTGGTGGCAGTGTGCGGCATGGTGTCCAATCTGGTGGCAGTGTGCGGCACGGTTTTCAATCTGGTGGCAGTGTAGAGCATGGTATCCAATCTGGTGGCAGTGTACGGCATGGTATCCAATCTGGTGGCAGTGTACGGCAGGGGTTCCAATCTGGTGGCAGTGTACGGCAGGGTTTCCAATCTGGTGGCAGTGTACGGCATGGTGTCCAATCTGGTGGCAGTGTACGGCAGGGTTTCCAATCTGGTGGCAGTGTGCGGCATGGTATCCAATCTGGTGGAAGTGTACTGCAGGGTTTTCCAATCTGGTGGCAGTGTACAGCACGGTATCCAATCTGGTGGAAGTGTACTGCAGGGTTTTCAATCTGGTGGCAGTGTGTGGCATGGTTTTCAATCTGGTGGCAGTGTACGGCAGGGTTTCCAATCTGGTGGCAGTGTACGGCAGGGTTTCCAATCTGGTGGCAATGTACGGCAGGGTTTCCAATCTGGTGGCAGTGTACTGCAGGGTTTCCAATCTGGTGGCAGTGTACGGCAGGGTTTCCAATCTGGTGGCAGTGTGCGGCAGGGTTTCCAATCTGGTGGAAGTGTACGGCAGGGTTTCCAATCCGGTGGCAGTGTACGGCAGGGTTTCCAATCCGGTGGCAGTGTACGGCAGGGTTTCCAATCTGGTGGCAGTGTACGGCAGGGTTTCCAATCTGGTGGCAGTGTACGGCAGGGTTTCCAATCTGGTGGCAGTGTACTGCAGGGTTTCCAATCTGGTGGCAGTGTACGGCAGGGTTTCCAATCTGGTGGCAGTGTGCGGCAGGGTTTCCAATCTGGTGGAAGTGTACTGCAGGGTTTCCAATCTGGTGGCAATGTACAGCACGGTATCCAATCTGGTGGAAGTGTACTGCAGGGTTTCCAATCTGGTGGCAGTGTGCGGCACGGTTTTCAATCTGGTGGCAGTGTGCGGCACAGTTTTCAATCTGGTGGCAGTGTACGGCATGATATCCAATCTGGTGGCAGTGTACGGCAGGGTTTCCAATCTGGTGGCAGTGTATGGCATGATATCCAATCTGGTGGCAGTGTGCGGCAGGGTTTCCAATCTGGTGGCAGTGTGCGGCATGGTGTCCAATTTGGTGGCAGTGTGCGGCATGGTGTCCAATCTGGTGGTAGTGTACGGCTGGGTTTCCAATCTGGTGGCAGTGTGCGGCATGGTATCCAATCTGGTGGAAGTGTACTGCAGGGTTTTCCAATCTGGTGGCAGTGTACAGCACGGTATCCAATCTGGTGGAAGTGTACTGCAGGGTTTTCAATCTGGTGGCAGTGTGTGGCACGGTTTTCAATCTGGTGGCAGTGTACGGCAGGGTTTCCAATCTGGTGGCAGTGTACGGCAGGGTTTCCAATCTGGTGGCAATGTACGGCAGGGTTTCCAATCTGGTGGCAGTGTACTGCAGGGTTTCCAATCTGGTGGCAGTGTACGGCAGGGTTTCCAATCTGGTGGCAGTGTGCGGCAGGGTTTCCAATCTGGTGGAAGTGTACGGCAGGGTTTCCAATCTGGTGGCAGTGTACGGCAGGGTTTCCAATCCGGTGGCAGTGTACGGCACGGTTTCCAATCTGGTGGCAGTGTACCGCACGGTTTCCAATCTGGTGGCAGCGTACGGCACGGTTTCCAATCTGGTGGAGTAGATGGCAGGGTTTCCATTCTGGTGGCAGTGTCATGCAGACTCCTCCACCCTACCCTGAATGAATCCTTAACATTTAGCTGACAGATTACATCATGTAATGCTTTGAATATTATGATGGACCGAAAACATTATTGATTCCTGCTTGACACTATTAGCTAGTGTGAGCTCTGGTAGCTGTTATGTTACCAACAGCTCCCAGTGGTCCCCCACAATGAGTAACAAGTGAAAAAGCCGGCTACATACTAATGGCGGCACTGCTTATAGGATAGAATGCTGGAAGCTGGCCACGTGTAACACCTTCCTTATACTGTATGTAAATGGTGTTGGACAACAAACTAAACTTTCCTGTGTGACACTATTCAAAGCAAAATATATTTATCTGGCTTTCCAGTAATTTAGGGGAAAATACAGCGCCAGTCATAAAGTATCGGCTGTTAGAGTATGCCATCTTAAGAATAACTAGTGGGAAATCATTTCCATTAAGCATAATTAGAGCTGGATGTAATGGTGATGTTAGCGCAGTGCACTGATTATTTTCTATTGTGCATGCACAAAAAATTCTGAAAACCCCTACGGCGCATGCATTCCACTGAGTGTACGCTGTTGTATACGGGAGCGCTGGCATTAGTAACCTCCTGGGAGGTGACCTGAAGAGTACGAAAAAAAGGCTGTCTAAGGGACGTGTTATGAGAGTGTCAGATGAATTTCAGAAGGAGACACGGAGGTCGATGGTACACGCTTTGATTCACCGATGGTGAAGTGTTCAGAACCACCGCCGGAGCCACACCATCCATGGGCATTGAAAGTGGGCGCCTCTGGGCTTGCACAGTACGTCACATGCTAGTACACAAGGGGAAGGCTGAACCTAGCATTTGCATATTATGGCAGCTGCGACTGCAGTAGCATTCACCTCTGAATCAGCCCCTAAGTGAGAGGAATTGTACAGTGTTGTTAAATATTAATAAAAGAGGTAGGAGAAAGCTAGGAATGTCACCTGAAATTACATGTACTGTAGTTAGCCACAGTGAATTTGTACCCTTATTCCACCCACAGGAACTATTGAGTAAGGTTCACAATATAGCTGGTATTAAGCTGAATTAAAAGAAAATATTTTTTCATTATCTGCGGTGAGTGCCCTTGTGCTGGATTTTATATGTTCTGTCTTTAATGGAGCACCCCATGATGACGATACACACACACACTGTATATGATTTTTGTTTTTTAAACTATTAAATCATGCTTATAAATAGATACTTCTGCGGTCAATTCTCCAACAAGTTCCTTATGGTAGCTGCCTCAAAGGTTCTCTTATGCTGTAACTCAAAAGAGATTATTTTATCATGTTCAGCACCCAACTCTCTACTAGCCTCCGCTATCACAGGGAGCATGAGATAGAAGTCACTTTTGCTCAGGATAGTTATCTACGTTTTGTAAATCAAAGTGTTATGTCAGCCCAATGGTGGGGGTGAATTTCATACCCTGAAACTCCTAGGAATACGTTTTTCTTTATAATAATCACTTAAAGTGACACCATGGTAAAAATAGTCACTTTCTCTCCTTTTGAGTTAAAGCCAGTCTCCGTAAAGGTGTTCAGCAGGTGATGCCTCAGTCTCATCATTAAGGTGTTCTCTCAGATGCAGAGAATGTAAGACTGTCCCCTAGCGTCAGAATGGCTAAATTAATAGCCTCAACAAAGCCATTGTTCTCTTAATCAGCCACGTTGTGTGTACAATATACCACCAGTTGAAAAAGTGAAAACTCCAAAAGCATCAATAGACCAAAATAAGTAAAAATGCAAACAAAAAATATTAAAGCTTCTTGGTCCAGTGTGTGATGAATCCAATATAGATAGTATAATTACGGGTGCCAGTTTCCTGATAGAAATGTATATGTTTTTAACCTTATTTGGCTTACGAAATATACATTCGAAATATACATTCACATATTCCAGGTCACCTAGCAGATGCACAAGTGCATTCATTACTCACTGACACATTTAAAAGGGTATGCAGTCGGGAAGCCGGCGGACTTAATCCTGACAGCCGGCTTCCCGGTGAGGGTTAACTGACAGGCGTCTAAATCTAGACGCCTGTCATTTTACCGACGCCGGGAGACCAGTGCCCAGCATCCCAATCGAAGTGATGCCGGGCGCCGAGCGTGGACAGCCCAGGGGGGGGGGGGGGGTAGGTTTAGGGCTCCCGGGGGGGACTTAGGGTTAGGCACCCCCCCGGGAGGTTAGGGTTAGGCTAGGGGGAGGGAGGGTTAGGGTTATGCACCCCCCGGGGGACTTAGGTTTAGGCGGCGGGGAAGGGGGGGTTAGGTTTAGGCACTTAGAGGGAGGATTAAGGTTAGGCACTGGGGGGAAGGTTAGGGTTAGGCACCCCGAAGGAGGGTTAGGGGGGAGGTTAGGTTAGTGAATACTTACCTGGGGACGATCAGGATTTTCACCCATGTCGGGCAGCCGCTGTCGGGATTACAACCGACTTGTCCGGCGGTAAATCATACCAATTCCTTTAAAAGATCCACAGGTGAAGCTAATTATTTCACTTGTGATTCTGTGAGGAGGCCTGGAAAACATGCACTGCTTGGGGTCCTGAGGACCGAGTTTAGAACCTGTGTTCTAGAAAGTACTAGATAAATGTTAAGTAGATTCTGATTGGTTGCTATGGGCACTTTAGTAAATATACCCCACAATGTCTTGCTCCCAACCTCTCCAATGTCGGGAGGTATGCAATACTTGTTAATTAGGCTTCCCCATGCAAAAACTGAATCAGCTGTGATTATACCTGTTCCCTGACAATAGGGCACATCCCCTTTGATAAATATACCTCTTAGTAGAGCTAAAGTTTAATCTACTAAATGTGTTGCTGTTTCATCAGCTCCCATCACTATACACGGGAAGCCACAAGGGGAACAGAGCTTGTATATTCTGAGCAAGTCATATATAGTTCCAGGTTTGCCTTGATTCACACTTTGTTGAACAAACAATTTGTTCTGTAATTAGCCTCTAGCTGGGGAGCTTATTAAACTCTGAGATCTCCAGAGATCTGAGGCTTAAGGTCAAGGAGAAAGTGTAAATTACCATTGCTGCAGAGGATAAAATGCTACTGCATGCGGAAAATGTACATGTATGAAGTGGAAGAGTCAATAGTAGTCTGTTATTTAAGCAAACACATGCTGTGACTGACAGCAGTCTGCTATTACTTGTAACCTTTAGTGTGGTGAGACCCTGGGCACATGCTGTATTCAGGCAGCAGCTGCTAAAGTAAAACAGCAAATGAAATACGAACACAAAGAAGAGATAACATTTTATATAAACCGCCTGACTAAATAAGAGGATCCTGAGCAGTCCTTAGGGAGCAGCAGATTGTTGTTTAAAAATGTTTCAGTCGGAAATCATCTTGTACTTCACCCCCACCTTAATTTCTACAGTAGTTGTGATTTATACACAGGTAAGAGAAACTGAAAGATTGCATAAGAAAAGAGGTGTTTTAAACCTCTAGGATGGGGGCAGGCATGTATGCAAATTACTTGTGGGAGTTAGCCTATGGCAAGCAGGGGCGGGTTTGTAACAGGAACATTATATAGTGGGATAAAAGTGTGGGCCAAAGCCTCTTTGTTCCAGATTCCTCCAGGACAGGGAAGTGCATTTTGTCAGTTGTCATTTTCCTTAATAAAACTCTCTCAGTGCTTCTCCTTCTTCTCTTCTTCTCTCCTCCTTTTCCTTATTGTATTTAGTCTCTTTTCATTTACTTCATATCATTGCTTTTACTTTTCCTTTCTGTCCTCAATCAGTGTCTTTTCTGATTTCTTGTTCTGCTGGGGGTGGGTGTAGCTATGTCCTGCCTAGTAATGAGCCTCCCCAGACCCTGGTCCCTGGCTCCACAGTGTCCCCATGTTATTAGGAGCTGCAGGTGTGGTTCCCCTATTGATAGTTCTATCCCCCCTCAGGCTGCAGCAGCTTTGTGGAAGGTGTGCCAGTGTGGGGGAGGGGTGCTTCCCTTTAGTCCTTAATGCCCCTGGTCAATATTATCTTTGTGGCTGCAATGGCCAGCACCATAGGCAAATGCAGGAGGGGTTTATGAGTGCCTTGCCTGAACCCCCCCTCAGCCCACACCATGATGACTACAATAGAAATAGCATATAATACTAAAGTTGCATGTTTTTTAGGATCCCCTCAGTGTCACAAATGAAATAACTAGCACTACAGTCCCTGTTGATCTTTTAAATGTGTCAGCCAGTAGAAAAAGTTAAAAAGCCAGTAATGAATATTGTTGTGCACCAACTAGATCTGGAAAACATGCACTGTACGGGGTGCACTGATATGGATCACCTATTGGATCAATTATTAATACTGGATAATACACCATCCAGTACATAGGGGGACCAATCTGTGCATCTGTTTCCAGGACAGTGCATGGTTTCTTTTTCTGCCCTCTCCCAGATTCCCCAACTTGCTCATATGATCTGTAAAGGAGCCGGCACATGAAATAAAAAGATTCAGCTCAGACAGGATGGCCCTACTTCTACATATAATTACTTACTGTGTTTGCTGGTCCTGTATATGCCAGAATTATATCATTCAGTACATTCGTATGATGTATTTTATAGATGGTCTAAGTGCTGATTATGCCCTCTTAATGGTAGAAAACAGTTGCAGCAAACAGTGTCAGTATTATGCTGGGCATTGAGGTATCATTGGGGGAATAGAATGCTTTAGTGATGCGTTATATGACAGTAAGGGGTAATGGCTTTGACACTGCTTTATTTATCTATAGCACCTAAGATCTAGCTTTTATCTCCTTTGAATCATTATTATCAGCCAATAGAGGAGATTGTATTATATACTGTATTCTGAGCATTTAACTTACAAAATAGACAGAATACATGTGCTACAGTGAATTTCTACAGGGTGCACAGCTTATTATTGCAATCACTGCCCCAAGCAGCTATCACCGGGAAGCTCCATTCTCAGCTATGCTCCTACTTCGACAAATATACATTGCTGGAGGTCACGCAGCCTTCGCGTCCTGCCTATGAGGGGTACAACGCGTGCAAAGCAGCTAGTTCAGTTCGTCAGGGCTAACAGCAGGCGTCTGGGGAAAATGCTTCGCCTTTAATAATTCCACATTAAAATGTCGTTTTCGTCACCTCTGCTTGCGATGTGGTGGCAATCACCCAGTTGCCAAGTGTTTCAAGGGGGGTGCCCAGCAGCAGCCTGCACAGCCAGCAAAAGGCACAAGTGCTAAGTAAAGTTCCATCCCCTGTCCGTGTCACAGCGATAGCAAAATGGTTGAGTTGGTACCCGGTTCTGCAGGACGCAGAATTTTCGTTAAAAGGCTTCAGTTTTGGTTTTCGTTTACCTATTTGCAGGGATGTCGACACATATTCGCCTAGAAATTTGAAGTCTGCCTTTGAATTGCCTCACATTCTTAGGGAAAAAGTGGCTGGCGAGGTTAGCGCAGGCGCATTGCTGGGCCTTTTGCAGAACCCCCATTAGGGATCTTGTGAATTCCCCGGTGGAAGTGGTTCCCAAGAAAATTCCAGGAAAATAAGGGCTCATGCAACATCTGTCTTATCCGCCAGGCTCGTCAGTAAATTATGCCATACCAGTTGAGGTTTCCTCGGTGGTGTACCAGTCTTTTGACGATGCTTTGGACGTCATTAGGTGTTATGGTCCGGGCGCACTGATGGCTAAGATAGATGTTGAGTCAGCTTTTCGTCTACTTCCTTTGCACCCAGAGTCATTCCAGTTTATGGGTTTTTAGCTTGGACAACGGATATTGCATAGACAAATGCTTGCCTATGGGGTGTTCTGTGTCCTGTGCGTTTTTCGAGCATTTTAGCACCTTCCTACACTGGTGCGCGGAATTTATTTATTTAATTTTTGCGGTAGTCATGGAATAGCCCACTATCTCGATGACTTTCTGTGTGTCGGCCCTTCCGGTTCAGGCAGATGCAGTTATCTTTTGTTTTCTTTACGAGCGCTGTTTTTTCATTTGGAGTTCCCGTTGCTGTGGACAAAACGGAGGGCCCTTCCCCTTGTCATTCCTGGGTATCGAGATCTGTACCTCGGTGGGTTCTTGTCGCATTCCTCTCGATAAGCCTGTCAAGTAATGCCATAGCGGAATGCACGGCTTCCAGTAGAATTACCCTGCGGCAGGCGCAATCCCTCCTGGGCCTGTAAAGTAATTCCAATGGGCAGAGCTTTTTCACGTAAATTGGAAAGGGCCACGGCTGGTGTCACTAACCGAGACATTTGCTACGTTTATCCTCAGAGATTAAGCAGGACCTCTCTGTCTGGGTCTCGTTTCTTCGGGATTTTAATGGCGTTCGGTTGTGGATGTCTCCAGCCGCTGACAATTTGCAGCTGCAGCTGTTCACCGACGCAGCAGGCACCACGGGGTTCGGATGTTACCTTGATGGCTCCTGGTGCGTTGGCCGTTGGCTGGAAGAATGGGTGGGAAAGGGTTTGACTAAGGACTTACTCCTTCTCAAACTCTTTCCCATAATGGTTTCCTTGGAAATCTGGGGGGAATGGTTACGCAATCGCAGCATCATTATCAGGTGTGACAACCTGGGCATGGTCCATGCGATACAATCAGCAACATGCGGCTTCCCTGCTGGTTTTGCGCTTGCTAGCGCAGCTGGGCTCACATGTTTGCGCTGTAACATCATGTTTAAGGCAAGACACGTTCCTGGGGTGGAGAATGAGATAGACGATGCGTTATCACGTTTCCAGTGGGCTAGGTCCCGATCTGTGGCCCTGGTGCTGACGTTGTGCTTTGCCCCTCTTATGTTTGGCAGGTGATCGAGCCGGCATGGAGGGCTAAGCAGAACAGTCTTTAGCCCCCTCCACGTTGCGAGCATATCGGCAGGCATGGAATGAATGGGAAGATTATTCCCGTAGCAGCAAACAGGCAGGTAAGAGTCAGCATCGTTCGATGCTTTCTTTTATTTGGAGTCTCCGTTTGGCTGGCAGATCCAGGGCTTCTGTTGCGCGCTCTTTGGGGGGCATTGCATTTTATTGTAAATTGAAGGGCCAACCTGACTTTACTAAAAGTTTTCTGATAGTGAAGGCTTTAAAGGGTTGGGCACGGGTCTCCCGGCCAGTAGCTGACCGTAGGAGACCTGTGGACGCTCATCTGCTTCCGGCAGTATTAGGGGCGGTTCTCGGAGTGGCTCTTACTGCGTATGAGGCGGTCCTGATTCAAGTGGTGTTTTCGGAGGCTTTTCACGGCACCTTGAGGGTATCGGAGCTGGTGGCATCATCCAAATGGGTTGATGCCGCCATGCTCCTCTCGGATATCCTGGTCAGTGAGAGGTCTGTTCTCTGTAGGATTCGGCAGTCGAAGACCGACCAGACTGGTAGGGGTAGGTGGATCTCGTTGGGTCCATCTAGGGACGAACAGATCTGCCCCATGGCACTAGCTATGCGGTATGAGTTATTGCGGCCGGATGTTCCTGGTTCATGACTCATGCATATGGACAGGACTCCGCTTACCAAATACCAGTTTGGTTGGTTTTTGAAGAGGTGTGTATCAGTTTTAGGCCTCCCGCCTCAAGATTTTGGTACACACTTGTTTCTGATCGGAGCCGCAACTTCGGCAGCAGCTGCAGGTTTCTCGGCATCAGAAATTAAGGCCCTAGGACATTGGAAATCGGATAGTTATAAAGGTTACATTCGACCTAGGCATGAAGGCCCTTTGTTTAAAGTCATTTCACAGTCTGTTCCGGTTACGTTTATATTTTATGCTTGCCTGGTTTTTGTCTTGTCTCATGTACTGTCCTGTCTTGTCTGTTACCCCTGTCCGTCCTACTCGGGATTAGCTACTCGCCATTGCTGGCAATGGGAGTCTTGAGGGATTTTACAATTTTTACCTGAACTGACGGATTCAATTCGGCTATTCTCAATCATTTAATTAGGCCATAGTCCATCCCTCAGCAGGTTTTTATTTTACCTCTTGCCGAGTTCACCTGTTTTTTCCCAATTCCCCCCCACCCATTCTTCCCCTTTGTGTCTTCTGTTTGTCTCAGCCACTTCAAATAGTAAAGTCGGCGACCAATAGAAAATTTTTCTTTTTGGCAGATACTCACTTATGTTCTATCAGATCCCACTAATACACCATAAAATTTTATTGTCTTATGACAATTACTAATTTTTTATTTACTACTTTCCTCCACCTTTAGGATTGCTCTTTGACACGCAGGACATTTGGGTTATAGGCCACTCATATATTTTCTGGGCTGCTAGGTTTGAGTTCAGATCAAGCTCCAATTTTTGAATATTCAGCTAGGGTCCGTTGCATAGGTTCCAGAGGTATGAGATGGCATTCCTTTTGTCCTAAACTGTTAGAGTATGCAAGGCTTTTTGGTAGGCCACGTATTTTGGTGGCTTATTTAGGAGGCAACGACTTAGGGCAGAGGTCCACTGTAGAATTACGAGTTGATATTGTCAACGATTTGGCGAGGGTGCTATCGGCCTGGCCCTTGTGTAAATTAATTTGGTCTTGCATTGTACCTCGACAGGTCTGGCGTGGGGTTAGGAGTTTTCCTGCTAATGACGAAGCTAGGAAGAAACTTAATTTCGCAGTTGCCAAATTTGTGATGGCCAATTATGGCCGTTTCATTTACCATAATAACATTCAATTTCGATTTAGTTATATGTATAGACCTGATGGAGTTCATTTAACAGAGGAGGGTGTGTCATTGTTTATTGGGGATCTTTTTGAGGAGTTGGCGTTATTGGGGTAGTACTTGGTATGGTGGCGGTGCGGCGGTTCTATAAGCTGAACCTTGCTGTGGCGGGAAAGAACGGCAGGTCGCCAGTCCGGGTGCAATTATGATTTAAGGGCGCTCCCTTCGTTGACTGGTAGTTGGCTGTACCAACCTAACGGGGGGCAGTATCACCACCTAAACGGGTGGGAAGTCAAGATGGGGGTGAGCGTTACCTTTTGTTGATGATATGAGTTACATGGTTATGTGTATGCACTCTGGGCGATCTACGCCTGCTATGCCTTTTGTTGTTTGTGTGTGGGCATAGCAGATCTGGCTGATTTCTGGCCGTCCTTTCTTTGCCACCATACATCCTTAAATAAATAATAATTATTATTGCTCCAATAAATCGCCATCAAGTTATCTGCCAAATCCACGTCTCAGTGTCTTTATTTTATGTTAGTATGATAAGTGGTTTGCACACATGACAACACCTCATCCGATAGAAGGTTTAAGGTATTTTTGTTATATTTAGGATGGCATGTATTTTTTTTTTCTAAATATTTTATTCAATTACTTTATCTTTCATTATAAGTACAATATAACGCAACACACGGGCTATATTGTTAGTATAAATATTTCAGAGGTCAAGATGTTATTATCCAGGATCTTTGGCTGACATTGGAGACTCATCCAGGGCAATTAGATCTGACCTGCACAGCCTCCTACATGTCAATGTACAGTATACAGGTGCAATACAGAGTTAATTAACCTTTTCCATTACCAGGGCCGGATTAAGGCTATTGGGGGTACCAGCAGAGCCGTAACTAGACTTTTTGGTGCCCTGTGCCAGAAAGAGCATTGGCGCCCCCCTCATTTTTCAAAGGGACATAATGCACCCAAAAAGGGGCCATGGCTTCATGGGGAAGGGCCAGGGAAGAGATAGAAGAGGCCAGGAGATGCTGGGGATAAATAAGAGGAAGCTACAAGCAAGAATGATAATAAACTGAAATTTTACAGGCCACAACAGCGCCCCCTGACCTGTGGTGTCTTGTGCGATGGCACCGGCCGCACGAAATGTGTATATTCTTCTATTGCATTTCTATAGTACTTGAAAAGGCAGGCCTGCCTTTTCAAGTATTATAGAGATGCAATAGAAGAATCTACACATTTCGTTTTTTTGTATATTTTATTTCATATACACGAAACTATTTTGATGGACGACCCTTAAAAAGACTACCCAGTATCACTTATACGGTTGTGAAAAGGGAAGGAAACCATCCCATGTTGTTTAGATAAGTATTTTTTTCTTTGGTACCCCTTGACTTTACACACAGTCAGCGCCCCCACTCTATTCCACATCCTCTTTTCATATTTTATCTTTGGACCTATTGGGATAGGTCTGTTGGAGTTGATTGGCAGAGGTCTGTGCGCAGCGCCATTTCTATCACCTATTCCTGCAGTGTCAGTAGGTTTCCGTTTACTCCCAAATTGTTTTCTAGCATATAATAACTTCAATCTAAAAAAAAGCTTTTATTGTTTCCATGGACCAATTATTTTGATATTCCCATAGGACACACTTTTGGTTGATCAGATTTAAGTAGCCCAAATGTATCACAGGCAAAATCTGTAGCTTCTGATCACAGACAGTGGAGTCATGCGGGGGGTGCGGGCTGCGCCTGGGTGGGTGACACCAAAATGCCTGCTCCTGTGCAGTGACAGGAGCCGGGTGCTGCAGTGTGACATTCTCTAGTCCTGCAGCAACTGGCTCCTGCCATAGAAAAGGAGCCGTCAGTGCTGACAGCCCAGTCTCCGGGGGCAACCCAGCATCTCTGACGATGCTGGGCTGCCCCCCCCCCCCCCCCCGCCGGAGTTAAGTCATCGGGATTCCCCGCAGGGATAGTCAGAGTACGCCCACGGGTGCCTCTGATCACAGAGGACATATAACCGAATATCTGACCATTTCCTACTCAAGCTGGAGAAAGTGTTATTGTGTGGAGATCAATTCAAGAATCATGTGATCTCTAGAAGAAATGGCTGTCTCCATGTCTGAACCTATCACCACCGCCCAATAACCTTCACCCATGCTGCAACCTGATCCCCAAATCTCTAAGTAATTGGCTGGATGTAAAGGGTTAATGTGTTTGAACTAGGTTATTGTATACATGCAGACAGGTATTTAAAGAAAGTTTGTATCTTTATCAGTATAGGGGAACTCATGGCCATAAATCCAGAAAATCTCACAAATAAAGAGGGGCCAGAGTCTGCCAAAAATCCCAGCATCAGCACATAAGGATATGTCTCCTCCCCTTCTCAAGCATTAAGTAGACTCCAATCTGTCGCAATCTACTGTCTCACTCACCTACAGTATGATGACGGCCGCTGTATAATCCGAGTGTAAAACTGCAGACGAACTACACTGGACTTGGCCCCTGGTCTTTAGGGCTATGGGACAATGGAGATGTCTAGGGAGCCACCGCGGCAGCTGTCTGTTTCCACTCTTAATCTAGACAAGTTGTTTCCTATGAATTTGGAGCATACATACCTGAGCCTGCTGCCCACTTCCTGTCTGCAGATAGTCCCTTGTATCCTGGGGTATTTAAATCTGCCAGTCAAACTTGGAGATCGGTATTCCATTCAGCCGTGATCCAGCATTTCCCTGCATTCTGATTCCTTGTGCAAGACCACGGCTATCCCCGACTACCCTCATGGCTCTCTGATTCTCACTTTGGCTACAGACTTCTGACCTCTGCTCTGGCTACATCTGTGACCTTATTCAGTGACTTCTACACCACCCCTCAGCATAGGAATCCCTACTTCAGTACTTTAGTCCCAAGCTTCCCTTCTATACAGAAAGTACCTGATAAGGTCTTTGTATTGCTTAATTAGAATTGTCAGTTTCTCTATAATCATAGCACAGCGTAGCGGAGAGAGTGGGCATTCCTGCCTAACGTTCCCCCTTGTTGAGAATGATTTGCAGTAGATAGCTTTCATATGTATAAAAGTAACCGATTCATGCCAAGACAATATTGCAGGAGATTTGAGGACCACCGACATGAAATATGGTAATGGGCTGCGTTATATGTAGCTTGCAGTTTACATTCCAACTCTTCTATCTATACAGCCTTGAGCTTTCCATCGCAGGCAGCTTACAGGCTTTCCATTATTTAAACTGGTGCTTTACAACACTATTTTGTGTCCATCCAGATTAGTTTGCTATTTATATGTCAGTTTGACAGATTTTTTTCTATTGCAATATCATGGACAGTAGAGTATCATGGTCTTCTAGTTTAACAAGGTTAGAGCACTGCAAAGCTATCTGTATGCCAAGTGGTAAAGGCCTGGTACTGTACATTACAGTATGCTGTGGAGAAATTTAACAGCCAGTAGAGAGAAAAGTGCTCAGTTGGCAACCAGAATGTTACACAGGGTTGGGTATGAAATCCCGGCTGTCGGGATGCCGCTGCTCAGAATACCAACAGTTAGCATTTTTCTAACCCCTACCTTAACCCACCCTCCCAAGTGCCTAACCCTAACCCTCCCCCCTAGTGCCTAAACCTAACCTCCCCCTCCCCGCACCCTAATCCTAACATTCCCTACCCGTTGCTTAACCCTAACCCTCTCCCTACTGCCTAAACCTAACACCCCAATTCTTACCTTTGGGATGCTGGCGGCCGGGATACTGGTGCCGGAATCCCAACTTGTCGGGATTTCGGTGCCGGTATTCAGACCATCAGCATCCCGCACGCCGGAATGCCGACTACATCCCGTTATACATGTCTCCAGGTGAGCAACCACTATATCAGGACTGGCCAACCTGTGGCTCTCCAGCTGTTGTAAAACTACAGTCCCAGCATGCTTTACCAGCTGATCGGTGGAAGGGTATGCTGGGACTTGTAGTTTCACAACAGCTGAAGAGCCACAGGTTGACCAGGTCTGCTCTGTGCCATTAGGTAAACTGACCTCTCTGATATTGTTCATCTTCCAATATCATGCAATTTGTTTCAGCAATTGTTGTGTTGTCTTTTGAGTTCCCTGCATCTTCAGTGGCTGGAGAGAGGATGACTTCTAATGTACCAGTTCTATGTTCACTAGTGGTTGCTCTCTCTTGGTTTTGAGCAGTGATATCTCCGCTTTTATATTCCTTTGATTACTTCTATTAGAGTATGTGGACATCATTGCCATGCATTCTCCCACACAGGGTAACCTGAAAAGGACACGTTTTTCTCCCAGTGCCTGGGGACATTGTTAGAGTATGAGGAGCCAGCTTTTCCATAAGAGCCATAGACCTTTTATGCCTCAGTATCAGTAGCGCACACATCACTGTGACCAGGTCTCAGGCAAACTGCAACAACATCTCTGCGGCTTCATGCTGACATGTGGAGCCCATTTTGACTGTATTTGTTATATTCTACTTCAGAAATATGCAGGGAACGAACTAGAAAGAGCTACTGTAAATAATAAGCTGGGACTTGATCTGGAACAGAACTGTGGGACAACACTTCTCCTCATACCCACAGTTAGTGATACCTCCTGGGGACAGTTGAAACAAAGAAAATCTAGGCGCAATAGAATGTCAAGTTGTCCACTATGTATACAGATAAACCTAAAGCAGCCGCCCACAAAATAGCTCTAACCAACTATTTGACTGGGTAGTTTCTTGAAACATCTATGCTTTATTATATGTGGATTGCAATCATTTTTGTATCCGTTTTATGTCTAATGTTATGCTTTGTTTTTTCTTTTTAATGTATGATTAATGATTTTACTAAGCGCACCCTTAAGTGATTGAAATCGAGTTCACTTATTATGTACTCCTGGGAACAGGGCTGTTTACTAGAAAATAATTTAGCAGTTGTTAACTGGGTGATGCTATATTTTTTTGTGAAAGTTCACCACACATTCCTGGTCACTTAAATAAACAAGTCACCCTGTTAACAAGTTAACAACAGTAGGGCCGAATCACAGTTGCCCAGGAGTCAGCCTCAATGATACTAAATGTGGATAATTGCCCATATGGGGAGTTTTACGCATCTATGCGACCGCATTGCCCCTATCCGTATGCTAGGTTCCATCACCATTATTGTCAGTGCACACTTACACCAGCCCTATCCTTGGTGCAAGAGACTCATCTGTATTCAGGGTGAGCTCTGCGTATACACATCTCTGCATAGCCCGCATTGCCGTCTTCACGGCCCTACTTAGTCTTCGTGTGATCGCCCTGTTATGCCCATTCAGCTGCCCGCAGAGATGCCACTGAGCAGCAGCTACAAAGGATGCGCAATTTGAAAACACTCATGATCCATCTGCAAAGTGGACATTTAACCCTCTGTTTTACCAGTTTAAAAATCAAGTATTAAAAAACCTAAACCGTACAGAGGCGTTCCCTTGTTCTAGAATTTCCTTTGATCTCAACAAATGCAGCATAGTGTCACCCACTTCAGAGACATCATTGCAGCTCCCAGTCAC
The DNA here is from genome assembly GCA_031769625.1 of Taudactylus pleione. NCBI lineage: Eukaryota > Metazoa > Chordata > Amphibia > Anura > Myobatrachidae > Taudactylus > Taudactylus pleione. The sequence continues at coordinate 2,335,737 of JAUIMM010000141.1, read as the reverse complement.
CAAACACTGCAGATCTAGAACCGATATAAATTCATATGTATTATTCATATATCATTTTTCAGATTTATTAATAGATGGCTGCCATGAGACGCTTTAAAATAAATGTGTTTCAAAAAGGAGACGGCAAGGCTGGGGAAGTCGCTGGAGCCAGTTAGAGAACAAAAATTCTGCTGGCATCCAACTTTTGAGAGCCGTGTCTACAGAAGTGAATTGGTGGCTCCTTCAAAGAACCTGTTGGCCTGTAGGTTTTACTAACTAAATCATGGATTCTAGATTCTTTCCTTTTGTCCATCCTGTGCACTTGTAATAAAGACAAGGTGTACTTATTCCACTTAGCCCATGTACAGCATATCACAGAATGCAATTGTGTTGCTGTATTTGTACTGATAAATGTCTGGTTCATGATTGTACAATGCAGTGTGTTTGAATGCAAAAGTAATTTTGCCTCACTGTGGAGTCATGTAGATGCCTTTGCATTTGTAGTGCTAGGTTTTTACAATGCTTTACGCATATGTGCATATCTGAGATTTACAAGTCTGCTAGATGATTGTGCCCTCTGCTTGTTGATTACTCTTGTCTGACATTACATTAGAACAGACTAACTGGTGTTATTACAGGGGTTAATAAAGTTTTGGGCCTATACAATTATATCAACTGTGAATGATCCAGGACACTAAACTGCTGGGTACAACTAAAGAAATAATGATAGATGGCTCAGCTTTCCTTCCAGGAACACAGAGGAACCATAGGACTTAACCAGTGGGTGGTTTATTTATTAGCAATGTGCTTGTACGGGATATTGTACAGTATCCCGACACAGGGGATGCCGGCGCTTAGAATACTGGCTCCGGAATCCCAACATCTGGCAGAATCCCGGCGCCGGCATCCCAAAGGTAAGTAACGGGGTTTGGGGGAGGGTTAAGTTTAAGCTGGCCACACACACAGAGATATTTTACCCGATCTGGCCGATTCCGACACATTGGAACGACAGATCGTATAAAATATGCCAAATTGAGAGTAAAATGTGAGTCCCCACTCACGATGCGATGCGATGCGATGCGCGTCCCCGCTGGTCGTACATCACATCTTCAGATCTGCCATGCAGTAGGGCAGATCTGACAATCTAGGAGGCGATGCACTGTGAAAGTCTGGATGCAGGAGAGATCATTTGAAGATTGGACACCAAATCGTGTGCAGATCGTGTGCAGAGCTGCTGGGGAGAGTTTCAAGGGAAATCATACACAAATTGTACACATCGGCTCATCGTGTGCAGATCGCTATGTGTGTGGGCACCTTTAGGCACTAGGGGGAGGGTTAGGTTTAGGCACTAGGGGGGAGGTTAGGTTCAGGCAACGGGGAGGGAGGGGTAGGAAGAGGAGGTTTGGATACCTACCGACAAGTGTCAGTATCCTATCCCTGTTGGGATGCCGGCGTCAGGATACTGACCGCCGGGATCCTGAGCGCTGGCATCCTGTACCCATCCCGATTGTACAGCCGTACTCACAGGTATGCATACATAGGACTTGTTGCATGGGGCGGAGCTTGAGCGGTGTATACAGGTCACCAGCTGGTGATTGTATCAGGGTAAAGGTGCAGGATGCAGATGGTAGCAGTTCTCTGGCGGTGTAAAATGGCAGTAGTCGCAGGACTTTCTGGAGCTAAATGGAAGACATCCATCTTCCACCGTTGCACTCTAACACAGTGACAAGATGGTGTCGCACATGCGCAGTAATCTTGGATAGAGGTTTCAAGCATCCCTGTAGGAACCTAAGTATGGAGCATGCGCAGTAGCCCTCTCCACCTCCAACACATAATCATCTTTGTGTCATAGTGCCCGCACATTGCAACAAGCAATGTGTATATGGAGGAGCAGGAGCTAAGATAAAGTGATGGGAAGCATTAAGTGGAGAATAGGTATTCCTTACTGAGCATAGAGTAAAAGCATCAGTGTACCTAGAGCATTGTAATAATAAGATTTCATTATGTGGACATGATGACAAAGTGGTGGAAATGTTCTCTCATGAGTGCAAAGTTCAGGAAAAAACAGAAGTTTAATAGAATGAAAGGATTGCTGGTTACATAGTTGGAAGTTGGACATTGATGTGATATTCACTCCTTTGCCTCCTCAGATTTTTAAACCTGTCCCACATCTTGGCACACTTCTATACAGTGCAGACATCTCCTGAGAGCAGAGAATTAGATGTGTTCCTTGAAATACACTGGTTAAGCCATTATTATTTTATTAACAGTTTTTATATATTGTAGTGCCTGCATGTTACGCATCACTTTATGGTGAATATTTAATCGTTCACATCAGGGCAATTCCAAGTGGATCTTACAAACTATACTTTTTCCCACATGGACATACACCAGGGTTAATTTTGTCAGAAGCCAATTACATTACCAGTATGTCTTAAAATTGTGAGAGGAAACCAATTCAAACACAGGGAGAACATACAAACTCCATACAAATAGGACCCTGTTCCGAATCTAACCCATAACTTCAGGGCTGTGAGAGCCATTGTGCTTCCCAAGCTCATGGTGCTGACTGCCCAAGCTCACTTGTCCTTGCACTTTGATATAGTACTGTGGGCCTGATCCAGACGCGGGCCGCAAGCGCTGAGCGCTCGCAACCGGGTCGATGGTGGCCCAGAGCGCATGCGCACGACGGAGTCGGCTCCGACGTGTGCATGCGCGAGACCCGGATAGCGACGGGCACTCCATCGCTCCGGGTCTCGCAACAAAGGGGGCAAGCTGTCGATGTTGAGTGACAGCTCGCCCCCTTTGGTGGGCGGGCCGGGGGGGGGGTGGCTGCCCAAACGGAGGCGTTCCCATGCTCTGAATCAGGGCCTTTTTAATTTTTTTCTGTGCGGCCTCCTGGCTGCTCGCATAGCTGTGGGTGACCACCCACAGCTATAGAGCGCGGCCAGGGCTTGCAACGAGACCCTTGTGGTAGGGTCTCGTGACCGCAAGCCCCAGAGAGCTTTCGGCTCTAACAGCCGGAAGCTCTCCACTGACATCACAAGTGGGGCCAGGAGGCCGCACAGAAAAAAATTAAAAAGGCCCTGATTCAGAGCATCCGGCTCTGAAACAGGGCCTGTATTCTCTGCACCGTGGGTGGACATTTGGGAAAACTGGAGTAAAAAGTGCTGTTTATTTTTCAGTTTTATATAAGAAATATATATCTGGTCTTGTGTCTCTATCTTTAGTTCCTTTTGTTTGCCGATTCTCACATGGAAATAAATGGCACACTGGTAACAAAGGTCAGTCCAGAGTAGAACAAGGTCTAGCATTAATGTCACTGTAAACATGGAGGGGAAATATACCCATATGCAGTACATGTTGGACTCCTTTTCAATTGATTTTTCCATAAAAGGTGAATAAACCATGCAAGAGTAACATACGATGCACAGCTAACCCTAATTCATATTTGCAAATAGCTGTCTGTTGTATTTACAACACGACATAGGGGTATATTTACTAAAGTGCAGGGTTTTAGAAGTGGAAATGTTGCCTATATCAGTTTCTAGCTATTATCTGCTAGGTACTGTATATTATAACTAGAATTTGTTGAGTTGCTGTGAGCATCGGCCTAATTGTATGATTGATAATGATCTGATCGATTGCAATGAAAATATTATATTATTTGGGCACTGCATTATTTATTTATTTTTTCTTTTTTTTTGGGGGGGGGGGGGACATATCCTTCAATATCAGGTTAAATGCTATTGATTTGGCAGTTTATGTGACCAGTTTTAAACTCAGTGGCGCATCACCCCAACGGCAGAATTACAGATACGGTTGAATACTTATCTGCATTTGTATGAGCTTTTAAAATCATGGATCAAACATAGGGATCACTGACATTAGGAAGAGCTTTACTGTATCACTATAATGTTCTTTATCACTCCTCCTTCACATATCTCCCAATTAAGGACATGGTAGCTCAGTGCATCACCACACATAGATGTAATATCTGTGAAGGCTTATTAAGCATGTCTGATTATATTCTCATCCAATCATAATGTTTCAAATTTTATTTTTGGTCTATATATTGGAAAACCCCAGGTACTGTACTGTTTGGGGATTACAGTGTGCTGGTGGCTGTTTGTATATCACTGTGGGATTGCATAGACCAGTCTCTAGTCCTTACGGGTAGCAGAATGGTCTGAACTACTTCCTGGTCTGGACTCCATCTTGTTTCATCTGGGTCAGTCTGGTGTAAAATGGCATCCAGCTCTGGATGTATATAAATAAGTATTAAATCTTGAGGCGTGTATTATCATCCTCTCCTGCTGACACTTTGTAGGCAAATGACATCTCTTTGTTTTTCTTAATACAGTAATGACGTCTGATGCACTACACCCCTGTGTTCTTACATCATGTACAGGTGAGAGGCACTTGTGGAGATACAGTATCACAAAGTGTCATGTGACCATCGTTGCAATCACCAAAACAAAGCCTCATGGGAAACTACCTAGGTTTTGTTTATCTGTGTCCATTTTCATTACTTCATTTAATGCACAATTTAGTTGTATGCATTTGTAGATTAGTGGTGTAACGGCACAATAATGTCTTTTGCTATAGAAGAAGAAACCAGCATTTCATGGAATGGGACTGGTAGAGTGTATGTAAGTTTATGTGGCATTTTAATATTGAACTTTCATTTACATCCCCGCATTACAAAAACTGTACTTATAATCAATGAAGAGACATCAGGTCCAGGAGCCAAGACTGTGCGGATATAGCGTGTGGCAGGAAAATGAGGCATGCCATTTTATAATGGGAAGGCTTCTTTTGGGTTAAAGTGATAAAAATATACATTTTGTATGTTATAGGGCTATTCTTGAGTATAAAAGGACTGATTCTGAGACAGTCACAAATCCTGAAGTGACCGCGACTTTGTACGCATCGGTTGATCAAAAATATGCAAATGTTGCAGCTGTTGGGATTTGTATTGAGCCTCCCACCAGCGGCATTGCAGATCCGCCGCTTGCGTACGAGGACGCAACCATCGGACGATCATCAGATTTCTGAGTAACCCTATGATCGCACACAATGGTCGATGCAACTGATGCCGGAGCCTTAACAATCGCCGTCACAGGTTGCAACACACCCCCAAAATGGTCGCAACACACCTGTGTTTGAGTTGCCACCCCACGTTGCTGGCCACGACGGGAAGCAATCGGGAAGCCGACTGCCTAAATACCGGCAGCCGGCTTCCCGACTGTCATATCCCGGCAAGGGTGAAATGCCGGGCGTCTAGATGTAGACGCCCGCATTTCCCCGACGCCAGGAGCCCGGCGCCCGGCATCCCGATCGTAGTGAAGCCGGGCGCCGCGAGCGGACAGCCGTGGCGGGGAGGGTTAGGTTTAGGGCTCTCGGGGGGGACTTAGGGTTAGGCATCCCCCCGGGAGGGTTAGGCTAGGGGGAGGGAGGGTTAGGCACCCCCGGGGGGGACTTAGGGTTAGGCACCCCCCCAGGTTTAGGCAGCGGGGAAGGGGGTGGTTAGGGTTAGGCACTTAGAGGGGGGATTAGGGTTAGGCACTTGGCGGGGAAGTTAGGGTTAGGCACCCCTAAGGAGGGTTAGGGTTAGGGGGGTTAGGTTAGTAGATCCTCACCTATCCACGATCGGGATTTCCAGTGCAGTCGGGCTTCTGCTGCTCGGAACTCTGCTGATGTCGGCCTGCCGCTGACGGGAATGGAACCGCCGGCCATGCGGACGGCGGTATTTCATACCCATTCCCCCACAAATGGTCCCTGACTGTCAAACTCTTTGTGAATCAATGCTCGGAGCAATGGTTTAGGGCGTAGATATGCAGACAACAGGATGCTGTGGTTTAAAGGGCTACTGAAAGTTGAGGATTAGTGAGATCTACTAGACTCCTCATTATACAAAGGATTTTGCCTGCTGCGCCCCCAAAATCCAAGCTCCATATGCTGCAGCTTGATCAGCCTATTGGCTAACCAGGCACTGCCCTAACAATGCATGTTTTCCAGATCTCCGTATCACAATTGATATAATTAACACCATCTGTGGATCTTTTAAAATGTTTAATGAATACACCTGTGAATTAATTAGGAGACCTGGAAAACATGCACTGTTAGAGGTCCCCGGGGACTGAAGTTGGAAAACACTGTAATAGACAGTCTTACCCGCTTTGGAAACCCCTAGTTCCATCACACATAGACAATAAGGAAGTTAAAATGAGCTACTTTGGGATTTGTCACATACTGTAACGGATATTTTATCCGCCTAATATTATTCCCGCTGAAGAATGAACTTTTTTTCCCTGACATTTCCCTTGCATGTTTCATCTTAAATTATAAGCTGATCAGCTACCTATGGAGGTCATCTAAAGGTGCTGTTAGCTGGCTGCTAGGAACTATTTACAGGTATCAGCAATTCACTATCCAAGGTACAACGTGCTTATATAGTATCTCTTAAGAATAAGTGATGGAGGAGCTGCACTTATAGAGGAAAAAATATCTATCTATCTATCTATCTATCTATCTATCTATCTATCTATCTATCTATCTATCTCCAGGCTGAGAATGTTGGGCTATACAGTTGTCACTGAGATGGTGTAGTTTATCCAGACAAGTATGGATATGGCAGCCGGGTCATGTGCTCATGTATTGAACGACAGGTCATAATTGCTGGGCTTGCAGCAGGCGTCTTTCAGGCTTTGAATAGCCTACTTTTTCTGTGCTTGGAGTAACAGTATGGAGCAAAAATATAGTCATACACATACATCTTTACAATCTCTAATTGTCAATGATTGCAGTTTAAAAAGGGAAATATTGTAAAATAATTTATACCATATTCTACAATTATAAAATCATGTGGAATACAGAAGTGATACTCTAGAACAAACCCTTTGCAATTTTGTCACCAAATTTCCATTTTTATCTCTGGACTTGATTAGAATGTATATCTCTGACACATCCACCCTTGTACCATGTGCCTGTTGGTCACACACTAACTGTATATACATTAGTCAGTTTGGTGTGTGTGCATGTGTCTGTCATCTACATGTCTCTCATTGTCTGGATACCACAGCACTAACCAATCCGTATTTTCTTTCTTCTAGTAACCTTGCTGGACTCTATGTCGGCTCTCGGAGACCTGGGATGGGTGGCATATCCGCCAGAAGGGGTTGGTATTTTGATCGTATTCATTTATTTTACCAAATGCAATAGTCTATAGCAGGGACGGGGAACCTCAGGCCCGGGGGCCGTATAAGGCCTGCGGAATCATTTGGTCTGGCCCTCTGAGCTTTTTTCTGCTAGCCTCACCTGGCTAGCAGGGTGCCTAGAATGGTATCCTGCAGCCAGAATCTATGCAGCAGTGCTGCCTGGAGCGTCTTTAGGACGATTCAGACGGTCACACTGCTGCCCTTAAAGCTCCCCGGAGCATCCTCTTGATGCTCCTAGTACTGCTGTAATCACCGGCGATTGTGGCCCCATCCCCATGTGATGTCACACTGTGGGGGCATGGCATGATGCACCAGCCCCGCAAATAATGTTAAATATATCAAAATGGCCCTCAGCAGAATAAAGGTTCCCCACCCCTGGTCTATAGGGTACAACTGTTTGAACAGGGAATTCTTACTTCTCAACACAAGTAACTATTATAATAAGTCATCCAGACCATTAAACCTGGAGCCATTCCAGTATAAATTTCATCTTGTAACATTTGCTTCTCATAGTCAGCAGCCCAGCAAAACATAAAAATCTTGAATGTCGACATTAAGACCATGTTGATATAATGGTGCCGACATTTTAAATTCAACTTTCTAAATGTTGGCTGCGGTATGGGACTATATAAAGTGAGTTTGTCTAAATGTGTAAAATAATTAATATGCAGCCTTTGGAGGAATAAGTTTACCCTTTACTTACAGTTAAAATGTATCGCTCTTTTATAGATATATTTAATGTACGTACAGTTCAGTTTTCAGATTGTATATGTACATTATTTTATTTAGCCAATTTTATTGGAATATTTAATATTTATTTTTCACGTGCATCTATTTTTAGTGATTTTAAATGAATGTTTTATATTCTATTTCCTAGCGTTGTTATTTATATTGATATACAGTATTGCACGTATATTACAATATCTATAATATATACTGTAGTATTTATATTTCAATATCTATCAAACATTTTTGTATTTGAACTAGGGGTGTGCACCGGCCACTTTTCGTGTTTTGTGTTTTGGTTTTGGATCTGGATCTTTCTTCGTGTTTTGGATCTGGATTGGTTTTGCCAAAACCACCCTTCCGTGTTTTGGGTTCTGGGTTTTGTGTTTTGGATCTGTATTTTTTTGAAAAAAAGCATAAAAACAGCTAAAATCACAGAATTTGTAGGTTTTTCTGCTCCTATGCTATTATTAACCTCAATAACCTTAATTTCCACTCATTTCCAGTCTATTCTGAACACCTCACACCTCACAATAGTGTTTTTATGTCCAAAAGGTTGCACCGAGGTAGCTGGATGACTATGCTAAGCGACACGAGTGGGCGGCACAAACACGTGACCCATCTAGGAGTGACACTGCAGTGGCAGACAGGATGGCAGTTAGAAAAACTAGGCCCCAAACTGTACATAATGCAAAGAAAAAAAGAGGTGCAAGATGGAATTGTCCTTGGGCCCTCCCACCCACCCTTATGTTGTATAAACAGGACATGCACACTTTAACAAATCAATCATTTCAGCGCCAGGGTCTGCCACACAACTGTGGCTGAAATGATTGGTTCGTTTGGGCCCCCACAAAACAAGCTGGCAATTAATGTGTCCCTGCACAAACTGGCTCTACGGAGGCAAGATGTCATCCTCATCCTCCTCATCCACCGATTCCTCACCCTCTTCAGTGTGTACATCCTCATCCTCACAAAGTATTAACTCGTCCCCACTTGAATCCACCACCACAGGTCCCTCTGTACGTTCTGGAGGCTGGTCTCCCTGGAAGAGCTGATAATTCATTTTGATGAACATCATCTTCTCCACATTCTGTGGAAGCAACCTCCTACGCCTTTCGCTGACAAGGTTCCCGGCTGCACTAAACACTCTTTCGGAGTACACACTGGAGGGGGGGCAACTCAGGTAAAATAGAGCCAGTTTGTACAGGGGCCTCCAAATTGCCTCTTTTTCCTGCCAGTACAGGTATGGACTGTCTGACATGCCTACTTGGATGCTGTCACCGATGTAATCCTCCACCATTCTGTCAATGGTGACAGTATCATATGCAGTGACAGTAGACATGTCAGAAATTGTTGCCAGGTCCTTCAGTCCGGACCAGATGTCCAAACTTGGTCCTGCCTGCCCTGCATCACCGCCAGCGGGTTGCTTAGGATACCTAAGTTTTTTCCTGGCAGCCCCAGTTGCGGGAGAAAATGAAGAAGGAGCCGTTGACGTGTCACGTTCCGCTTCAGCTGACAGTGTGTTCACCAGCAGGTCTTTGCACCTCTGCAGGCTTGTGTCGGCCGGAAAGAGAGACACCACATAGGCTTTAAACCTAGGATCGAGCACGGTGGCCAAAATGTAGTGGTCTGATTTCAACAGATTGACCACCCTGGAATCCTGGCAAAGCGAATGAAGGGCTTCATCCACAAGTCCCACATGCCGAGCGGAATCGCTCCGTCTTAGCTCCTCCTTCACTTTCTCCAGCTGCTTCTGCAAAAGCCTGATGAGGGGAATGACCTGACTCAAGCTGGCAGTGTCTGAACTGACTTCACGTGTGGCAAGTTCGAAGGGCTGAAGAACCTTGCACAACACGGAAATCATTCTCCACTGTGCTTGAGTCAGGTGCATACCCCCTCCTTTGCCTATGTCATAGGTGGATGTATAGGCTTGTATGGCCTTTTGCTGCTCCTCCATCCTCTGAAGCATATAGAGGGTTGAGTTCCACCGCGTCACAACCTCTTGCTTCAGGTGATGGCGGGGCAGGTTCAAGAGTGTTTGCTGGCGCTCCAGTCTTCGGCACGCAGTCGCTGAATGGCGAAAGTGGCCAGAAATTTTTCGGGCCACCCAAAGCGTCTCCTGCACGCCCCTGTCGCTTTTCAGAAAATTCTGCACCACCAAGTTTATTGTGTGAGCAAAACATGGGACGTGCTGGAATTTGCCCAGATGTAATGCCCGCACAATATTGGTGGCGTTGTCAGATATCACAAATCCCCAGGAGAGTCTAAGTGGGGTAAGCCACTGGGCGATGATTTCCCTCAGTTTCTCTAAGAGGTTGTCGGCGGTGTGCCTCTTACTGAAACCGGTGATACACAGCGTAGCCTGCCTTGTAACGAGCTGGCGTTTCTGAGATGCTGCTACTGGTGACGCTGCTGCTGTTGCTGCGTAAGGTGATACATCTACCCAGTGGGCTGTCACAGTCATATAGTCCTTAGTCTGCCCTGTTCCACTTGTCCACATGTCCGTGGTTAAGTGGACATTGTGTACAACGGCATTTTTCAGGACACTGAGGACACTTTTTCTGACGTTTCTGTACAGTCTCGGTATCGCCTGCCTAGTGAAGTGGAATCTAGACGGGATTTGGAACCGGGGACACACTACCTCCATCAATTGTCTAAATCCCACTGCACTAATGGCGGATACCGGACGCACGTCTAACACCAACATAGCAGTCAAGGCCTCAGTTATACGTTTTGCTTCAGGATGACTGCTGTCGTACTTCATCCTCCTCGCTAAGGACTGTTGGAGGGTCAATTGTTTAGTAAAAGTAGTGGTGTTCCTACTTCCTCTCTGGGATGATGAACGACTCCCAGCAGCAGCAGCAACAGCAGCAGCGGCAGCAGTAGGCGTAGCAATGCAGGATCCTCCGGAGGAATCCCGGATAGGAGAGTCAGTCATGCCAGTGATATGGCCTGCAGGACTACTTCCGATCCTGACTAAGGAGGAAATTGACGAGGAGGGAGTTGACGGTGTGGTTTGCAGGCGCTTGGATACAACAGGACAACGGGATTTAGGTGTCCCTGGACTGCTTACGGTCTGAGCCAAAGTTTCTGAACTTGACAGTAACTTTTTATGAACGCGCTGCAGGTGCCGTATAAGGGAGGATGTTCCTAGGTGGTTGACGTCCCTACCCCTACTTATTTCACCTTTACATATGGTACATATGGCAAGACAGTTGTTGTCCGGATTTGGATAGAAATATTGCCAGACCAAAGAGGTGGAATGTTTGGTCTTCTGCCCAGGCATGACCGTGATGGGCTTTTTCATCCCACGGACAACAACTGTCTCCCCCGGAGCCTGATTTAAACAAACCACATCACCATCAGAATCCTCCTCGCCAACTTCCTCCTCAGCGCCAGCTACACCAGTATCCTCATCCTGTTGTACTTCAACAGTGACATCTTCAATTTGCATATCAGCAAGTGGACTGTGGGTGCTCCTTTCAGCACTTGCAGGGGGCGTGCAAATGGTGGAAAGAGCCACCTCTTCCCGTCCAGTGCTGGGAAGGTCAGGCATCGCAACCACCACCACACTTGGACTCTCCTTGGGGATTTGTGATATCTTCTTAGAAAGCACAGTTCTTCGCTGTGCTTTTGCCAGCTTAACTCTTTTGATTTTTTTAGTGGGAGGAGTGCTTCCATCGTCATGTGAAGCTGAACCACTAGTCATGAACATACTAGGGATCGACCTTAGCCGTTCCTTGCCACTCCGTGTCGTAAATGGCATATTGGCAAGTTTACGTTTCTCTTCAGCTGATTTAAATGTCTTTTTCAAGGTCATTTTCCTGAACTTTGCCATTTGGGATTGTATGTGCCCTCTACTATGACATTGGGCATCGGCCTTGGCAGACGACGTTGATGGCATGTTATCGTCTATGTCATGACTAGTGGCAGCAGCTTCAGCACTAGGAGGAAGTGGTTCTTGATCTTTCTCTATTTTATTTTTATCGGAGAAAGTTTGGTCCTCCATTTATGTTATATCGATTTGATATATACGTGCGGCTAAACACAGAAAATAATTTTTTTTTTGGTTTGGACTGGAGTGTACTTTGTGGGTTACAGCACCCTTTAACGGTCAAGCCAGCCGGCCCTTTACTTATGACACAGGCGCACTCTTGGCACTACTTTGTTGATGCACGTGCGGCTACTGCGCACACAATTCACAAACACAGAAAATAATTTTTTTTTGGTTTGGACTGGAGTGTACTTTGGGGGTTACAGCACCCTTTAACGGTCAAGCCAGCCGGCCCTTTACTTATGACACAGGCGCACGCTTGGCACTACTTTGTTGATGCACGTGCGGCTACTGCGCACACAATTCACAAACACAGAAAATAATTTTTTTTTGGTTTGGACTGGAGTGTACTTTCGGGGGTTACAGCACCCTTTAACGGTCAAGCCAGCCGGCCCTTTACTTATGACACAGGCGCACGCTTGGCACTACTTTGTTGATGCACGTGCGGCTACTGCGCACACAATTCACAAACACAGAAAATAATTTTTTTTTGGTTTGGACTGGAGTGTACTTTCGGGGGTTACAGCACCCTTTAACGGTCAAGCCAGCCGGCCCTTTACTTATGACACAGGCGCACGCTTGGCACTACTTTGTTGATGCACGTGCGGCTACTGCGCACACAATTCACAAACACAGAAAATAATTTTTTTTTGGTTTGGACTGGAGTGTACTTTCGGGGGTTACAGCACCCTTTAACGGTCAAGCCAGCCGGCCCTTTACTTATGACACAGGCGCACTCTTGGCACTACTTTGTTGATGCACGTGCGGCTACTGCGCACACAATTCACAAACACAGAAAATAATTTTTTTTTAGGTTTGGACTGGAGTGTACTTTCGGGGGTTACAGCACCCTTAACGGTCAAGCCAGCCGGCCCTTTACTTATGACACAGGCGCACGCTTGGCACTACTTTGTTGATGCACGTGCGGCTACTGCGCACACAATTCACAAACACAGAAAATAATTTTTTTTTGGTTTGGACTGGAGTGTACTTTCGGAGGTTACAGCACCCTTTAACGGTCAAGCCAGCCGGCCCTTTACTTATGACACAGGCGCACGCTTGGCACTACTTTGTTGATGCACGTGCGGCTACTGCGCACACAATTCACAAACACAGAAAATAATTTTTTTTTAGGTTTGGACTGGAGTGTACTTTCGGGGGTTACAGCACCCTTAACGGTCAAGCCAGCCGGCCCTTTACTTATGACACAGGCGCACGCTTGGCACTACTTTGTTGATGCACGTGCGGCTACTGCGCACACAATTCACAAACACAGAAAATAATTTTTTTTTTGGTTTGGACTGGAGTGTACTTTCGGGGGTTACAGCACCCTTAACGGTCAAGCCAGCCGGCCCTTTACTTATGACACAGGCGCACGCTTGGCACTACTTTGTTGATGCACGTGCGGCTACTGCGCACACAATTCACAAACACAGAAAATAATTTTTTTTTAGGTTTGGACTGGAGTGTACTTTCAGGGGTTACAGCACCCTTAACGGTCAAGCCAGCCGGCCCTTTACTTATGACACAGGCGCACGCTTGGCACTACTTTGTTGATGCACGTGCGGCTACTGCGCACACAATTCACAAACACAGAAAATAATTTTTTTTTGGTTTGGACTGGAGTGTACTTTCGGGGGTTACAGCACCCTTTAACGGTCAAGCCAGCTGGCCCTTTACTTATGACACAGGCGCACGCTTGGCACTACTTTGTTGATGCACATGCGGCTACTGCGCACACAATTCACAAACACAGAAAATAATTTTTTTTTAGGTTTGGACTGGAGTGTACTTTCGGGGGTTACAGCACCCTTAACGGTCAAGCCAGCCGGCCCTTTACTTATGACACAGGCGCACGCTTGGCACTACTTTGTTGATGCACGTGCGGCTACTGCGCACACAATTCACAAACACAGAAAATAATTTTTTTTTTGGTTTGGACTGGAGTGTACTTTCGGGGGTTACAGCACCCTTAACGGTCAAGCCAGCCGGCCCTTTACTTATGACACAGGCGCACGCTTGGCACTACTTTGTTGATGCACGTGCGGCTACTGCGCACACAATTCACAAACACAGAAAATAATTTTTTTTTGGGTTTGGACTGGAGTGTACTTTCGGGGGTTACAGCACCCTTAACGGTCAAGCCAGCCGGCCCTTTACTTATGACACAGGCGCACGTTTGGCACTACTTTGTTGATGCACGTGCGGCTACTGCGCACACAATTCACAAACACAGAAAATAATTTTTTTTTTGGTTTGGACTGGAGTGTACTTTCGGGGGTTACAGCACCCTTAACGGTCAAGCCAGCCGGCCCTTTACTTATGACACAGGCGCACGTTTGGCACTACTTTGTTGATGCACGTGCGGCTACTGCGCACACAATTCACAAACACAGAAAATAATTTTTTTTTTGGTTTGGACTGGAGTGTACTTTCGGGGGTTACAGCACCCTTAACGATCAAGCCAGCCGGCCCTTTACTTATGACACAGGCGCACGCTTGGCACTACTTTGTTGATGCACGTGCGGCTACTGCGCACACAATTCACAAACACAGAAAATAATTTTTTTTTGGTTTGGACTGGAGTGTACTTTCGGGGGTTACAGCACCCTTTAACGGTCAAGCCAGCCGGCCCTTTACTTATGACACAGGCGCACGCTTGGCACTACTTTGTTGATGCACGTGCGGCTACTGCGCACACAATTCACAAACACAGAAAATATATTATTTTTTTAGCACTTGGGGGGAGCACCCCTGATGGACAGAGCACCCCCTGGACAACACTACAGCACCCCTTTAGGACTGGGACACTGCACAGGACTTTGGAGTGGACACAGCCCCTATGGAGAACTGACTGCACAACACAGTCCAGCCAGCCCCTATGGACTTTGAAGTAGTGGACACAGCCCCTATTAACAACAGCAGCACAGCACAACACAGCCAGCCCCTATGGACTTTGAAGTAGTGGACAACAGCAGCACTACACTACACTACACTACACAGCACTAACTCCCACCCTCCCTCTTCACTGTCCACAGCCGAGTGAGAAAATGGCGCCGACGCGGGTACCTTATATAGGATCCAAAACCCGCGAGACTCGGAAGGCGGGATGATGACGTTTTGCCTCGATGTCAGATCCGAGTCAGGCGGGAAAAGTCGAGCCTGACTCGGATCGGACTCGGATCGGGAGGCTCGGGGGGGTTCGGATTTCAGAAATCCGAACCCGCTCACCCCTAATTTGAACATATATATTTTATTAGACACAAACCATATAATATATACATACACTTAGGGACACTCTTCTATATTTAAATCCATTGTATTGGTTTGGTAACTTTGTGGAGCTCTAGCCACAATGCATACACAGAAATAACAGCACATTGTAACGCCTAACCCCAAGCTTAGCGTACACCGAGCTACAATTATGTTTTGAATTTAATTTGTTCAGCAGCAGCCCACCAGAATCAAGTTGCATACATTTGTTGATAAATTCTAATAACATAAAGGGGTAAATGTACCAAGCCTAGATGCGGTATCAGCGCACATTATGTGCGCTGATACTGCTTCTCCCCGATGTATGATCGGCGGTCTGGGCGGTAAATGACAGGGGTGCTATGCGCCCCTCTCATTATCGGCGCTGCTATCTACAAGAGCAGCAGGGCCATGTACAAACGGTCATACCGCATGACCGTTCGGCCGGCTGTATCTGTCGTTATCGACAGCTACAGCCTGGCGCTAGCCTATCCCCACAGCAGGGACAGCGCTGTCCCTGCTGGGGATGCTGCCGGCTACGGGGCTGCATGCGGGGACCTTGCAATACTTGCGAGATCCCGTGCATGCTCAGTGGAGCCGGCCGGGAAGAGACACAGCACATCAGCACTAGACTGATGCTCTGCTGTCTCTAGCGGGTAGCGCCGGAGGGGGGAGTTAACACTCCCCATCTCCGGCCGATGAGATGTTCTTACATCTCATCGGTAGTGCTTCCTGCTTCGCCTCGGTAAAGAGGCGAAGCAGGAAGCGGTATAGCGGTATGTTAAGTGCCGCTATCATACATCTACCCCATTATATCATAACAACATCAAAAAACTGTATAAAAAAAAAAAGCCCAATATTGCTTAGCATATTAAAATTACGTAGGGTGGACCTAAATGATGAGTACTGTCTGGAAATTTAGCTCCAGAAAGCAAAAATTACTGGTACAGTAAGTCTAGTTTTTTCAGGACTTGGATCTTGATAAAAAAAAAATTTTGAAACCAAATTCCGGATTTCATGCACCCCCATAGATGGTATATTTAATATGTTAAATTAAATGTCAATTGAATTTTCAGTTTCAATGAAAATGATAGACAAGGCGTACGGTAGTAAATAAGAACTTCCATGTAATGAGATGCTCATTTCCACTTTCCCCAAAACTGTTTCTAATTATTCAGGAGCCTTGGCTTGACTGTCGTGCACACTAGAAATGGGTTTCGGCAATATCTTTTATTTTCCGTTTTATTTTGGTTCAGTTATCTGGCTTATATATATATGTGTGTGTAATCTCTTGTATTCTCATCATTCTAGCTTTAGGGCCATATCCAAACGTGATGCGAAAAGCAGCGTTTTTATGAAAAGTTTTTAACGGCGCCAATTTTTAGCACAAAATAAGTATCGTGCAATCCCATCGCGTGGTTTTCGCACATGCGAATTCTCCATAGACAAAAAACGCAGAAAAGATTTCACCATCTCAGAACAGGTGAAAAATTGTGCAAAACCCCAAATCTGGAGTTTTGGACACCCCCCCCCCCCCCCCTCCCCTAATGACAAAATAGGCAAAAAATATATTTTTTAAATTTTTTAATTACCTTGAGTTGGCCAATAATGACATGTCAGTTTTGGGGTGAAAAAATTTACAGTGATGGAAAATGGGTTTAAAGTATTAAAGTATTGGGTCAGGTGTTTTGGAGGCTGTATGGATGGGTGAGGTGTTTTAAGCATTGCAGGTGGCTGCACCTGGTGTATTTATAAAAAAAAATGTATGTGCCCAAAAATTATGCACAAATATTTTGGCCCAGAAAACTTGTTTTATACCATTTTCACACTGTTATAGAAAAATGCATATAACAGCCATTTGACACAATTTAATAACCCCAAATACTTTTATTAAGGCCACTAATACACTTCTATACTGTTTTGCTATGTCAGTTAGCCTTTATGGGGTACAGACAGCTTTCCCCAATTTCTGCTGTACTTTTCACAGGTTACGCCACTGACCGTTTTCGGGCGAATGCCGCATTGCACCTTTTGGAATAGGATAGTGCAAGAAAAGGGGAGTGCGCATAGACAAAAGACATGAAATTATTACTCCAAAAACGCTGCAGTGTGCAAAAACGAAATGTTAAGTTTTCGCATTATCGCAGCTAATTGTTTGAAAGCCATTTGTTCATTCTTTTCTTCCTGGGTAAAGTCTGGTTGCAGTGTTAGTAGTTAGCCTGGGTTTGGAGATGTAACGTAACACTTCTGTTGTACTGTACAAACTGTACTAAAGCATGTGTATTTACTAATGTTACTGTATATGCACTGATACGTTGACACCCTATATACTTATTAGTATATATGGACTTATGGAAAAGAAGTAAAGTTTTCAAACAAAATAATGATGTTATAGCCAATGTGTTTGATGCCAAGCAGATGCTTTATATGTGTTCTCCTAAATGTGTTTGTATCTATCAATGACAGTGGGAAGAAATCAGTGTAATGGATGAAAGAAACACCCCTATGAGAACTTACCAAGTCTGTAACGTCCTAGAGGTCAACCAAAATAACTGGCTGAGGACCAGCTGGATCCCCAGAGGAGGGGCCCAGCGGGTGTATATTGAGATCAAGTTTACCCTTCGAGACTGTAACAGTCTACCAGGCGTTTCAGGCACATGCAAGGAGACCTTCAACATGTACTACTACGAGTCCAACAACAGCAATCTATGGCACATTCATGAGAACCAGTTCATTAAGATTGACACTATCGCTGCAGATGAGAGTTTCACCCAGGTGGATGTTGGTGATAGAGTCATGAAGCTGAATACAGAAGTAAGAGACATAAGCAACTTGTACAAGAAAGGTTTCTATTTGGCTTTCCAAGATGTCGGAGCATGTATTGCTTTGGTCTCAGTCCGGGTCTTTTACAAAAAGTGTCCGATGACCATCCGTAATTTGGCCCTGTTCCCTGACACTGTGACAGGAGGGGACTCAGCCTTGGTGGAAGTAAAGGGATTATGTGTTAATAACTCAGTGGAGTTTGATGTGCCAAAGATGTACTGTAGCGCTGATGGAGGATGGCTGGTACCCATTGGTCGCTGCTCCTGCAAGCCAGGCTATGAGGAGAAGAGGAATGCATGCCAGCGTAAGTTACATACCCTATTCCTTCTACCTCTTTTGTGATCTCTTTGTAAGAAAAAGAAAAGTCAAGAGATGTGTTTTATGCATGAAATCTGCTTCATGTGTACTTCTATAATTGTGCATTTCTATAATTAACCTGTGTTATTTAGTATTTGGCAGCTATGCAGATCATTTTCAACAGCTAGATGACAGATACTCTATTCAAATTAGTCTTATATGTATACTGGCACGTCTGCTCAGTTTTTAAGATATTTTCCATATGTAATTGTACTACTATAATAATGTGACAGTCTTAACTGGTCTGTGATGGACAGCTGAGGGGATGTATCAATTGCCAGTTTATCTGGCGGGGCTCTTATTGCCACTTATCGCCTGCGATTGTGCCCTCCAAACACCTGGATTTATTATTCAGTGGTTTAGAGGTTTGAAATGCAATCAGTGTGTGGCAATTAGAGATCCCTAAACTGCTGCCACTCAGGCCCTCACACTTATGTACGTATGCCTGGGCCAACACTAAATAGCATTGGCCCCATCCTGGTACCCATGGCTGTAACCCCCCCCCCCCTAATGAATAAAAGTGCTTTAACTGCCCCCTTCCAAAATAATATCTATGCCCCATTATTGTATGTCTATTATATGCGCTCCTTAATTTAAACACTGTATAATAATGTAGATGCATCTTTATTTATAATATTTGTGCCATTTAATTTATTTATATAATAATTGTGACCATATTATAAATAAAGATAATATTACTTTTTTTAAATTTATAATTATATGTTTAATAATATTTGCACTCTATAATTATTATTATTATTATTAATAAGCATAAGAATAATATTTAATGAACTCCCAAATTCTATAGTGTAGTAGATCTTATACCTACGTTTCTTGATATTTTATTTATCCAACATACTGTAGTCCAGTGGGACAAGAGCTAAAATAAAACACCCTGAAGAAGGGTTGAACAGCTGCATGGAGTTCCCTTCCAATAATTTGTAAGCCCATCTACTTTATAGACAGGTAGAAAAATTGGGAAAGTCTTTTTTTTTTTTCCACAGAATAGCAGACATGATAACTGCGATATCCTCTACCTCACCTGACAAAAACCTCTCTCTTTTGATACTTTTTTTTTCCGAGTGGATTAATCTGTACTATGGGTAACCACAGGTTAATGTATCTGGTACAGTGTATCCTTTTCAATTGATAAAATTTAGATTTTGCGGTAGTCGTGTTGGAAAAAGGTTGGTTTTGTGGTGACTTTCGGGTGCAATTGTAAAATTGCCCAAAATAATGAAAAAAAGGCAGGGCCTTAATTATCAGCTCCAGCACAGTGACTGGACGACACAATGGCATCGCTTTCTGAACACTTTATTCTTCAAAGACAGTGACAGTATTTGTACAGTTTTAGCATACGTAATTGAATTGTATACAGCAGATCGCCAAATCAACTAGTTTAAGGATGTAATATATAAAATACATGTCACTTAACTTCTCAATAGAAAACAAATGAAGCATACTGTAGACAAAGAATTTGCAATGTTATTATAACAATATAAAAACATTCTTTTGTAACACGTTTTCAATAGATATTACAGATTATGTGTCTGAAGATGTGATAAGTAGTCTTCTAGCTGTATATCCCCAATCTGTCCAGTTCCAAATGTATTTACTGGGATTTCTGTACATTGTTCTTGGTTAAGCTTATTTTTCTGAAAGTCAGGAAACACATGGAACTGTTCCAGCTCATGGGGGGTTATGGGCGTGTATCATTGCTTCTGTGCTTGATCGTGGCATGCGGACGGAAATTGGATGATGGATCTTTTGCCACCAGCATGGGTGGGTGCAGGTCCAGATACCAATGATGACGGATGCGGCTGCTGACGTAAAAACAGTGGGCGGGATAGGCTTCCACATGCAGATGCATTGATTATCAGTATATACAGGTATATTTTCACGTTAGCATAAGGAAGTAAATAGCCTGTCGCAGCCGTACGGAATAGTGGCCACGGATGCGTCCAACTTAGAAGCAGGGCCAGTTTAAGGGCCACATGGGCCTGGGGATGAAAATGTTCAAGGGCCTATACTGAGAAGGGGAGGTGCTGTGACCGGTGCTGGTGTGACAGCCAAAGGTAGATCTAATGTGAAACTAATGAAGCTTAAGCTGAGTACATTTTTCAACTAAATCAATGGAGTTTTTTAAGTGTGTGTTGTTAATATAAGGTGATGTTAGTGATAGAATCATAAGCCAATAGGTTGAAGTACTTAATATTGACCTTAAATATGCTCTATAGAAGTACATGTAGAGGGGGTTTCTGAGTATCCAGAACCCAGCCCTGGCCAGTACTGGCCGGCAGACACTCTATCTACAGCTCCGACCAGAGGATGGCTCTTATGAGCTGACCAGGCGCAGAATAGAGAGCTGCTTTCAGTGTCACTACTGAGTGCAGTACTGCCAGTTGCACTAGATGCTCCCATTTCTGTATGTGCTGTCCCATATGCCAGAAGTCGGCCCTGCAGTGCTGACCACAAACTGAAAGCTGAGCTGAGGGATGGCATGCAGCTCAGAGGCAGGAGCACAAAGCGTGGGGCGAGAGACCTGATTCCAGAGATCAGGGCCATAACTAGGGTAGTGTGGCCGGTGCCATCGCACAGGGCAACATAGGTCAGGGGGCGCTGTTTGGGCCTGTCAAATTTCTGTTTATTATCATTCTCACTTGTAGCTTCCTCTTATTTTATCCACAGCATCTCCTGGCCTCCCCTATCTCTTCCCTGGCCCTTCCCCATGAGGCCATTCCCCTTTTTTGGGTGCATCATTTCCCTTTGAAAAATGAGGGGGCGCCAATGCTCTTTCTGGCACAGGGCACCAAAAAGTCTAGTTACGGCTCTGCCAGAGATCCCCTTCAGGAGGTTCAATAGCTGGGATCCTACAGTCTCTCACTCTCTGTTCTACATCTATCTATCTATCTATCTATCTATCTACAGTCCCTCACTCTCTGAGGGGTTTCTACATCTCCGCCATTTGGGCCTCAAGGTCCTTGCAAGGGCAGCAAGGCCCTTTGGACCTTGTTGGATGTTGCCCTATTGTTGCTGGTTGCACAGGGGCCCCCATAACAGTTCAAGCTTCAGGGCCCCGAAAATGTAGATCCACCACTGGTGACAGCTGCACTGTCTCAGGGGCATATGTACTAATCAGTATTTACTTCTGTTTTCAGTGGGGAACCAGCAAATATTAAGAATCCCGCAGATGCACCATGGAGGATCTCAGCAGATACTGTATCTGCTATGGTGCCTCCACTTCCGACCGCAAACACAGCCTCCATAGGTTTCTTTGGGGGCTGCATTGCTGCTGGATTTGCCAAACTTGGCCCCGATTGGTAACGCCATCTCCAGAGTTAGTCTATAGTATCCTTCGGATTACTGTTTCATAAAAACTTCTGGAGAGGGATCCTCCAGATCTCTCTGTCGGCCCCTGGTGACGCATGTGCTGGCCGATGGACGTGTATCAGCTACGGGGGACTCGAACGAGGTAGCAGTGTGATAAAGTTATGCTATCACACTGCTTTCAGCTGTTCACCTGGATGGGATCTTATAGGAGCCCCTCTCCTGGTAAGAGAAGAATATTACATTTGCGGGAAAATATAAATTTCACGTTGCAAATTTACACGACAACCGTTTATCATATCCGCATTAAAAATGCAGATTGTGGTAAATATGCTCCAAAATACATTAAAAGTGAAACAAATTGCATATTTTTTTTTAGAAAACCAGAAATACAATTTTAATACTTATGATTTATGACAACTGTGTGGCCAAGTAGCCAGCTGGTCATCGTCATGCTGCCATGATTATGGGCCTATTTTTATGTGGAGGCCTGGAGCTGGAGCTCAATCCACACCATTGTTAATCTAGCCCTGGCCTCTTGATGTTTTAAAGATTACGTTTTTCTCCTGTATTTTACCAGATATAGGAGATGTGGCACCTTCCTTTCTGTAAATTCATGGGGACAAAATAAACAAATAAATCTGATTTTCAGAAATAGCAGCACACACTGCCAATTAGTCGCTGGAACATTAATATGAACCGTTCTCGGAACTGTACCCAGAGAGAAATCTTTATCTGAATACACTGAAATAAGTAAATAATTGGATAAAATGAAGCCTAAAGTTAACATTAAAAGAGGGTGTAATTGATACCTGCCAGGAAAAGCACTTGGAACAATTGATTTATTTGACTTTAAGCCTAGCTCTATTCTCATATCCATTACCAGAGATTATAATGTACAAAGAATGGAGGCCAGGAATCCACACTTCAGAGCCGCGGTTCAAGAAGTAGTAAGATAAATAGCGCGGATCAGACTTATCGAGTCGGGATAAAGGTTACTGAAGAATTTAATAGGCTTAACAACGCAAACTTTTACTTAAACATTGATTTTCTTTGGTTGTAAGAAAAAAGGGGCCTTTGTTACTGGAGTTTGGAAAGAGTTCTAGAGTAGCATTTATTAGCCTCTAAAGCCTTCTGGGCATAGGTGCGGAGTGATCATTGGGAAGAAGGCTCAATAAGTGTACCTTAGGATTCCACTATCTCTTGTGAGTTGATAGAATGCATTATTTACTATATTTTGTCCCAGGGAGTGTCTGGGTGTTTTTGTTTGTTATCTCTGTCTTTCCTTTTATTCCCCTTCTCCCTTTTAACCACTAGTGTGTCTTTCTCTTCTCTTCTCTTTCCTGGTCTCCATGTCTCTCTTCTCCCCACTTCTCCGGTTTTGCTTTCTCTCTTTCTCCCTCCACCACTCTCGTGTATCTCAGTCATGAGCTTGTGTGATTCGAGAAGAGACTCACCCGTGCCCATAGCTACACCTCAGCTACTCCGTCCGCCTTCACGGGCCCCAGCGGAGCTACGTTTGGGCAGAGCAGTGTAGCAGCGAGGCTGTATTTTGTATATCATTTTTTTTTTTTAATCTAGAGAGTTATGTCGGTGGGTGTGTGCACTGTGCATGTTAGGTTTGATCTGTATGATGGAATGACATCAGTTTTTTTATCACCAGTTAGTTTTATTACATAGATTTTGGTTCTGATCGCAAAATAATTACCTCCACTACCTGTATTAACAGGCCCACAGGCCGATGTATTTCTTCATCATAGTCGCCAAGTGTGCCTAATGTCCCCAATATTGAGCATTAACTAACTTCACTATAAAATTCATGTTTATTAGCCTATGAGATGTAATTCTTACCATCTTTTTTCATTGTTGACTTTAAAATTAGTTTTTAAGATTCACTATTACCAATTCTAATAAATATAACATGATAAGGATTGTAGTGCTCCAATGTCTCCTGATACTATAGCAAGTAGCACATGGAAGCACCGGCTCAGTAGCAAAATATGTAATAATGTTGGCTGCTATGCTTTATCTAGCAGCCAATATAGCTGCATCCAGTAAGACTGTTTATGATGAAACAGAGTTGCTGTGACATTCAAGGAATGGTAATCAGGGGCGGATTCGGCCACCAGGAGATCGGGAAACCCTGCTGGGCCCGGAAACCTCTTGCCCATTAGATTAAAGAGAAACCGCTCTCACAAGGCCACCCACCAGCGATTGGATTGGCAGCTATTGTCAGTGACCATACTATATATTATGTACAGGAGATGTGGTGTAGAATCTAGTGCTTTGTTGGTGTATAGGTGTAAACCAGCCCTGAACGCAAACTTCCTAAGTCATTGCCTTATGCCCTCTGTGTAAATCAGACACGACTGTTGTACCACTTTCATGTTTGCGTAATTTGACATTGATCACTTTGTCTGACGCTATTCATAATCTGTGTTTTTTATAACAATGTTATTTTTTTGAAGGGAAAGGGAGTTCACACATGGTTTCGCTACTTCGTATTCCCCAATTGTTAATAATTTGATTTGCTATGTATTTATTGTTATTGACTTCACTGCTGCTGGCGAAACAACACAAACCCAAATTGTTTCCAGCCTATCTTCTTGTGAGCTCTAGATTTAAGATGATATTGTGCATTAATTTTTACAAATATTTACTAGCCTGGCCATTACTATTCCCCACAATAGACGTTGCCAGACAGCTACATCCACTGTTATCGTTTTCCTTTAATACAGCAATGCTGCAACTATACAATACACAGCAGCCCTTGGATGCGCCTCCTTTCCAGCCAGAAGAAGCACAGCGTTCATAAGTGCTGAAAACAGTTTTATTAGATTAACTCTGAAAAACAAAACAATTTTCACATTCATCCTGCGGTAAAGATTTCAGATGAATCCGCACCTGCACACATGGGGTATTTCCCTGCCCTAGATTAAATATCTTGAAATGCTTGGTTAAGAACCGTCCATGTGTGTATGGAGAAGATGAAGAGTGGTGTTTGTTCAGGGCTGACTGGTGACGTCCCTCTCTATCAGCTGCTAACACTGCAGCCTTCTCTGTCCCGATTCTGAACCATGAATAATTTACTGAGATTGCAAACTTAACTTGAGTCCGTAGAATTCCCCTAGGCATTCACTACCTTCAAGCCTGAAGCAGTGACCTTAGAGCTAAAAGCAGATGATATTAAACCTGCCTCACTGCACTTAAACTGCTAGCTAAAACATGCCATCTAAAGTAGCACAACGTCCTGGGAGCCACATGCGGTCCTGGAGATCCTTAGATTAGATGTGTATCAGTCAGGCAAACCCACCATACCTTGCAGATTGTGTAGTTATACCCTGCTGGTATTTGTAGTCATCCTCTGTGGATGCAGCCAGTATCCCGGCAACCGCGATGCCAGCGCTGATATTACCGGTGCCGGAATCCCGACGCCTCTCATTATACCACTGCTCTGCCTATGTGGCTTGAATATCAATAATGTAAATAATTTTTAATTATGTTTTCAAGTGTTCTGTCGTTCTTGGCATGTAGGGATTTATTTCTAAATGAGAGCTATATTTATGTAATCATTTCAAATGGTCTGTCCCTTTTCTCTACCAGTGGAAGCCCGTGGAGTGCTCGCCCCAATGGCTTTCACTGATAGGGAGACAAAACAGACCTAGGAGAGGATGACTGAACACCGAGAACCAGGTAGGTATGGAAGTGGGGCAAGGATGAGCAGTTGCACTGTTGCAGCACTGCGGAGGGCAGAACAGCGAAAACAGGAGGGGAGGGCGGAATAAGTGTGAGTCAGAGTGGGGGAAGGGGGTGGGGTAGACTGAGGTGACCCAGGGTCCCAGGTCCCTTTTACTAGTTACTAAAATATATTCTTAAAAACTCACATTTCCCTTTTAGCTACAGATGTGTCCTCATACATCTAGCCTCAATCTGCCATGCAGAGCGACTTGCCTGGCGTGAATCAGCTGCCAGGTCCCATGCTACTCTGCTAGCGTTGGCGTCTTTTTTTGACAAAAATGCATCTACAGTAAGTTGTTTGCTGATTACTTTGATATGCGACACGTGTATATCCGTGTACCCTGAGTCTGTATATGAGCACGACGGAACTTGGAATGAAAAAAGCTGCGGCCGCCACATTGTAGCACTTTGTATAGAGATTCAGAGACTCAGTCACACACAGATATACAAGTATCACATATCAAATGAATCTGCACAGTCTGCTGGTGCGTCCTAGTCACATCACATGATGCATTTGTGGTATAAGGACACATCTGTAACATTTTGCCTATTTGATACTCCTGTAGTGGTGAGAATATTGTAGTCTCACTTTATTTTATACATTGTGAAACCAATGCAAAGTAGAGCGCATTGGGTCTGATTCCGAGTTGAACACAATTACAGTGTTTTAGCACATGTGCAGCAGAGAATTTATCTCCTGGCGATTCTTGGCCACATCTATTAGTGAAATTAGCGTTTCTGGGCCGCAACATTCTGGTCATATGCAAGAGATCTGCCTTGTGGGAGTTCCGGGGGGGTGTAGCTAGAGTTCCATGGGAGTGTAGCTAGAGTTCCATGGGAGTGTAGCTAGAGATCAGTGTTGTTCAGAAGCGCACATACACTGATAGGAAACCTGTACTGACGGATCTTTTGCACCCAGTATGGGGCAGGTACAAGTGCAGATACTAAGGATGACAGTTATGACTGTGGACAGAATAACAGTGGCTGGTGTGGCTTCCTGCTTGAAGACGTATGGATGCTCGCAGTAGCATAAGGTAGTATCTGGCTGCCACAGCCTTCCCCACTTATGGCATTTGCCTAAGAATTAGGAACTTTGTGCGCATTAAACTAAATGCATATACACACCTTTGCGTGTGGAGGCGTATCTGATACCAGGCTCACTTACAACCCAGTTATCCCAATGCAATTGCAAGTGTTAGGTGTCTGAAATGCATTCAGCTGTGCAGTGACTGTAGTTAGATACGCCTGTTTCTGACACTTGCTCGGTGTAAAAATACTTACGACCGCTCCGTAAATGGA
The DNA here is from genome assembly GCA_031769625.1 of Taudactylus pleione. Taxonomy (NCBI): domain Eukaryota; kingdom Metazoa; phylum Chordata; class Amphibia; order Anura; family Myobatrachidae; genus Taudactylus; species Taudactylus pleione. The sequence continues at coordinate 2,308,962 of JAUIMM010000141.1, read as the reverse complement.
CTTGTTTTCTACTCTTCATCGGCCCCTTTGTTACTAGAGAGAGGGTGGTCAGTGGCAGAACGGTAGGGAGACATGGCTTTAGTGTGTGTCTTGTTCTGTGGACAGGCTGTCACCACTTGAACTGCTCCCTGCTTGGGAAATGTCACTGAGCAGAGCTCAGGTGACATACTGTAGGAAGCAGACCAATTAGTTAGAGTATTGATCTGTTGACTATCTGGCTTGTGTAGGGGATAGTATGGCGGGCGCCTGGGCTCTAGTTCAGAATACAGATATTTCTTATTGATTACAATGAACTGAGCATCATAAATCAACCAGGTCTCTACGTTTACCACCTGGGCGTGCTGATTCCCAAGAGCCAAGTAAACTTTGTTCCTAATCTACTAATGTGTCATTTTAAGCAGATTAAGACAAGGGCACAATTTCCTATGACATTATATAATTGCCCGACTCTACTTCCAGATGAAAATGCCACACAGTTGGCACAGGAAACCAGCCACCAAATATTTTTTGCTAAGTTACTAAAGTCATAGGGGTCTATTCATCATCGGGTGTCAGGTGGCTCCTGATGATTAAGTATCCAAATTGCCACAGGTTTCAGCAGTGGATACTTAATTTCTGGAGCAATTCAGCATTGCTCCGGTGCGGGGACAGCTGCTCCGAAAATCAGCTGTCTCCAGGATAAATAACACTGGGGTAGATGTATGAAGCATTGAAAAGAGCAGAGAAGTGTGTCAGTGGAGAAATTACCCATGGCAACCAAATAGCTCCTACCTATCATTTTATAGAATCTACTGTACTTGATAAGTGCAACCACAAAGCTGATTGGTTGCTATGGGCAACTTCTCCACTGGCCCACTTCTCTGCTCTTTTCACTGCTTCATGCAGTACATCTACCCTACTGTTGGGAAGCAGTCGGATGCTATGCCGACCGCTCACTTCCCAACTACTTAATCCCAGCAAGGTACAAATGACAGGCGTCGAAATACAGACGCCTGTCATTAGACCTACGCTGGGAGCCCATCACCCGGCTTACCGATCGAAGGTAAGCCGGGCGCGGACAGCCGTGTGGGGTGGGTTAGGTTAGGGGCTCCCAGGGGGGACTTAGGGTTAGGCACCCCCCCGGGAGGGTTAGGTTTAGGCAGCAGGGAAGGGGGGGTTAGGTTTAGGCACTTGGGGGGGAGGTTAGGGTTAGGCACCCTAAAGGAGGGTTAGGGTTAGGGGGTAGAATTAGGTTAGTTTATACTTACCTTAAAGACGATCGGGATTCCCTCCTCTGTCGGGCTGCCTCTGTCTGGATTAGACCAGCGGCCGGCGGTAAATCATACTGATTCCCTACTGTTACCTAAGTAGCAGTGTTACTTACCACGAAGTTGCAATGGTCGAAAATAATAGGACATTTTTAGTTTCATAGATGGACCTTCAGCAATATTCATTTGATTTGAACTTGGTATGACCATGGCTTCTTTTGGTCTTTCTTTTATGTTTGTCCGTTAAATGTGTATGCAAACCTTTTGTACACCTGGCCGAGGTTTTTAAAATAACACTGCAAGTTCTGCATTTTGCTGTCTGATTATCAACAGCTGCCAAAAACATAAACCAAACAGACGTCTCACACATATATTTTATCTGAGTAACGTAGCCAGTATTTACCCTGCATGCAAATATAATAAATGTATTTGTACCCCTTCATGGGTGGTTTAAGAGAGGAGGAGGCCCGTGTGTCTAAGTGCACCATTTTCTCCGTCATTTCTGTCTGCAGCACCGACCGATGTGAAACTTCCGGAGAGGTACGAAAGTTTATCTGGGTGCAGAGTGTGCGCCTGGACCCAGGGGCCCCTGTGCACCACACACCCTGTTTCCCTTTTAGATACCCAATGCACCCCTTGCAGTGCAACATTGTATGTCCAGGGGCAAAGTTACTCATTTGCACCCAACTCAATCAGCCCCATAGTGTTCTTGGTTACATCTGGCGCAAAGTTTGACTTTGACATAGTAAGATTAGTAAAAATGGAGGAACACTGCTTGTTAAAACATCCCACTAAATCATATGACGTATACTGTACATGTGCAATAGTTTCTCTAGACATTGTGTCTGAAACGGTTACTTGATCTATCAGGATAATTGTATAGTCAGTCACAAGATATTAGAAAACTACAGTAACAGCTTAGCCAGAATGTAATTCCAAGTCTTGTGTTATTGAACCCCTGCCTCCATTATCCTAACAAGAAAATGACTTGGCAATTGATTACTGTTTGAGGACCACATGGCTTAGAGACCTCCGTAGACATGAGATCCTGGCATTTTACTGAAACAGTAAGAGCACTGAAGTGTTTGCGCACCGCGATTTCACTTAGATTTTATTTGTGATACTCTTTTTTGGGGGGGTAAATAAAAAGCAGACAAATCTGTGTGACCACTGTTTACATTTACATTTAATTACATTTAGAAAAGTGTGTAAGTGAATATATTAAAGAGAATCTATAACCTCCTAGAACTGTGTTCTACATTGTACATATTCTTGTAAATCAGCTGTTGGGCCTAATTCTGATTCAGGAGCATCTTAAGTAATGGCTGCATATCCCCATTTTAAGCCGACTGAGCATATGTCTTAATCTGAAAGCATGTTGTGCACATGCACCACGCGATGCGTCCGAAGTAGCGAGTAGTTGCGCCTGTGACGGATCTTGAGCGAACCAGCTTAGGGTTGGTACATGTCCAGTCACTAATGATGATTGCTGTAGCATGGGCGCAAATAAATAGCAGGCATTACAATCGGGACGCATGAAATCCAGCAAATACACACATAGTATAATAGATAGCGTAATTAGAATATCTTAGTCAGTATGCCCCTGCAGCTGGATTTATAATCACCCCCTCTGTGGTCTACTATCAAAACTGAGCCATTTCCAGTATAAGACCTATTGTACAAAATTTAATTAAGCAAATACTTTTTTTTATTGACCACTGATAAATTATACGTAATAATTAGGACACATCTGAGGTGCCTTTTTTTTCTAAGTAAACATACCTAGTTTTTGTAATATCTCTTTACAATTCAATCCTTTAGTTCATGAAATTAATTAATGAATTTGTCTCTGAATCTCCTGAAGTTCTCAGACTATGGCCCTCATTCAGAGGCGCTCGCAAGAAGCGACCGCTCACTCTGAATGAGGACGGCCGCTTGCTTTTTCTAGTGCGGCCTCCTGGTTGCTAGCTAAGCTGTGGGTTACCACCCACAGCTTAGCGACCGACCAGGTTGATGGTCGCGATGGTCAAGACCATCGCGACCATCAGGGCTTGCGACGAGACCCTAAGCCCCAGAGAGCTTCCTGCTCTGATCGATCAGGAAGCTCCCCACTGACATCCACAAAACTCTAGGCTTTCCTTAATGAACGCCTCCGTTTGTGAAACCACCCCCCCGCCCTACCTACAACATCAGCAGCCGACCCTTTTTTAGTGAGCTCCGGAGTGAGAGAGCGCTTGCGACCGGGTCTGAATGAGGTCCTATGTCCTAATGTGCAAATGATTGGCAGTGCAGAGTATAAACTACCTCAGACTTACAGTTTACAGGACCAGCCATCACAGTAAGCCAGTAGTTACAGCAGTAGGGCCAGCCTGCCTGACCTTAATATTTTTTTTTCTGAATGTGGGCACAATTCTGTAATCCACATTCCCTGCTCTGTGGAGGATTGGAGCAATTCTGGGAGTCTGGGGGAGTGGCAGAGGAACCTAGCACTGGTCCTGGACATAAATGTACACATTACACATTGGTCTTCTTGTACACAGAGTAGTATATGTAATACAGTATTAATAATTAACACTATAAATTGAAGGGAGAATCTAAAAAATTTACTTTATGTATCAAACATAGTTATCTCATATAAATTATATAAGTGGTCAGGAAAAGGTCAAACATCCCATAATAAATATACATATTTAGTATAACCAGTAAGAGACAGAACTGAGCTATATATAAACACACATTCTCCCATGTTACAGTAAGCCGCCTTTCTCTTCCAGCTGGCAGCTGCTCTCTAGTCCAGTGCACTCAGATCAACACAAACAGCAGCCTTGTTTTAATATGCTGGAGTGTTTGTAATTGACATTTCGTTGACAATTCAATGTTGTTTTGTTGATGACAATAAAGTGTATTGTATTGTTGGTAGTAGAAATTGCTGCCACTCGTCATGCACAGCAGCTCGGTTCCGTCCTATACTGTATGTTGTGGCCGCAGCTCTAGTAAAATCACATACTATTGTTGTTATGATTTGAGCTGCTGGCTAGACCGGGAGATAGACGAGGGTTGGGTATTTCCAGGCAACTTGAAATGTCACCTGTTCTGCATATTTAAGCTGTGGTCTAACTAATGATTTTTACAATGGTAATGCTATGTATACATAAGATGCTTTTCTGCATCCCAGCATTTTAGTCAACTTTGCAGCTTTTCTTTCCATTTCATTGAGTAAGTAGCAGAGTTATTACCACAACATTTCCAGAAGGAAAGAAACCCAGTGACTGGTGACAGGAACTTATGAACAATAAAACCCCACCCACAGAAGAAAAAACATTACGAAATAGGCCGCAACTAACTATCAATAACAGCTAATCACACCCCAGCAACAATACTGCAAAAGAGGATGACACAACCTCTCTCATTCATGTGGTTTAAATACTTATTCGGGCATATAAAATGCTTCCTGTTACACTATTTGAGTTGTACAGTATATGCTTTATGTTTACAAATGTGAGAAGAGCTACAACCAATCTTGAAAACATATATTATGTAAGTCCGCAATTTTATGTCTATTTATAGGCCTATTCTAGATTGGACCCTTTGTGTGTATTACTTTGTGTGTGCATTGCTCCATTGTGTGCACAGGAGTCAGCTCTTTTGGTTTGGAGTATTGTTTCCTTGCATTGGTTCTAAGGCACAATGATCGCTATGACTACAGGCATTTTCTGAAAAGTATCAGTGTGTTTCATCAACAAGTAGATCTTAGTAACTGCTTTGGGGCTCATTTACATTTGAATGTAAGTCATTTTATGGCACACCTCTCAGATGTAGCAGTACATGCCCACTTTACCAAGCGCTCATACAGTAGGTGTTGCCTTCACAATCTCTCTGAATGCTTTTTCAAAACTAGGTGTAGTATTGGTTGATTATTATTCATTAGCCAAGGCTATGCAAGGTATTTTCTCCTTCGGGTTCCATAGGAGGTCCACAGGTAACCTTGGGGTATAGATGATGAAAGGTTTGGTGCAAACAGCCCTGAAGTTCTTCATTATAGGCAGTAGTGCAGACAGTCCAGTGGAAGTTCACACTACTGTGTCTTCACCCCACCAGTGCTGGGTTGCCGGTACAGATCCGTGCTTCGCAGCGGGCCTCTGAGGTTTTAGCTGGCAGAGACCTCGGAGGTTCCCTAGACTGCGGCTGGACATCAGGGACGCAGGTAAGCGACATGTGCCGCGGTGGTGCGTGCCGATGCGCAGTCTTTTTCCTCCAGCGTGTTACAAGTCACGGTCACGACTTGACCCTTTCTGACAGCTTTCCCAGGCAGGACGGGATTACTCCTGTTGCTAGGCGATTGGCATGCCTCAGGAAGTGATGTCTCATCCAAAGGTGCAGCTTGATTAAGTGCTATTAACACTCACTGAACTATTGCACCTATAGCGTGTCTGTGGATTTCATCAGCTTAGCTGCATGGGCAGCTTTTGTTCTCTCCATGATATTGCTTCCATTCGGCTTCCCAGCTGACACCAAGCAGCCCTCGGGCTGCCATCATCCTCCAAACGGCTTCCTATATGCATCTAGCAGCTCCCGTGCTGCCACCAATCTCCAAACGGCTTCCTAGCCGCATCTAGCAGCATACGGCTTCCGAGCCGCACCAAGTAGCTCCCATGCTGCCACCAATCTCCAAACGGCTTCCTAGCTGCATCTAGCAGCTCCCGTGCTGCCAACGTTCACCATAATGCTTCCTTGCCGCATCAAGTAGCTCCCGTGCTACCATCATTCTTCATTCGGCTTCTTAGCCGCACCAAGCAGCTCCCATGCCGCAACATCGGCACCATCGCCGCAACATCGGCACACTTGTCGCACCATTGGCTCTCAAAGCCATTTTCATACCCTAGACTGTTTATCTATGGCAATAGCTGCAACATCGGCACCATCGCTGCAACATCAGCACATTTGCCGCGCCATCGGCTCTCAAAGCCATTTGCTAACCCTAGACTGTTTATCTACGGCTATTGCTGCAACATCGGCACCATTGCCGCAACATCGGCACCATCGCTGCAACATCGGCACACTTGCAGCACCATCGGCTCACAAAGCCATTTTCTAACCCTAGACTGTTTATCTACGGCTATTGCCGCAACATCGGCACCATCGCCACAACATTGGCACAATTGCCGCACCTTCGGCACACTTGCCACACCATCGGTATCATTGCCATATCATCGATGCAATTGCCAACTCATCAGGACCATTACCTGTATCAGGTCTAACTGTACACTTCATCTCTTGAATTCTCTTGTACCAACGTGTGAGCCTCTACTACCCCGAGCGTAAGTCCAGGCGGCCGCCTAAGTATCGGTGAACGTATCATAGTTCTAAGGGAACAACAGGCAGTTGTTATTGGTGAAGATCTCGCTAGCCGGGTTCTAGGGGTCTCACATGGAGCAGGCAGTGGGATTCATAACACAGGGCTGGGGACTCCCTGGTGTTGACAATAAGTGTGGCCACGCACTGAGTCCTGCGTCCACACTAAGCCACCTGGGACAGTGGGCTGGAGTTTGCGGTTATACTCCAGCGTCCTGGGGGTTAAACGCTGGCATGGGGAGGTTGCTTTCCCTGTCTTACAGGCTGCTGCTCCCCATTGAGTCCCCTCCTCAGGGAGTGGAGGTCAAGTCAAGTTTAAATATTACTGGACTAATACAGGCTGTTAAAGCAGTCCTGATTAGTGAGGAGGATGAGCCTCCCGCACCTAAATTTAGACATGCATATTTTATGGAAGAAAAGACGGTTGAACATTTATTCCCATTGTTTGATCAACTAGTAAATCACTTAGAGAATGCCTGGAAGACGCCAGGGAAGCGTTATCAGCCGCAGAGGTATCTGGCCTCAACTTATCCATCCGCTGACCATTATTTCTTTAAATGGGAAACTCCACCGGTTGTGGATTCGCATATTACACGCTTAGTAAAGAGCTCTTCTCTTCCGATGCCTTCCATGTCGTCTCTAAAGAATCCTACAGATAAGAGAATAGAGAGCTGCCTTAAATCTGCCTATTCCCTTTCAGGGGCTGCGTGCAGACCAGCTATGGCTATTTGTTGGGTGGCTCGAGCAATGGAGGTTTGGGCTAACGGTTTGGAAGAATCCTTAGCCTCTAATGCTACCAGGGAACAGCTGAATTTAGTGGGCAATCTCCGAGATTCCACTAAATGTATAAATAAGGGAGCCTTAGACATTGGTATGCTACAGGCCAGGGTTTCTACAGCAGCCATAGCAGCTCAACGATCCCTGTGGCTCCATTCTTGTACAATGGATGCTGAATCCAAGAAGGGATTGGAGGGTTTACCTTATGATGGGAAACTCTTGTTTGGCTCTGAGTTAGACAAAATTGTCAGTAACTTGGCTACAGCCAGAACGGCTTGTTTGCCTTCAGCTCCAACCACTTCACGGACTTGGACTCCGTCTGTTAGAAACTTTCGGACTTCGGACAAAGCCAGGCCTCAGACCTTTCCCAGGCCATCTAATACCAGAAGGGCGGCCGGGCCTGGTAGGCAGTCTTGGAGTTCCAGGCGTCCGGCTTCCAAGCCTGATAACAAGCCCATCCGCCTGACGTGTCTGGCCTCATCCTGGGGGTCCCAGGAAGGGAGGCCAACCTTTTCAGTTCACCCAGGGCTACAATGCATGCCTGGGTGAGAGAGGTAGTCTCTCTGGGGAATGCCCTTTCTTTCCATAAAGATGGTTTCCTCATCATATTCTTTGACTAAAGACTTAAGAGAGTGATACTTCACGGAGGGTCTGTGAAGTCATAGTCAGACAACGCCACAACAGTGGCTTATTTAGCTAGTAATGCAAAGTCTAGTAGCAATGACAGAGGTGTCTTGCACTCTGACATAGGATCATCTACCAGGAAATTCAGGTGGAGTTGATACTAGGAGGCTGAATGGTTAGACTGATTCTTCAGCCATCAGAACATACATTCAGGTGAATAGTCTCTTCACCTGGTAGTGTTTCAGATCCTAGTTGACAGGTGGGGTCTGCCAGAGGTGTACCTCATGTGTCCAGGATCATTAGACTCTCCATTTGAACCACAGGATTAGTGGATTTCAAATGGTTTACTGAACGCAGGGACAGGGCAGTGTTGTAAACTTGCCCTGGGTTCCTTTCTAAGGTAGTCTTTAATTTTTCACTTTAATGCAGAAATTATTGTGACAGACTCATTTGTTTTATGACTTACCCCCAGGATTCATGGGGATCGTATCAGTTCTCTCTCTGAAATTCAGACTCCTTGTTTATTCTTTTTTAGTTTGCACAAGAGAAAATGGCCAGTTAAGCTACATTTAAGCCATACATCTTGGTAGGATGGCCACGTGGTTTGTTATTCAGACCAGGGTGCTCCTCTTGGGTGGCGGATTCTCCTTTATGTACAGGAGCGTCCCCCACCCCTGTGCTTTGGGAAATCCCCAAGGTTACCTGTGGACTTCCTATGGAACCCGAAGTAGAAAATAAGAGATATGGTAAGAACTTACCCTCATTATCTCTATTTCTACGAGGTCCATAGGGTCCACAGGGCGCCCGCCCTGACGCACCTGTGTTTCACATGGGCTTCGCTCTGGTCACCAGTTTTTCCGTCTCCTTCTGTGTGAGAATGTAATTCTCGAGTGTTCTAGACTTCCTTCCCTCTCTCTCCTCTTCTGGCCTATGGCTTGTTACATAACTGAGGAGCTCCCGGCCTGGGGGCGGGGTATAGGGGAAGGCCCCGGTGCATCCTGGGAGAAGAATTTAACTGCGTGGTGCCCAGATGACCTTGCATCACCTATACCCATAGGCTTTACTCATAGAAGCCTATGAGTTTCTTTCCGCAGAGTGCTGTGAGTGGGAACCAATCGGATCCCTCCCAGCAGCGCACTCATCCTTCTGCGAATGCGCAGAAGGATGCCGGAGGGGCTTCTGGGTCATAGACCCGGAAGTCCTACCATCACAAAGGGCCACTCACCGAGAGAGCGGTCCTATGCGGTGATCGTCATGCATACCAGCGTTACCAACGCCAGCATGCATGCGAAGACCGGCGGGGTGCATCGCATCCCGAGTGCGATGCGTCTTGCATCCCGCCCAGTATATAGGCATGCCGCATATCATTTTAATCATCATTGCTGTATGAATAGATGCATTTGAAGGTAAAAAGTCGCACAAATTGACGCTTTGTGCTACCTAGTCATGCCACAGCATAGAGCGAATAGAAGGGATGTGTAACGTGCAAGGAAGTAAGATGTATGTGGACACATCTGTATAATGTGCATTTAAACTTTACATCACTGTGATATGTGTATGTGTTGCATGTGTATTACTGTACTGTGTATTTAAACTTTATATCACTGTGCTATGTTTGTGTGTATTGCTGTGGTGTGTGTGTATTGTGTTTACGTATATGTATTTTACGCTGTGCATGTGCCAGATGGACAAACCAGTTAAAGTCTAGATAAAAATAAAAAAGGGGAGGCGATTTACCTCCCTTTGCTAATGTAATACAAACCTACGTACATATATTCCCTGCATGTGTTTGTCTTCTGACATATATTACTATAGATATACATACATATAATATAGATATACATATTACCATATTACCTTACCCCTAAACACAGCGGTACCAGACATTTTGTGGAGTGAACCAATAATCAGCTGATCAGCTTGCTAGGAATTAGCTTAATCACTACAAAATGGCCACCTGCTCAGAGTGTAGACAGTTGGTGCACTCACTTTAATTCATTTATTTAATTTTTACTTTTTTTCTTTTCTTTTTTCTAACAATAACATTACTGTTGCTGTCTTTGCTTCACTCCTTCAATTCCTAATTCAGCAACAGTGCTGGTGAGACAGTGGACCTCATTCAGAGTCTGTCGTTGCGGCCGCACGGTCGTATGCCACCGATGTTCGCTATACTGCGCATGCGTAAAGTTGCCGCTACGATCAGAAATTTCTCTCTCCTTGAACACAGCCAGGTCGGTAGTTTGAGTGCCAGAATGAGGCGTTTGTGGGTGGTAACAGGGGAAGGTGCTTGAAAACGGGGGAGTGGTGATCCGAACGCAGGCGTGCCTATTTATGCGAACAGCGTTTTATGGGAGTGCATACGGTTTATGGGAGTGCATAATTAACAAAGTAGCGTCATGGCACATGTGACATGGGAGGTTTTTACACTGACATGATCGTAGAGCTTAAGTGAGGGTATGGTCAACCTTAAGCTCTACGACCAGTTCCGATGGTCTCGATTAATCCTTATATGCCCGGAGATGACGTGCAATGCGTACGAGAAGGGGGCGTATTTTTTTTAATTCCGACCGCTTCCTCCCCTTGGTCGGCCAGCTACCCATCCGAACTTAGGGACTCAACTTGCGAGGGAATCATTTGAATATCCGGACCCTTTTCCTGTACGACCGTGCGGCCGCTTCGACCGACTCTGAATGAGGTCCTGTGTGTATATATATATATATATATATATATGAGCATATGATACTTTTGACATTTTTATTTATCTGTTACAAGCGCCTGTAAATTACATTTATAGTCTGCCTGTAAACCTGCTGTTGTGAGACATGGTGATTTGATTTCTGTCCAAATACACCCAGGGACATTTTAAGATGCGTTTGATAGAGTGTTGGTGATCTACTGCATTATATATAAAGACATTTGATGCTTTAAGCAGGACCCCACTCAATGCAGTAGTTTTAATCCTTTTCAAATACCACAAATTGGATGCACATTTGTTCTTGTTTTTATCCTGCAGGATTCGGCAAAACCCGGTTATTTTGTATATCCCATAATAACGGGTAGCAGAGCATGCAAGCACTTCCGGTGCACTCACAACACGGCGTTGGCAGGGTCCTGCGCAGCATCCCATTCATTGCGCTGACTGTACTTCTGCACATTCTGCCTTTCACTTTGAACTTCTTTGCATGCAGAGACACAAGTGTAACCTGTCCTGTGTTCGAAACAAATTCTGTACATCCAAAATTAGCTAAAGTATGGGGAGTGTGGAAATTAACGGAGACTGAGTTACCGAGGAGATATTAGTTATATCTCCTGCGTTAAGTCTTTTAATGAATACTACTATTACATAAATATGTAAAATATTACCTAAAAAACAAAACTTAGGTTTGATGAATAGGCCCCTATGTACTTAGCCTTGGGAGTCTGTTCATCAAGGGAAAATTTTCCCCTGTGATTATTAAGGATTGAACTCGATGCAAGTTCAATCCCTGTATTGGAGGCATTCATCAAACCTCCAATACTTAATTATCACTTCCCAATAGCTGCTTCTTTTGCAGAGACAGCTTTTCGGAAAAAGGGGACATTTCTTCTGCTTCACTGTCTCTTCGCATGTGCTGCTTGAATACAGGCTGCGAAGAGACAGTGAAGCAGCAGGAGGAGTCCAGCCCCCCTCCCCCCCTGTACGCTCCCCTGCTCCTCTCGGCGATCCCCGTGGCTGGTCCCTGGCCGACCCCGCCGCCTGTCCTTTGCCCCCCCCCCCGCTGCTGCAGAACTGCAGCCACCGCAGGAGTCACAGACTTGGGGAGCCGGAAGACAGCGTCAGGAAGGTAAGAGGACACAGCAGGGAGGGTTCTTTTCAGATCCCTTTGCTGTATATGATGCTGTACGCCATCTCAGGGTGGCGTACAGCATCACTGTCCAGTTCCGAAAACATTGCTTTTTCGGAACTTGATGAATTTCATAATTTCCACATACTATAGCAGGGGTTCCCAACCACGGTCCTCAAGGCATACTAACAGTCCAGGTTTTAGGGATAGCCATACTTGAGCACATGTGACTTAATTAGTACCTCCGTTATTTTGATTTAACCATCTGGTCACAATCATGGATATCACTAAAACCAGGACTGTTAGTGTGCCTTGAGGACCGAGGTTGGGAATCACTGTACTGTAGTATAGGGACTGTGGAAATGATCGGGGAACAATTGTAACCAGGAGATATCAGTGATCTCCCGTGCAGTACATTAATTGATGAATTATCATGGCAATTTGGACTTGATTCAGACCCGCTCGCAAGCGCTATGCGCTCACGAGCTGGTCGATGTTTGGCCACTGCGCATGCGCACGCCGGAGCCGGCTCCGACGTGTGGATGCGCGAGACCCGTCTAGCGACGGGCGCTCTGTCGCTCCGGGTCTCGCACCAAAAGGGGGTGGCTGTCGATTTTGATCGACAGGTCGCACCGTTTTGTTGCGGGCAGGGGGGATGGCTGGCCAAACAGAGGCGTTCCCGACGGAACGCCTGCCGTTTGTGGGCGGCCCTACTGACATCACTCGTGATGTCAGTGGTGAGCTTCTGGCTCTATTAAGAGCCAGAAGCTCACTGGGGCTTGCGGGAACGAGACCCTACCGCAAGGGTCTCGTCGCAAGCCCCGATGGTCGAGACCATCGCGACCATCACCTGGCCGCTCGCAATAGCTGTGGGTGGTCACCCACAGCTATGCGAACGGCCCGGAGGCTGCACCAAAAAAAACAAAAAACGCCCTGATTCAGAGCGAGCGTCCGGCTCTGAACCAGGCCCTTAATTTCTACAAAAATAGATGAAAATCTTAATTTTCACCTACTTTTGTAGAAATTAAGTGATGATGAGTAGACTCCTTGGAGAGAGAGAAAGTGGATTGAGATAAAGTACCAACCAATCAGCTCCTAACTGTCATTTTTCAAACACAGTCTGTAAAGTGACAGGAGCTGATTGCTTGATACTTTTACTCTATCCACTTTATCTCTCTCCCAGGCTCAGTACATAGACCCCTGTGTTTGAGAAATGGCTCTTAGGAGCTGATAAATAAAGCTTTGATAAATCTCCACCACACTGTGGGCAGGATGCATCAAGCATCGCATTTTGCATGCGATGCAACTCGCCATCATCGCATATATGCCAGCATAAATATCGCCGGTATGCATGAATAAAATTGCAGGACAGCACTATAAGAGCTGTCCGGTAGGAGAGAGGGACTTCGGGGTTTATGACCCAGAAGTCGCTCTGGACGAGTGCGACGTGGGGGACACTGGGAAGCATCCTATTGGATCTCTCTCAGTGAACTTTGTGACAAGAAGCCCATAGACTTCTATTGGGCAACACCATCTGAAAGCTCTCCTTTCCGAAGGTTGGTGCATATGAGAAATGCTGTCAACCCCCCTGAAAACTGCATTTTCAGGGGTTTCACCGCATAATAGATCATAGTGCCTCCCGCCCTGTGTGTCTGCATACTTTATAACACACATATTTTGTGGCTTTTTAAAATAATATTTTTATAGCATTTGTGTTTAACTTTCAAACATGTACAGAAAAATACAGAAAGAACCTAAGTAATATGTGTATCTATCAATATATTGCTTTTCTCTGGTGCCCAAGATTTAATTATATGGACATTACCGTACAGATGCCATGTAAATAGAGTTCTATGTAGAAGACCAAACAGCACGCATACTATCTTAAACCATAATAATATTTAGCGTTCCCGCTAGGCCGTTTTAGCGGGGCGCCACTCCCAGCCACATTTCAAAAGGGCAGAATGCGCCCTGCCCCTTTTGGCAGCGCCCTGCTAAAATAGCTTGCCGGTGACATTCCCCACCCGTGGGTCGCAGTGTCCCGCGGGTGGGGAAAACTGCGCTGTTGTGATCACCGCCAGTGCCCGGCATCTATTCACAGAGAAGGGAGAACTTGGGACAGCCTGGCATTTCCGTAAGTGCCGGGCATGCCCCCAAGAGTGATCAAAAGGGGGAATGTCTTAAAGACACGCTCCCTTTTCTCATGGCCACGCCCCCTTAGAAGGGATCCAACTGACAGCGCACTGCCAACATTTAAGGCTTATGTGGGGTACACACTGGAACGACAACTGGCTGAACGATCTCTTGATTTGGTAAAGGAATATGCAGAAACGATATTGTGCATACACACATTTTCCAATCGGCTGCACGGTATGTCTGACCACAAGGACCAGTTGGGATGTCATTTTCACTAGTTCTTGTGGCCAGCATATGGGATGGTCGTTTGGTCGTATGTACACACAAGCAGATTGAAGAATGTATCTGTGCGATATATCGCATCTGCTGTGCAGCACGGCCGATGTGATATATCTGTGAAAGATGTCGTTGATAAGGACGTCTCCATTTTCTCTGTCTAAAGTTTTATTTATCTCCCCCATTGTGTGTACACACTGCCAGATGGTCGGCCAATATATCGTTTGTAGGTTGTACGAATGACATATCATCCAACTGTTAGCCCATCTCCAACAACTCAAGGCTTAAGGCCCTCTTATATCTACAATGGTTTTGCACAATTACCTATTCTGCCGATGGGGGGGTCGGAGAATGGGGAATATTGAACATGTTAAAAGATCTCTATTCCCTGATCTTGACCCAAAAATGCTTGGACAGCAGATCGTATCGGGAAATCGGAAATGCGCTTCAGATGCATGGCCCCATCTAAAGAGGCCCATACATCTGAGGCGCATTTCCCCGAATCCCCGTTCCGATCCGCCGATCCCTGCAAAAGGTCTAAATCAACAAATCGGGGATTTTTAACATGCACAATTTTTCTGATTCTCTGATGGATCTTGTATCTAATTATATTCACCTGGTACATTATGAAATGTCATTATACAATTACTTGTTGTGTATATGATATGACATTATTATATTGGGGTTACAAGCATGGCAGAGAATAGATCTTTTACCTTTATAATACAGACTTAGATCTTGACTCTTTCTGGAGCCTATTTATCAAATATCTGCAGGATAACCCCTGAAACCACCCATTTTGGGGAGGAGTACCCACAAGTATCACCCCATGGGGCGACCGCAGCAAATATATCTATATCTGCTGCTGTCCCACCATTTCCGACAGCAGCTGCAGCCCCCATAGGTTTCTATGTAATAATACATTCAATAAGTCATTTGTTCCGCCTTATAGGGCGTCCTACTCAATTCTGCCAATTTTATTATTTATTTATGTCCTGCATTGACATCCCGCAGTTAAAATACGATTTTTAAATAAATGCAACAATATATATAATAGCCAGTTCTCTTAGAAATAACTCCGGAGTCTCTATAGGTTTTAGTTAATGTTCCAGCCAAACACCTTCAGAAAGAAAACAGCCAGCAGGTTATTGGAGAGAGCTGTGAGCCTTTGTCTTCCCTGCCTCCTCTTATTGAGTTGTCATGATATTTTGACAAGCTCCTATTATTCTCATCTCTGCGGGGACATGGAAAGTCTAATAGAGGCAGCGAATTGTGTTTGAAAATCTAAAGGCTGGTTATTCATGTGTTATGGAGAGCTGAAAACGTGCCTGAGATCTGCGGGGCTTTAATGTGAAAGACAACTCTCCGCAATGTGACACTCTCCTATATGAATCCCACACCTTGAGAAGGCAGAATCGTGACAGCAGAATACTTGCTATATACTACAGTGGAGTGCGAAGCAGAAGACAGCTCTTGTTATTTGCTGTGTTTTGCTTATCAAAAAATACATAGGGGCATATTTATTAAATAATATTTGCAGAATATTCCCCAGAAACAACCGTTTTCAGGGGATATCCGCAAATAATAAGTATCACCCAAATGTACCATGGAGGGACCACAGCAGATATCTCCATTTCCAATAGTAGCCGTGTGCTGCAAAGCTGTTTAATTTACCAAGCTCCTGAATGCAAAGGAATCTGGAGCTTGATCCTGTTTGTATAACACCATCTGGAGATACAACACTCATACCATCTTAAACCACAATAATATTTAGCGTGTTATCCTATAGTAGCCTATGGACTACTAAATCACACGTGTCTAAACCTAACCCTCCCCCTAGTGCCTAACCCTTTCCTCCTGCAGACTTACCCTAACCCTCCCCTTCCATAGCCTAACACTAACCCCCCCGTAGTGCCTAACCCTCCCCTCCTGCAGCCTATCCTAACCCTCCATTCCAGCAGCCTAACCCTCCATTCCTGCAGCCTTACCCTAACCCTCCATTCCCGCAGCCTTACCCTAACCCTCCATTCCTGCAGCTTTACCCTAACCCTTCATTCCAGCAGCCTTACCCTAGCCATCTATTCCAGCAGCCTTACCGTAACCCTCCCCTCCTGCAGCCTTACCCTAACCATCCATTCCTGCACCCTTACCCTAACCCTCCAATCCTGCAGCCTTACCCTAACCCTCCATTCCTGCAGCCTTACCCTAACCCTCCATTCCTGCAGCCTTACCCTAACCCTCCATGCCTGTAGCCTTACCCTAACCCTCCATTCCAGCAGCCTAACCCTAACCCTCCATTCCTGCAGCCTTACCCTAACCCTCCATTCCTGCAGCCTTACCTTAATCCTCGATTCCGGCATCCTTACTCTAACCCTCCGTTCCTGTAGCCTTACCCTAACCATCTATACCAGCAGCCTAACCCTAACCCTCCTGCAGCCTTACCCTAACCCTCCATTCCAGCAGCCGTAAACTAACCCTCCATTCCTGCAGCATTACCCTAACCCTCCTGCAGCCTTACCCTAACCCTCCATTCCAGCAGCCTAACCCTAACCCTCCCCTCCTGCTGCCTTACCCTTCCATTGCTGCAGCCTTACCCTAACCCTCCATTCCTGCAGCCTTACCCTAACCCTCCATTCCAGCAGCCTTACCCTAACCCTCCCCTCCTGCAGCCTTACCCTAACCCTCCATTCCTGCAGCCTTACCCTAACCCTCCATTCCTGCAGCCTTACCCTAATCCTCCATTCCTGCAGCCTTACCCTAACCATCTATTCCAGCAGCCTAACCCTAACCCTCCTGCAGCCTTACCCTAACCCTCCATTCCTGCAGCCTTACCCTAACCCTCCTGCAGCCTTACCTTAACCCTCCATTCCCGCAGCCTTACCCTAACCCTCCATTCCAGCAGCCTAACCCTCCATTCCCACAGCCTTACCCTAACCCTCCATTCCTGCAGCCTTACCCTAACCCTCCTGCAGCCTTACCCTAACCCTCCATTCCAGCAGCCTAACCCTAACCCTCCCCTCCTGCTGCCTTACCCTTCCATTGCTGCAGCCTTACCCTAACCCTCCATTCCTGCAGCCTTACCCTAACCCTCCATTCCAGCAACCTTACCCTAACCCTCCCCTCCTGCAGCCTTACCCTAACCCTCCATTCCTGCAGCCTTACCCTAACCCTCCATTCCTCCAGCCTTACCCTAATCCTCCATTCCTGCAGCCTTACCCTAACCATCTATTCCAGCAGCCTAACCCTAACCCTCCTGCAGCCTTACCCTAACCCTCCATTCCTGCAGCATAACCCTAACCCTCCTGCAGCCTTACCTTAACCCTCCATTCCCGCAGCCTTACCCTAACCCTCCATTCCAGCAGCCTAACCCTCCATTCCCACAGCCTTACCCTAACCCTCCATTCCTGCAGCCTTACCCTAACCCTCCTGCAGCCTTACCCTAACCCTCCATTCCTGCAGCCTTACCCTAACCCTCCTGCAGCCTTACCCTAACCCTCCATTCCCACAGCTTTACCCTAACCCTCCATTCCAGCAGCCTAACCCTAACCCTTCATTCCAGCAGCCTTACCCTAACCATCTATTCCAGCAGCCTTACCCTAATCCTCCCCTCCTGCAGCCTTACCCTAACCCTCCATTCCTGCAGCCTTACCCTAACCCTCCATTCCTGCAGCCTTACCCTAACCATCTATTCCAGCAGCCTAGCCCTAACTCTCCTGCAGCCTTACCCTAACCCTCCAGTCCAGCAGCCTTACCCTAACCCTCCCCTCCTGCAGCCTTACCCTAACCCTCCATTCCTGCAGCCTTACCCTAACGCTCCATTCCTGCAGCCTTACCCTAACCCTCCATTTCTGCAGCCTTACCCTAACCATCTATTCCAGCAGCCTAACCCTAACCCTCCTGCAGCCTTACCCTAACCCTCCATTCCTGCAGCCTTACCCTAACCCTCCTGCAGCCTTACACTAACCCTCCATTCCTGCAGCCTTACCCTAACCCTCCATTCCAGCAGCCTAACCCTCCATTCCCGCAGCCTTACCCTAACCCTCCATTCCTGCAGCCTTACCCTAACCCTCCTGCAGCCTTACCCTAACCATCCATTCCCACAGCTTTGCCCTAACCCTCCATTTTAGCAGCCTAACCCAAACCCTTCATTCCAGCAGCCTTACCCTAACCATCTATTCCAGCAGCCTAACCCTAACCCTCCCCTCCTGCAGCCTTACCCTAACCCTCCATTCCTGCAGCCTTACCCTAACCCTCCATTCCTGCAGCCTTACCCTAACCATCTATTCCAGCAGCCTAACCCTAACTCTCCTGCAGCCTTACCCTAACCCTCCATTCCTGCAGCCTTACCCTAACCCTCCTGCAGCCTTACCCTAACCATCCATTCCCGCAGCCTTACCCTAACTCTCCATTCCAGCAGCCTAACCCTCCATTCCCGCAGCCTTACCCTAACCCCCCATTCCTGCAGCTTTACCCTAACCCTCCATTCCAGCAGCCTAACCCTAACCCTTCATTCCAGCAGCCTTACCCTAACCATCTATTCCAGCAGCCTTACCCTAACCCTCCCCTCCTGCAGCCTTACCCTAACCCTCCATTCCTGCAGCCTTACCCTAACCATCTATTCCAGCAGCCTTACCCTAACCCTCCTTTCCAGAAGCCTTACCCTAACCGTCCATTCCTGCAGCCTTACCCTAACCCTCCATTCCTGCAGCCTTACCCTAACCCTCCATTCCAGCAGCCTTACCCTAACCCTCCATTCCTGCAGCCTTACCCTAACCCTCCATTCCTTCAGCCTTACCCTAACCCTCCATTCCTGCAGCCTTACCCTAACCCTCCATTCCAGCAGCCTTACCCTAACCCTTCATTCCAGCAGCCTTACCCTAACCATCTATTCCAGCAGCCTTACGCTAACCCTCCCCTCCTGCAGCCTTACCCTAACCCTCCATTCCTGCAGCCTTACCCTAACCCTCCATTCCTGCAGCCTTACCCTAACCCTCCATTCCAGCATTCTTACCCTAACCCTCCATTCCTGTAGCCTTACCCTAACCATCTATTCCAGCAGCCTAACCCTAACCCTCCTGCAGCCTTACCCTAACCCTCCATTCCAGCAGCCGTAAACCAACCCTCCATTCCTGCAGCCTTACCCTAACCCTCCTGCAGCCTTACCCTAACCCTCCATTCCAGCAGCCTACCCCTAACCCTCCATTCCTGCAGCCTTACCCTAACCCTCCATTCCTGCAGCCTTACCCTAACCCTCCATTCCAGCAGCCTTACCCTAACCCTCCCCTCCTGCAGCCTTACCCTAACCCTCCATTCCTGCAGCCTTACCCTAACCCTCCATTCCTGCAGCCTTACCCTAACCATCTATTCCAGCAGCCTTACCCTAACCCTCCATTCCTGCAGCCTTACCCTAACCCTCCTGCAGCCTTACCCTAACCCTCCATTCCAGCAGCCATAAACTAACCCTCCATTCCTGCAGCCTTACCCTAACCCTCTATTCCAGCAGCCTAACCCTAACCCCCCCCTCCTGCAGCCTTACCCTCACCCTCCATTCCAGCAGCCTAACCCTAACCCTCCCCTCCTGCAGCCTAACCCTAACCCTCCCCTCCTGCAGCCTTAACCTAACCCTCCTGCAGCATTACCCTAACCCTCTATTCCAGCAGCCTGACCCTAACCCTCCCCTCCTGCAGCCTTACCCTAACCCTCTATGATCATATGAAGTACACATAATAATTCAGGATGTATTCACTTATTGCATCCAGACTTGTACACAGAGGTTCTGGTAAAGTCACATCTTTCTGAGACTGAACTCATAGTATTTACCGTAGTTGTCTCTATGAAATGTACCAACAGCCTACAGATGTTGGTTCATTAATAGTAGCATTTGTCAAGAGCATATGTAACCCTGACTCGTGTGATTATTCTAGTAACTGGCTGCCTACAGGATGCGGTCATTATGCAAATGTAACATTTTATATATAAGCAGAGTATGGCTTTGTGGTACCATATACTGTAAATGGCCAAGCTTAAAATGCTGGGCTTGCAAATATACAGTAGCAATGTAATGAAGCCAGATGTTTTGGATATCACTGTCAGTAAGTAGATAATTAATTATTCATTATGCTGCAAACTGAGCGAGAAGCAGTTTAAGGCTATTTCTCCAATATCTTTTTACTTCTTGTCTGTACGTATCCTATTACCTTATGTAATGCATAGCCTTTTATTCCTATTTTTTTATATTGTCATTTAATTTTAAATATTAAGTAATCTTGTACTGTAGCTTGTCCGTCAAACACATGTGTGGATACAGAAGTCTAACTTAGATGTTTCATTTAATATGCATATTTACCCATGCAGATGCAACATTTAAATATTTCCTTACCTATTGGTTTTTTATGAATGTATGAAGTCCAGATAATAATAAAATCCAATTAAAATATGACTAATGGTGCATACACACGGTCAGATTTTTCTTCAGATCTGAACAATAACGATTTAAAAAATCGTTCAATCGTTCATATCAGAAGGAAAATCTGACATATCTGATATGTCTGAACGATGAGCGATGCGCATTCCCGATGGTCAGATAACGATATCTGACATCTGATGTGTTTGCAGTCAGATTTGGACGATTCCATTCATTTTAATGCAGTCAAAAATCGTTCATAGTTCAAATCGTTGGTCAAATCATTCATCAAATCGTTCAGATCGTTCAATCGTTCATCTGACAAATCTGACCGTGTGTATGCTCCATAAAGGTGCATACACACACAACGATTTTTTGAACGATTATCGATAACGATAATCGTTGAAAAAATCGTTCACTTTCTGAGTTAAAACGTTCATGCGCGTTCACGTTTGTAGTTTGTAGTTCAGTCACACTGACCAAATGAACGATTTTCAGTAAGGGAATATGCAAAAATCGTTTGTAGTTCAAAAAAATCGTTCATTACATTTAGTAAATGTACGATTTTAGTAAACGATTTTCGTTAATTTTTCCCTTGAAAAAATGAATGAAAATCGTTTACTAAAATCGTTCATTTGCTAAATCATTGTGTGTGTATGCACCTTTTAGAAGTAAAAAAAAAAAGGGCTGCAGAAATTAGATGTCTTACTCTACGTGATTTATTGCTGCACACACCAAACTAATAGAGAAAGTCAGTGTTACTTTGGTTCCCAGACAGCTACTCAGAAAAGCTATAGCTAGTGACGAACGTTTACACTGCTGAGCACACATGCGTACTGCAAGTCCCAGAGGACAGAAGAGGGGGTGGCTGGCTGGGGACAACAGTGGGCAGTGGAGGTCGCTGGCTGGGGACAGAAGAGGGGGTGGCTGGCTGGAGACAACAGTGCGCAGTGGGGGTCGCTGGCTAGGGACAGAAGAGGGGGTGGCTGGCTGGGGACAACAGTGTGCAGTGGGGGTTGCTGGCTGGGGACAGAAGAGGGGGTGGCTGGCTGGGGACAACAGTGCGCAGTGGGGGTTGCTGGCTGGGGACAGAAGAGGGGGTGGCTGGCTGGGGACAGAAGAGGGGGCGGTTGGCTCGGGACAACAGTGCGCAGTGGGGGTGGCTGGCTGGGGACAAAAGAGGGGGTGGCTGGCTCGGGACAACAGTACGCAGTGGGGGTGGCTGGCTGGGGACAGAAGAGGGGGCGGTTGGCTGAGGACAACAGTGGGCAGTAGGGGTCGCTGGCTGGGGACAGAAGAGGGGGTGGCTGGTTGGGGACAGAAGAGGGGACGGTTGGCTGGGGACAACAGTGGGCAGTAAGGGTCGCTGGCTGGGGACAGAAGAGGGGGTGGCTGGCTGGGGACAACAGTGGGCAGTGGGGGTCTCTGCCTGGGGATAGAAGAGGGGGTGGCTAGCTGGGGACAGAAGAGGGGGTGGCTGGCTGGAGACAACAGTGCGCAGTGGGGGTCGCTGGCTAGGGACAGAAGAGAGGGTGGCTGGCTGGGGACAACAGTGTGCAGTGGGGGTTGCTGGCTGGGGACAGAAGAGGGGGTGGCTGGCTGGGGACAACAGTGTGCAGTGGGGGTGGCTGGCTGGGGACAGAAGAGGGGGCGGCTGGCTGGAGACAACAGTGCGCAGTGGGGGTTGCTGGCTGGGGACAGAAGAGGGGGTGGCTGGCTCGGGACAACAGTGCGCAGTGGGGGTGGCTGGCTGGGGACAGAAGAGGGGGTGGCTGGCTCGGGACAACAGTGCGCAGTGGGGGTGGCTGGCTGGGGACAGAAGAGGGGGCGGTTGGCTGAGGACAACAGTGGGCAGTAGGGGTCGCTGGCTGGGGACAGAAGAGGGGGCGGTTGGCTGAGGACAACAGTGGGCAGTAGGGGTCGCTGGCTGGGGACAGAAGAGGGGGTGGCTGGCTGGGGACAGAAGAGGGGGCGGTTGGCTGGGGACAACAGTGGGCAGTAGGTGTCGCTGGCTGGGGACAGAAGAGGGGGTGGCTGGCTGGGGACAGAAGAGGGGGTGGCTGGCTGGGGACAACAGTGGGCAGTGGGGTCTCTGGCTGGGGATAGAAGAGGGGGTGGCTGGCTGGGGACAGAAGAGGGGGTGGCTGGCTGGGGACAACAGTGGGCAGTGGGGGTCTCTGGCTGGGGACAGAAGGGGGGAGCAGGCTGGCTGGGGACATAAAAGGGGTGGCTGGTTGGCCGGGACGTGTGCTATTTTCTGTGAGGGACCAATGTTATTTATTTCTATGGGGAGCATTGTTATTTTTTCTATTGGGGAGCAAAGTGCTTTTTTCCCTGTGGGGGGGAATGACTGATGGTGTACCATGGAAATTTTAACAGGTATTGCTGTCCCTAATCCTATGGTTATGTTAACGTCATTTATTCATAAGGTAGTCTTTGAACACGCCTCTTATTGTGAGATCACTTTTACTATATTAAGCTTTTTTGTGGGGGGGCATATTTTATAGGTTCGCACTGGGAGCTCCAGCCCGTTGAAATGGCCCTGATCTCTGGGCCAGCCTAATGCTCGGTCTGGACTGGTACTGTTGTGTTATGTGTCTATCATAGTAAGTGCCCAGTGTATCTCGCCGATGCGGAGCTACAGGTCCCGTGAGATGATGTGTCATCATCTCGTGAATCCCTCCCTCTCTCTGCTCATGCCCGCCGGCATTCTGGGTGGAGGACTGCAGTGTGAGTACTGGACTGCGTGACTGGTAAGGGGGGAGAGAGTGTGGAGCTGCGCACCTTGGTCCTGATTTTTTTTTTTTGGTGGAGAGGGAGGGGGGCGGGTGTCACCATGAGATATAGCCCTGGGTGACACCAACCCTAGTGATGCCTCTGCATACACCACTGGAAGACAGGATTCAGTCAAAGACATTCTAGGTAAAGTTGTTTTTTTTTTTTTTTTTTGAGAAACACTCATTTGTGTCCCTGCATTGTGTTTAAACCTCGACCAGACATGATTCTTGGTAAATTTACCCCTAGGGGGTATCCTTACAGATGTGTGAATATTTAGAAGTGGAGAGATGTTGCCCATAGCAACCAATAAAATTCTACATATTATCTTATAGAATAGGGGTGGGCAATTAGCGGGCCTCCAGCTGTTGAAGAACTACACATCCCAGCATGCCTTGCCACAGTTTTGCTATTTGGCCATGCTAAAACTCCTCCAAGGCATGCTGGGAATTGTAGTTCAGCAGCAGCCATTTATTTCCCACCCCTGTTCTAGAAGGTGCTAGATAAATGTAAAGTAGAATCTGATTGGTTGGGCAACATCTCCACTTCTAAAAACCTGCACTTTAGTAAATACAGAATACCCCTAGGTGTATGAAACCATCCGTAGTTAAAACAAAAAAAATCTGAATGTCTTTATTTCTCTTTGTCTTATTGTAGACTCTAAAGGCGGGATTTTCAAAAGGGGAAAATGTGGTAAAACCCCCGAAAATTAAGTTTTGGGGGGTTTTACCGCATATCCCATATGTACTAAGTGCCGGAATGCAATATATTCCGGTGCTTCATCCGGATAAGTAATGCCATGTTCAGGTGGTGTTACCCAGTAGAAGCTCTTATCAGGAGAGCTGTTCTTTGCGTTATTCTAGGTACATACTGTGGTAATCAACCTCGGTATGTACCCGAAGACAGGCGGTATGTACAGAATTGCGGATGCGGTGCTTAGTACATCACGCCCTATTAGAGGAACAGATAACATCCGTGCAGGTGTCCAACAACTGAAGGCAGACAAACCAAAAATAATGTTTAAACTATTTGAAAAGCTATTAGGTCAGTTAGTAAAACTGACATTCAGCAAAATGAGAATGAGAAAGCTCATGGATGGCAAAAATTCATATAGCAGGAAAAAAGAAATCTGACTTCAGGGTGGATCTTTGTAGATTGTGACATGTACTGTACGTGATCAGGATAAGGTCACCGTGGTCAGTGTCAGTGGCCAGAGCACGTCACCAAAATGTCCCTGTATTACAGATGAGCAGAGACAAGCGCAGGATTCCAGTGTAACAATCTCTCACAGGAAAATGGCCAATTACACTCTTGCTTTATGCATAATATGGTCAACAACTTGCTACAATGTCAGCAACAAAAGAGCATATGCTACAGATGTGTCCTTATACATCATTGCTGCAGTCGCTCTATAAATCCTCTGTGTGTGCCAGGTCCTGTGAGACTCGGCTAGCACCAGGCGTCTTTTTTTGCATCTTTTTTCTCCGATATACAACACTTGTATATCTGAGTCTCGGGGGTATATTTACTAAAGTGAGAGTTTTTAGAAGTGGAGATATTGCCCATAGCGACTAATCAGATTCTAGCTATTATCTTCTAGAAGGTGCTAGCTAAATGTTAAGTAGAATCTGGTTGCTATGGGCAACATGTCCATTTCTAAAACCTCTCACTTTAGTAAATACACACCTCTGAATCTGTATACAAAGTGCTACAATAGTTCCGTTGTGCTTCATATACATACTGAGGTGCACACATATATGCAAGTGTCACATATCATATTAATCAGCACAGTCTGTTGGTGCATGCTAGTTGCATTACGTTGCGACGTGGACACATTTCGGCGAAAAAAGTAGCCCAACGCTAGCGGAGTAGCATGGGACCTGGCGGCAAGTCGTGCGGCATGGCGTATTGAGGCTGGATGTATGTGTATATTTTGGCGCTAGCAATGTTATGAGACATGCAGAGGTCAATTCTACAGTGTTCCTTGCAAAATTACTTGTATTTGACATATTAAATGAATTTATTTATACTCTATATTCTCCTAAGTGTTTTACCCTTCAGCAATTATTGTATACATCATTTATATATGTATTTTACTGGTCATTACATTTACTGTTCTTTATGTTTTTTTTGGAATTTCATAAAATCCCACTGAATGATTTATCAGCAAGAGTAGGATAAGAATAGCCACATGGCGTCTTTAAATCTGCTTTGCTGTGAATTTTCAACTGTCATATAAACCCAGAGACTACATGGTTATAAACCAGAGGAGTCTGGCCCAGCAATTCGCTTCATCATATTACATTAACAAGCAGACTGTCAGGCTCGTGCTTTACATAACATTCATAATAAACCTCCATCCTAGTAGAAAAGAAACGCAATGCTCTGTGTCTTCATACAAAGTAAGGGATTCAAAGCCATGAGAACTATTACAGAAAACAATTAGAGTGGATCTGCCCCCATGAATTAGAAACATCCGGACCTTAAGAATTGTATTTGGCTCAGTTTGATTCCCATGGATTTAACCTTTTATGGCGTAGTAAAATGCGGCACTCAGACTGAGACGTATCGCTCCGTTGCACTAATCTACACCTGGAGAGCTGGAACTGGGAAGGGAAAGGAGTGGGCTGGTGTGGTCCCAGTATGGTAAGGGCATGTCCAAGCGCCTTTAACGTAATATATAGCCCCGTAGATTACTCTTAGGAGGCATATTTGTTTCTGCTGCTTCCCCCCTAGCCCCATGCTAGGGGAGAGGCAGCCAAAAGAACCCTCTGACGTTTGGGAGATACCTAGAGAAGTGGGTAAGTGTGTAACTTGTCCTAGAGCAGGAGGTAGTTACACTCCCCAGTGCTCTTCTGTGCTCACACCAGAATAGCAGGACATACATAGCATAAAGTCGGGTGGGGGCAGGAGGATTTATTTGCATGCTTCAGTAACAATAAAAAAATGACTATTGAAATAAGTGTCGCTTTTTGAATTGATGTGCTTACTATGGACCATTTTCCCAAAGGATATTTTCTTGGCTGTTGATGTTATGTGGTTGTAATTCTTCCAAATGTATTTTGTCTGGTTTCTGCAGAGCAGTGCGTCACTTTTTCAGAAAACTCAATCTTCTCTCATATCTTCCATCAATACCATGCGGCCCTACCTCAGGGTTGGATGAACTTGAAACAGTGTATATAAACCATGCCAGAAAGGTGCCAACTAACAAATGAAGACGGGCTAGACCTTTTCTCAAGCGTGCTCCATGTCATGATAAATGTTTACCAAGTGTAAATATATATAGTGTAAATTATTAGTAGAGTAATGGTTATTTTGAGTTAAATATAACAGACTGAAATTCCTTTGAATAAATAACACGGACCGCTTGTGCTCAGAAGAGATCTCCACTCCTTGGTTTTTAATATTGACCATTTGCCAACACACCTTGCATTTAAGACTGGATGAAGTTCATTTGTTTTACACACGTGGTGCTCTGGTATGATCTCTGGCCTTAGCAAGGGGACATTTTTTTGCTCCCTGAGCAATTATTGGAAGACAGTAGAGGAACAACAATCTTGTCCTCCTGCACGACAAACGTGTTTATCCCCTACTTCCACTGCAAAAAAATTCTATAATATTATTCCTTGTTTAGGAAAGACCTTACCTTGACAAAGATCCATACTGTATGGGGGATGCAATTGGGAAACCGGCTGATGTGCTACCGACAGCCGGCTTCCCAATTGCTTTATCCTGGCGTGGGTTAAATGACAGGCATCTATATCTAGACGCCTGTCATTTTCCCGATGCCAGGAGACAGGCACCCGACATCCCCATCGAAGGGATGCCGGGCGCCGCAAGCGGACAGCCGCGGGGGGGAGGAGGGTTAGGTTTAGGGCTCCTGGGGGGGACTTAGGGGTAGGCACTCCCCCGGGAGGGTTAGGGGTAGGCTAGGGGGAGGAAGGGTTAGGGTTAGGCACCCCCGGGGGGCGGTTAGGGACCCCCCGGGAAACTTAGGATTAGGCAGCGGGGAAGGGGGGATTCGGGTTAGGCACTTGGGGGGGAGGTTAGGGTTAGGCACCCCTAAGGAGGGTTAAGGTTAGGGGGGTTAGGTTAGTATATACTTACCTCAGGAGGATCGGGATTTCCAGCGCTGTCGGGCTGCCGCTGCCGGGATCTGTCCATCTGTCGGGCTGCCGGTGCCGTGCGGCCGGCGGTATTTCATACCGATCCCCTGTATAGAAACATGTTGGTGAGAGGGTATCTGCTTTAGGAGTGGAAGCTATCTGATTTCACAGGAAAAGCTGATCCAGTGGTAGGTCTGCCCGGGCATGTTCCTTCTGGCCTCCTTGATTTTGTACCACATGCTCTCATGTCACCTCTGTCTGGTAGGAATGCCTTATAGCTATAACTATCAAGTACCTCTTTAATTTTTTGAGCCAATATCTGTTAGGGTTGGGTATGAAATGCCGACGGCTGAATAGCCGACAGTACAAATCCTGATGCGGAGGCCCAATCAGTGAAGATCCCGACAGGGGTGGTAAGTAACCTAACCCTTCCCCTCTCCCCCCCACAACTCTCCGTTGGTGGTAACTAACCCTAACCTCCCCCTGGTGATGCCTAAAGCTAACCCCCCTTCTCGTACCCTAAACCTAACTTTCCCCGGGGGTTGCCTAACCCTAACCTCCCCCCGGTGGTGCCTAACCATAACCCCACCTCCCCACAGCCTAACCCTAACTGTCCCAGGGGAGTGCCTAACCCTAATCCCCCCATCCCTGGGGAAACTGTAATACTTACCCTGGTCCTAACTTTCACGATTCCGGCATTCAGGATGCTGATGCCGGCATCCTGACCTCCTTCGGGATAGTGGCATCGGCATTTTGCTGGGCGGTGGGATTCCGGCGGCCAGCATCCCGTCCGCTGGCATATTAACTACATCCAATTTGGAGAAAGGACCCATATGTCTGACTGAAGGGTACATAAAGGATAAAGATACCATAACAAGGCTTATAGGAGCATTTCCCCAGTCACTATAACCAATACTGTACCACATGGTGGATTACAAAGTCACCTCTAGTTTCCTCCCCACAGTGGACTGAACATTGTTTTATGAATGTATTACACTATTGTGTTTTATTGTTTGTTTCTATTACTGCACATACCTCAAATAACGTTTCAACATACGAAGGTGTATCAGTGAATCACCACATTCTTGTAAGACAGAAGCCGAATTGTAATATATATATTTTATTTATATTCTGGGTTCCATTGTTACATTCTCATATTTATGTGTTTCACTTCTGTAACATTACAGTATTTTGTGATATAGGCAACTCTTTTGTGTACTAAATATATACTGTGCGTGTATGTGTGTGTATATATATATATATATATATATATATATATATATAATAATAATGTCCAGAATGAACCCCGGCACTCCAGTGATTAAACGCAGAAAATCGCTCCGGTGCCCTCCTCGAGGGACAGCGCCCCCGCAATACAGTCACTTTCGTAAAACAGGCGGCACTCGGAGACTTCAATACTTAAATAAAGTACCTCATAGCAGGGGAATCTATTGGTGCAGTCAACGTTTCGGGGATCAAGTCCCCTTCCTCAGGACAAACAGTGTGTGTCCTAAGGAAGGGGACTTGATCCACAAATTCCCCTGCTATGGGGTACTTTGTTTAAGTATTGAAGTCTCTGAGTGCCTCCTGTTTTATGAAAGTGCCTATATATATATATATATATATTTATATATACTTTATTTTATGAAAGTGCCTATATATATATATATATATATATATATATTGTGACACAGTCAGATTAGGAGGTCCCTCTCCTGGGTAGGGGACTCCTTCCTTACACACACAGCAGCACGGAAGCAGCACACCAGTCTGGATGCGAGTACAAGCTGGTCGGCGCCAGTCTTTATTGTACAATGTCAGAAATAACATAAAGAAAACATAAACATAAATCCTAGCCCTGTCGGGGCACTAACTTCACAGGTGGTTCCCTCACTACCAGAACCTGGCAGGGCCTAATGCCCTCACCAGCAACAAAGACACAGCACAACACTCACAGTTAGGTTTTCAAGTGTCTCTGAGCAAACTCCCTGTCTGCTCTCCCAGGTGAGACACTCCAAACTAGGCTTATATTGGCCACTCTCAGGTGGAAACCCTAACAAACCTGTTACCAGGCTGCAAGATCCAAAACCTGGAGTGGCCATGGGTGGAACCCTCCCTCTCCTCTCACCCACAACCCCCAGGTCCCAAACCGGCTTTTCAAAAAAAAACGAGACTCAAGCCTGCTACACTGCAGACTTTCTCCTGGGGGTTTAAAACACATAAGACAGGAATCTGGGACAAATGTACCTGCCACAGACCACTTTACCAGTGATCCTATCACATACCCCCCCCCTTTGTTTCGACCTGTGGGGCGGAACAACTGAAGCCCCCAAACAATGAACGCGTGACAACGCGTCAGCATTGGCCAGCTGGCTTCCTGGCCTGTGTTCCACTGAAAATTTAAAAGTTTGTAATGCCAAGAACCATCTCGTAATTCTCGCATTACTGTCCTTATTTTCGGACATCCACTTCAAAGGGGCATGGTCAGTGATCAATTTGAACTTTCTTCTAACCAAGTAGTACATGAGAGCCTCTAACGCCCACTTTATGGCCAACGCCTCCTTCTCCACTGTGGCATAGTTTCTCTCATGTATATTCAACTTTCTGCTTAGATAGAAAATAGGGTGTTCCTCACCCTCCTTGTTCTGGGACAGGACCGCTCCTATACCTACTTCTGATGCATCGGTTTGTACTATGAATTCCCTGTCAAAATTAGGAGTCATCAGGACTGGTTGGGAACACAACGCTACTTTCAACTCCTGAAAAGCTTTCTCTGCCTCAGGACTCCATTCTACCATGACTTTTTGTTTGCCTTTGGTCAGGTCAGTCAGTGGGACTGCCATGGTGGCAAAGTTGGGTATAAACCTCCTGTAGTACCCCGTAATTCCCAAGAAGGCTCTCACCTGCTTCTTATTCAGAGGCCGTGGCCAGTTTTGTATGGCATCAACCTTATTGAGCTGAGGCTTTATCAGGCCTCTGCCAATGGTGCATCCCAGATATTTTACTTCCTCCATGCCTAGACAACACTTTTTTGGGTTGGCTGTCAAACCTGCCTTATAGATGGAGTCCAACACTGCTTGTACCCTGGGTAAGTGAGACTGCCAATCAGGACTATGAACGACCACGTCATCCAGATAAGCAGCCGCATACCGTCTATGGGGCCTTAGAATCCTGTCCATCATTCTTTGGAAGGTAGCAGGTGCCCCATGTAGCCCGAAGGGCAACATCTTGTACTGAAACAAGCCCTCTGGCGCTGAAAAAGCTGTCTTTTGTTTGGCGCTCTCGGTTAACGGTACTTGCCAATACCCTTTGGTTAGGTCAAGAGTGGTTAAATTCCTTGCCGTCCCTAGTCTCTCAATCAGTTCATCCACTCTTGGCATCGGGTAGGCATCGAATTTTGAAACATTATTCAACTTTCGGAAGTCATTGCAGAAACGCACACTCCCGTCGGGCTTTGGAATCAACACAATGGAACTTGACCATTCACTATGTGATTCTTCAATAACCCCTAACTCTAGCATATTTTTAATTTCTTTCGACACCGACTCTCTTTGTGCTTCTGGTAACCTATAGGGCTTTAGATTAACTTTAACCCCTGGGTCAGTGATTATGTCATGTTTAATGACCGAGGTTTTCCCAGGTACGTCAGAGAACAGCACCCTATTTCTGATCAGAAACTCCTTGACCTCTTGTTGTTGAATTGCCGACAGGGTTTTTGCCACTGTCACTTCGGGAACTAAGGGCCCTGGATTTACTGGAGGGGCTCGGACGGCCGACAGTACCGTTCTATCTTTCCAGGGCTTTAACAGATTTATATGGTATATCTGTTCCGGCTTTCTTTTCCCCGGCTGGTAAACTTTGTAATTGACCTGTCCACTCTTTCTAAGATTTCAAAGGGCCCTTGCCATTTAGCCAAAAGTTTATTTTCCACAGTGGGAACCAACACTAACACTCTGTCCCCAGGAGCAAAGCTGCGTAACCGGGCATTGCGGTTGTATACCCTCTGCTGTGCCTGTTGAGCCTGTTCCAGGTGCTCTCTCACTATCGGCACTACCGCAGCAATTCTCTCCTGCATTTGAGAAACATACTCAATCACCGTTTTGTAAGGACTAGACTGCCCCTCCCATGTCTCTTTGGCAATGTCTAGTAACCCCCTTGGGTGTCTCCCATACAACAAGTCGAAGGGTGAAAACCTGGTGGAGGACTGGGGAACCTCTCTTATGGCCAACAATAAATACGGCAATAAGTAATCCCAATCCCCACCATCTTTGTCGACCACTTTCCTAAGCATGTGTTTTAACGTCTTGTTAAACCTCTCGACCAGCCCATCGGTTTGGGGGTGATAAACCGAAGTTCTTAACTGTTCAATTTTGAACAGGCAGCATAACTCTTTCTTGACTTTTGACATAAACGGTGTACCCTGGTCAGTTAGTATCTCCTTGGCTATACCCAGCCTGCTAAAGACATGAACTAGCTCTCTGGCAATGGTCTTGGTTGACGTATTGCGCAACGGGATTGCTTCCGGGTACCTGGTAGCGTAATCCATTATGACCAGAATATACTGGTGTCCCCTGGCAGACTTCATTAAGGGTCCAACCAAATCCATCGCTATTCTTTCAAACGGCACCTCTATAATAGGCAATGGAACTAGTGGACCCTTAAAATGTGGCCTGGGAGCATGATACTGACACTCAGGGCAGAATGCGCAAAAGTCAGACACCTCTTTATGAAGCCCGGGCCAGAAAAACCTCTGCATTATTCGCTCAGTGGTTTTGTCTACCCCTAGATGGCCTGCCGTTATATGACCATGGGCCAGATCCAACACTGTTCTTCTGTAGGCTTTGGGAACTATTAGTTGTTCCACAATATCTTCCCCCTTCTTAGTCACCTGATATAACAAATCCTGACACATTGCCATGTGGGGATAGGACAAAGGACTATCAGGGTCTACGGGTTTACCATCAACTACTTTTACATTCTCCCTGGCTTTTACCAAAGTAGGGTCATTCAACTGCTCCATGGGCAAAGACCTCTCTTCTGACCTCTAAATCAGGCAGACGATCACCTGGCCCAACAACACTTCCCACCTCAATGGGAGGCACATCAGTTGGCGGGCCGCCGTCACGCTCCGCATTCTCTAGTTCGCCAACCATAGTAGAAAAAGGGAATAACTGACTCAGAAGAAACTCCCTCCTCCACTACATCGACAACCTTCTCAAATGGATCGGGGTTGTTCACCTCTGGAACAAAACGGCTTTCCCACAACTTCCAGAAGTGAGCAAAGTCTCTCCCCAATATTGCATCGTACACCAGACCATGCACCAAACCCACAGAAACTATAGCAGAGCCACATGGTGTCTCGATGTTCACCTCGGCCGTAACATAATATCGAGTATCCCCATGTATGCAGGTCACACCAACAGTTTTCCCCCTACGCCTCAAGGGGTTCACCAGCTCAGCTTTTATAAGTGTCACCAAGCTACCAGAGTCTAACAGTGCCTCTACTCGGTTGCCATCTACAGTGAGTACACACATGTGCTTATCAGTCTCAGCCTGCCGGTCAGCCGTACAGGCTGTCTGTGCAAAGAAAGACCCCCTGCGGTAGACATGAGCAGTATCACATTGCATAGGTTCAGTTGTAAGTGAACAATTAGCGGCAATATGGCCGAAGCCATCACATCGGAAACACACTGAGTCATATAAATGTCTAGTCGTTTATGGGGCAAGAACCTTCCCGGCCTGGCAGGCCTGTCTCCAGGTTCTACACCCTCAGTCTTAGGTACATTCCACCGCCCAGCACCCTTCTCCCCTGGAACAGTCTTACCAGTGTCTGTGGGAGTTCGCCGGTGCGCCATCGGGGCTCGGTGGGGCATACTCATCAGCTCCTCAGCCGCCACGTACCTCTCCACCAGCTCAACCAACTGGTCCACGGACTTAGGGTCTGCATGGCTCACCCACTTGCGCAGAGTCGCAGGTAATGATCGCAGGTACCGGTCCATCATGACCCTTTCCACGATCTGTGGTCCCGTCAGCGTCTCGGGCTGTAGCCATTTTGAGGACAGATGGACGAGGTCATGCATCTGTGAACGTGGAGGCTTGTCCATATGGAACTCCCAGCGGTGGACCCGTTGGGCACGAACAAAGGTGGTGACTCCCAAGCGAGTTAGGATCTCCTGTTTTAGTTTTTTATAGTCCGTGGCATCAGCCAGGCATAAGTCAAAATAGGCCTTTTGTGGCTCCCCAGACAAAAAAGGTGCCACCAGACTTGCCCACTGATCCTTGGGCCAACTCTCCCTTTCGGCCGTTCTTTCAAATGCGGTGAGATAGGCCTCCACATCATCACCCTAAGTCATCTTCTGGAAGAAGTGACTGGCTCGTACGGAGTGAGTGGTGGTGGGAGGACCAGTACCAACATCTCTGGGCCGGGCGATCAGGTGCTGTACCACCTCTTTTATGGCCTGGCTGTTTTCCGCTAAGGCCCGGCGGGTTTCCTCGATGGCAACCTGTTGTTGCCCCTGGGCTGTCTCCAAGGCCGACAGTTGCACCCTGGTGGATTCCTGCAGAGCCCTGGTAGATTCCTGCTGAGCTCTGGTAGATTCCTGCTGAGCTGCTGTAGCTTGGAGCAGGGCTTTAATTATGTCCTCCATTTTGTCCTGGGGTGTAGGTTGGAAGCTGAACCTTGCCTCTCTGAGCATGGGCTGACGCCTCCTCTATGGGACTCCAAGGACACAGCGTTATTTCCACACTCACAAATTGGGTGTCTGTCCCTTTAATTTTTAAACGGAAAGTTTTCCTCTTGCTGCAACTTCAGTGTGTGTGGGTGCCCGCATTCTCCACCATATTGTGACACAGTCAGATTAGGAGGTCCCTCTCCTGGGTAGGGGACTCCTTCCTTACACACACACACAGCAGCAGGGAAGCAGCACACCAGTCTGGATGCGAGTACAAGCTGGTCGGCGCCAGTCTTTATTGTACAATGTCAGAAATAACATAAAGAAAACATAAACATAAATCCTAGCCCTGTCGGGGCACTAACTTCACAGGTGGTTCCCTCACTACCAGAACCTGGCAGGGCCTAATGCCCTCACCAGCAACAAAGGCACAGCACAACACTCACAGTTAGGTTTTCAAGTGTCTCTGAGCAAACTCCCTGTCTGCTCTCCAAGGTGAGACACTCAGCCTTATCCAAACTAGGCTTATATTGGCCACTCTCAGGTGGAAACCCTAACAAACCTGTTACCAGGCTGAAAGTTCCAAAACCTGGAGTGGCCGTGGGTGGAGCCCTCCCTCTCCTCTCACCCACAACCCCCAGGTCCCAAACCGGCTTTTCAAAAAAAAACCGAGACTCAAGCCTGCTACACTGCAGACTTTCTCCTGGGGGTTTAAAACACATAAGACAGGAATCTGGGACAAATGTACCTGCCACAGACCACTTTACCAGTGATCCTATCACAATATATATATATATATATATATATACTTATTTTCACCAAGTAAGCACCTGTCCAGTCACAAGTTGGATAGGAAGTCAGCGCTCAGGATCCCGGTGGTTAGAATTCTGATGCCAGCATCCCGACAGGGTCACGATAACTGCAAATGGAGGTAAGTATATTACCCTTCCCTTACCCCTGCCTCCCTGCAGCTTAAACCTACCCCCCCCCCAACAGCCTAACCTAACCATTCCCCTTGTGCCTAACCCTCCCTCTAACCCCAATACTTACTGTTGGGATTCTGATCTATGACGGAATTCCGGCGCCAGCATTCTGTATGCCGGCACCCCGACAGTCGAGATAATGATGACATCACCCAGTCACATATGTTGAAATGTAAATGGTAAGTGGGGATCAGTGTACTGCTAGCACCAAAGAAAGAATTCTCCTCTGTGACCAGCACAGTCAACTGTTGGTTATTTAAACCTTTATTTAGAACAAGTTCCCTGAACATTGCAGAGTGCTACTAGCCAATGTAATAGGGAAGGGTGAACATTCTGGCTGGCGGACAGAACACTGCGCCAAGCCGCCTGTATCAGAAGGCCTCTTACGCTCATTTATATTTATAGATTTATTCTTTTGATCAAGTCTGTTCCTAGAAGAGACAGTACGGTAACCACCAAACCACGTGTTCCTGAAACATTTAGCACTCGGCCACTGAATTATTTATTAATGTACTATTGATTGCTTAGCCTTTCATCATTAACTACATTAAGTCCTGTATCCTTTGAAATGTCTCCCAAACATTTATTCATAGGTATAAAATATTCTCAAAATCTTCTTAAGCAAACCAGCACGTCACTTTACATCTAATTGTCATGGTGTGTTCGGTAAATATACATATAGACATACGGAGTAAGTGGACGGAACACTTTAGCTTCCTCACCACTTTTACATGTATTCCCTGAGGATCTTCCTACATCTGTACAACGCGTACGTCAACCTGGGGGTTTTAAGGGCAGAACGAGTGGAATTTATTACAGTAAGTACCAGCAATAGACTGACAATACTAAACTGTTAATTTTTTTTTTTTGGACGAAGTAAATTTTTGGTCACAATGTGATAATAGAACTTAGGAAATACAGTCTGTAAACTTACCATTGCTTAATGGTGAGTCATCAATTTTTTCTTCTCTAGTGTAAGTCCCACCATATTGGAAATACACAAATGTACATCTAGCCTCCTTGCATGTTAAACAGACCTTCTAGTCGAGCCATGCAGTGGCGCGACTCTGTATTGCCGAGCAGTAGCGTCACAAGGGGGGTGCGGGCGTCACCCCGTGGGGTGACATCAAGGTGCAGACTCCCCCTCAGTGACCGGAGCCGGGTGCTGCACTGTATAATTAAGTGCAGCACTCGGCTCCTCACACTGTGAGGGAGCCAGCTGGCACTGCACGCATCTCCGGCAGCCCATCTGCCTCCAGGCTCCCAGTGAAATCGGGACCACGGGGGTTCCGGCGTGAGGCCACACCCCCTCTCCACGAGGCCACGTCCCTTCCTGCAAGGCCATGCCCCTTTTGGCACCACACGACTTCAACGTGCAACACAATGTCCCTCCCTGAACCAGGTGACACCGTGGGGAGGGACACCACTGGCACCAAGTGTCTGTTCGTGTAACCTTTTTCTTTAAAATCAATTCGAATAGGACGCACAAGCAGCTTATGCTGATTCAAATGATATGCGGAATGCCTATATTCTGTGTGCGACTGCGGGTGCATCTGCATGGGATAAGCTATGTTACAGTGTTACAGCCACTGACACTGTAACGTAGCGTTTCACATGCAGATGCAACCGCAGTCGCACACAGCATATAGGCATTCCGCATAGAAGTGGTGAGTGATAAACAGTGCACAGATGTAAGGGTATCGCCCATCAGTGTATCCCACATTAGTTATGTGTTTGGTAAATAGGGCCTGATTCAGCAAGAAACGTAGTTGCTAATATGCATGCAATCGGTCGATTGTTGCGTTCTGCGCATGTGTATGCATCGCAGTGCGCGAATGGTTATTATTATATTGTGCCTGATTCACTACAAAATGCAATTCTGCTTATACGCCCGCACCGCAGTTGCTAATATCAGCAGTGCTATTTAAATGTTTTCATTCACATTGCGATCGCATCCTGACATAAGGACGCCCACTTCCCCTTACTCACATCCGTATACTAGGGCAACATAGCGAAACAATCGGTAACATCGAGTAACATGGGACCCATACGCACAATTGCACAAGCCCTGACCTTATTGCTAACACACAGGCACACCTGCGTTCGCCCGACAACTCACCATCACCACCCACAAACGGCACTTCATGTCAATCACTGCGTACCCTCTGCAATCGCAGTTCTGAGCACTATTGCTAGTTTGCGCACACGCGATGCATACGCAGTATGCAACAATCGACCGATTGCGTGCATATTAGCAACTGTGTTCCTTGCTGAATCAGGCGTATAAGCAGAATTGCGATCCGTAGTGAATCAGGCCCATAGTCCAGAAGTATTAATATGACCAATTGTATAAAAAAAACTTTTATCACACACATATCAGGAGATAAAGGGGCCTATTCATCATCACTTAATTTTTACAGAAGCAGATGAAAATTAACATTTTCACCTGCTATTGTAAAAATGAAGTGTTCAGGCCATTCATCAAACAGATATCTCATACTTACCTTCCTTTTGCGGAATGGGCCGCTGTCCCTATACACCAGTATGGGGACAGAATTCATCAAGCTCAGAAAATACAAATATTTTCGGAGCTTTAGTGCGGTAGCATTCGCCATCTTCAGATGGCAAATGCTCCCGATACCTTTCGTATCCCTCCACCTCTGTCCGGCTCCTTCCGTCGTACGTCAGGGCTCAGAAAGGAACAGTGAAAATATTCACCACTCCGAAAAGGAGCAGCGACGCTACTTGTGCGGACAGATAATTTCGCATCAGCTGTCACCGCATCGGAGCAATAATGAATTGCTCTGGATTCCGCGGCGACTTAGAATGTTAATTATCGGACCCTGATAATTAGCATCATTAATAGGCCCCATAACCACTTAATTTGCTGTTTAAAGGTCTGATGCAGATTTGAAAGTAAATCAGGCGCATGTTGCGCCAAAAATATGTGCAGTTGCAGCATCCCAACACTATGTGCAAAAGATAAATCTCCAAAACATACTTGCCTACTCTCCTGGAACAGCCGGGAGGCTCCCAAAAATCGAGTGATGCTTCAGGCTGCCTGCAAAGGTGGACAAGTCTACTTGGAACCCCCCCCACACTCCCCCCGACAGCAAGGGAGCCGATGACGCGATATGTGCTGAATTACTTCTTCTCTGCCCCGCCCCCTGCTTCACAATGCGATAATCTTGATGTGTAGCAGGGGTGTAATCATGATGATGCGATCGCCCCCAATGCAGCATAATGTCAACGCCACCCCCTTCCCCCATTGTCCTATCCTGGCTGCCCACTCCTGGAGGGGTTAACCAGAATATTGGCAAGTATGCTCCAAACTGGTGTATTTACACTTATGCCCAACTGTCAGGAGGCAGCCTGGGATTGGCCGTTACTCACGTCTTTGGGCTTTTAGGCGTACGGACATCAAGTGTAGAGATAGGTAGTGTTGAGTATTCTGCCCAGGGACATGTGTGCATCCTGGTTGCCGTGGTTCGGTCCTGGGCGCTGCCAGTTGGTTCATGTCATCTGATCAGTATTCTCCTATGGTAGTTCAGCGGTCAGTCGGCTGCTGTCCTTGGCCAATGATCAGCTACCTAGGGGTATTTTAGGGTACTTCCAGCAACAGGAAGTTGCCTGTACAACTTTGCTCCTATGGTGGATTTCTACTGTGTCTGTTTCTCAGGCTCCGCAGTGTTCCTTTCCAGTGTACTCTCTTCGTAATCAAGTGCTGACTACCATCGCTATTCAGTGTCTCATATCAAGTGCTGACTACCATCGCTATTCAGCATCTTATATCAAGTGCTGTCTACCATTGCTACAAGCATATCAGGCTCCAGAATATCATCCATCGCTCATCTGCATCATGGTCTATTGTATCTACATTCTATCGAATCTCTTGTCAGTCTATACGAATGGAACTTCAGAGTCTATACATTCCATACCTATACATTTCCTGCTTCGTTAGTACTTATATAGTCCTCCCATATCTATCGCTGTGTTTTCTCCAGGTACCTGCCCCAGGGGCAAATAAACATCTGGGCTTGACAGTTTGTACGGGCCTAATGGAAGCCGCCGGGTCTCAGGGTGACAGAGGCCTTCAGAATGTTCTCTCTCGCTTGGAGGCACAAGAGCCCACTCAGAAACACATGGGACGACATCTCCAGGAGTCTGTAACCAGCTCTCATCCATGCTTTCAGTTCTATCCATTTCAGGTCCACCTCAACACACACCCACAAGTCCTCCAGTGGTTCTTGCTGTTTCTAACTCTCGCCTCCAACTAGTTCCTCCCAACCACTTCGATGGTACCCCCAAAAATTGTAGGGGTTTGTTAACCAATGCGAGGTCCATTTTAAATGTCTACCCAGATCCAGGGTAGCATTTGTCTCTCCTGTCTGGAACAGCCTTGGATTGGGTCTCACCCCTGGGCGAACGAGCTGACCCATTGGTCTCTAATTATGATGATTTAATTAAAGCCCTTAGGCGAATTGTTGATGAACCTAGAAGGTCTATTTCAGCATCTTCAGATCTCTTGCATCTCCGGCAGGGTTCTCGCTCAGTGGGTCAATATGTGGTTTAATTTCAGACTATTGCATCTGAACTGCAATGTAACGACGCAGCTCTCAAGGCAGCTTTCTTACACGGGCTTTCGGAAAGAATGAAGGATGACCTAGCTTCCCAGGACTTGCCAGAAACACTTGCTGATCTCATCTCTTTGTGTATTAAGATCGACCTACTACATCAGGAGAGGCAAGTTAATCAAGGACGTGAAGTCCGGACTCACGTTCGACCGCCTATTGTTATCACCGGTCAACATCCATCGTCTCCTCGACAAGACGAACCCATGCAAGTTAACAAAGCTCGTTTAACCCCAACTGAATGGAGTCGTCATATGCTTACCAACTCTGCCTCTATTGTGCTAAATCAGGTCACTTCCTGAAGTCTTGCCCGCTTTTGTCGGGAAACGCCAAACCATAATCATTCCGGGAGCAGTTCAGTTAGGAGTTGTGTCCAAATACTCTCATTTAATTGATCCACTGTTAACAGTTGTGCTTTCAGTGGGATCTCGTTTCGAAGATTTTCTTGCTCTGATAGACTCTGGAGCTGCAGGAAATTTTTTGTCTAGTTCCAAAAACTAAGAATCCCAGTCTGTTCCCTTCAAAATAATTTAGTCCTCTCTGGTGTAGATGGGAGTACTTTTCAAACCGGAATAGTCTCCTCAAAGTCTGTTCCAGTATGTCTTCAAATAGGTGCCCTACATCGAGAGGAGATTGAATTTTTTATTCTACCTAGTAGTAGCCATGATATTGTTCTCGGGTTACCCTTGTTAAAGATTCACAACCCCACTATGGACTAGCCTTCTAGACAAATATTGGCATGGGGTTGACATTGTCATAATAGATGTGTTTCCAAGATAACTCCTATCAAGTCTCTTCCAGTTCATACAGCTACAGCAGTAACTCCCCTGATATCTGTCTCTATTCTGACCCCTATTCCAGAGCCTTATGTGGACTTTTCTGTCTTTTGTGAAAAAGCTGCGGACCAGTTGCTGCCCCATCGCAAGTGGGATTGTGGCATAGAGTTAACCCCCGGAAAAACTCCTCCGTGAGGTCGCATATATCCCCTCTCGGTACATCCAAGAGAACTTTAAGAAGGGATTTATTAGACATTCCTCGTCTCCGGCTGGTGCAGGTTTTTTTTTTTGTTGAACAAAAAAAAAT
Organism: Taudactylus pleione; assembly: GCA_031769625.1. NCBI lineage: Eukaryota > Metazoa > Chordata > Amphibia > Anura > Myobatrachidae > Taudactylus > Taudactylus pleione. The sequence goes on along the minus strand of JAUIMM010000141.1, from coordinate 2,268,074 downwards.
TGTGGTCTTAGGCCCTGCATCGACTTTAGAGGTCTGAACGACATTACTATTAAGAACAGATACCCACTCCCTCTCATTTTGGAGTAGTTCATCAAGGTCCGTGGAGCCTCTATTTTTACTAAGCTTGATCTACATGATGTGTACAACCTCATCCGCATACGTGAAGGGGACGAATGGAAGACTGCCTTCAATACCGGGGACGGACACTTTGAGTATCTTGTGATGCCAGTTGGCTTATGTAACATCCCAGCAGTCTTTCAAGGGTATGTTAATGAGATCTTTAGAGACATCCTTTACTCTTTCATCGTCGTATACTTGGATGATATTTTAATCTTTTCCAGAGATCTACAAGCACATTGTCAGCATGTTAAAGAAGTCCTCTCTCGTCTCAGAAAACATCATTTATATTGAAAAGCTTCCAAGTGTATCTTTGAAAAACCCTCAATGCCCTTTCTTGGTCATATAATCTCCATTGGATCTTTGAAAATGCATCCAGAAAAATTCAAAGCCATTCGGGATTGGCCTCAAAGGGATTCAATGATTTTTGGGGTTTTCTAACTATTATCAGAGGTTTATTTTTTATTTTTTGACTTGTTGCACTTTGGCCTCCCTCCGCTATAAGCGCCTTTCAGGCTCTCAAGGAGACTTTCTCTTCCGCTCCCATCCTGAATCAACCCAATATGGAAAAACCTTTTACTGTAGAGGTTGTTGCATCATCTGCTGGTGTTGGAGCAGTTCTTTCTCGAAATTTTTTTTTTCCACAGAAAAGAATTACACCATTGGGGATCAGGAGCTGCTGGCAATGAAATTGGCTTTAGAGGAGTGGAGACATCTTCTTGAGGGGGCCAAATTTCCAATTACCGTAATTTCAGATCATAAAAATGTATTATGTTTGAAAACAGCACAAAGACTTAACCCAGACAAGCTCGTTGGTCACTTTTTTTTCTCGCTTTGATTTTAAGGTTGTTTTCCGGCCAAGTAGTCTTAATAAAAAAGCAGATGCCTTGTCATGTTCATTTTTATCCCACGAGGAAGATGAAAGGGATTCTAAAACGCAAACTATTCTACAACCTACGGTCTTTGCCCAGACTCATCTACACTGTCCACCTCCAGGGAAACTTTTTGTTACTCCCAATTTTAATAAAGCAACTGTTAACTCAGGCCCATACCTCTTTGTTTGGTGGTCATTCTGGGGTTCTCAAGACTTTTAAACTTCTCCAGCGTTCGTATTGGTGGCCATCAATGTCTACGTATGTGGAGGAATTTATTGCCTCTTGTACCCAGTGTGCTCAACATAAAACACCCCGGAGGAAGACACAGGGACTTCTTCGACCTTTACCTATTCCCACCATTCCATGGTACTACCTATCCATGGTTTTTATTATGGATCTGCCTGCCTCTAAAGGTTTCAACACCATCTGGGTAGTGGTTGGCCGTTTTTCCAAAATGGCCCATTTTGTCCCACTCATTGGACTGCAGTCAGCCCCTCAGTTGGCCAAAATCTTTATTCAAGAAGTCTTCCGGTTGCATGGTCTTCCATCCGAAATTGTGTCCGACAGGGGAGTCCAATTCATGGCAAGGGTTTGGCGAGCACTCTGTTCCTCTTGTCACATCAAATTAAAGTTCTCTTCAGCGTATCAACCACAGACTAATGGGCAAATAGAACGGGTGAATAAGGAACTGAAAACTTTCATAAGACTGTTTGTATCCTCCTCTCAGAATGATTGGCTGGACCTCCTGCCATGGGCAGAATTTGGTCACAATTTCCGTTACCACACTTCTACAGATTACACCCCTTTTTCACAGTTTTTGGGAGACACCATAGAGTGTCAGAATTTAAAAGTTTGCCACCTTTGGATGTACCAGCAGTCTCTGATCTTCTGACATCTTACTCCGACATCTATCAAGTGCTGACTACTATCGCTATTCAGCGTCTCATATCAAGTGCTGTCTACCATCACTACTAGCATATCAGTCTCCAAAGTATCATCCATCGCTCATCTGTGTCAACGTCTCTTGTATCTACATTCAATTGAATCTCTTGTCAGTCTATACGACTGGAACTTCAGTGTTTCCATTCCATACCTATACATTTCCTGCTTCGTTAGTACTTATATAGTCCTCCTATATCTATCTCTGTGTTTTCTCCAGGTACCTGTCCCAGGGGCCGCGACCTGTTCACTTGGTGCAGCAAAACCCACATCCCGCTTGGAGGGGTCACTGGTGAATACTATCAGGTGGACAAGATTCCGCGCCTTGGGGTAGGTCTCGCCAACACCTGGGAGAGACATATGAAGAGGATGTATATATATTGCCTTCCCGTTTCTTGTCACTTGCTACCCTTAGCCTTCCGGTCTTTGGGCCCGATTCAGAACCGCTCGCTAGATGCGTTTGCACGCAGCCAAAGTATGCAAATCCCGCAATCGGACGGCAAGGCATTAGCACGCCCACCATGTCTTGGCATGCCATTGCGTTGTGTATTTAGATGCCCACCAGCCTGTCTTAAGATGCCCACTTTCCCACGTCATCTCCAGGAAGTGTATGCAACAATCGGTAACATCAAGTAACATCGGACCCGTACGCAGCACTTGTGGCTGACCATACCCTACCGCAAGCACTGCGAGTGCTTCAGTGTGTAATTCAGCCATGTCACGTGTATTATGACGCAGCGTCTTAATTATGCACACCTCTGAAATGGCGTTAAGATGCTCAGACACGCCTGCATTTGCACCACCCCTGTTTACATCAACCATCCCCTGTCACCACCCATAAATGGCGAACGCTTCCCAATCACATGGACTGGTTCACGCATGCGCACATTGCAAACATCGGGAGGCTGCATGCGAATGCAGCATAGCAAGCGGGTCAGAATCGGGCCCCTAGTTCCTACATTTGGAGCCAATAAACATCCGGGCTTGACACCAACCCTACACAGTTGTACCCAACTAGACTCAATGAACTTTGCCTAAGTAAAAATGCTCCATCACAACCCAGTTATACCCTTGTAGATATCTTCAAAATGCATAAGACTCTGCAACGCCTGTAGAGGATGCGGTCAGAATGCCGACCACTAGGATTACAGCAGTCAGAATACCGGCGCCGGAAAGTCAACCACCGGAATCCCAAAGATAAGTACTGGGGTTAAGGAGAGGGTTATGGTTAGGCACTAGGGGGAGAGTTAGGGTTAGTCTGCAGGTGGAGGAGGTTAGATTTAGGCTTCGAGGAGGGAGGGTTAGGTTTAGGCACTGGGGGGGAGGTTTAGTTTAGGCACCGGGGAGGGTTAGGGGTAGGGTCAGGATTACTTACCAGGGGACATCTGCATTCTAACCTGGTCGGGATGCCGGTGTCGAGATTCTGATACCCAACCCGCCTGTAGTTATGTGTGCTAAATTCTGTACCCTGAGCAGTGTGAAAACACACAAGATGCGCTCCACAAGCAGGCATAGAGTGATCCCCAAATGCTCACAACACCACAGCTTAACTAAGGGGGAAACTGTCTCCCCATTTTTACACAAATAAAAAGTAATATGCAGTAATGTACAGTATATAGAAGTATTCTGTCTTATTATACTGTATGCAGCTCTGTAGTAATGTCCTGTAACATGCCCAGCAGTGGTAATACAGTATGGCTAGAAATAATCTCAGCAGCACTAATATCCAATCCCAGCTCTTCCGGTGTCCTCTGTCTAGTTTGATTGGTTACTACAGGTTATGTCATATGCACTTTGCACCATGTTGGTCAATAACCCCATTTATACTGACTTCTATTTATTCATGAGTTTATCTTACCAGTATGTCTGTCTAGCTTCTATTGATTTGTATGTAATTATGTCAATAAATAGCAACAATATATGCAATACCGAGGATATTGTAATGTATATACATTTATTCTGAAAAAACACACCTTGATTTTACTGCAACTATCTCTTTTGAAATTGCTATGCACATTTATACCATACATGTCTCCCCCGTTTTGTAGGCGTGGCCAATCCAGGTTCTGTGTCTTCTGCAGACTTCCTGGTCCCGGCTGAGCAGTTGCACCGGTCAAGTTCATGCTTACTCAGATGGTCGCAATGGTGATCTGATGCTGTGTCAGTATTGCACAGTCGCTACCCTACGTCTGTGCAATACCGTTCAACTCTAATCAGGCCCTATATGTCAGTCCATATAATGCTGTGTATTGTTTATAGGTCACTAGAATAGTCTCTGCATTGAATATTACTCATGTGGAGCTGGTGGTTGTTGTTTTTAAATGTAGATTTGTGACAAAGCATTTTTATTATTTATGATAATTACTTAGAAAGCACTAATATATTGCACATCACTACATATCCCAGCATGCCCTGCCACAGTTTTAGCATGCCCTAATAGTAAAACTGTGGCAGTGCATGCTGGGATGTGCAGTTCCACTGCAGCTGGAGGGCCGCATGTTTGACACCCCTGCTATACATAGAGGGCAGTGTTCTGCCCAGAAAATTTTTCCAGCCGGGTGGCATCAAGAAGTAGCCGGGTGGGGGTCTTTGCAGTAATAAAATGTTTTAAATCTTGACCTTATAATGATTTAAACTTGAAATAGCAAATTATATATTCATTCTCTTCTTCTTAGAGGCCCAGATACTGTCCCCACTTGCAGGCTACACAGAATATATTTTTTATACAGCTCTACAGATACTGGCCCCACTTGCAGGCTCTCTTTAATCAGTTCAGGTGACTGTTCCCATCTGAACTTTTATACAGGAGGAAGGATCTTTGCCCTCCAGCCTGACACCGCCCCTGCACTGTGATGGACAACTACCCCCTGCCCCAATGCCACATCCCCTGCTCGGCACTCTACCCTGACCCAATGCCGTGTCCCTTGCTCGGCACCTCCCCTCATCCCAATGTGCCGTGTCCCGTCACCTGGAACCTTCACTAACATGTCCTCATTGCCAGCGGACACGGAGCCTCCAATGTGAAGAACGTGACGTTGGCTCAGCTCGGCGTTGCTTCCGGCATCCGTGTCTGTGGCAACAAGGACACATTGAGGGTGACCGGAAATGCAGTGCACTGGGGCGGGGAGAAGTGCCGGGCGGTAGGCTGTTTCTGATGGGCGATGCGCCTGCAGAAAACATCCTGGGGAGAACACTGGAGGGTATCACATACTTGCCTACTTACGAAAAAGCATTTCAGGGAGATTGTGAAAGCAGCACCTACAATATGAGCGCATCAGTATACTGCTACATCTGAGAGGTGGGTCGTAAAATTGCCTTACATCCAAGTGTAAATGAGCCCCAAAGCAGTTAGTAAGATCTATTTGGTGATGAAAACACACTGATACTTCTCAGAAAATGCATGTAGCCATAGGGATCATTGTGCCCTATAACCAATGCGGGGAATGATCCTAATTATCCAATTTGAATGTATATATCTTTATATATATAACAGCGTCATAATGGGGGTAAAGTGTAATCTGGGAAATTGCTAGACCTTTCAGGGAGTCAGAGAGATTGCTACTATTTTAGGGAGTCTCCCTGACAATAAGGGAGAGTTGGCAAGTATGGAGTATCAGGATACAAATAAATAACATAATGACATGAAATGCAGCACTTTATACATTGTATAGCTTAATAAAATATTTTACTGCTGATGGCGACAGTGTTTGTGGCTACTTTCAAGGTGCGTATCCACTTGCAGACTGTGAAACGACTGCACAATTACAACATTGTAAAATACTGAGCGATTGCACGATTAAGATGTTATAATCGCGCTGCTCAGTAATGTTGCGTAGTGGATACACGCATAAAGTAGAAGCAGCCAATGATATTTAAGCTCCAACTGGTATATCTGTGCAGATGCTGGTGTGATGTTCTGTGGACAGAATAAGGAAAGAGAGGGGAAAGCAGAGACTTGTAAATATCTTAAAAATGTTGCTGGCTGACATCTCTGATTGATTGTCTCCAGTATTTTTAACCAATATGTATTTACTATATAAATCCACATCCAGATAAAACAAACCGTATAGTGCGTCTATCTTTTGCATCATACCTATTGCTGCTTTGTAGGCAGGAGAGTATGGGCCACTCACTTGTGTTTGTTCCCTGAGACCAATCGTTGCTATCCCTGCTTACTGGTTAATTCCCTCTTCCATGCTTATCACACAGACCAAACACAGCAACAGATTTCACCTTCCCTATTTTACATGTGCATCCCATACTGTAGCACAGTGATTGCTGCGTAATGGGTCACAGGACTAATTTGATTGATGCAAACTTATGATGACATGGGGGCTAGCATTGCTGCCGCTGAGTGCTGATTTACATTACAACATCGGAGCGATCTAAATTTACATTCCTCCTCATGTTCACATGGGTTTCCCCCATGGCCCAACGGCATAGTGTTAGGCTAATAAATCTGAATAAATTGACACTATTATAAGGTATATTTTGATTTTACAAAATTAGATTATAAGTAGAGGCGGCAGAACACGGTAAGCCTAGCTGTAATCAGGACAGCAGGGTTCCACTTTTACCGGGGCACCCTGACTGCGCTAAATAATATATTACTTTCCCAGCACAGTTGCTGTTCTACTGTACAAGCCTTGTGCACTGAGAGATCATAGCGGGGGGCATTGGAACATGCATAAGGAGGGGGAGGGGCCTGCACACTGACATCATCTAATGTACTTGTACAGTGAGGCGCTTCATGTCACATGCGCCTGAGCCCGGGCAAGGAGGTACAAGAGAACCCAGCACAGGCCCTGATAATAAGCTATACTGGGCCTGAATAAAGTTATATGGTTGCTAAGTGCTATAGAATATGTATATATTTGGATAATAATATATAACAATACATAGACAGATTCTTCACCTTTCAGCCACTTCTATACTTCATGGTGGCACAACACACACACAAAACACACGTAAATTGCTTTGCACATGTATTTAGCAATACAGTTTTACTAGCTAATTTTTTCACTGGTGCACATTCCTATATATAATAAGGCACATTCTCCTAAAACTGGAGAAGACAACACAATGCCATCTTATGTCTGCCGCAGACTTCCCAAACACACACGTATTCCCCAGCCCAGTGTCCTGGAGCATTAAATCTAAGAGCTATTGATTGTACAGAGCAGATCTGAGTCAGTGAGTCTTCAATATTTAATAGCATTGCTGCTTTGCGAGGCTGGCTGTGTTCAAAGTATCCAGATCCTTTTGTTTTTACTCGTCCTACAGTTTGTTCATCCTTGGATGGAAATCAGGGCACGATCAGAGAGCGAAAAATGTCAACCAGTAACCAGGCCCCTTTTTTGCCGTTGGATCTCCAGTTTTGTGGACGGTGTGTAATGTTATTTTTATTTTGCAGGTTCTCTCCATGATGTCTGTGAAGCTGTGCTCTCATGTGCATGGGAAGGGCTTCACCTCAATCAAATCACAAACTCTTTGAGCTTCCAGCAAATGTGAAAGATGAAAAAAAGATAGCCAAGGATAATTTAATTCTAGATTGTATCCGTGTTTGTGAGGCCGAAATGAGGAAGAAATTTGAGTTCTTTAAGTCGGAACATTTTTTTTGCTGTGTATTCTACACAGAAAGTTGTAACGGTGTAATGTGAAATCCATGCTATAGGCATGCCAAACTTTTACAATGGGGATTTGCAGTTTCCCTGGTTACCATGGAAGCTGCTTGTTGTGGGAAAAAAACAAGGTTCTGTGTTCTTTACAGTGGTCCTGATTCAGTACGGATCGTAGCTGCTATTACGCACGCAGACCTGCTGCGAAAATATGCTAATGAATGCCCATGCCGCCCACTACCTCTATCTCACATTCGTAATACCTTGCAGTCCTGCGAGTAACATCGGCCCCTCAAACCCAATCACAACAGACCTTACTCAGAAATTGCTAACCTCGTCGCACGCAGTGAGAGCTCAAGCTGCGTATGCCGTCGCAGTGGCTAGTTTATGCACGCCCATGAAACAGCGTTCAAACGGACGGACACCCCTGCGTTTCTCCAACCACTCCCCCGTCACCACCCCCAAACTCTCAGGCTGTCACTCACTCTGTGATGGATTCCTATCTGCATAGGTGATCACAATGCTAACTCACGCACGTGCACTGCGGTGCATACGCATGTACAGTACTGCCTATTGGCCGATCTGCGTACACTGTTGCAGTTGCGTTCTGTAATGAATCAGGCCCAGTGTTCACTAATGTGCCATTCAATATCCCGACGACTGTACCTCTCCATCAGCCCAAACCTCATGAGTAGTAAATAAATAAATGAAGAAAAAAAAAACGCAGCTCCAATTCACTCCACAATGATGCGCAAATTGTCGCCCTAGACCCAGGTCAGTGGGGCATTTATTGTCAGCCTTTTGGGAGGTCCAAGTTTGAGCTTCCGAGGGGTGGAGAGCCATATATGGCGTCATCGTGTCCCTGCCCCCAGCTGCACTGTGCTGCAGTTTGCGCCATGGAGCAGGGAGTGGCAAAGCCATAATTAACTGATTTTCCATGAATCGTGTTTGCAAGTCCCGGATTGCACACGTCCCGGGAGTCCAAGAGAACTCTCCGAATATCAGGAGTCTGCCAGACATTCTGGGTGAGTGGCAGTTATGTTATGTGCAAGGATGAAAGAGTCTGATTTCTTTAAACTGAGACACCCACTTGCAGAACATTGCGCCTGTGGAAATCCATCTCGGTGCGTCATTAGACACACTATCGGTGCACCATCGGACACACAATGCACTAGCCCTACGGCAGGTGCAGATTCTCCGTCTGAGTATGGACTCCCATGCATCTTTGGATGCATCCACTGTCAGTGACATACCTGTGACATGCCCGCGTCTGCCTAACCACCCCACTGTTACCTCTCAGGTACGCCCACTAAAATCCACACCCCTGTGCCCAAATTTGCTCTGCGTATTCGCGCCGCTAAAAATTGTGATGCATGCACAGTACCACTTATAACATTGGCCAGTTACGTGAGCATTAGCATTGCATGTGGTTAGTGTGCGAATCAGAATCAGGCCCATAAGCTCTAAAGGCAGAATGAAGAAAGCAGTGACTGGAAGGAAGCCTATTCCTCTTAGTGATCATCGGTAAGAAACCATTGATGCTTTGTCTATGCACATCTGCAAACGTTGTATACACATACCAGGGATGGCACTCACCATGGGGAATCGGCCACCTACTGTATTTTTACTCACAGTGGCCTCCTATTGATGCTGAGTACACTCATCGTCTCCATCAGAACATCAATGGTTTGTAACCATCGATGGTCCACCCTAGCTAATATCATAACTACTGCAGAGTATAAGATAAGAGCTAATTCTAATTATTCCTGTTTTTTAATTTTAACTATTGTTCCTTTTTTTAATTCTATATATACGTATAGGTAAGGCACCTGTTTGAGCATCCTTTGGCATTTAACGTTATTTGTGTTCATTTTATAGATATAAAATGTAGTGTGATATAGCGTACACATTTATATACAGTACAGTACTAGATGCGGTACATATCAGGTGCATGGCTTAAGCCATGTCTATTAACTACTCTACACTCCTTTTCTCAATGTACATCCCACACACATCCATTCACATACTGCGTACATGCACTACACTGTTATACTACACACGCCTTTCTTCTATTCCAGCATCATCTCTCCTCTCACCCCATATTCTGCTTCTCTCGGTGAGCCCAGTGAATCTGTGCAGCAAAAATGTGTCCTTGATTTTCAGTGCTTTGAAGCAGAAGGAGACAATGTTTTATTGATGCAGTTTTTCCTGTATCTAAAGAGTCATGTGTCAGGGCTGCAATATAGGACAAATCGTCTAAAGGCTGCGTCTACAATGAGCAGCACAATATGAAAAGCCTACATTTATATACAGAACGTGTTTATTGTGTGGCCGCTCTTACTGTGTTCCAGGCGCATAATATAATAATGCCCAATGTAGTCAACAAACTTGCCAACTGTGCTAATTTCCAGGCAAAGATTTATTTTTTAATGCTCATTCTTTATATATAGTTTGTGAACACAGGACATCCAATTACCTTAGTCATATCCACTGTGCACTATAACTGATATTAATAAAACACAGAAACCAGGGGGAATGAAAAAGAAAAAAATATATAATTTACAGTATTGCGCTCGACAGTTTTAAGCCCACATGCCAGCTTCCTCTGATGCATTCCTCCAAAGAGCCTTTTAAAGATGATGCCCTAATAAAGTTCAGCTTATTCATGGGGGGGAATTCAAGGGTTATGAACGTTGTTTTGGGCGCCCTAACTGTGGTTTCGACACCCAAAAGGCTGTTCGGACGCCCTAACCAGTTCTTTAGACGGGTTTAGCCGCCCGGTGCTTTTAGGCGCGGTTAATACTAATGGGCGCCCGAACGGAGAAACAATTTAACAGCTCCGTCGCACACCTATTGTTCTAGATGCCCAGCAGTTTTTAGCGGTAACCCTAATGCTAATATTCACCATTTTCTCCATGTCAACATTTTGCAGATGTCGACATGTTAGATATCAACATTTTAACAATGTAATTTTAACCACTCTGGTGTCGACATAATGAATGTCAACATAGTGAATGTCGATTTGACTGCATGCCCCCTATTGAAATTATTAAATTATGTCTATATTGCGGCCAAGAGTGCTGGGGAAGGGGAGGGTTGCAAAATACCAGGCTCCTGCATGTGTTGTTGTTCAATGGCACCAGCAGTGCAGCATTTCTGGATGGCGTTCTGACTGTTCCAATGTTGCGTGGTGCATCCAACACGCTTTTGCCATGTCCATTCTTCATGCTGGGGCTGAACATTTGTAATAGCAGCCCTGACCCCATAGGATTGCATGGTGCAAACGCAGCACGCGGCATGGCGTACCATGGCACACGCAGCTGCGGCAAATCCAATGGCACGATGCGTGCGCACATTTGCAGTGCGAGCGGCAAGGATGCAAAAGGACACATTTGTAGAAGACTGTTACTTTATATTTACTAAGAATTGTGTCTGGCCGACATTGCATTCCCGCGTGAGTTTTCCCTGATTTACTAAGACAAAAACACAATACCGCACTGAAATAGACGACAAAACAAGGAAATAGAAGCCAATAGACCATCGGACCAACATACAAATACTTTCCATAGATGGGAATACAACTCACAGATTTACTGAGAACCGTGTTTAAAAACACAAAATGAATAGAATTGCCTGTCAGCTGCGTGTTGTGCCGAAGCACTGCGCAGATCTGTGTGGTCTGTGCATTGCTTCTGTGTGTCATCCATAGTGATTCCATATGTGATGTAATCCATTGTGATATTGTCTGTGATGTCATCCACTATGAGTCATCTGTTAAAATATTTGTGAGATCATCCATTCTGATGTTATATTTGATGTACTCCCTTGTGATATCATCTGCAGTATCATCCATTGCAAGATCATCTTTTGTGATCTAATCTGTAGTGTCATACATTGTGATGTTGTATGTGAAATTATCTATTGTGTTGTCAGAATACAGTTTATCCATTGCAATGTCATCCACCGTGATGAAATCCGTTGTAATGTAATCCACCATGATATCATCCATTGTCATGTCATCCACTGGATGTAATATGTGATGTCCTTGATTGTGATGTCATCTATTCTCATAGGCAAAGGCAGGGGCGGTTTCCGTCTGCCTGGAAACACCCCTCCCCAGCCCACACCATGACCACAATAGAAAGTAATGTAATAGATTGTTACTAGTGTTGCATTTTCTTCACAGTATCACAAATGAAATAATTAGCACCACCTGTGGATCTTTTAACATGTGTCAGTTAGTAATAAATAACCTGTGCACCAACTAGGAGATCTGGAAACATTCACTGTTAGGGATGTGCTGCTATAGAGCCCAATATGTACATATATGTCCAGGGCAGTGCTAGGTTATTCTTGCTGCTCCCCCAGACTCCCGGACTTGCTCTAATACACTGGAATGGTGCCTACATCTAAAATAAAAACATTCAGCTCAGACAGGATGGCCCTACTGCCCCATCTAATGGCTTACTGTAATTGCTGGTCCTCTATATGCTGGAATTATGACACACAATTCCCTTTGTATGACGCATATTAAAGATGGTTAAGTGCTAATTCTACCCTCTTCATGGATTGGCCACACTCAATCTAAAATCAAGCATTTGGAAACAGTGGCAAACGCAGGATTTTTAAGGGTGGGTTTCCATTATATATATATATAGCCATCCAATAAAAAAGCAGCACTCCCAGACCGATAATAAATCAAAAAAAGCCTGTGCTTTACTTGTGCAGCGTTTCGAAGGGGGGAACCCCGAAACGTTGCACATGTAAAGCTCGGTCTTTTTTTGACTTATCATCGGTCTGGGAGTGCTGCTTTTTTCTTGGATGGCTATTAGTAGGGGTTAAATACCCTGAAGTGAGCACCTCAGCTAGGATATTTTTTAGCTCTACATCAGTGAGTGCCGGTAATGTGCTTCATATATATATATATATATATATACATATATACACACACAGCATACATACTGTACTGTACACACAAGCTTGCATGCATTCACACATAGCAAACATACACACACACACATAGCAAACATACACACAGCATACATTCATTCACACATAGCATACATACACACAGCATACATACATACATTCATTCATTCACACATAGCATACATACACACAGCATACACACATAGCATACATACACACGGCATACATACATACATTCATTCACACATAGCATACATACACACAGCATACATACATACATACATACATACATATATTCATTCACACATAGCATACATACACACAGCATACATACATTCATTCACACATAGCATACATACACACAGCATACACAGACATACATTCATTCACACATAGCATACATACACACAGCATACATACATTCATTCACACATAGCATACATACACACAGCATACATACATACATTCATTCACACATAGCATACATACACACAGCATACATACATACATACACACAGCATACATACATTCATTCACACATAGCATACATACACACAGCATACACACACACACACACATACAGCATATAGTACTTACATAAACCCAGGGCTGAGGAGGAGGAGCTCACTGCCGCGGCTACTCTAGCAGATAGTATGCTGCACATGCGCATCAGCTCCCTCGGCTATCCGTATGTTCTGTAACCAGTCAGAGAGCTCTTCTGATCAGAGCTCTCTGCCTGAGGAGCTGCTGCACATGTGCGGCAGCTCCAATCGCGGCCGCGGGTCGCCCGCTGACTCTGTCTTTAAAAAAAAATAATGATTAGTCTGGGGGGGGTTTCTGTGTGCTCGGAAACCCCCCTGCGTGCGCTATAGGGAAACCCACCTCTACAAATCCTGTGTTTGCCACTGATTCTGTTATATTACATTGTGGATGGCTTCCATCTGTAATGTTACCCATTTAGATGTAATTCATTGTGATGTAATCCGTATTTGGGGTTCTTAAATTTTGTGGCTGTTATATGCATATTTCTAAATCAGTCAAATAATGATAAAAATGATAAAAAGCAAATGTTGTTTTGACAAAATAAATGCTCTACTTAAATTGCCTATAAGTATGTATTTGAGTAATTTAATATTTTAATAAGGGCTACTAATACACTTCTATATTGTTATCCTATATCTTTTGCTTTTTTGGGGGTACAGGCAAATATTAAATTTCACCTACTGTATACTTATTGCTGGTAAAACCAGGAAGAATTTTCGTGCAAATGCATTTAAATTGCCCCAAAAATGGGTACGCGCATATACGTGATAAGCGGATTTCGCACTCGAAGGATGCAAAAACTTACTGCATTATCACGGCTAATTGAAATCCCCCCTAAATGCTAAACCTGATCTTCGACTGAATACTATGAACTAAAAAAACTATATTATATTGGCGGATATATTATATTGGCGGATTTCTACATATGGTGACATCCCGGACAAAATCACAAATTACCTGGGCACATTATTAGCAAACGTTTAATTTATGTGGAGTGCTGGGCTGTACGGCTCTTCCCAGGGCTAATGATGTCACACTAGACATTATTTACCTGTATCAGATCCCATTAGGACACTGCCCTACAGATATGGCAGATGCTTCAGCTGTCTAATGAAGTGAGGATGTGACACTTTATCTTTGCCAGGGGTGCAGTAGAATGTCAATTTATAGTCTATAAATAGAGCTGGGACAACATTCTGCTCTATGGCGCAGTTAGGGTACATTAGGTTCAGGCAGAAAAAATTATAGGGGAATTACGGGTGAAATAAAAATGATAGGGGGCATCCACACAGATAAAGTCGACGATTGAAATTCTACGCCCAAATGAAGAATGGGGGGGGGGGGGGGATATTCTGCAAAACAGTGTTATCAATTTCTATTTGTAAGATGTCCTTTTGAACCTGTTGTAATTTCTGATTTTTACTCCATCCTTTCACCCTGAGCTGTTCTGTGTGTTGCAGCCTGCCGTCCAGGGTTTTACAAAGCCTTGCTTACTGACTCCTACTGCACCAAGTGCCCCCCGCACAGCTACTCCCTGCAGGACAGCTCTGCCGAGTGCACATGCGAGAAGGGCTTCTACAGGGCAGAATCCGACCCCAAGTCGACATTATGTACACGTGAGTTCAATTTATTTTTATTCTATAGAATTTGCTTTTATTGAAGAGTAAATGGTGCAAACATGGATTTATATCATGTGGGATGCGACTGGGTTGCAAAAGTGAAGCCTGTACAATATACAGCATGGATAATGAATAGAGAGACAAACAAGAGTCTCTCAGCGCTTAATTAGGCATTATAAAAAGAATACAAAAATATGTTATTTTTAATGTATCAATTATAAACAGCCAATAAAAAAATCACTATTCATTAACACACAAAGGCAATACAACAGCACTGTTGCTCATTAAAATTACAGATGTCCCAAAATACATCTTCTATATTGTGGTTGCTGACTGGTCCATGTCAGATCACTCTAAAGCGATAGTACATGTGATTAATTCCTTAAGCTACATACACACACAACGATTTAGTTAATGAACGATTTTAGTAAACGATTTTTTCCCTTGAAAAAATGTACTAAAATCGTTTACTAAAGTTGTTCATTTACTAAATGTAATGAACGATTTTTTAGAACTACAAACGATTTTTGCATATTAACTTACTGAAAATCGTTCAGTTGACAAGTCTGACTGAACTACAAATTACAAACGTGAACGCGCATGAACGATAATCGTTCATCGTTTGACTCAGAAAGTGAACGATTTTTTCAAACGATTAGCGTTAAATGATATTGTTTAACGATAATCGTTCAAAAAATCGTGTGTGTATGCACCTTTAGACCTAAGCAGTCTGCCACAGAGAATTTACTTCCCCAAACATGGCTCCATGTGTCAGCATGCTTAGGTCTTAGGAATTGGGTGAGTATTGAAGTACGACAGGCCTTGCCTTGTACACCAATGTATATGCTGAGGGTGGGAAAACAGTTCAAGTGTCCTATGGAAATAAAAGATCCATCTAGTCCAGATCATCTGGTTTCCAGGACAAGGCAGGGACTCTTGGTGCTGGTGCACCTTGTCGCTCAGTTTGACGGTACTAGTTTGTCCTGCAACTTGCACATATAATAGGGTTTGAGACTTTGATTGGCATGCGAGTTAAACTGCAGGTAAACTCGCGCCTTGTAATGCGACTTTCATTACAAGATGCGAGTTAGACAATAAGTTCCGTGAAGGCTTCTGTGTTAAAGTTAGTAAATTGTTGAAAATAAAAAACATTTTTGTTGGCCCCCCCATAAAAGCATAACCAGCACCGGGCTGTGTGAGCCACTTCTGGTTGTGAAAATACCGGGGGGGAAAGACGTAGGGGTCCCCCATATTTTCAACAACCAACACAAGGCTCTGTGAACCAGTACTGGTTGTGGAGATATGGGGAACAAAATGAGTTAGGGTCCCCCATATTATCTACAACCAGCACCGGACTCTTTCTAGCTGGGGTGTAATGCCACAGCCATGGGACCAGCTTCACGGATCCCATGGCTGTGGCATTACACCCCAGCCAGTTTTCACACCCCACGCTAGTCAGACCAGGCTGGGGATCCTTAGGGAGGCTCTCTCTCTAGGGCACTCCAGGCTTGGTGTGATAGCCCGGGGCTATCCACGTCACCTCTGGGCGGTGGGTGCTGACGTGATTGTGTAATAAATAGTTAAAATAATATTGTCCTTTACTGGAGAATTAGAGATCTCAGCAAGCCTCCCCCTGCATGCTGGTACTTGGAGAACCACAAGTACCAGCATGCAAGGCATTAAGGGCCCGTTGGTACCTCTAGTTCACCTGCAAAATATAAAAAAAAAAAAAAAAAAAGACACTCTCACACCAAAGGTTTTAATGTTATTACACATACACTCACACTACATACTTACCTTGTCCCTAACGCCAGTCTGTCCCCTTGTCAAGTAGAATTCAGATCGGTACCTGTAAAAAAAAAAAAAACATACTCACCTACCCCTTGGTTTCGTTATGGGTATGAAATCCCGGCGGCTCAATAGCCGCTGGGATGAAATGCTGTTGCCGGAGCCCGACACAGGAGAATCCCGATGAAGCAGGCATGTCCCCTAACCCTACCCTCCCCCCCTAACCCTAATTCTCCCTTAGTGGTGCCTAACCCTAAAAGTCCCTGGGTGGTGCCTAACCCCAAGTCCCCCCCCCCCAGGGTGCCTAAACCTTAGCCTCCCCCCAGAACCCTAAACCTAACCCTCCCGGGGAGTGCCTAGCCCTAACCACCCCCCCCCCCTTCCCCTAGCTTAACCCTTCCCAGGGGGTGCTTAATCCTAAATCCCCCCGGGGGTGCCTAAACCTAACCCACCCACCCCATTGTGGCTAAGTGCTAAGGGTGGCCGGACTTACCTCAGTCGGTCCGGCGTCCTTCAGCATTCCAGCATCGGGATTAAGATAGGCGACTCCTATCTTAAGATCCTTGACGGGCTTCTGCTGTCGGTATATAGATCGTCTGCATTTAGTCCGCCAGTCTATAAACTACATCCCAGCGACTGCTGCTGCATGTTTTTACACTATGCAGGGATCAAGTGCATGCATTTCAACTACATCTCTACTTGCTTCCGAAGGGGTGTAACTGGGCTATAACAGGGTGGTCTTATGTGGGCAGTGTTCAGTGAGGAAGGGTGGATGGAATTGCTGGCTGTTCAGGGTAAGTACGCCTGTTTTAGAAACATCTTTTGCAACTGCGTACTGACGATGATCTGCATAAAACCAAGCGTACAGATAGGGCGGCGGTTCACCACAACTCTACATAGGTGCACACATGGACATTTAGGCCCTGATTCAGAGCCGGACACTCTGACCAGAGCGCTCGCTCTGAATCAGGGCCCACCTCCATTAAAATGGAGCGTCCTCCTGGACGCTCGTATAGCTGTGGGTCACCACCCACAGCATATACGAGCATCCAACAAGATGGTCGCGATGGTCTTGACCATCGCACTTGCGAGTGAAACCCTGTGGTCGGGTTTCTCAACCGCAAGGCCAGGAGTGATTTAGGGCTCTATTTATTAACATTATTTTTACTAAAATAAAGTGAAAAAGGGTGTTTTCACACCCTTTTCACATTATTTTAGTTTCACCTGTAGTTATTACAGGGCAATTGGAGTAGAATTAGTAAAATTCTACTCCAACCCCCAGTATCACTTATTTTTAGTAAAGCAGATCGCATTTCCCATAATTGCAATGGGAAATGTGATCCGACCACAGTTACTAAAAATAAATTGTAAAAAAATACCGGGGGAAGCCCTGTGATAATAACGCCACCTGGAGGTGGCGTTATCCAGGGTCTCCCCCGGTTACCGGGCTCCCACTCTGCTCTAACGGGGAGAGCAGAGGCGGGAGCCGGTACCAGTAATCAGCTATGTGGTCTAAGCAGACCGCAAGCTGATTACTGTAAAAAAAAGAAAAAAAAAATTAAACATTTTTTTTTTTTACTTACCTGAATCCAGGGACCGGTGATCGGGCCTCCGGTGATGGCTCCTCTCCTGTCAGCTAGTCTCCCATAGTACACTGGGGCCCGGTCATCAGGTGATCGGGCCCCAGTGCAGTATGGGAGATCACTTGATCGGGAAGCCAGGAGAAGATCACCGGAGGCCAGGAGGATGCAGGTAAGTGTAATGAAGGGAGGGGGGGTCGCAAGGGGTCCGCGATCGCGGGGGGCGGGGCTTAGCGCCGGTGGGGGGGCAGCAGTGGCGGTGGGTCGGCGCATGCACGGGCTCTTAGTCGCGGTATTTTTTCCGAAAATACCGCGACTAGAGTGCGGATGGGTTCCGCAGGGACAGAGCTTTATCGCAAGCTCTGTCCCTGAAAGGGATTTATAGTAAATCCCTGTGATATTGCCTGAATTCGCAATGCGAATTCACTCGGTAATATCACACTACAATCCGCATTCAATATGCGGATTGTAGTAAATAGAGCCCTTTGGCTCTATCAGAGCCAAAATCACTCCCACTGACATCACTAGTGATGTCAGTGGGGCCGGCTTCAGGAACGCCTCCGTCTGGCAGGCACGCCCCCGGAACGCCCACCAAAGGGGGCGTGCTGTCAATCAACATCGACAGCCCGCCCTCTTTGGTGCGAGACCCGGAGCGATGGAAAGTCCTTCGCTCGCCGGGTCTCGCGCATGCGCAGTGGGGAACATCGACCCACTTGTGAGCGTACTGCCGCTTGCGAGTGGGCCTGAATGACCCCATTAGTTCCATGCACGCAGTGGGGGGCAATGATGTCCAGCTCAGGTTAAACTCTGCATGAGCCCTTTATTTTTTCCTTTATAACGGGCAAAAATATCCTTCAACAAATTTTTTAAAACATGGGCTGTAGGAGATGCGGAGGCGGCTGTCAGCTTTGCTGTCATTCATTCTGTACATATTAGAATTCATACTACCGCCCTTATAAAGCTGCACATTATGGTAGAATCACTATCTAATTACTAGCAAGCACACTTAACAGGTCTGATGTTATAATGTAACCCTACACAAGTAAATAGTTCTAATGTAACTACATTAAGAACAAGTCTGCCTTAATGGAAAACGTACTTGTGTGATGCTGAATGTAGTGTATTAAAGGTACTTAGGAATAGTACAATAAGTACTAATCGCATAGGGTTTGTGGAATATAATGGTACGGAAGCATCAGGCAAAGCTTAGCCTCTTCCATCTGCTCAGTCCTTTATTTAGTAATGTAAGACGATAATAACTCGCCAATGCATCATAAAGAACAAGTTATACATGATATAAATGCATTTACATTTGCTGCCGTTAATGCTAAGCAGCTGTAATCTCTTATTTATGCACAGCCATATACACACACATATATATGTCACGGCTAAAGTGACTCTTATGCTTTACAGACAGGGTGGGTACTCTCTAGGGATCTATTACCGGTTCCCTTTTCTGTAATAGCAGCAGCTGGCTTCATTTTGATAATCTCATAGGACTGACATTGGGTTTGTCCAACTCATTTTACTGCCTGAGGTGCGGATTGTGGCATGGCCATATTTTGACACACAAAACAGTAATTGTATTATAGTGGTGCGATCTACTGTACTGTACTGCCATAAGACTGGAGAACAGGTTTAAAATGGTCTCAGGGGCCTATGTATCATTGGTGGCTATTGGGTGGTGGTGGTGGTAACTATCATTATGTTTGGCTGCGATTGCATTGAATCCCAGTAAAATTGCATCTATTCAGCTGGTCTAATTTCCCTGTTATCATTCCAGCTGAATGATAAGTTCTCTATGTGATGGAGCAGAATGCATCAAAGTTGTAGTAAACCTAGTAACGGCTGATGTGTGCCCAGTGTGTGTGATCATTATACCATAACAATATAAACACTTCAAACTTATCTAAGAATAAAGACACGGAGACCGTAATGGATTTTAAAACAGGTCGGCTATTTATTTAAGAAATTAATTTAATTATTTTAAATATTGTATGGTGGCTGGAAGGACGGCACTTACACAGAGCAGCCCAACAATGCAAACTCAACAACAAAAACAGCATTGCGGGCGGAGTCCGCCCTGTGGATGTCAAACACTGCACATGGGTATTAAGCATAGACCTTCTACCAAACACAATACCATCCTTAGATGGCTGTACTGCCCCCCGTAGAGGTGGTACAGTACTTCTCTACAAATAGATAGAAGGTGAGCACACCCAATGCACACACACTACACCCGGGCTGATGATAAGCCGTACTTCCCGCCAATGCAAGATTCTACCTCAGAGAATCGCAGCCCGCCACCATACACACTAAGCCATCTGACCTATGCTTGCGAACAAACTTCCCACAAACAAAAACCAAACCAGCCTCCGTCATATGCACCCCATCAGGCCTATAGAGATGCTTATCATGGTACCGTATTAACGGATGTGTAATAACCAAACCTGTATGAGACAGCATAAATTTTGTCACTGCAGCATTGAATTTTTGTACGAGCCTCATCCAAAGCCTTAGGAGAACGAGCTCCACGCCACTTTTGCCAAGGGGTAATGCAGGACCACATACATGTACAGAAAGGCCAAGCATCCATAATGAGGAGGAGGTCTGACCCAATGTTAAGCCGTAAATCAAGGGCAATTCTGGAACCAATATCATTCCCACCAAGATGTATCACCAGCACTTTGGGTACACCAAATTACCGTACGGCAGCTACAAGAAAAATTAATAATTTAAGATAGAGTAAATAACAGAAAAGCAACAGACAGGAGTGTCACACAAAAATGTTGATTATAACTAAATTCTAAACTAAGCAGTAATTAATGTTTAATTTGAATGACAAACTTTAAAGTATAAAATGAAAGTTAATTAAGATATATTGTATATTCAGCTTAATTTTAGCTGCCTAATGAAACATTGAACAAACGCATTCTAATTTTAAGTTTTTAATCTAGATTAGCTTGGACAACAGTAGAGAACGATAAGGAAAAACAGGGAGTGTAAGGGGGAGGGGGGGGTTGGATGTAAAGAGGAAAAAACAGAACAACTCGGCGAGAGGTAAACCAAAAACCTGCTGAGGGACTGTATGTTTGGCTGAATTAGTCCGTCTAGACAGGTAAAATAAAATCCCTCAAGACCCCCACTTGTTACAAGCGACAAGTGGTAAGTATTACCCCAGTAGGATGGACAGGGGAGACATAACAAGACAAACTACACACAGAAAAAACAAGAAGAACAAAGAACAAACACATGACACATAGGCAAACAAAACATTAAGAAATACGCAACAGTAGTTTCGACCAGAGGCCACCGGCCTAACATAACGCTTATAGCAATGATCTGTGGAACCGACAAGCCAGCTGTGGCGGCAGAAGTAGCTGCGCCAATTCTAAAAGAATGGGTACCGAAATCCCTTGGGGAGAGGCCGATGTGAAGCAAACAGCGTCTATAAATGAATTGGAACTGATATTTCATAAGAGGCGAACAGTCAGCATGAAGCAACCATGCGCCGTCAACTACAACTACAGGCCGCAATGCCATGTAAAGTTTTGCCAGATGAACTGGGCAACACGGTCATCTTTGCAGGCCATTAGGGAGACCCAACGGCTGCGATTAATTTGATCAGTCTTAAAACGCCGTATTTTGAACAACACAGCCCCCTCACCAATACTGACAGCCGAACGGGACATGGGCGAAAACGTTAATTTAGAAGGGGCAACTAGTTCCGAAATTTGGAAGGCGCCATGAAATGCCATCGAAAATGCTAACCAGAAAAGATTAGCTTCAAAATGAGAAACCACAACCTCAGGCACTGCAGCTAGAAGCTCAAGCAATAGGGGAATATCGATCGGCCTGCTCTTATCAACTGGCTGAAGTAAGGCGCAAGCCCAACCCTTAAGTGCCTTAATAACGGCAAAGACCTTTGTAAGGTTTGGACACCCTTTCAGACACGAAAAGAAGGTAATGCCAGCCAGCATGCGCGAAGCTACCGAACGGGACCGACCAGATACATAAAGACTCCAAACAAAAGAAAGCATTGAGCAATGCGTGCTCTCGCCCCAGCGTCCGCGGTGATGGAGATAGGCTTCCCATTCGGACCAACCCTTCTAATAGGCCCGCAACGAAGCCGGGGCAAGGGATTGCTCGGCTAGGACCACCATGCCGGCTCGATGACCTGCCAAACATAGGGTGGGCAAAGCTCACCAGCTAAACAAGCTTCAGGAGCGGGCAACCTAAACCTATCCCACTGAAAATGGGAGAGCGCGTCAGCAATGTTATTGTCCGAGTCCTGAATGTGAATCGCCTTGAACAAGATGTTAAATTGTAAGCAACGCAGCGCTAACTGCGCGAGTGATCATGAGGCCGGCAAGGAAGAGGCGCACTATTCATTAACAGCGTGCACAACGCCTAGGTTGTCACATCTAAAAACAATACTCCTATCGCGCAAGTCGGGGGACCACAGTTCCAGCGCCACCATAATGGGAAACAATTCCATGAGTAGCATGTCTTTAGTTGAACCCCTGGAAAACCACTCCGCAGGCCAGGGGGCAGCGCACCATGACCTTTCGGAGGTAACACCCAAAGCCAGACGAGCCGGCCGCGTCAGTGAACAACTGTAACTGATAGCTGGGGACCGGAGAGGGCAGCCACAAGGGAACCTCATTAAAGTCGGCCAGAAAAGAGAGCCAAATAGAGAGATCCCTTATTAGTACAGCAGAGAGCCAAGTAAAATGGTGTGCTCTGTGAACACCCGCGGTGGCTCACTGGAGCTTCCTGGAAAATACTCTACCCATGGGGATCACCCGGCATAAGAAATTGAGCAAACCCAGGAGAGACTGTGCTTGCCACAGTGTCGCCCTACCCGCAGCCAGGAAATCCTGAATGGCATGTTTCAATTTGAGAATTTTCTCAGCTGGAAGCCTGCAGCAGCCATCCGCGGTATCGATTTCGATACCCAATAGGACAGTAGGGGGACGAGGCCCAAGGTTTTTTCGTGGGCAATCGGAACCCCAAAAAGAAAAAAGGGGGCCTGAATGGATCCTAACAAAAGCCCCACAACGTGGGGAATCGGCAAGGCCAACGCACAGACCCCATAGGCAAGCACTTGTCTATGTAATATCCGTCGTCCAAGCGAAAAATATGAGATATGGTAAGAACTTACCCTTGTTATCTCTATTTCTACAAAGTCCATAGGGTTCCACAGGATACCTTGGGGGTATAGGTGATGACGTCAGTCTTCAGGCACCACAGAGTTAAAGTTTTCAGCCTCCCAGGATGCATCTGGGTCCCTCTCCCATACCCCGCCCCCGGGCCAAGGCATCTCAGTTACGTCACAAGCCATAGGCCGGAGGAGGAGAAGAAAGAGAGAGAAGAAAAAAATCTGGACACTCACAAGAATCACATTCTCACCATAGGGAGACGGAAAAACCGGTGACCAGAATAAAGCCCATCTGCAGTACAGGTGCAACAGGGCGGGAGTCCTGTGGAACCCTATGGACTTCGTAGAAATAGAGATAACAAGGGTAAGTTCTTACCATATCTCATATTTTCTACTTCAGGGTCCATAGGGTATCCACAGGATACCTTGGGGATGTCCCAAAGCAGTATCCTTTAAGGGTGGGGACGCTCCTGTGCTGAGAGGAGAATCCGCCGCCCGAAGGAAGCATCCTGAGAGGCAAAGATGTCAAAAGCGTAATACCTCACAAAGCTATTGACAGAAGACTACGTAGCAGCCTTGCAGATCTGAACTGCAGAGGCACCACGTCTAGCTGCAAACGAAGGACCCACAGACCTAGTGGAATGAGCCCTCACCAAGGAGGGAACTGGAAGACCTTCATGAAGATAAGCTTCTGAAATTGCCATACGAATCCAGCCTGCCAAAGTCTACTTTGAAGCAGGCCAACCCTTTTTACGGAAGCCATAGAGGACAAACAAGGCGTCCGACTTCCTAAAAGAAGAAGTGCGGTCAACATAAATTCTCAATGCCCGCACAACATCCCAAGTGGCGTCACCCACTGAAAGTCCAGGTGAATTGAAAGCCGGCACAACAATTTCTTCATTGATGTGAAAACTGGATACCACTTCGGGAAGAAATCCCGGACGAGTGCGAAGCACCGCCCTATTCCTATGAAAAATCAGAAAAGGGGGTCTACAAGAGAGAACCCCTAAATCCGAAATCCGTCTGGCCGAGGCAATGGCCAGAAGGAATATGGTTTCAGCTGTAAGCCATTTAAAGTCCACTGAGTCCAGTGGTTCAAACGGCGGCCCCTAGAGAACTCTCAGGACCACAGCCCAATTCCAAGGCGCCACCGGTGGAACAAAAGGTGGCTGAATGCGAAGAACACCTCGCATAAAGGTGTGCACATCAGGGAGCGCAGCAATCCTACGATGAAACCAGACTGACAGGGCAGACACCTGCACTTTCAGAGAAGCCAGGCGAAGCCCATGATCCAGTCCAGCCTGTAGGAAAGCCAACACCCTAGACAGGCGGAACTCCCTAAGGGAATACCCTCTAGGTCTACACCACCGGAAGAAAGTATGCCACACACGATGGTAGATTCTTGCCGAGGAAGGTTTACGAGCTCTTAGTATGGTTTGCACCACGGAGCTAGAAAAACCCCCTGGACTTTAGCATGACCGTTTCAACAGCCACACCGAGTCAGGTCCGGGTGAAGACAAGGACCCTATGACAGCAGATTCGGTCGTAATGGTAACCTCAGAGGAACGTCTACTGACAGACTCTGGAGGTCGGAGAACCAGTGCCGTCTGGGCCACTCGGAAGCTATCAACAGTAGCGTACCTCCTTCCTGATTTGAATTTCCGTAATACCCGCGGAAGAAGGGAAAACGGAGGGAAAAGGTAGGCAAACTGGAACGTCTACTAGAAGGACAGGGCATACACCAGAGACGCCTTTTCGTCTCATGTTCGAGACCCGTACACCGGCAACTTGTTGTTGTGCCGGGTCGCCATGAGGTCTATCTCTGGAAGACCCCACTTGTCCACTAGACTCCGAAAGACGTCCTGGTATAAAGACCACTCTCCCGGTTCCTCCTTGCTGGTTTAAATAGGCCACCGTGGTGGCGTTGTCCGACGGGACCTGCACAGGGTGACCCTGGAGAACCGGCTGTGCCTGCTGGAGAGCTCTTGACACCGCATGGAGCTCCAAAATATTTATTGGAAGCTCCGCTACCGCCCGAGTCCACTTGCCCTGAAACAAGTGTGGACCCGTGACAGCTCCCCAGCACCGGAGACTGGCGTCCATTGTTAACAGGACCCAGTTCGCCACCCAGAACGGGCGACCCTTGTTGAGGTGGGTCGTCTGCAAACACCAGGTTAGAGACAGGCGAACATCCGGAGTGAGCTCCATCGTCTGGGACTTGAAACACTGAGGCAATCCATTCCATCTGGACCGGATCAATAGCAGCAGAGGTTTGGAGTGAAAGTGGGCGTACTCCACCATGTCGAATACCGACCCCATTGAGCCCAATAACCTCTTTGCCAAGTGTATCGACACTCGACGACACGGCAGACAACTGCGCACCCTCAACTACAAAGCAAGGATCTTTTCCTCCGGCACAAAGATCCACTGCTGCCTGGAGTCCAATAAGGCCCCGAGGTGCAGGATCCTCTGAGACGGGGTGAGAGTGGACCTCTGCCAGTTTGTCAACCAGCCGTGACGTTGCAGTACCGCAATCGTCAGATCCAGATGGTGTAAAAGAAGCTCTGGAGACCCCGCTATCAACAAGAGGTCGTCCAGATAAGGCAACAGTCGGACTCCCTGCGTCCGCAGGAGAGCCGCCATGACCTTGGTGAATACCCGTGGAGCAGTCACCAGGCCAAAAGGCAGTGCCCGGAACTGGAAATGTTCGTTGCAGATTGCCAATCTGAGGAACAGCTGATGGCACAAAAGAATAGGAACATGCAGGTAAGCGTCCTGGATGTCCAATGACACCATGTAGTTCCCAGGTTCCAGTGCCAGAATAATGGACCGCAGGGTCTCCATCCGACACAGAGGCACCCTCAAGGACTTGCTGAGGGCCTTTAGGTTTAGTATTGAACGGTAAGACCCATTGGGTTTCTGCACCAAAAATAGAATGGAATAGAAAACCAGGCCCCTCTGGGAAATTGGAACATGCACTGCGACCAGCACCGGGTGAACTGAAGCAGGCGCCCCCCCTTTGGGGTCCCCCAAAAGGAGGCCTGGACCGTCAGGCCGCAGGTTTGTTATCTGACCTAGGAGCCGGACGTCTGGTACTCCAGACATGTTTCTTGGGCTTGGACAATTTCTTGGCCCCAGCCTGCCGTGGAAAGGACTGTACTTTAGGCCTACCTTGGGCCCTGTGAGGCCAAAAGGACGACCCACCAGCACTAGAAGGAATCATAGCAGACAGAAGACTTGCAGATTTTGCTGCTGCCAACGTAACTACAATTTTGTCCAGATCTGGACCAAATAGTACCTGTCTAGACCTTCTAATCCCTTTTTTGGAATCCGCGCCCGCTTTCCAAGAACGCAACCATAAGGTGCGACGAGCAGCCACGGCTGCAGAGGAGATCCTAGAGGTGAGCATACAAATATCTAAGGCCGCTTCATTAATGTAAGTGGCCGAGTCTCGGAGATTGCCCACTAACTCGGTCTGTTCAGCCGAACAGTCAGAGTCCAAAGACGCCTCCAAATTATCCGCCCAGCGCTCCATAGCTCTGGCTACCCAACACGCGGCCAGAGCCGGTCTGGATGCTTCCCTGCAAGGGAATAAACGGATTTGAGGCAGATCTCCACCTTGCGGTCAGTGACATCCTTCAAGGATGACATCGAAGGCATAGGCAACGTGGCACTTTTGACTAGGCGTGTGACATGTGAATGCACTTGCGTAGGGGATTCCCGCTTAGAAAAATAATTGACCGCAAACGGATAAGCCACGGCTAAGCGTCTCTGGGGCTGAAACCGTTTACCTGGATTTTTCCACGCCTCCTCTAAATGATCCACTAATTGATCAGAAAGAGGGAAAACCGTAGCCTCACCCTTAATATCCTTAAAAAGGCATATATGAATGTGGCCACCAAAGATCAATATCCTCAATAACTAAAGCCGAGCGGACCGCTCGAATAAGACCAGGGATATAAACCTTGGACTTAGCGTCCGGCTCTTTGGTACGGAGAGGTTCTTGGTCAGATAGATCCAGAATCTCCCCATGATCTGACGTCTCATCGTCATCCCCATAAGGAGCAGATAAAGACGCCACCGGCCGTTATGAGGCCGCAACACAGACTCCCCCTGTAAAACATCGGACAAATGCTGAACCGATGTAGTTAAGAGTATTAACCCACGCAGGCTCCGGAGAAACCTGGGAAGGGACAGGGAGACTGTGGGGTACCATCAATTGTCTCTGGAACACCAGCATGGGTGACGACACCACTGACTGCTGGGACAAACCTGTCTGGGTAAACGCAGGTGGCGGAGCTAGCTGGCCCACAAGGGTTGTAAGCGCCTTAGCGAAACAAGCCCAGGGAGGTTCCTGTACCGGGACCGTGACCATAATCGGCCGTGACAGTGCCAGGCATTGGGGGCATAACCCCTCCGCGTTACCCTCCCCCTCCGCTATTGGTACCTTACATTTAGTACACATGAGCTGGAGAGGAAAATCAGTCTCAGACATGATGGTAAGTATGTGACACTCACACCTATACGTATTGGTATAGTGTGAATAACACCCTGCACACCGCGCACCGCAAGGGCTTTGAGCAGAGCAAGATCAGGGACAGTAATAAAGCTGACAGTAGAAAGTGAAAGTACAGACAGCAGGCTAGCAGTTCAGTCACATACAATGCAGAAGAAACAAATCCCTGCACTATTAGCGCTGATTCTCAACTACTCAGACTGGTAGGACTCAGCGCTGCATACACTGACCTGTGACAAACAGAGGAGAGGTATGCTGGGGGACCCAGACCGCAATGCTACCGCTCACAGGCTTCCAGCAGTGTTCACCATGCTTTAAAGATGGCCACCGAGGAGCAGAAGATGAAGGAGGCCGGCCTGGGGAGGACAGCTGACACACTGTGGCCAATCAGGCAGAGCAGAGAGGCTGTGTGCAGCAGGGGAGGCGCCGGCTGTGAGACAGGGAAAGCACGCTCCCCTGGCATGCATTTAACCCCTGGGACACCTCAGCGCATGCCGCTCAGCAGCGGCCCGCTGTCCCAGGGGGTAGTGGAAGCGCAGGTTGGTCGCCTGGCTCCACGCTGCAGCCAGTCCACAGGGAGCTCCCTGCCTGGGGACTCAGGACCATGTGACCAGCGGGGACCCACCGCGGGACCCCGTTGCTTACCTGCATCCCCTTGGATCCAGCCATGGTCCAAAACATCTGGGGACACCGCTAGCCGTGACCCCAGATGTCTACCAGCATCCCCGGATCAGTACCGGCGTTCTGGTACCGGCGGGGTGTAGGGGAGACGGCATGGACGTCAGTACTGACTGTCCATGCTGTACTCCCAGATGTGCAGCCAGCGCTGCCTTTAAAAGAAACTTCAGGGGCTCTTCATAGCCCCCCTCTGCACAGTGCCTCCGACTCCGGCCAGGCACCGACGAAACTGAGATGCCTTGGCCCGGGGGCGGGGTATAGGAGAGGGACCCAGATGCATCCTGGGAGGCTGAAAACTTTAACTCTGTGGTGCCTGAAGACTGACGTCATCACCTATACCCCCAAGGTATCCTGTGGATACCCTATGGACCCTGAAGTAGAAACCCGTGTACCTGAACAAGTCAGGGTGCAAGGGCAACCAGCAAAAAAAAAAACGATTCAACATCTACCTTATCCGTCAATGCGCCGGGTCCAAGAGCCATGACTAGCTCCAGCGCCTCATCGAAAGACTGATAAGACACCGAGCAAAGCTCCCGCGGAATGGCATCATTAACTGAATGGCCAGATGGGCAAGACACATGCTGAATGAGCCAAAAAGAACCCGGCGTCTTCTTAGAGACCACGCTGATGGGGGACAACACCAAACCCGCTATTGGCGGCTCGAGAAAGGGACCAACGATGCGACCTAGCCACACCTCCTTAAGGACTTTGTCCCCAACGATGTGCGGCAGCTCTATAGCAGACCGAATGTTACGTGAAGAACCCGTAGGCACGACTGAAACTATCGGCAAACGAAAAACAAACTTAAAAACTGTCACTCAAAAACGGAGCCGCAACTGTGTCAGGGTACCATGCAAGCCCTTTAGCCATTGCAACTGGGTTAACAGGGGAGAAAACTTTAACTAATAGGCCCTGGGCCAGCAGGCTTTCCGGGAGCCGTGGACGCAACGGGTTTCGAGCAGCCGGAAGCTGGGTGGGCATTGCTGCATTTGCTACAGAGGTGGCGAAAACGACACCGCTGGCCAAATGAATGCTGAGTTGAGTTAAATGCAAGCATTTACCCTTACTACTATTGGACGGGCCTGGACGGCTAGCTCCCAATTTTCGTCGCTGGTTAACCGCGGCTGGGGAAAATTTTGGGCCCTGAGTGATGTCGAGCCAAACCTCAACATCCTTGCACCCAAAGTCAATCACGGGGAGCCTGTCCTGCCTACGACTAAATTTTTTGTCGCAAACACTCCATGTAACCCCTCGGCCGGACCTTTGCATACTATGAATAAGATGAAAGTACCAAATGATATTAGGGTGTTCAGTGGGGCGAGTTTCGAAACAGCAGGCCGAGAAGACAAATATCCCAGCCTGCCAATTAGAATAAGTCTGGAAAGCTTCCAAACCAATTCCGCCTTTGTGGTTAGCGGCTCGCAATTCCTTGCGCATGTTATCTGTAAGGAAGAATACATCTATATAACGTCCCTTCCGTATTGTGTCATTAACGCTAGGGCGGGGGCCTCTCAGGACCGCGGTGTTCGCGCAACGAACCACCCCTGCATCAGCACTGTCAGCGGGCGCCTTATCATCACGGGGGGCATGGCGATTACGCCGAGGCTTCCGCAAGCGCCTGTCGGCCTCAATCCTAGCAAACTTAGCTGCACGCTTGCGCGTCTTGCAAGCTTTCTGGGAGGGGCTAATATCGCTGGAGTCGTCAGAGGTGGAATAACTGACATCGCTAAACGTAGAAAGAACTGGTCGAACACTCACCATCTGCCTCAACCAGGGGATCAGCGTGTCTACCGGATTGATGAACACCAGAAGTCGTCACGTCATCAGCAACCCTTGAGGGACCATTGGACTCTGCAAAATATGGCGCAAGGCCCACTCGGGCCAGGGCAGAATGTGGATCCCCAACAGCAAGATGCGTGCCAGACAAACCATCCACATAGCCCCGTCAGTCTCGCTGACAGCCGAGGTGTCATTTGTCTGCAGCAGCGCAGCCTGTGACGTGGCGGTAGTGTAGCATAGGAGCCACTGGGTTGCATGGCACAGCTTGTGCATTAGGAGGGAGGGCCGCAAACATGGGAGGAAACCAGAGCATCCGGAAGCCCACGCAAGCACAGGGAGAATATACAAACTCCACACAGGTAGGGCCGTAGCGGGAACCGAACCCATGACCTCAGTGCTGTGAAGTGTAATGCTAACCACTACACCATCTGTTTTGCCCTACAGGAAGCTGTTATAGCAGCAACAGGGGCTGGAGGCCCAGGGACATGAGCAGTCGCAGAGGGCACAGTAAGGGGAGAGGTAGCCCCCGGCAGCACAGCAGGGCCAGCCTGCGCTATATCAGTAGTGGCACTAGTCCCCGTCCCCCGCCTAGCCCTAACATGGCAGCCATTAGAGGCACCAGCAGAAGCGGCTACATCAAAATGGCGGCCACTAACGCCGCCATCGGAGCTGGGAGAGACCTAACCCCCATCGCCACAGCCCGCAGAAGGACCGCGGGTGGCGGGGGTGGTGCCAAGCGGCGTGGGCGCTTCAACATGTATGGTGACTGTATACAGGGGAACTACACAGGCATAGAAAAGGAGGCAGGAGGAGCACAGGAATAGAAAGGGAGGCAGGAGGAGCACAAGAATAGAAAAAGATACAAAAGGAGGTAGATAGGTGGCCAATGAAGACCAAAAAGGGGGTTAAGAGTTAAAGGAGATATAGAGAGTAAAGAATGTATGAAAGAGTAAGAGTGTATGTGTTTAACTGTGGACACAGTACATGACCAAAATGTTCCCAGGACAGAGGCCTCAGGCTTGTAAGCCTGGCCTTAAATAAGCTCAGTCCCTACTCCTCTCACTAAGGATTTCATAGGTTGGGCCCAACACAATGATCACCACCCAGGGCAAAGCCCAGCCTCCTGGTTTAAGTCACTCCTGGCACATACGAGCCCTCCGTTATTCTTTTAATCTCTAGAAGCGGGTGTAATATGTAATACACAAGTGTTATAATTACTTATTTAAGCAACTTATTTAACCCATTCTCTGCTGAGGGTTTTCTTGCCTCTGTGACCATTTTTTATCGTTTGCGCTTGCCATGTTCCAACATAAATATCACTGATTTTGTTATGCGGTACCTTGACACATTATATAGATATTTATTTTTCGGAAGGCTTTGTATTTCCAGAAAATACCTCTAGTCTCTTTGCTCATCATAACACTTTAAATAAAATATTTTTTTTCTTGTCTAAATGTGTTAGAGTACTATAGTGGCTCTGCCAAGGACTCCTGGTTCTCTAAACTAAAAATCTTACCACATTATATGAGGCGGGGACACCTTTTTAAGATTAGCACTAGATGGGGAACATTTGGGTTTTCGTCAGAAGACAAGACAGTAACTACTAAGGGGACACATGCATGTTTCCTGGAAGGCCGCTGATATATTTGTTAGTATGGACTATAAAAAAGTTTAAATGTAATATTTGCCTCTCGTTCAATTTGCATTTTACATGCTTCAAGCAACATGGGTACTTCTTATTTACACTTTCCTGCCATATACTCTAATGTGTATGATTTGTGTACTATATTTGTGAGTAGTTTGACCATCGTTTGTGTTTTTACAGGGGTGCTCCTTGGTTTTAGGCAGGCTTTTCCCATTCAGCTAACAGACTTACATTTTTGCCAGCTGAGAGCTGGCAAAGATGAAGTCTCTACATATTCTAATTATTATTATTATTATTTATCAATAATAATAACACCCCTGGATAGCTAGCGGAGGTAGGCTATTGAAAGACCTCGTGGTTAGGTTTTCCTTCACGGACATGCAGACGTTTTTCCATCCCATAAAAAAACTTTTTCCAATACTAACAATTCCAACACTTTCACTATATGATACGTAGTCGACTGACATTAGGGCTCATTGGTACTATGGGTCTTGCCTCCACTCTGTATGCAGAGCTTAAATCATCTGGGTCAGATCTGAGAGACCCACATGAAATGTCCTGGGAGGCGGACCTGGGGGAAACCCTAGATGACGATGACTGGGAGGACATATATGCTAATGTAGCACCTAGCTCTGTATGTGTTCATATTAAGGAAAATGCATATAAGCTACAAGTGGCATTATGTCTCTTCCAGATGAAATAAAATGAATCCAGAAGCTTCTAGTATGTGCTGGAGATGGGGCACAGCGGTGGAGTTCCCTGGTGCATTCCCCCCTTTTGGCTGAGATTCAATCCTTAATTAACTGACCTGGATCTTCTTGTACCCTTTGTTCCTAAATACTTCCTTTTACCAGTGGGTATCTTAGATGTAACCCACCATCTTCATGAAACAATATGGGACATCATGTCGGCTGCTACCAGTCAACTAGCAGCGAAATGGAAACAGACACACCAAGCCTACAAGAAATGGTCTGCCATACTTATACGATGGATACTTATACGATGGAATACATGACAAGCATTCTCCGTGATTCCTCTAAGGCCTTCTTTAAAAAATGCTAGCCATGGACCTCTCGCTGTAGCACAATTTTCAAACCGTGGGATTTGTATATCTATATATTTACACAATAAAACATCTAATACTCCATGAAGCCCCCAGGAGGACTCGGCACCAATGATTCCCCCCACCCTACTCCCCTCTCCCTTCCTAGTCCTCTTCCCTCTAGCAGGTGGCCACCCGGCTATCTTCTATCTTCTCACTCTCTCTTCTCGATTCTTGCTACTTCCAGCTACCACACTAATGCTGGGTACACACTGGCCAACATATCGGCCATTCAGTTGAACGGCCGATATATGGTGGGCGCATCAACAGGTGTGTACCAGTGATATGTATGTGAACGACGGTGTTCACAGACATATCACGTTGGCTGTGCAGCACATCCAATGGCCGATATGTGTATGTATATATATATATATATATATATACATAAACCCAAGCATCGGCGGCACTCACGGTTTTTAAATAATGAGGACAACAGCCCAATCTGTTTCAACGTTTCGGTATATTTCAACCGTCGTCAGGAATATATATATATATATATATATATATGAAAAAGCAATCGGCAGCACTGGGAGACTTAGAAAAAGTTTTCTTTAATGTGACACTAAATATCCCATAACCAACGTTTTGGGGCTCACGGGCCCCTTTGTCAAGGTAAAAAAAGTAGAAGGAAAAAAGCCTGCTTACCTTATATACGGAGGAAGTCCACCAAAAAAGAAAAGAAGTGGGGAGGACGCCGCCCGGGTCTCCTAGCGGCGCAGCCGGAGTCCCGCAGTGATGATGTCATGCCGCTCTGCATCTCCGGTTGTCAAGACAACCAGGATGCCAGCGTGCTGACGTGGCTTGCCGTCCCCCTGTGTAAATAAACAAACGATGAGAAAGGATGAGAAGATAGGAAGCTGGATAAGACTGGACAGCACACATAGAATAGAACCATAAATAATAAGCAGGGCAATCCTGTATCCCCAACACGTGATACATATGCATGCACATCAGGATGTAGGTCTAGTAGCTACCACACTACTCCTGGGGGTACTCTATATTGAATAAATACATAGAATAGCCGATTACATAAACGACTATAAATAATGTCCAGGCACAAAAGACAAAAAAAGTAAACACATGTCCAAGGCTGAGTCATCCCAGGGGTGGTCAAAGGGTTGCCTCACCAAAAAACATTGCAAATATGGGGATAAAACATACTGATAGCTATGAGCGGACATGGAATGTTAACCACGAGGAGCAAAATTAAAAAGTGAAAAGAGAAACAATGTAAAAACTATGAAAAAATATCTGAAAAATATGAAAACAGCCCCCTATAGGGCCAAGCATGTTAAAATATTAATTCAATGAAAGACACTCCAGGTGATTTTGTCGTTAAGGCCTGCGGGAATGGTGGTATTGAGCTTGAAGATCCATTTGGCTTCCACTTGAAGAAGCGTCTTCCTCTGTCTCCCCCTCTGATGGATTTAGGTACATGGTCAATAGCCATATGACGTAACGAGGATAAGGGATGGTTACTGCCAGCAAAATGCCTAGCAACAGGCTGATCTGAAGGCTTCTCTGAAAGTGCAGACTTGATGGCTGAACGGTGGAGGGCCATCCGTTCCTTCATCGATCTGGTAGTCTTGCCAACGTAATTCAACTTATAAGGTAAATAATGAATGACGAAGTACACGTCAACATATGCCTGATGTTAAAGATCTGATCAGTGTGGGGATGTTTGAAGGAAGTGCCGATTACCATATGGCGACATGTGGTGCAGCACAGGCACTTGTAGCATCCAGGGCCCTTAGATAAAAAATTAGTATTTGTTTGTTGGAAGACTCAAAATTTGTAACATCGGTATGCACTACCATGTCCTTGATGTTTCTGCCTCTTGTAAAGCATGCCAGAGGTCTCTTGTTCTTTATTAAGGGTAATTCCCTATCTGTAGAGACAATGGGCCAAAGTGCTCTGGTGGCTCGATGTATTACTGCACTAGTGGTGCTAGATTGGCTCTTCCAAGGAATTACTGCTTCAGGGTCCTTCTTCTTAACAGCAAACAGATCAGTTCTTGAGGTATTCAACACTTCCCATTTTTATTCCTGTAGTAATGAGGGATTGTAGCCTTTGTGTAAGAATTTGTTTACTACCACATCCAAGCTGCTTTCCAGATCCATGTGTCTGCTAGTGATCCTTGCCACCCTGATCATCTGGGATTTAGGGAGTCCCTTTTTCAGGGTTGGTGGGTGATGGCTGCTTGCCTGTAATAGCATATTTTTGTCAGTTGGTTTAGAAAAGACGCTGGTTTGGCTACAGCCTCCCTAAAGAGTAACTTGGACATCCCAATAATTAAGCGTGTGATGGATAGTTTGAAACGTTAATTTGATGGATGAATTTCTGGCATTGATATCATCCATAAGGTTGTTAAACCGTTCCTCTCCCCCGGACCAAAGCATGAACAGGTCAACAATATATCTTGTGAACAGGATGATGTAGCTAGATGTTACTGGATCTTTGAAGAACATGTCTAATTCTTCTTTGAACATAAATATGTTCGCATACGAGGGGGCTACATTACTCCCCATTGCGCATCCGGTTCATTGGAGAAAGAACTTTCCGTCAAATAAGAAGTAATTTCTAGTAAGTGTAAGCTCCAGTAGTTGTAGAAAAAAATCCTGGTCGATGCATACAACTTTCTCTGTGCGCAGAAACTCCTTCATAACTTTAAGGCCTTCCCTGTGGGGAATAGAAGTGTAAAGACTACACACGTCCATGACACACATAAGTGTGATGTCTAGGATGGGTCCAATGTTATTCAAAAGGGTAAGGAAGCTGGTGGTGCCTTTAATGAAAGTCGGTTGTTTCACCACTAATGGCTGTAGGATGGTATCATGAAATTGAGATACTGGTTGGTATAGACCCTCCCTCGCTGAAATATATATATATATATATATACATAAACACAGAACAATGGCACTCCGCTGGTTTTATAGAATCTGAATAAATATACTCAAAAAGCCAGATAGATAAACCAACCTTTCGGGCTTTATTCGCCCGTTTTCAAGGAGATATAAAATAGAAAATCGTATAATTTACCTTATATACCACCCCAGTGTAAAGCAGGCAAACCGGCAGTGTTTCCTGCCGCTTGAGTATATTTATTCAGATTCTATAAGACCAGCGGACTGCCTACTGTGTTTTCTGTGTTATTCCCTGACGAGCACCCCGGCAATTATTATATAGAGGTATAGGTGTGCCGATCTGTCTGGATTGTGTGTGTGTATATATATATATATATATATATATATATATAGATAGAGAGAGAGAGAGAGAGAGAGAGAGTGTCGAAAAGTAATGCCTACATGCTACCAACTAAAATTTTATTATAGATACATATTTTAAAATTTGCAGTAAAATACTTTGAAGTCTTAGTAACAGAATGGCTCTACTCAAAATATTCGCCATCTGCCCTCAAACATTTTCTCCACCTCTCAACCCAAGGTGTGAATCCACTTTGGAAAAATTCCAGTGGTTGGTGTTTGACCCTAGAACGTATGACGATTTTAACAAATCTCTGTGTCTTCAAAATGTTGACCCCGGAGACAGTATTTGAGAGGGCCAAACAGATGAAAGTCAGAAGGGGCCAAATCAGGACTCTATGGTGGATGTGGCATTATTGCCCACCCCATTTTGGCAATGGCCGCAGATGTTGCCATCGAAGTGTGAGGTCTGGCATTGTCGTGGTGTAAGATGACATTTGACAGTGGAATTGTTGACCTTTTTTTGCGGATGGCTTCTTTCAGCTTCTTAAGTGTAATAATGTATTGATCACTGTTGATTGATTGGTTTGGTTCCAAGTAATCGATGAGAATAACACTTCGGCAATCCCAGAAGAATGTGGCCATAAATTTGTTTACGGATTGCTGTGATTTAAACTTTTTTGGCCTAGGTGAACTTGGGTGTTTCCATTGTTTTGATTGGACCTTTGGACCTTTGTTTCTGGGTCATAAAGGAATACCCAGGTATCATCTCCTGTTTTTACAGTATGTTTTTCAAAAACGTCTCAGGGTTGGCTTCAAAGTTGGTCAAAAGGTAATTTCACACTTCCACCCTCTGGGCCTTATGATCCCTGGTTAATTGCTTTGGAACCCATTTAGCACACACGTTACAATTTCCCAAATCATTGATTAGTGTTTCTACAGTGCCATGGCTACATTCAGGTTCATCACTGATATCTCTGATGGTCTGATGGTCACACGACGGTCTTTCTGAATCATGGCATTGACTTTGTACCATGAGGTTTGTCACATATGGACGATTCTCCTGATTGAAAAAACTTCATCCACCTTCTGACATTGCTATAGTCAATTGTATGCTCACCATACACTTTTTTCAGTCTTCTGTGGATTTCTGTAGCACTACAGCCATTTTTTTTCCAGAAATTCAATGATGTCGCTTTGTTTC
This sequence comes from Taudactylus pleione, assembly GCA_031769625.1. Taxonomy (NCBI): domain Eukaryota; kingdom Metazoa; phylum Chordata; class Amphibia; order Anura; family Myobatrachidae; genus Taudactylus; species Taudactylus pleione. The sequence continues at coordinate 2,230,778 of JAUIMM010000141.1, read as the reverse complement.
ATCTTGGATTCCATGGTATTTCTTGGACTACCGAAACAAAAATACATATATAGCTACAGACCTATTAAACTACAAACTGACAAAGTTTAAAATAAATGTTGCATATTATTTTAGAGTTACTGTATGAGCATTTAGGCATTACTTTTTGGACAACTCTCGTGTATATAATCTGCAGATATATCGGCACATCGTACCGTCTGTAAGATAAGTAAGATAATGATATTAATAACAACAACATGTATGTATAAACGGCAGACAAAGAGACAGGAGGACCCAGCTTACAATCTTACAAGTGTCACATACTGTATTGCAGATTGGACCAGTCACAAAACAATGAATAACAGTGCTCTGGGGCTATATGGTCCAGTCACACAGCATTGTTAGTTTGTGGGTCAAAAGATTATAGCATATGGAAAGAGAATAAATGTACGTTTTTGAGTGAAACGTGTAGAAGTAATCAGGCAGAATTGTCTTGGGAGACAAAAGTGTGGTTCAGGAATTGATGAGGCTTATTGAAGGAAAGTCTTGTGTAAGGGAGGGCATTCCACAGAGAGGCTGCAGCCTGAAAATAGTCCTGTAATCGGCAATGGGAGCAGGCAATGAGTGCAGATCAGAGCGGATGGGGCAAATTGGTTGAGGGAAGAGATGTATATTGTTGTAGTTTTGATAATGGCTTTGTGTGCTGGTAGAAGTATTTTGTATTGGTTTTGGTAATGGGCAGACAATCAATGTAGGGAGTGAAAGAGTGGTAGAAAATAGATTGCAAGGAAAATTAATCAAGTCACTGTGTTCAAAATAGATTGTAGTTATGAAAGTCTGGTTAGGGGAAAACAGCCAGAAGGGAATTGCACTTATTAATGTTGGTTATTATTAGTTCTTGTTTAAAATGTCTGCAATGTCTTGTCTGATACAGATGTATCCTTATATACTGTGGCTTTAGTCATGCCAAATAGCCCGCCACCGCATGCCAGGTCCCGAGCGACTGGGTCGTGCTGAGCATCTATCTTGCATAAATAAAACAACTGGCAGTGACAAAACTACATAGCTAGATTACACTGATCATTGTGATGTACATCTGTGTGCGAAGGATCTGAATCTGCCTATGAACTGCTAGGAAGCAGCGGCTGCGTTTTTTCACCACGCCAAGTTCCGTTGTGCTTCATCTGCGGCTTTGTATACGTGTGAAATAAATACCTGTGCAATTAATGCTGCAGCCTAGATTCTTTAGTACATGATGAGCGGCGTTTCGCTGTGCATTGTACCGAATTAGAGCACAGAAAAGAACGGTATAGTACACCTCTCGGAGCGTCTGTCGCGCTGCACCACTCGCACTGTTTGGCTTATAGATGCTAGGTGTATGAGGTCACATCTATACATGTACATCATGGAGATATTTCTTAGATATGTACAATATACCAGGATTTCGCTACACATTGGATGTGACGAGCCCCCAGTAGTGCCCCTTATGCAGTGCCCCCCTTTAGTGACCCTTATACAGTGCCCCCAGTAGTGCCCCTTATACAGTGCCCTTATACAGTGCCCCCAGTAGTGCCCCTTATGCAGTGCCCCCAGTAGTGCCCCTTATACAGTGCCCCAGTAGTAGTGCCCCGTACACATAAAACACACAGACACGCATAATTATACTTACCCGAATCTCCGCTTCTGCGCCAGCCACTGTCCGGTCCCACTTGGCACTATGAGAGAGACATCATGACGTCTCTTCCTTCACCCACTGCGAGAACCGGAAGGTGGAGCTCATGAGTGAGCTCCAGCCAGACTCCAGCTCTGGGTGCAGCACCCAATAAGAGTCTGTCTGACTCTTACTGGCTGCAGAGCTAAAACAAAAACACAGCCGGCTGTGATGCCATGTTTGTTTTAGTGTGTAGTGCCACGGACCGTACTGCCCTGGACGGCGGTGACAGCACCCAGGGCACATGCCCCGCTCAACCTCCCCTAGATATGCCACTGTTGGTATGCCCTATGCCAGATATAATAGGGACTATCGGGAGGTATGCAATTTTTTTATTTAAAAAAAATTTATCAAAGCATACTTGTATATTTTGTGTCAAAGACTATTACTCTTGTATAAGAGAAATAATATGTTTCTGTATAAGGTATTTTATTAGTCTAGTCAGTAAAATTGTGACCTTTTTGTCAATGGTATTGGCTGCGCCAAACCTTAACAGAGATACAGTAGGACTGGTCTTTTGTTTCAGAGGATGATGACAATCTTAGTTCTGCTACATGTACAGTATAATGATGCAATTCACAGCGAAATGTTTCATCCCAGGATAATTGCTTACTTGCCTGAGAGCAGGGGAGCACTATATGAAATTGTGAGTCTCCCAGACACTCCCGGAGAGTCAGCAAGTATGGTTCATCTAGGCAACATCTTTGTATTGTTTCAACAGACTATAAAATAAATAAACAACTCCGCCTGTTGATATAAATACATGCTAAAGAGCACAGAAGAAAAACATAATTTTGCATTTTTTTAAGTACTAGCTGTTGCCTGCGGCTTCACCCATGATGAGATTACTTCTGCCAACTTTTTTTTTTTTGAGGTGTTCTAGTTGTATTGATTTGCATAGGGGTCCTGTTGTGGGATTGGCCCACGTGACCAGCAGCGCTATACAGGGGGAGTGGAGATCCGAACGCAGGCATGCCTAATTATGCGAACGGCGTTTTATGGGAGTGCATACGGTTTATGGGAGTGCATAATTAACAAAGTAGCGTCATGGCACATGTGACATGGGAGGTTTTTACACTGACATGATCGTAGAGCTTAAGAGAGGGTATGGTCAACCTTAAGCTCTACGACCAGTTCCGATGGTTCTTGATGGTCTCGATTAATCCTTATATGCCCGGAGATGACGTGCAATGCGTACGAGAAGGGGGCGTATTTTTTGAATTCCGGCCGCTTCCTCCCCTTGGTCGGCCAGCTACCGATCCGAACTTAGGGACGCAACTTGCGAGGGAATCATTTGAATATCCGGCCCCTTTTCCCATACGACCGTGCGGCCGCTTCGACCGACTCTGAATGAGGTCCACAATCTCTTGTATTGATGATATCAATACATTTTGTTTTTGTTATTGCTCAGCTTTACCTTGACAGCTCGAGTTGAAACAAAGGGCAGATATGATGCAGCTTTCATGAAACTCTGGGCCTGATTCAGACCCTCTCGCGAGCGCACATCGCTCGAAAGCAGACCGATGGTCCCCCACTGCGCATGCCGGCTCCGGCGTGCGCATGTGCGAGACCCGGCCAGCGATGGGCGCTCAGTCGCTACGGGGCTCTCACTAAAGCGGGGCGGCTGTCGATTTTGACTAACAGCTCGCCCCGTTTTGGAGGCGGGCAGGGGGCTGGCTGGCCAAACGGAGGCGTTCCCGAAGGAATGCCTGCCGTTTGGGGGCGGCCTCAGTAGTGAGCTTCCGTCTCTACTAGAGGACGAGACCATACCACAAGGGTCTCGTCGCAAGCCCGATGGTCACGACCATTGTGACCATCACCTGGCCGCTCGCACGAGACCCTACCGCAAGGGTCTCGTCGCAAGCGCGATGGTCTTGACCATCGCGACCATCACCTGGCCGCTCGCATAAGCTGTGAGTGGTAACTAAAAAAACAAGCACCCGCCCTGATTCAGAGCGAGCGCTCGCTTGTTGCGAGCGCCTACTGAATCAGGGCCTGATTCAGACCCGGTCGCAAGCGCTGAGAGCTCACAACCGGGTCGATGGTGGCCCAGAGCGCATGTGCACGACGGAGCTGACTCTGTCGTGCGCATGCGCGAGACCCGGATAGCGACGGGCAATCCGTCGCTCCGGATCACGTACCAAAGGGGGCGTGCTGTCGATGTTGAGTGACCCTTTGGTGGGCGGGCCGGGGGAGTGGCTGCCCAAACGGAGGCGTTCCCATGTGAACGCCTCTGTTTGGGGCCGGCCCCACTGACATCACGAGTGATGTCAGTGGGAGAGATTTCAGCTCTGTTAGAGCCGAAATCTCTCTGGGGCTTGCAGCAACGAGACCCTACCACAAGGATCTCGTCGCAAGCCCGATGGTCACGATGGTCTTGACCATCGCGACCATCTTCCTGGCCGCTCGCTATAGCTGTGGGTGGTCACCCACAGCTATGTGAGCGGCCAGGAGGCCGGTCTAAAAGAAAAATAGCCCGGCCCTGATTCAGAGCGAGCGCTCTTTCAGAGCGTCTGGCTCTGAATCAGGGCCTCAGGCCCTCATTCAGAGCCGTACGCTCTGAGCAGAGCGCACGCTCTGAATGAGGGCCGGGCTCCATTTTCATGGAGTGTCCTCCTGGACGCTCGTATAGCTGTGGGTCACCACCCACAGGCTATACGAGCGTGCATTTTGATGGCCGCGATGGTCGTGACCATCGCGACCATCGAAATTGCGAGCCGGAGCCTGCGGTTGAGGTTTTCAACCGCAAGCTCCGGAGTGATTTTGGCTCTATTAGAGCCAAAATCACTCCCACTGACATCACTAGTGATGTCAGTGGGCCGGCTTCTGACGGGAGGCGTTCCCGTGGGAACGCCCCCGTCAGGGAGGCACGCCCCCGGCACGCCCACCAAAGGGGGCGTGCTTTCAATCAACATTGACAGCACGCCCCCTTTGATCGGACACAACGAGCGAAGGAAAGTCCTTCGCTCGTCGTATCTGGCGCATGCGCACGACGGAGCTCCCTCCGTCGTGCGCATGCTCAGTGCAGACCATCGACCCACTTGCGAGCGGACAGCCGCTCGCGAGTGGGTCTGAATCAGGCCCTCAGTTCAGTAGTTTTTGCACCAACTTTTAACAAACGGACAGACACAAACCGTTCTTATAATATTATTAGTATAAATTGCAGGAGGACATATAAAAGCCAATACATCAAAGGGATTTTCAGTTACAAAGCCTATTTTGAAAAATGCAGATAAAATTATTTCTTTCATTTATTGAACATTTACAGACAATATAAATGTAAGCACTACAACTCTAAAAACACAGAAATGGTGTATATTTCCTTTTAATGCTTTGCTAATAATCAATTTTCAATATAAGTATATTTTACATTTGTCATAAAATCTGTGGTAGACTTTATTGATCAACTAAGCTTTTTTGTTCATTAATAATTTGCTAATTTTCCTGATGCATAATCGCTTGGAAGAGATGTTTGTTGTCTGGTTACAAACATATTTTAAAATTAATCATTTTAGTCGTTTAAGAGAAGAAGAAGAAGACACCCTTGGCATGTGTCCAGATTACACTCAGTTACCCCCCTTCCCGTCCTTGGCTGGTGTCCAGTGTGACTGTACTAGGGAGTGTCCTTTGTCAGGGGCCTGATAGACACAATTGCTATGAAGCCTCTGATAGCGGAATCTTTACATCAGTTTTGTGACAAGAAGATGAATTGCAGGAGATGCTCAGAATACTGGGATGAATGGGACAGAGGTTGAGCTTCCCAGCAGTGGCTGTCATAAAATCTGTGTTTCTATCAGGGGATGATTAATAGTGTTCCTTTAAAAGCCCTTTTATGATGAATAGCACCTGTCTCTAAAAGGTTATCAGTGGTGTCGCTGATGATGCCTTGGACAGGTGTGCTTCCCCCTGATTTGCTGGTACTCTTTAAATGTCACCACCCCCTTTATTTCTCTCCTGTTTTTATTTTTTAAGGTCCTCCATCTTCTCCATATAATGCGATTCCCACCGTCAATGAGACATCTGTCATTATGGAGTGGAGCCCCCCTGAAGACTCTGGTGGCCGAATGGACGTCACGTATAACATTCACTGCCGAAGGTGCCTAATGGAAGGGCAGAGATGCAGCCCCTGTGGAAGTGGGATTCATTATATTCCTCGGCAGTTTGGTTTGTCCCACCCACGTGTGCTCATCACAGACCTGCTTCCTTACACCAACTACACGTTTGACATTGAGGCTCTGAACGGTGTGTCTGAGCGGAGCTCTGGCCCTAAGCAATTTATTTCTGTCAATATTACTACAAGTCAAGTAGGTGAGAACTCTTTCAGTCATGTTACACACTCTAAGGCTGTGTTTCTATTATGGTTCTATCTAGAATTGCTAAACATCTGAGGTTTTGCTTAGAACCTGATGTGGTGATATAGAATGGGAAAGTGGTTGCTATAGTATTTTCATATGAAAGAATTCATGCTTGTATGGATGATATACAGTAAATACTACAGTACTTCATAAAAGATCACACTACCTTCATGCTATGTCATATACTGTTGCTATGCCATTACTGTAAACAAGGCCATCATTGGGGAACCTAAGAATGGGCTTCAGGGTCTGATAGAGGAGCCTTTGTGTCTCTTGTTACTTCTAGCACTTTATCCTTCACATTCAGAAGAGTGGGGGTTTGGTCTGACGTAAAAATGAATGGGCCTGCTTGTATACCAGATTGGAGGTCTACCTTTTACACTAGCCACCAGACTGGAGGTCTGCCTTTTACACTAGCCACCAGATTGGTGGTCTGCCTTTTACACTAGCCACCAGATTGGAGGTCTGCCTTTTGCACTAGCCACCAGATTGGAGGTCTGCCTTTTGTACTAGCCACCAGATTGGAGGTCTGCCTTTTGTACTAGCCACCAGATTGGAGGTCTGCCTTTTGCACTAGCCACCAGATTGGAGGCCTGCCTTTTACCCTAGCCACTAGGTTGGAGATCTGCCTTTTACACTAGCCACCATATTTCAGGTTTCTTAAATAATAGCTAGAGGTCTGATCTATACACTAGCCACCAGACTGGATGTCTGCTTGATAATCTAGCCACCAGTTTGGAAGCCTGGTTTACATGATATCCACCATATTGGTTGTCTGCTTTGTATGGGATCTTCTTTGTACATTAACCACCTGAATACTTTCTGCATCGTACATTAGCCCCATAAATGGGATCTGCTTTGTATACTTTTCACCAGAAAGATTCTTCTTATACTAACCACTAGAATGGGCTTTGTTTTGTATACTAGTCACCAGATTAAATGTGGGGCAGGAAGGGGGTTTAGTTTGTCAGGCTACAAGCCGCTTCAAATTTGGGATTGTTGTCTTGACTATAAATTCCATTTATGAATTGAACTGCAGGACTTGGAACCATCTTTAGTAGTAGTAGTTGCTGTTGATGAAAACACTGGAACTGACTTCCTCAGCACATATTAGACTTTTGTTGACTATACTTTTGCAGTTGAAAAGTGTAAATTACCATTCACCATATGTGACATGAGGTCTGCCGGGTGTATTCATGCAAGTGGCTTAATCCCAGATAAAATACTGGAAATGCTCCCACCTATCCTGGATTGCTGGCCTCATAAATCTGAGGCTACAAAATGTAATGGGCTTATTCAAATCACTATCCCTATTTTATCACTCTCCTCCAATACCCTCGTGTTATTATTAATAGATACATGTCCTCAAATATTGATGAAGTAACTTTCTTTCACATAAACTGATAAATGCATTTCTATCCCCCATAACTTATTAATGCCCCCACTTAGGGGAACCACTGTGTCTTGCTGCCACCTGTATAAACTGGGAGGTATGGGTTTTTATCTCGCCACCGTGTTCATGCAAATGAAAAATGCAAGCATTTACATACACAAAGGTTTTTTTATTTTCAGAGGGGCCATTCAAGCAGTTCTATAGCCCTATAGTAATTTGGTCCTTACATTTGCAGTATTGGCAAAATTAGTAGACGTTTTTACAGTGCTGTGTATGCAGAGAGGTACTGTATTAGGGCCATCATGGTACATTATTACAGTGCTGTGTATGCAGAGAGGTACTGTATTAGGGCCATCATGGTACATTATTACAGTGGTGTGTATGCAGAGAGGTACTGCATTAGGGCAATCGTGGTACATTATTACAGTGGTGTGTATGCAGAGAGGCACTGCATTAGGGCCATCGTGGTGCATGCATTATTACAGTGGTGTATATGTATATGCAGAGAGGCACTGCATTAGGGCCATTGTGGTGCATGTATTATTACAGTGGTGTGTATGCAGAGAGGCACTGCATTAGGGCCATCGTGGTGCATACATTATTACAGTGGTGTGTATGCAGAGAGGCACTGCATTAGGGCCATCGTGGTGCATGCAGTATTACAGTGGTGTCTATGCAGAGAGGTACTGCATCAGGGCAATCGTGGTACATTATTACAGTGGTGTGTATGCAGAGAGGCACTGCATTAGGGCCATGGTGGTGCATGCAGTATTACAGTGGTGTGTATGCAGAGAGCCACTGCATTAGGGTCGTTGTATATGCATTATTACAGTGGTGTGTATGCAGAGAGGCACTGCATTAGGGCCATCGTGGTGCATGCAGTATTACAGTGGTTTGTATGCAGAGAGGCACTGCATTAGGGCCATAGTGGTGCATGCAGTATTACAGTGGTGTGTATGCAGAGAGGCACTGCATTAGGGCCATCGTGGTGCATGCAGTATTACAGTGGTATGTATGCAGAGAGGCACTGCATTAGGGTCGTTGTATATGCATTATTACAGTGGTGTGTATGCAGAGAGGTACTGCATTAGGGTAATTGTATATGCATTATTACAGTGGTGTGTATGCAGAGAGGCACTGCATCAGGGCCATCGTGGTGCATGCATTATTACAGTGGTGTGTATGCAGAGAGGCACTGCATCAGGGCCATCGTGGTGCATGCAGTATTACAATGGTGTGTATGCAGAGAGGCACTGCATTAAGGCCATCGTGGTGCATGTATTATTACAGTGGTGTGTATGCAGAGAGGCACTGCATTAGGGCCATCGTGGTGCATGCATTATTACAGTGGTGTGTATGCGGAGAGGCACTGCATTTGGGTCGTTGTAGTGCATGCAGTATTACAGTGGTGTGTATGCAGAGAGGCACTGTATTAGGGCCATCGTGGTGCATGTATTATTACAGTGGTGTGTATGCAGAGAGGCACTGCATTAGGGCCATCATGGTGCATGTATTATTACAGTGGTGTATATGCAGAGAGGCACTGCAGTAGGGCTATCATGGTGCATGTATTATTACAGTGGTGTGTATGCAGAGAGGTACTGCATTAGGGTCATCGTGGTGCATGTATTATTACAGTGGTGTGTATGCAGAGAGGTACTGTATTAGGGCCATCATGGTGCATGTATTATTACAGTGGTGTGTATGCAGAGAGGCACTGCATTAGGGTCATCGTGGTGCATGCAGTATTACAGTGGTGTGTATGCAGAGAGGCACTGCATTAGGGCCATCGTGGTGCATGTATTATTACAGTGATGTATATGCAGAGAGGCACTGCATTAGGGCCATTGTGGTGCATGCAGTATTACAGTGGTGTGTATGCAGAGAGGTACTGCATTAGGGTCATCGTGGTACATGCAGTATTACAGTGGTGTGTATGCAGAGAGGCACTGCATTAGGGCCATTGTGGGGCATGCAGTATTACAGTGGTGTGTATGCAGAGAGGAACTGCATTAGGGCCATCGTGGTGCATGCAGTACTACAGTGGTGTGTATGCAGAGAGGTACAGCATTAGGGCCATCGTGGTGCATGTATTATTACAGTGGTGTGTATGCAGAGAGGCACTGCATTTGGTTCATTGTGGTGCATGCAGTATTACAGTGGTGTGTATGCAGAGAGGCACTGCATTTGGGTCGTTGCATATGCATTATTACAGTGGTGTGTATGCAGAGAGGCACTGCATTAGGGCCATCGTGGTGCATGCATTATTACAGTGGTGTGTATGCAGAGAGGCACTGCATTAGGGCCATTGTGGTGCATGCAGTATTACAGTGGTGTGTATGCAGAGAGGCACTGCATTTGGGTCGTTGTATATGCATTATTACAGTGGTGTGTATGCAGAGAGGCACTGTATTAGTGCCATTGTGGTGCATGCAGTATTACAGTGGTGTGTATGCAGAGAGGCACTGCATTAGGGCCATCGTGGTGCATGTATTATTACAGTGGTGTGTATGCAGAGAGGCACTGCATTAGGGCCATCGTGGTGCATGCAGTATTACAGTGGTGTGTATTCAGAGAGGCACTGCATTAGGGCCATCGTGGTGCATGTATTATTACAGTGGTGTGTATGCAGAGAGGCACTGCATTAGGGCCATCGTGGTGCATGCAGTATTACAGTGGTGTGTATTCAGAGAGGCACTGCATTTGGGTCGTTGTATATGCATTATTACAGTGGTGTGTATGCAGAGAGCCACTGCATTAGGGCCATCGTGGTGCATGCAGTATTACAGTGGTGTGTATGCAGAGAGGCACTGCATTAGGGCCATTGTGGTGCATGCAGTATAACAGTGGTGTGTATTCAGAGAGGCACTGCATTAGGGCCATCGTGGTGCATGTATTATTACAGTGGTGTGTATGCAGAGAGGCACTGCATTAGGGCCATCGTGGTGCATGCATTATTACAGTGGTGTGTATTCAGAGAGGCACTGCATTAGGGCCATTGTGGTGCATGCAGTATTACAGTGGTGTGTATGCAGAGAGGAACTGCATTAGGGCCATCGTGGTGCATGCAGTATTACAGTGGTGTGTATGCAGAGAGGTACAGCATTAGGGCCATCGTGGTGCATGTATTATTACAGTGGTGTGTATGCAGAGAGGCACTGCATTTGGTTCATTGTGGTGCATGCAGTATTACAGTGGTGTGTATGCAGAGAGGCACTGCATTTGGGTCGTTGCATATGCATTATTACAGTGGTGTGTATGCAGAGAGGCACTGCATTAGGGCCATCGTGGTGCATGCATTATTACAGTGGTGTGTATGCAGAGAGGCACTGCATTAGGGCCATTGTGGTGCATGCAGTATTACAGTGGTGTGTATGCAGAGAGGCACTGCATTTGGGTCGTTGTATATGCATTATTACAGTGGTGTGTATGCAGAGAGGCACTGTATTAGTGCCATTGTGGTGCATGCAGTATTACAGTGGTGTGTATGCAGAGAGGCACTGCATTAGGGCCATTGTGGTGCATGCAGTATTACAGTGGTGTGTATGCAGAGAGGCACTGCATTAGGGCCATCGTGGTTCATGTATTATTACGGTGGTGTGTATGCAGAGAGGCACTGCATTAGGGCCATCGTGGTGCATGCAGTATTACAGTGGTGTGTATTCAGAGAGGCACTGCATTAGGGCCATCGTGGTGCATGTATTATTACAGTGGTGTGTATGCAGAGAGGCACTGCATTAGGGCCATTGTGGTGCATGCAGTATTACAGTGGTGTGTATGCAGAGAGGCACTGCATTTGGGTCGTTGTATATGCATTATTACAGTGGTGTGTATGCAGAGAGGCACTGTATTAGTGCCATTGTGGTGCATGCAGTATTACAGTGGTGTGTATGCAGAGAGGCACTGCATTAGGGCCATCGTGGTGCATGTATTATTACAGTGGTGTGTATGCAGAGAGGCACTGCATTAGGGCCATCGTGGTGCATGCAGTATTACAGTGGTGTGTATTCAGAGAGGCACTGCATTAGGGCCATCGTGGTGCATGTATTATTACAGTGGTGTGTATGCAGAGAGGCACTGCATTAGGGCCATCGTGGTGCATGCAGTATTACAGTGGTGTGTATTCAGAGAGGCACTGCATTTGGGTCGTTGTATATGCATTATTACAGTGGTGTGTATGCAGAGAGCCACTGCATTAGGGCCATCGTGGTGCATGCAGTATTACAGTGGTGTGTATGCAGAGAGGCACTGCATTAGGGCCATTGTGGTGCATGCAGTATAACAGTGGTGTGTATTCAGAGAGGCACTGCATTAGGGCCATCGTGGTGCATGTATTATTACAGTGGTGTGTATGCAGAGAGGCACTGCATTAGGGCCATCGTGGTGCATGCATTATTACAGTGGTGTGTATGCAGAGAGGCACTGCATTTGGGTCGTTGTATATGCATTATTACAGTGGTGTGTATGCAGAGAGGCACTGCATTAGGGCCATCGTGGTGCATGCAGTATTACAGTGGTGTGTATTCAGAGAGGCACTGCATTTGGGTCGTTGTATATGCATTATTACAGTGGTGTGTATGCAGAGAGCCACTGCATTAGGGCCATCGTGGTGCATGCAGTATTACAGTGGTGTGTATGCAGAGAGGCACTGCATTAGGGCCATTGTGGTGCATGCAGTATAACAGTGGTGTGTATTCAGAGAGGCACTGCATTAGGGCCATCGTGGTGCATGTATTATTACAGTGGTGTGTATGCAGAGAGGCACTGCATTAGGGCCATCGTGGTGCATGCATTATTACAGTGGTGTGTATGCAGAGAGGCACTGCATTTGGGTCGTTGTATATGCATTATTACAGTGGTGTGTATGCAGAGAGGCACTGCATTTGGGTCGTTGTATATGCATTATTACAGTGGTGTGTATGCAGAGAGGCTCTGCATTTGGGTCGTTGTATACGCATTACCTCTTAAACAATGAGCATTTTCACTCTGGCTGATGGATAGGTGTCATGCTCAGGGAAAGTGGAATAAGATGGAATAAATTGCTTTCATGACATTTAAATAGTGGTGCCTTCATCACCTGGCTTTGTAAGCACATATGAATTACATACCACATAGGACTAGTAATGCTTTTACTATAATGACACCATATATAGTTATCAGTTATGGCAGTTTCCTATTTGCAGGTCACAGTGAGATCTATCTGGCCCAGATAATAGGGATGTGCCCAAGTGTGTGTGGGCATGGCACTGACCCATTGTGAATTATAGGACTCTCGATATGTCCAATCATCCACTGAGCAGGGGTGTTAAATGTGTGTCCCTGACAGCCCGGGTCTGGGAACTTTATACCCACCCCTCTTTATACCCCCCTCCCCAATAGGATACTGGCAAAAATATCAATTCAAATGTATTTTCGGAGGAGAGTCTGTTAGGTATGTTTATACTGTTATAGATTACATAATTCCAAGTGCATTGCTCTGATTTGTGTAAAGGTATTAGTATATGCACGGATATAAATCTGTGAAAGTTGCAACAAGAAATAATTTGCTCAATAATAAAGATATTGTCCAAGCAATTATAGTTGTCTTTTCACTGTGTAGCACAAAGAATTGATTGCATGGCTTTATTTATTGTGCAATACTAGTAACATATATTTATCATCTTTTAGTTTCTGTCCACTTATTTTACTGTTTCCCAGAGCATTCCATTTATAATATTCTTCTAACATATCTCTTCAGTAACATTTGTGTGTGTTCAATGATCATTTACCAGATTTCCAGATTCATGTCCTTTTTAATCATTGTTATTGGGAACTTTAAACAATGTTAAACTTTGGTTTATTTATAAAAAAATATTGAAAAGTTTATAAATATTTATACTTTGTAGTGACACTAATTTTCTGAAACCTTCTCCCAGTAAATGTAATTCTGAAAGAACGAAAGAGCAAAGACAGCGTCACTTTGGCTTTTCAAGGACCAGAAAAGACTAATGATGCAGTGGTGGAATATGAAGTAATTTACTATGAAAAGGTCAGTGCTACCAGCATACCTGCATCCTTTCACTCTGTATGTCATCAGTATAGATGTAGATAAGCAAGCTGGATTCCTTTAGGGAAAATTGCTGTGTAGTGAAGATGACACCTAATTGGATGATTGCCGATCCTGCCCAATCAAATTACATCTCCCTACATACTTTCTATCCCTAGATGTATACATGGGATTCAGTATGATGAGACCGCAGGCCGCATGGCCGGGCGTTCAAATCCCAACAGCGGCATCCCGGCAGCAGTGAAAATCCCGATCGTCCCAAGGTAAGTATTTCCTACCCTATTCTACCCCCTAACCCTCCCTTAGGGTTGCCTAACCCTAACCTCCCCCTCTAAGTGCCTAAACCTAACCCCCCCTTCCCCGCCGGCTAAACACAAGTCCCCCGAGGGGGTGCCTAACCCTAACCTCCCCCCAGGGGTGCCTAACCCTAACCCTCCCTTGCCTAACCTCCCAGAGGGGTGCTTAACCCTAAGTCCCACCCGGGAACCCTAAACCTAACCCCCCCCCCCCCCGCGCCCTTCGATCGGTAAGCCAGGTGCCGGGCTCCCGGCATAGGTAAAATGACAGGCGTCGGGATTTCGATGTCTGTCATTTAACTCCTTGCCGGGATTAGACAGTCGTTCTGCCCGTCGGCTTCCCGACTGCTTCCCGTTTACATTTTCAAATGTGTCCACATACATCTATCCTCCTTGCGTTACAAGTTGCGTTACGTCTAACGCGTGAGCGCTGTGCAACTCAGTAACGCAGAGCGTCTTTTCGTGCAGCTTCCCTTAAAATTCGTTATGTTATATATATCAAAATGGCCCTCAACAGAAAAAAGGTTCCCCACCCCTGGACTAAGGTATATATATATATGGGGGAGGTTTGGAAATTTCCACTTTGCAAAAGAACTTGAGTTTTTCCCCAGCTAAGAGCCGGTGGTCTAATCCTATGCTTTTAATGGAACATGCTTTGTGTTTCTATGTTGTCTCTAAGGGCACACCGACCAATGAATACCCACTCAATTGCCGCACGTAATAAATACTTCCTTGATTTCTCCTCACTTTTCATTTCAAGTTTTGCACAGTATGTTCCTCTTATCCGCACACTGAAGTGGTTGCAGATGCATTTTCAAATAATGGAGTGTAGGTGTGCACTTTTAAGAGGGTTGAGCGGAACATTTGTGCACCAGTGGAGAACCAAGGCATTCTGTGTGTGGTTCTTATGCAACTTCAACAGTCTGCCAAGTTCCATGATGATATTGCCATTCGATTTTATCATTGTTGAACAAGCAGCATTGAAGCTATTATCTATCACAATAAATATACAGATAAATGAGACTGAATATTATTATTTTTTTTTTCATACGCTTATTAAGAAAATAAGGTTCTGGTCAGAAAATTTTACCCACATTGCTTAAAAAAAAGATTTATACCACCAATTATAGACACTGGGACTGTCACTATTCCTCAGTAATAGTTGAATTCTAGATCCAGTTTTGATGGACGGAGAAAAGTTTTTAAAGCATAATTTCACTGATTTCACTGACCACTGCAAGCGGGTAATGCCACAAAGCAACTGAGTGTCACTAATGGAGTGTGGAAGGGGAATAAAGATACATCATAATCCCCACTGAAACAAAATTACTGCTTTAAATATGACAAAAGAAAAATGTTTGCAGTGTCATTTTTTAGTCATGCACCTGCATCTTCAATGGCTCCTCTTTGTAGGGCAATGTAATTTGTAGGCTTTTCCGGAATAGAACATATACAGACAAAGCTTATGAATATTATGGTGAGCAGTAAAGTTAGTATCTCCCTGTAAAGATCTTGCACTTCCTCATGAGTGACACCATTTTTACACAACAAAAAACAGTGACGAGATATCTGAGTGTTTTAGACTAAAGATGGCTATCAACCATCGATGGTCAGGCCATCGTGGCCATCCCTATTTTAGATTATGAAAAGATATCTGAGGGTGTTAGACATCCAATCAATCAAATTCTATATTTATCAAGGCAAATAATTCATTGTGGACTTGTATTACACAAGTCAAGTAACAATACCTTAATATTCTGACAGATAGTAGGTGCAAAAGTACAATACAGACAGACGAAGAATACACACATATTACTTAAAATATGCTAGAGGCCATCATAGTAATATATAAGCTTATTCAAGTAACGAAATAGTAATACCTTAGTAATATAAAGGGATAATTATTTGATGTTTTCATTCACACAGATGAAACTCTTTGAAAAGTTGACTCATTTATCCCACTAATCTAATTCACATTCTCTCATTTGTTTGTTTTCTTATTTTAAACAGAATCAAAAGGATCAAAACTACACAATATTGAAAACTAAATCTACCTTCATGACTGTGGATGGTCTAAAACCTGGAACCACCTATGTTTTCAGAGTCCGAGCTCACACAGTGGGTGGCCAAGGAATTTATGGTGGTGAAATAGAGTTAGAGACCAGCACAGAAGGTAAATCTTCTAACTAGATGAGTTTCCGCTACACTGACATTGTAATTGTGCCAAAGAGCTTAACTACTGTATGCAGGGAATAATATAGGACTTTGCAAAGTAAGAGATTATCTGTTTTATTGTGAAGGTGTACACTTTAGATAATGAGAGGTTTGGTGACACTGACTTAGAATGTCTAACCCGGTGGTGATAGTTGAAATACTGTATGTAGGTACCTACCTGCAGATGTTGGACAATGAAAAGATACCTGAGGATGTTTGACCAGGGGCAGAACTATGGGAGACAATAGAGGCATCTGCCGCCGGGCTCTAGCTCTGAAGGGACACCTCCATTGTCCACAACATGTTCACCCCACTTAGGGCTGTAACTATGTACCCGGAGTATACCATCACGGACGCCCCCAATACATGGCACCCCTTCCGGGCACCTGAGAAACCACCGTACACTAGTGGAGAGCTCCATGTCAGACCATCAGCTGCTGTCTTCGTCTATCTATTGCCTATCTGAATGCAAATTACTACATTACAGTGTCAGCGGCTGTGACGGGGGCACCAAATTATAACTTGCCTCCGGGCATCTGGGATGAATTTACGCCACTGTGTTTGATTGTATGAAACAATGAGATTATATTTTTAAGGGTATTTCGCAAAATGACAGTTCCTACTGTAAGTGCTTTGGAAGTTGAGAAGATAAATTGTAATTTTGAGAGACCACCTAAAAACACTTGATATTGCACTACAATACATATACTTCTGTGGTTGTTGGACAATCAAAAAAGTCTTGAGATTGAATTGAAAGTTGGTGGTTTGTTATTGTTATCACTCGACAGTTGATATAAACTTTCAAGTAATTAGCATACCGCACACTACAAGACAATGCAATGGTATAGTAATCACTTAATGTAATTAACATTATTAAATTAATGACTGTTACAGACACCTGTTCGCATTGGACAGTACTGGTATAATTGTAGAGGCTGCAGCAGACCAGGTCTGTGACACCTCTATATATACAATAGTGAGTATATACAGTGGTAGAGTGAACAGATATATAATATTTGCATGCTGGGAGCAGCAGAACTCACAGTCCAGCTGTTGATGGCTCAGTGTGTAAGAACTGGAGGAAAGAAAGACCTAAGAAGGGGTTTTGCACCACCCAGGCCCTGTATACTCTTTTATTCACTATTGTTAGACAGTGAGTAAATAATTTGCATTAGTAAACAGTTGGTTCAACAAGGGCTGAATACCCTGGGGAAAGAAGCACTGTGCTAAAAGTGTTTGGTAATAAATGATTAAAAGTCATAACTGCATTTAATTTTTGGACACTACTGGTCCCAGCATGCCCTGTCAATCACCCATACCCATTACTGCAAATGCAACCAACGCTAAATGCCTTTCAATGTCTAACAGATTCAGGTTATCTTTATCTCCGTCTAACACCTTGAAGTATCCTCTCAATATCTAACACCTTCTATATTCTGATTTTAGCACATAATTGTATGCGTCAAAGTATTGTCTCATTACCCTAAAATCCTTTTGTGTCTTTTCCTGCCCAACACTCTCAAGTATCACCTCTGTGTCTGGCAGGATCTTCTATCACACCTTCTGATATGTTCTCATTGGCTGAACAGACAGAGCTGGCACTTGCAAACTTCTGTAGCATGTTGTTGATGGCCTGACCTTTTATATGCCTGACATATATTTCCTATGAAGCTGTTCACTGATAAGAAAATATCTATGGGTCTTATGTTGGCAAGAATCATATAAATGTAAATCTGTATAAGTCTAAAGTACCAAATGAATTCATGAAATGTGACTGGAATCAGTTTATTTTTGACATACTGTACAGTTTCTCTTAAGTAGTGATCCCTAATGACTGCATCAGAATGTGTTTGCGCTCTCTCATCTACAGCACAGCATGGAACCAATTGACCTGATCAGGTCACTTGTCCTCTATTACCAGATCTGTGCAGGTTCACCCACCATCTGCCCCTAATGGCTACATTTCTGCCTAAACAGCTAGATGGAGTATGAGATTTTGAGGCTATGGGGCCTATTCAGCAACACTAAAAACTCGATGGAGGTAATTAGGTTTAGAACTCGCATGGAATTCTACCTAATTGCCGGAGGAATTCATCATTCCTCCTCTCCATCAGTTTCTATTCCGAAAAGCTGCCATTTTTGCGATGACAGCTTTTCAGGAAATAGATAGTTTTCCCTCTCTACACTAACTTACTGCAGCTGTAATCAGTGCTGTGCATGCATCATTACATTCACAAACTCGGCGCATGTGCAGCACTGCCTACACCTGCGGTCATTTTGTCCCGGTCCCCCCCAACCCTCCCCCTCACCTCTCTGTCCCCCACCTACCTGGCCGCTGCAGCCGTGGACCCCGACCTTCCATCTGAAGAGGAGAACACAGTAAAGTTTATTATAAAAAAAAAAAAATTATATATAATTTTTTTTTTTTATATAAACTTAACTGTGTTCTGCCGGGAGAACAACAGTCGGAGCAGCTGCCGGAGCCGGCTGAGGGACGAGGGAGCGACGGAGGGAGCCAGAGGAGGACCTGCTCACACTGAAAGCAGGTTGGTATCACCCACTATACGCCACCTGAGAGTGGCGTATAGTAACATTATCAAATTCCAAAAATACATAATTTTCGGAATTTGACGAATAGCCTAATTTCTACATCCCCAAACTAATGTATGGGGAGTGTGGAAATGAACGCAGATGGACTTATCCAGGAAATATCAGTGATATCTCCTGTGTTAAGTGTGTTAATGAATACAAAAGTATCGGTAATTAAGGAAAATGTCCTTAAAACCGTTATTATAGTGTTGATGAATAGGCCCCTCAGTCTGACTTTGTTACACAATATGGAATTACATTAGTGGTTATTAGGTACCTGAGAGGGGATGTAGTTACATTGGCGATGGTCACACAGTCGAGAATGACAGTGTTAAAGCATAATGTCGAACATGGCACGCTGACATGGTGCTAAATTGATTTAAAGCATTCTGACCGTGTTGGATTGATCCACCCTAAAATTAAAAATGCTGAGTTTTGTTTTTTAATTATTTTTACGTGAGTAATTTTATCATGTGCAGCAACATTCCCAATAGAAAAGAACAAGAGAGAAATAAACATACTGCTAGCAAGGTAACGTCTGCTTTCTCAACATAGTACTGAAACGTGAGAGACCATATAGCATAGGAAACATCTACTTCTATGATGCACAAGGGTAAACTCTAAAACCATTCCTAATCAGTGAAAAATATACCCAAGGACATAAGTATGGTAAATCAGTGCTGACTGGCATTAGGTGGGCCATCCTGTCACTCAGCCACAGCTCTGTACTGAGGATCCGCTTCCAATTGTTACTCCCACTAAGAATGATGCCACTGCACACTGCCTTCTGCTAACTGTAGAGACAAACGTTGCTACTACTCTAGGGGCGGGATGCATGACGCGTTGTACTCGGGATGTGATGCATTTCACCACTCTTCGCGTGCAGGCCGGCGTTAATCATGTCGGTGTGCATGAAGGAGACTGCAAAGGACAGCTCTCTTGGTAAGAAGTGTCCTTTGCGAATGAGGGACTTCTGGGTCTAAGCTTGCTCAGAAGGACGCGCGCCGCAGGGGGCGATGAGAGGGATACGATTGGATCCCTCTCATATCACTCCCCGAATAGAAGCTCATAGGCTTCTATAGGGTAACGCCATCTGAAGATGCCACCGCATCCAAGCTAAGGAATGCATCACATTCCGGGGATTGGTGCATATGAGAAATACGGTCAAACCCCTGAAAACTGCATTGCAGTATGACCGCATTCTCCACATTACTGCATCCCGCCCCAGGAGAGAAGTCACCTGTAGTAACCAATCAGCATCTACCTATCATTTTGTGGGGTGGGTATCAAATACCGTCAGTCGAGATGCCTGCTGTCAAAGTGACTACAGTGGCATCACAATGCTCTGTATCCCGACAGGGGTCGGGTCAGTATACTAACCCTCCCTTCTTGCTCCCTAACCCTCACCGTTAGTGCCTAACCCCTTGGTGCCTAAACCTAACTGTTCCCCCTTAGTGCCCAACCACCCCAAGTGATGCCTAACGCTAACCTCCCCCCTCCCCAATACCTAACCCTAACCCCGCTGTTGTGCCTAAACCTAACCCTCCCCCCACGGCTAACAGCTAAGATGCCCCGGTGTACCTTCGTCAGGCTTTAGACGCCTATCTTTAGTCCCAGGTCGGGCTTCTGATGTTGGGATTTCGACAGCCGGCATAGTAACTACATCCCCATTATGTAGAATAGGGATAAATGCCACTTCAAAGCTAATTGGTTGCTATAGGAAACCTCTCCACTGGCCAACTTCGCTATTTTAACTGCTTAATGCATCAACCTGTAACTTACCCACTCAGAGTGACCAGGTGAGCATTACAACTGTGACCACCATGTGGGAGAAGTGCAACAGTGCAATTGAATGAATCCACCATTTCAAGATAATAGCTAGAAAGCCAGCACTTTCACTATGATTAAGGGCAGATGCTGCCTGAATCCCATAAACCGCTATCACGCTTCTGATTTTATTTAAAGATGTAAATAACATACAGTATAACTTTTTCAACTAAGTGGTTCTCGGAGTGCCAGCTCTCCCGTTTTCCTACTGCTAGCTGCCTGCATAGACCATTAACTGTGAAGTAGTGCACTAATAAAACAGCAGGTAAGACAAGACATTACACAGAACTGTCACCCTTCAAACTTTTCATCAAGGACAAGCTGAGTACTGTACAGTAATCAGCAGATCTCTCGTACTTCCTCAATCCTTTTCCTCTACCTTAGGTAGTGATTATAGAGCTCCACAGCTCCCTGCCTACGGCAAATTAATAAAATATGTCTTTAATTTGAAGATCTAATTCTAGACTCATGCTAAATATACATCACTGTGAGCCAAGCTACGGGAGCAAAAGATGTATCACTTTTCACAGAGGCCACACTTAGTTTGCAACATCAGCTATTTAAAACCAGATTCCCATGAAAGATGTATAGCTGTGCAGTGACAACTGCTGGTAGGTTGTTTGTATGCTATCCACTTCCTATGCAGTATTTTTTATAACTATTTTATTTTTACATTTTCACATGAATATACATCCGCTCACATAAGTAACCATATAGTTGAGCAACTACCAGTAGATCCGACAATGGCCAAACAACACTGGCCATTCATGTTATACTTAAGGCCGACCATATTTATTTATTTATTTAAAGCCTAATTTTGGTAAATGCACAATGTCTTTTTAAAGACATCTACATCACTAATGAAAACTTTGTAAATTAGAAGTGAAGTTTAGGATTATTTTCTACTATTTATAAAAAGCCTATATACTGTATTTCTCAGCGCTGTAAATTGTTTGTGCTAGTTCTTGGCTCAGGACAGTTAATTATTAAAGACTGTGCCACTTCCTGGAGCTGGGCAGTTAGTTCTTACAGTGACTGCCAGTTCCTGGCTCTGGGCAGGTAGCTATTACATTGATTGTGCTAGTTCCTGGCTCTGGGCAGGTAGCAATTACAGTGACTGTGCTAGTTCCTGGCTCTGGGCAGGTAGCAATTACAGTGACTGTGCTAGTTCCTGGCTCTGGGCAGGTAGCAATTACAGTGACTGTGCTAGTTCCTGGCTCTTGGTAGGTAGCTGTTACAGTGACTGTGCTAGTTAATAGCTCAGGGCATGAAGCTATTACAGTGACTGTGCTAGTTCCTGGCTCTTGGCAGGTAACGATTACAGTGACTGTGCTAGTTCCTGGCTCTGGGCAGGTAGCAATTACAGTGACTGCTAGTTCCTGGCTCTTGGTAGGTAGCTGTTACAGTGACTGTGCTAGTTAATAGCTCAGGGCATGAAGCTATTACAGTGACTGTGCTAGTTAATGGCTCTGGGCAGGTAGCTGTTACAGTGACTGTGCTAGTTCCTGGCTCTTGGCAGGTAGCGATTACAGTGACTGCTAGTTCCTGGCTCTTGGTAGGTAGCTGTTACAGTGACTGTGCTAGTTAATAGCTCAGGGCATGAAGCTATTACAGTGACTGTGCTAGTTAATGGCTCTGGGCATGAAGCTATTACAGTGACTGCGCTAGTTCCTGGCTCTTGGCAGGTAGCTGTTACAGTGACTGTGCTAGTTCCTGGCTCTGGGCATGAAGCGACTACAGTGACTGCGCTAGTTCCTGGCAGGTAGCTCTTACCGTGACTGTGCTAGTTAATGACTCTGGGCAGGTAGTTCTTACAATTACTGCTAGTTCCTGGCAGGTAGCTCTTACAGTGACTGTGCTAGTTAATGACTCTTGGCAGGTAGCTCTTACAGTGAGGGGGTCATTCAGACCCGGTCGTTAGCGCCGATGCACTCGGACCGGGTCGATGGCCCCCCACAGAGCATGCGCACGACGGCGCCGTCGTGCGCATGCGTGAGACCCGCTACGACCGACAGCGCCGGTCGTAGCGGGTCTCGATCCAAAGGGGGCGAGCTGTCGATGTTGATTGACAGCTCGCCCCGTTTGGAAGGCAGGCCGGGGGGGGTGGCAGCCCAAACCTACCGTTTGGGGGCTGCCCCACTGACATCACTAATGATGTCAGTGGAGAGCTTCCGGCTCAGACAGAGCCGAAAGCTCTCCGGGGCTTACGACAAGGGAGACCCTACCCTAGGGTCTTGTCGTAAGCCCCGATGGTGGCGATGGTCTTGACCATCGCGACCATCACCTTAGGCGGTCGTAAGGCTGTGGGTGTTAACCCACAGCCTTACCACCGCAAAGGAGGACGTCTTAAAAATTCAAGAGGTCCTCCCCTCATTCAGACCGACCGCACGCTCTGTGCGACCGGCTCTGAATGAGGTCCCGACTGTACTAGTTCATGGCTCTGGGCAGGCAGCTCATACAGTGACTGTGCTAGTTCCTGGCTCTGGGCAGGTAGCTCTTACCAGGGCCGTAGCTAGGGTAGTGCGGCCGGTGCCATCGCACAGGGCACCACAGGTCAGGGGGCACTGTTTGGGCCTGTCAAATTTCTGTTTATTATCATTCTTGCTTGTAGCTTCCTCTTATTTCATCTCCAGCATCTCCTGGCCTCTCCTATCTCTTCCCTGGCCCTTCCCCATGAAGCCATGGCCCTTTTTTGGGTGCATTATGTCTTTTTTTAAAATGAGGGGGTCGCCAATGATCTTTCTGGCACAAGGCACCAAAAAGTCGAGTTACGGCTCTGGCTCTTACAGAGACTGTGCTAGTTCCTGGCTCTGGGCAGGTAGCTGTTACAGTGACTGTGCTAGTTCACTGTAACAGCTACCTGCCCAGAGCCAGGAACTAGCACAGTCACTGTAATAGCTTCATGCCCATAGGTAGCTCTTACAGTGACTGTGCTAGTTCCTGGGTCTGGGCAGGGAGCTCTTACAGTGACTGTGCTTGTTCCTGGATCCAGAAAGTTAAGAATTAATTTGATTTTAGGGACCATACTTTAAAAAGAAGTCAGGTAAATTATTAGGTGTAAATAACAGTTCATTTAAATCTTTCATTCCCTACACAGTTTGTGAGATGTAAGAATATTTTCCCAATGGATCCATTTGTGACATCCACTATTTAATCTCAAATACAGCCTGATTTGCCTGTGTCCATTAAGATTTCTAATTATGCACTTACCTAACCTATTAATCTGCCTTTAAAGAGAACATGTCACAAAGAGCGGTTGTGGGCTTCTGTCTTTCGGGCTAAACCAGTATTCTGGACAACAAAGTTTACCAAGGTACAGATGTGTCCTTTTATACTGTGGCTTAGGTCGCGCTAACGTCTTTTTAGCTCAGAATGTGCATCTTATTTTCACAATGAAAACATTTGGGAGTGACAGAAGTGCATTGTTAGCATACACTGGGCCTGATTCATATGAGAGACTTAGGACCTCATTCAGAGTCGGTCGTAAGCGGCCGCTCGGTCATACACATTCGATGTTTCCAAACCATGCATGTGTACGTTTAGTTGTGCGCATGTGCGTACGAGATCTTGCGATCCCAAATGCTGTCGATCGTACGGCTTACGAGCAGGAAGTGGCTTCCGAGAGTTGATTGACATGAAAGGCCGTTTGTGGGTTTTGACGGGGGTGGTGGTCTGAAAACGCAGGCGTTCCTCACAGTTTTCAAGGCGTTTTAGGGGCGTACATAAATTACCTTCTACGACCGACATAGAAGGCCAGAAGTAGTAAAACGTCACTCTGCAAGCAGGTTAGAGGCCTGGCTGATCGTACAGCTTGAGGTTGGGTACGTACTCTCGCAAGCCCCAGAGTACAATCGATACTATCGAATGTTACTGATGTTAGGAGTGATGTTTCTATTTTGAGCCACACAATGCAAGCAGCTAATAATCGTTTGTTGTAGCTAATAACACTGCTAATTGGCTTGTAATTGATTCAGCTGTGTTTGCACTAGCGAATAATAAGAATAAATAAATTTCATGGGGATGGCTTATTCTATGCGTTTTTTGTTAATTTTTGGTGTAATTTGCACACAACACAAGCGGCCGCAACCATCAGAAGAAAATTAACATACAGCAACTGACAACGACTGACAACGATTGACTCGAGCGCTAGCTACTATCACTCGCTAGCTAGAGGAGGTGCATTGTTCACGTATGGGCGTCACTTTGGTTGCGACCGGCCGTGCGATTGCTTCCTTTTTCAGTTTTGCGGTCGTTAGGCGTACGACCCAGCGGTAGCTTACGACCGACTCTGAATGAGGTCCATAATGCATTAGCAGCTGCCATTTTGTACACAGCTGCTGTGTGAGAATATGCTAATGCTACAGCCGACTGAAAATGTGTTGAGACGCCCACCGGAGGCCTCACAGATCCAAGCAACTGTGTAGAAAACCGTAATGGCGGTCGCAGATCCTTCGATCGCCCATCTGGGTAACCTTATGGTTGCGCAGAATGAGTGAGGAAACTTAGGTCACTGGCGCCATATTTGGGTAAATAGGACCCAGATGGGCCACGGCTTGTCCTCATGCCAAGTTCTGTTGTGCTTTATCTGCGACTTTGTACGTGTGTAATACCAATTCCTGCGCGGTTAAAGTTGCAGCCCAGCTTCCCTAGTACACTGTGAGCAGCGTTATGTGGTGTCTGCAATTCCACACAGGGCCATATTCAATTAGATGCGAAAAGTCCGTTGCCGGACTTTTTCGCCGACATCGGAGGTTTTGGGTGCAAAGAAGTATCGTGCTCGTCCCCTCGTATCCCCATATTCAATTCCAAATCGGCAAAAATCAAGTGAGCGAAAAGTGCTGTCATTTTTGGTGAATTCAGCCTGACATTCCCTAAAGATGCTGTGACATGGGGGTTCACTATGGGTACCCCCGATTAGCCATGCTGAAGGCATTATGGGTCTTTAAATGGTCTCAATATGTGCTGTTTAACGTCTTTGAAAAAGTGATGAAGAATAGTATTTAGCGAGTTTTTTGGGGGGGAAAATGAGTAGTCCCAGCAAATTTGGGGTACACGAAACTGGCTGCAAGCATATTTTAAAGAGGCTAATGTGAACTTTTTAAAATTGTGAAAAATCCACCTGCCGCAACGACCTGCAATAAAAAAAACACCTGTGGCATACTTGGGGACTCCCCCTGAGTCTATTTCGCTAGTTTAAAAGTTTGTCCCTCAACTTTGTTTTTTTTTTTTGCCCCCGATACGAAAGTTCTTTTTTGGGGTGTCCTGGGTAACTTTAAAAAAAAAAAAAAATTGACACAGGTTACCTTTGGGGGATCAGTCCAAGGGGTGCTGGATGGTTTCTGGAAGTATGTACCCCAAAACCCTAATTCTGCACTTTTTTTACACCTATTCATAGGTGATACTTTCGCAGGGTTCTATCTATTGACTTTCCGCACCGGTAAAAAGTCTGAAGAATTAAATACGGGGATACGTCCAGATTGGTGAAAATGATGTAATCGGCGAAACAGTATCGCCGGTAACGGCTTTTCGCCTGCAATTAAATATGGCCCTAAGATGCAAAATTGAAAGATAAATAAAAAGACGCTACTCATCTCCGTGTCTGTCCCACCGAGCGTCTTGCGCCATATGGTGTAAAGACGCTCAGTGTATGAGGACACATCTGTAACAGAAAGTGATGTCACTAGTTCCTAGTGATTTCATAGGCTCCCATGACTATTGGTTTTCTTCCAGGATGTGTAGGTGCTGTGGGCCTGATTTAGACCCGGTCACAAGCGCTAAGCGCAAACAACCGGGTCAATAGTGACCCAGACCGCATGCGCACGACGGAGCTGGCTCCATCGTGCGCATGCGCGAGATCCGGATAGGGACGGGCACTCCATTGCTCCGGGTCTCGCAACAAAGGGGGCGAGCTGTCGATGTTGAGTGACAGCTCGCCACCTTTGGTGGGCGGGCTGGGGGGGTGGCTGCCCAAACGGAGGCGTTCCCATGAGAACGCCTGTCGTTTGGGGGCGGCCCCACTGACATCACTCGTGTCAGTGGAGAGATTCCGGCTCTGTTAGAGCCAAAATCTCTCTGGGGCATGTGGCCACCAGACCCTACTACAAGGGTCTCGTCGCAAGCCCGATGGTCTTGACCATCAACCTGGCCGCTCGCTATAGCTGTGGGTGGTCACCCACAGCTATGCGAGTGGCCAGTAGGCCGCACAAAAAAACCCAAAACGCCCTGATTCAGAGCGAGCACTCTTTCAGAGCGTCCGGCTCTGAATCGGGGCCTGTGTACACTTTCAGAATTCACCATACAACATTCTACACACACATAAAAAGTATTGATTCTCAACAGTAAACTTTCTTCCATCATCATGCAAACAAGACATATTTTTCGGTGTATTTGAGGCCACCTTGCCATGGTAGATGGGCATCTACAATTTGATGAAAATGTGCACTAAGAACATACTAAATGTAATTTTATAAAATTATATTCAGACGGTACAGGATTCTGCATTGGTATAAGAGCAGAATCCTGTACCCTAAATATCAAAGGAATAAAAAACAAACAAAATACAATATTGAGATACAGGATTCAAAAGTATGTAAATGTATGTATGAATAGTGTGAGCAGGTGGTGTGCCCTGGGGTCAATAAGGGTAAATAATTCTGAGAAAAAAAAGACCTTTGTGGGACATTCTTAGAAAATGGAAAAAAAAATTGTACTTTTATTAAACTTATGCTAAAAATGTAGATCGTACCTTTACCATAGAGCATACCATGTAGAGTATACCTGTGCCA
Organism: Taudactylus pleione; assembly: GCA_031769625.1. Lineage (NCBI taxonomy): Eukaryota > Metazoa > Chordata > Amphibia > Anura > Myobatrachidae > Taudactylus > Taudactylus pleione. The sequence goes on along the minus strand of JAUIMM010000141.1, from coordinate 2,203,583 downwards.
TAGAGTGCACCATGTAGAGTGTACCTTTACCATAGAGCCTGCTATGTAGAGCAGTGGTTCTCAAACTCTGGGCCTGATTCAGACCCGCTCGCAAGCGGGTCGATGGCCGGACAGTGCGCAAGCGCGGCCCCGGGAGCGAGTGAGGACTTCACTTGCTTGGGGCTCGCAGCAAAACGGGGCGGCTGTCGATGTTGATCACCAGCTCACCCCATTTTGTAGGCGGGTCGGGGGGGGGGTGGTGGCTGGCCAAACGGAGGCATTTGGGGGCGGCCCTACTGACATCACACGTGATGTCAGTAGTGAACTTCCTGCTCTATTAGAGCAGGAAGTTCACTGGGGCTTGCGGTGGACGAGACCCTACCACAAGGGTCTCGTCGCAAGCCCGATGGTCGCGATGGTCATGACCACCCACAGCTTAGCGAGCGGCCTGGAGGCCGGTAAAAAAAAAAAACCCGTCCCGACCCTGATTCAGAGCGAGCGGTCACAAAGAGCGTCCAGCTCTGAATCAGAGCCTCTATCCTCAGGACCCCACACAGGTCACGTTTTCTAGGTCACCGAGCAGGTGCACAGGTGTCAATTTTGATTTAACCACCCGTGCTCAACCATGGATATCTCTAAAACTTGAACTGTTGGGGAGCATTGAGGACCGCGTTTGGGAACCTCTGCCATAGAGCATACCATGTAGAGCTTATCTATATCTTAGAGCGTACCGTTCAGACCATACCTATACCAAAGATTGTAGCATGTAAAGCGTACCTATATCATAGATCGTACTATGTAGAGCAGTGTTGTCAAACTCTGGCCCTTCAGCTTTTGTGGGACTACATATCCCAGCATTCCCTGCCACAGTTTTAGCATTCCCTAATAGCAAAACTGTGACACTGCATGCTGGGATGTGTAGTTCCACTGCAGCTGGAGGGCCGAGTTTGACACCACTGATGTAGATGGTATAGGTAGAGCATACCTATACCATAGAGCATATCATGTAGAGCGTAACATAAATGGTAAACCAAATGTTGACAAGCGTACGTTGGTGGTCACAAAATTGTCTTGTAAAACACTGTCATTTTGTGATCAGGGAGCTGATCTATGGTTAATATCTAGTTTCTCAAGAAAAACAGGCTAATTGAGTTACAATATCAACATCTTTGTCTGTGTGTATATGGGTTTGGTGGAAAAATCAGAGAGGGGTCTTTTATCTTCTGCTTTATCAAAATCTATATTTAAAAACTGTTATCCTTAGGGTCAAAAGTGTGTATCTGTATATAGTATATATATATATATATATACACATGTGTGTGTATATAAGACTAGCAAGCAGTAAGAGGACTATAACCGTTGCCACTGTGACATTTTCTTTCCTAAATTGGGGTGAATCTACTCTATCACGCCAGCGTATTCCTACAAAATCACAGCACTTACTGTACCTACAATAATCTGTACTGCTGTGAAAATTCCAATAGTCTGATTTGGCTAATTATAATTGTGTGACAGCTACAAGGCAATGCCATGCAACTAAGCCCAGATGTGAGATATCTCACCCAAGAGCTCTGACTGGTGTAAATGTGTGTACATTATTTACTAGCCTACGAATGGGAATTATTAGTGTAATTTGTAAATTGCGATGCGACAAGATGTATCTTTGTCAGTGTAATTGCTCAATAAAAGGTCACAAGTGTGGCTTTGAATGTATCCAGTGAAAGTAATTTATGTGTTCGGCTAAAACACATCACATATCTAGCCCTTTAGCAATGAAAATGCTTCATTTTAATTGGTCCATTTTGGTTCTGTCTTTCAGATATGATTGCCATCACTGATCCCAACCAGATTACTATTTTGGCTATCTCCGTGGTTGGTGGGATCATTCTGCTCATTTTCCTGGTGACCTGTTTCTTTGTCAGCGGAAGGTAAAACTCATTTTCATGAATTCTCACCATTTAATATGTAATGTAATCATGGGACCTCCTCATATATACTAAGCTCTACATTTATTCCACTTCACAATAGAGTTGCTTAGTCACATTCTTATTTATAACATGTAGACCTTATATATGTCCTGGCCTAATTTTATTCTGACAGAAGAGGGGGAGAATAACATTTGATTTGGAATTATGGTGGTCTTCAATGGTGGATTTTACCTAAGGGATGCAGGACGTGCAGTCCCCCAGTTAAATCCGCCACCCCCATTGAGTTTTCCTTGGCACTGGCAGTGGGTTCCTATTAGAAGCGCTATCTTCTAATCACAGCCACACAGGCAGTCCCAGGGGAGGTGTTTTCTCCCCCTGGGACTGCCCGTCCAGAACATGATTAGCAGAGAGTACACTTCCAATGGAAAGCCACTCCCCTGCCCTTCCGCCAGCCCTATTCTTCTAAGGGTTGCAGACGATGCAAACGCTACAAACCATTGCTTATGCGCAAGCGCCATCCATGGGCCCTGTCATATGCAGGAGCCAAAGAAAAACAGGAGCCGGACGGGATGCTTACTGGGCTGCTGCAATCGGGTGCCGAGAGAGGGGGGAGCAGGTACTAATTACCTGGGCCCGGGCTAGCTGGAGGGACCTGGCGGGGGTCCTGTGTCACGCCCCCCTCTTACCTCACAACCGCCAAGCACACGCAGCTATGAGTTGGGCTGCAGTGGGAGACTGCTCGCGGCTGCTAAGCAGCAGCTGCAGCAGTCTCCTATGCCTACAGGGGGAGCGATCACACTGACCGGCTCACAGCGCCCACATCCATTGGGGACTTGGCCACGCTTCACAGGATTATACCACACCCCCTTTTCCAGGCTCGGCAGGAGCTGCCACTGGTGGTTTGGTAAATATATTGAAGATCAAAGTCACAGTATTTTCACTAACTTTGTGTCGTGCTTTGATCTTTAGAAACGTTTAGTCATCATGACCAAAATTAGAATATTTAACTATCGGCGCCATACAGAGCCCTTTAGAATATGAGATGTATCTTTTTGAATCTGAACCGTAATATGTACAATTTTTGCTGCTCCAACTGTACCTCCGGATACCAGTACTGGAGATTACTAAAGAGTAATAGCATTACTTAAATATGTTCTAAGCACTAGTAAAATATAGGTAATTTTAGTTATTTTTCCAGCACATGTACTATGCATTCCAGCATAGGATCTTTATTGCACTTGTTTTGTCTGGATGCAGTGGTGGAAGAACAGGATAAGTGATGGAAGAACTTCTCTTTTCAATTCATTTACCACATTTTAACTGGCACTATAGACTAGAGATGAGCGGTTTGTTTTTGACTGAGATCTTCTTCCCGCCTAGTTCAGATCTCAGTACGAGGCAAAACGTCATCTCTAACGGACATTTTGTCCATGAAAGATGAAGTTTTGCCTTGCTCTGAGATCCGAACTTGGTGGGAAGATCCCAGCTAAAACAGTACCGCTCATCTCTGCTGTAGACACACTATGCCTGGTCCATCCATGGACTGCAGAAATGCAGGACAACTCACTTTGTACCATAGCTGACGAGCTTTTCGTGTCCTCTTCTGGAGGGTGCGAGCGTGTGGTGCCGAGGATCGTGTTATGGTATCCTGCACCCCCACTTTACAATACCTAGGGGGTGGGGGTGCTGAGAGGTGTGATTAGCCACAAATCATGTCAGCAAGCCAAATGTGGGAGACTGGTCTATGTTTTCAGAAGCTCAGGAGTGCTCCCCAAAATTCCCATGGAGTAGGCGAGTATGCTTTGTACATTACATTTTTTTTACCTTGGGGTTTGGGTTCAGATAACATACAGCTACTGTAACAGATAATAGGATGGCATAGAAAATGTGTTGGAGGGGGTATAAAAAAAAAATCTATGGCCAAGCCTGGTCACCTACACATACTGTAAGGCACTTGTCTTTATTAAATGTCTTCTTTCATTGTGTTTAGGTGGCAGGTACACTTAAAGAATTGTATGTTTTATTATTCCATCTGGCTACTCTATAAAAATAATACTCTCTTTGTTTCTGTCTCCTGCACTAAGTCAAGGTAACCTTGCTGCATTTATTTGTTTTTGCTAATTACATTATTGATTAGTGTGTGCAATGTAATAATTGCTTCTTCTTGTTCAGGAAGATCTTTTGTCTATTTCCTTTCCATGACTTTACTGCAAATTCAGCTCTGGCGATATATAGATTGTCCCTTCCTGCAAGCACTCGGGTCTGTGGCTCATACAGCTATTGTGTACCATTCAGGGATAGGATAGGTCATTCCGGCGAGCATTGGGAGCACCTGGACTTTCTTGTTGCTGCACCATCAAGATAGTGGGGTAATTGGACCTGAGCTGATCAATGATGTTGGGTTAAACAGCAGATCATTATTAAATAATTGGTTATATAGCTAGGGTTAGTAATTGGGGTATAGAGTTTATTAACATTATTGACCTAGAAGTCCTCTTCAATTCAAAAATTCTTATTAACCAAATGTGGTAACTACTAATAAATAGGAGAGATATAGCTACTGTATTTTGCTCATCTATATTGACATTACTTAATAGCAATTCAAAACCTCCTCCTAAACTAATCAATGCAGTATGAGTTTATTACTTAAAGGTTATATTTTATACTTGCCTACTGTCCTAGGGGATCAGACCAGCTTACCGGATGCCACTTTCCCAGGGAGGAGGGGCCTAATGCTGCAACTTACTGAGAGTCTCTTCAACGTGGCCTGGCTCCAGTTGTCCACAAATCGTAGCATTGTACAGTGTGAGTGGGCCACACCACTTTTATCTCCCACCTGAATGTGCCCTCCAGGATACCACTGAGAGGACACTGAAAAAGTTGGCACTTATGATACATTTATCATCTCAACAGGATGGCAAAATATGAATGTTTGGTCATATGTATAGGGCTATTTTATTTGAAACATAAAATCTATGAGCCTTGAGCCATAGGGGTATAAAGTATTTACTAAAGTCAGAGTCTACTTAGCACCTTCTAGAAGATAATAGCTAAAATCTGATTGGTTGCTATGGGCAACAACTCCACTTCTAAAAACCCACCCTTTAGTAAATAATATATGCCCCATAGTATTATAAGTCTATAATTGCCAACACTACTTTAGTGCAATAAAACAGTAATAGATATCCTGCTTTTACATATATATCAGTAACTGCAATCATAGTATCTTATATATAAAATTAATTGGCCTGTTTGTTTGTTCAGTTATGCATTTGCACACCCCTGCACTGATTGGGATCCTGGACAGGCTTTAGGGGGGTTAGGTTCCCTGTCGGACCTCCTGCTGGTGTACACTGGGCAGAACCTTGACCCGGGGAGCCTGTTCTGAGACTCCCACTGGATGGATTTGTATGAAAACTTCACAGAGCGGTAACATTGGATACAAAAAGACATACTAGGGGAATGAGGTCCTGGTCGGACCTCTCGTAGGTGTACACTGGTTAGAACTTTGACCTGGGGATGCTGAGCAGAACTTTGACCCGGGGAGCCAGTTCTTGGCATTCCACTGGATGGATTTGGATGAAAACTTCACAGAGGGGTGGCAATTGGTCTGGAATGCTTTATAGGGGAGTGGTTGGGGTCCCGGTCAGATCTCACAGAAGAGTGCACTGGGCAGAACCTTTACCCGGGGAGCCTGTTCTGAGCCTTCCACTGGATGGATTTGGATGAAAACTTCAGAGTGGTAATATTAGATCCCCGATGACATAATAGGGGGTTGAGGTCCCAGTCAGACCTCCCGTTGATATAAGCTGAGCAGAACTTTGACCCGAAGAACCTGGTCTTGGCCTCCCACTGGATGAATTTGGATGAAAACATCACAGAAGGGTGGCAATTGGTCTGGAAATGCCTAATGGAGCAGTTGGGGTCCTTGTCAGGCCTCACAGTGGAGTGCTTCAGGCAGAACTTTGACCCAGGGAGCCTTTCCTGGGCTTTCCACTGGATGGATTTGGATGACATCACATAATTTGGACGAAAACTTCACAAAGTGGTAACACTGGATCCCAGAAGACATACTATGAGGTTGAGGTCTCGGGCGCACCTCCCGCTCGTATACGCTGGGTAGAACTTTGACCCAGAGAGCCTGTTCTGGGTGGATGGATTTGGATGAAAACTTCACAGAGGGGTGGCAATTGGTCTGGGATGCCTAATAGAGTAGTTGGGGTCCTGGTCGGACCTCATGGAGGAGTGCACCGGGCAGGACTTTGACCCAGGGAGACTGTTCTGGGCCTTCCACTGGATTGATTTGGACGACATCCCATAATAAAACTTAATAACTTAAAGATTTAAACCCAGGGAATGCTGGGTACTTCAGCTGTTAATAAATATCGAAGATCCCTGGTGTCAAAAACTAGCACTTATGGACTCTGATAAATATGTCTAACCACATACTGTAGCTCCAGAGTGCAAAAATTCTGCCCCTGACATTTCTCTGCCTGGACTGTCTGCTGCCTGACTCAGCAAGTGACGTGGCACCCATGCCATAAATATTCTCCAGTGATGTGCACTGTCAAAGGCAAAACATCAAATCATAGTACGAGCTAAATATTAGTATTATGCCAACAAAATAAACACCACTACTTTAGAATTTTGAATCACAAATATTTTTTGTCAATTCCCTGAATTTTGTTTCCTCCAAACCATGGCGTCTAACACAGCTGCCTCAGGGCCTGATTCAGACCCACTCGTAAGTGCACAGCACTCGCAAGCGGGATGATGGTGGGGTACTGCGCACGGCGCGTGCTGCGTGCATGCGCAAACCCCGGAGCAAGAGAGAATTTCTCTCACTCCGGGGCTCACTACAAAAGGGGCGGCTGTTGATGTTGATCGACAGCTCTCCCCAATTTGTAGGCGGGGAGGGGGGGTGGCTACACAAACGGAGACGTTCCCAAAGGAACGCCTGCCGTTTGTGGGAGGCACCACTGACATCACCAGTGATGTCAGTGGAGAGCTTTCTGCTCTGTTAGAGCAGGAAGCTCTCTGGGGCTTGCGATGGATGAGACCCTACCACAAGGGTCTCGTCGCAAGCCCCGATGGTCGCGACCATCACCTGGCCGCTCACAAAAGCTGTGGGTGGTCACCCACAGCTTAGCCAGGGGCCAGGCGGCCGCAACAAAAAAAAATGTCCTGATTCAGAGCGAGCGCTCTTCAAGAGCGTCCGGCTCTGAATCAGGCCCTCAGTTTGCCTCATTACAGGCATTTTGGGATCTTACGTGTTGCTCTTATTTTTGTGCTAATGTACCATATTTGTTACATGTAGCACATAGTCTTGTGCTTCAAGCTGCTGGTGGCTGTTGGACTGCATAGGTTTGCATGTTCTGAATGGACCAGATGGCCTGACCAGGGCTGAATGCAGACTACAGTACATGCCCTCCCATGTGCCTTGTATTGTGCCCAGACGTAAACATAAGATTCTGTTTGTGGGACTAGATATTTATATGAACTACAGGGAAAGGAGAATGGAGCGTTTTTTGTTTTTTTTTGGATGGGTTTTTTTGCTTGTGTTCCCAGATTAATGGGGAACCCCCCAGGGTATCTGGGCTTGATTTGTAGGTGCTGCCCAATCCTTTAGAGAGATGTTTGTAACTTTCAATGTTCTATGGGAAAGTGCACACATATTGAAGTGTAATAAAGACATTCAAACGCACATTACAACAGTGCAGTAAGCAGGACAATTTGGCGCCCTATGTCTACCGTGCCCTTGAAACTGTGATGTTGTGATGTGACTTGAAGGGGACGTGCAATCGAGAAGAGTGCTATACAGGCTGCAGGGTGCAGTTTCAGGCACTGTGCAAGACAAATGCAGGTGCCAAAGAGCAGCAATGGTGCTGCCCCCTATGCCCTGCGCCCAGGGTAACAGCACCACTTGCACATCCCTAGTTACAGCCCTGTATGACGCGTCTAATAATGTCAGTAGTGATGTTACACTTGTCTCCTTAGTTCTAGAATCATGCATTTTACAAGTTCAAAATTAATGAGGGGAATATTAAAAAAATGAAAGCTGAAGGTCTTTGAAGCAACATTTTATTATCTCCACCATGTGCATGATCTCTGTGCCTTTTACTAATTGTGTTATTTACAGCTAACTTCTCAGTTGTCCTTTATTAACCTGTGTGGAGCATTAGGTCTATAATCAGGACTCAGTGACCCCGTCATGTGCTGCACTTATCACGGCTGACAGGTGTCACAGGAGAGAACCTGTGTAGGGTACTTTCATATATGCCTACTTAAAACGGCCATTTAAACTGATGTATTTGCACCACTCAAAGCGAACTTGGCATGAGAAAAACCTGTGGCTGCTGCATCGTAGCACTTTGTATACAGATTCAGACTCAGGGCCTCATTCAGACCCTCTCGCAAGCAGGTCGATGGTGGGGCACTGCCACACGCGGCGTGCGCAATGCGCGTGCGCGAGCCCCGGAGCAAGGGAGAAATTCACTCGCTTCTGGGCTCGCTACAAACAGGGCGGCTCGCCCCGTTTTGTAGGCGGGGAGGGGGGAGGGTGGCTGGTCAAACGGAGGCATTCCAGAAGGAACGCCTGCCGTTTGAGGGTGACTCTACTGACATCACTCATGATTTCAGTAGTTGAGCTTCCTGCTCTATTAGAGCAGGAAGCTCGCTGGGGCTTGCGGGAATGAGACCCTACCACAAGGGTCTCGTCGCAAGCCCGATGGTCGCGACCATCACCTGGCCGCTCGCAAAAGCTGTGGGTGGTCACCCACAGCTTAGCGAGTGGCCTAGAGGCTGGCCCAAAAAAAAACCAGACACCTCCTTGCTGCATCTGTGATCCCAGCGCCTTAGGCTGAAGCTTACCGCAGCCTGACCGCATCCTGGCAGCTTGCGAGGCCAGGAAATCTGCAGCCAGGAAATCGGTGCTGCCAGGACGGCTGCCCAGGACGCCCCTGCTCCGCCTCCCAAGCGCCACAGCCTGCCAGTCACGCTTCGGATGGAGGCACTGCGAGCGGGATGGTAGATGGAGGACTGTGCATGCACAGTACACATCCTGCGCATGCACAGTCCTCTAACAATTGGAGATGTGTATTTCCTAAATACTACAATGTGCTTGAGTCATGCGGACATACAGTAGCCTTACCTGCATTAGTTTAGTTGGAAAAACAGGCCCATAGTCTTGAGAATAGAGCCAGTCAATGCTCTAGGAAACAGTGCATTAAGCCTCAATGGTTCTGTACTGGTGAATCGATACGCTGCAGTCTTATGGAATATTGGTACAAACCGCAATATGGCTGTCTCCACTCATATTTTCATTATGCCATATAAGGCTAATGTTCTTGTAAACAAGTCATTAGGAGCATTATTAAGTCTCAACCTGCACTTAAATGTATTTAGTTTAACGCTGGAAAAACCCTATATAAACCATGTATGCTTTTAGTATGCATTTTCTCGGTTTCAGATGCATTTAAAAGTATGCTCCATCTGTGACAGTATAGTAAGTTGTCATGTTCAAACCAAATGTATAAATGCTGCTTACTAGCCTCTCTGCATTTACAGTGCTCTCCTATTGAGATTATTTATTATTAACGGTTATTAATATAGCGCTTACTTATTAGGCAGCTGTCTACAGAGAGTATTTGAATTGTGACAAGAAACCCATGCAAATACAGGGAGAGCATTCAAACTCCACACAGATAGCATAAAGAACTACGAACCCATACTGCCCTAGGTTAATGTAAGTTTTCATCTGCGCTCAAAACACACATACAATTGCATTGTTACAGTCACATATCATCATCACCGAGACAGATATTGTCATAGTTATAAAAAGTTATAAATATTTACAATTGCTATGTACAGTTCTGCTAACCAAAAGTCCATAAAAAATATAAAGAGGCCTGTACTGGCAGCAATGCGTTTATTCTACCCTGTTACCATTGTAAGTGCTAAAGTAAGGGGTAATAAACGTTCATATGTTTCATATTATATTATATATTATTATAATATAATATGAAATATTATATTATAATATATATATTATAAATTATCATTAGTTTCATGGACATAGGGCCTGATTCAGATGGTTTACGACAACTCTGATGTTTAATGTTCGGCGCCTGTGCAGGATCTGTATGGCGCATGTTCCGATCACTGAATGAAAGCGGTCACAGTTCCCCATAAGCCTTTGGGGGACGGGCGATGATGGGTCTGCATATAGACTGCGTTCGCTTCCCCGCTGGCAAGTGGCTAGTTTGCGCATCTAGCCACTGCGTTCAGGAATGAGATCGCAGGGTGTATGCAGACCCATCAGACCCATGGCAGAGTGATTGACAGGGAGTGCTGTTTGTGAGTGGTGACGGGGGAGTGGCTGGGAAAAGCAGGCGTGCCAGTGCATTTTTTAACGGCGTTGCAGTGGCGTGCATAAATTAGCCACTGCAATACCATACGCAGCCTGAGCCCTCATAGCGGGCGCTGAAGTAAGTAATTCCTGAGTGAGGTCTGACCTTCTTTAACTGTGCGTATGGGTCCGATGTTACTCGATGTTACTGATTGTTTTGCTATTTTGACATAGTATACAGATGTGAGTAAGGAGAGGTGGGCGTCCTTATGTTAGGCTGCGATCGCATTGTGAATACAAACATTTGCATATCACCGCTGATATTAGCAACTGTATTGCGTGTCTATAAGCAGAATAGCGATCCATAGTGAATCAGGCCCTGTGTATCTTAGTAACACCATGCTGCACGGCAGATGGGCAGATTTAAAATGTGCAGAGAGATTTAGATTTGGGAGTGATGTGTCCAAACTAAGATCTAGATTGCAGTGTATACATAAAGCTGTTAAGCATTTGTTTACTACATGCAAAAGCAGCCGGTATTTACCCTGCATGCAAAACAATGTATGTATCTGCACCCCTTGTATTGCAACATGAGACCTGATTCATTACGGATCGCAACTGCTATTGCAATAGCGATTATGCACGCCATCTCACTGCAAAGATAATATGAGATATGGTAAGAACTTACCCTTGTTATCTCTATTTCTACGAAGTCCATAGGGTTCCACAGGATACCTTGGGGTATAGGTGTGACGTCAGTCGCAGGGCACCAAAGAGTTAAGCTTTCAGCCTCCCAGGATGCACTAGGTCCCCCTCCTATACCCCGCCCCCGGGCCAAGGCACCTCAGTTAGTTACCAAGCCATAGGCCGGAGGAGGAGAAGGAAGAGAGAGAACAAAGATCTGGACACATACAAGAATCACATTCTCACCCGAGGGAGACGGAAAACCGGTGACCAGAGCAAAGCCCATCTGCAGCACAGGTGCGACAGGGCGGGAGTCCTGTGGAACCCTATGGACTTCGTAGAAATAGAGATAACAAGGGTAAGTTCTTACCATATCTCATATTTTCTACTTCAGGGTCCATAGGGTATCCACAGGATACCTTGGGGATGTCCCAAAGCAGTATCCTTTAAGGGTGGGGACGCTCCTGTGCAGAAAGGAGAATCCGCCGCCCGAAGGAAGCATCCTGAGAGGCGAAGGTGTCAAACCTGTAATACCTCACGAAGGTATGGACAGAAGACCACGTAGCAGCCTTGCAGATCTGAACTGCCGAGGCACCACGTCGAGCTGCCCACGAAGGACCCACAGACCTAGTGGAATGAGCCTTCAGAGAAGGAGGGACCGGTAGGCCTTCATGAAGATAAGCTTCAGAAATAGCCATACGGATCCAGGCTGCCAAAGTTTGCTTTGAAGCAGGCCAACCCTTTTTACGGAAGCCAAAGAGGACAAACAAAGCGTCCGACTTCCTAAACGAAGAAGTGCGGTCAACATAAGTCCTTAAGGCCCGCACAACATCCAATGAGGCCTCACCCACGGAAAGACCCGGTGAGTTAAAGGCCGGAACAACTATTTCCTCGTTAATATGAAACTGGGAAATAACTTTGGGAAGAAACTCGGGCCGAGTGCGGAGCACTGCCCTGTTCCCATAAAAAACCAAGAAAGGGGGTCTACAAGAAAGAGCCCCTAACTCAGAAACACGTCTGGCCGAAGCAATGGCCAGAAGGAAAACAGTCTTAGCTGTTAGCCATTTAAGATCCACTGAGCCCAGTGGTTCAAACGGCGGTCCTTGGAGAGCCCTCAGGACCACAGCCAAATCCCAAGGCGCCACAGGTGGAACAAAGGGCGGCTGAATGCGGAGAACACCCTGCATAAAGGTGCGCACATCCGGGATTGTAGCAATCCTACGGTGAAACCAGACAGATAGGGCCGAAACCTGTACCTTCAAAGAAGCAAGGCGAAGCCCATGATCTAGTCCCGCTTGCAGGAAGGCGAGAATCCGAGACAGACGAAACTCCCGCGGTGCATAACCTCTCGGTCGACACCACTGGAAGAACGTATGCCACACGCGATGGTATATCCTCGCGGAAGACGGTTTCCGAGCTCGTAACATGGTACGCACCACAGAGCTGGAAAACCCCCGGGACCTCAGCATGGCCGTCTCAACAGCCACGCCGTCAAAGACAGCCGAGTCAGGTCCGGGTGAAGGCAAGGACCCTGAGACAGAAGGTCCGGTCGTAGCGGCAACCGCAGAGGAATGTCCACGGACAGACCCTGAAGGTCTGAGAACCAGTGCCGTCTGGGCCACGCGGGAGCTATCAACAGGAGCGTCCCTCCTTCCTGTTTGAATTTCCGGATTACCCGTGGAAGAAGGGAGACCGGAGGGAACAGGTATGCGAACCGGAACGTCCACCGGACGGACAGAGCATCCACCAGAGACGCCCCTTTGTCTCTTGTGCGAGACCCGTACACCGGCAACTTGTTGTTGTGCCGGGACGCCATGAGGTCGATTTCTGGAAGACCCCACCTGTCCACCAGTAGTTGAAAAACGTCCGGGTGCAGGGACCATTCCCCCGGATGAACGTCCTGGCGACTTAGAAAGTCCGCCTCCCAATTGAGCACTCCCGGGATGAAGACCGCTGATATGGCCGGAAGATTGCGCTCCGCCCAAACCAGGATCCGAGAGACCTCTACGAGAGCCGCCCGACTGCGAGTTCCTCCTTGCCTGTTTATGTAGGCCACGGTGGTAGCGTTGTCCGACTGGACCTGCACCGGGCGACCCTGGAGAAACCGCTGTGCCTGCTGGAGAGCATTGAAGACCGCACGGAGTTCCAAGATATTTATTGGAAGCTCCGCTTCTGTCGGCGTCCACCTGCCCTGGAACAAGTGTGGACCCGAAACTGCTCCCCAGCCCCGAAGACTGGCGTCCGTTGTCAACGGGACCCAATTTGGAACCCAGAACGGACGTCCCTTGTTGAGGTGGGTCGTCTGTAACCACCACGTAAGGGACAGGCGAACCTCCTGGGTGAGCACAATCGTCTGGGACTTCAGAGACTGAGTCAGCCCGTTCCACTTGGACAGGATCAGGTGCTGCAGAGGTTTGGAGTGAAACTGGGCGTATTCCACCATGTCGAACACCGACACCATGGAGCCCAGTAACCTCATCGCCGAGTGTAAGGACACCCGGCGGCTGTGCAGACAACTGCGCACCCTTGACTGTAAAGCAGAGATCTTGTCCTCCGTCACGAAGATCCTTTGCTGTCCCGAGTCCAATAAGGCTCCAAGATGCAGAATCCTCCGAGACGGGATTAGAGTGGACTTCTGCCAGTTGATTAGCCAGCCGTGCCGTTGCAGCAGTGCAATGGTCAGGTCCAAGTGGCGTAACAGGAGCTCTGGAGATCCTGCCACCAATAACAGGTCATCCAAATACGGCAACATGCGGACTCCCTGCAGCCGCAGAGAAGCCGCCATGACCGCCATCACCTTGGTGAAAACACGTGGTGCTGTTGCCAGGCCAAAAGGTAACGCCCGAAACTGGAAGTGGTCGCTGCTGATTGCAAACCTGAGGAACTGTTGATGGCGCCAAAGAATAGGGACATGCAGGTAAGCGTCCTGTATGTCCAATGACACCAAGTAGTCCCCAGGTTCCAGCGCCAGAATGATGGACCGTAGGGTCTCCATCCGAAACTTCGGGACCCGCAAAGACTTGTTGAGTGCTTTGAGGTTGAGTATCGGACGATATGACCCATTGGGTTTCTGTACCAAAAATAGATTTGAATAGAAACCCTGGCCCCTCTGGGAGAATGGAACCGCCACTATAACTCCAGCCTGGAGCATAGTGTGCAATACCTTCCGCAGCTCCGTAGCCTTGTTCCGGTCTGATGGGAGACCCGTGGTGAAGAAGCGAGCCGGGGGTCTGTGCCGGAAGGAGAGGGCGTATCCGTGGGAAACCACCTCCAGAACCCAAGTGTCTGTCGTAGTGGTCGACCAACACTGGGCGAACTGTAGCAGGCGGCCTCCCACCCTGGGATCCCCCAAAGGGAGGCCCGGACCGTCAGGCCGCAGGCTTGTCATCTGGCTTGGGGGCCGGACGTCTGGTACTCCATGCCTGCTTCCGGGGCTTGACCGATTTCTTAGGGCCAGCCTGTCGAGGAAACGACTGTGGTTTGGGCCTGCCCTGGGCCCTAGATGACCGAAAGGACGATGGTCCCGAACCAGAAGGAGCAGCGGCCGACGGGAGACAGGCAGATTTGGCTGCCGCCAGCGTGGCCACAATCTTATCCAGATCCGGACCGAAGAGAACTTCTCCGGTAAACGGCAACGCTTCCAGACCTTTCTTGGAATCTGCGTCCGCCTTCCAGGATCGCAGCCACAAGGTGCGACGAGCAGCTACCGCTGCTGAAGAAATTCTAGACACCAGAGTACTAATGTCTAGAGCCGCCTCGTTGATGTAGGTGGCCGAATCACGGAGATTGCCAATCAACTCCGCCTGATCGGCCGGACAGTCGGATTCAAAAGAAGCCTCTAATGAATCCGCCCAGCGCTCCATCGCTCTGGCAACCCAGCAAATGGCCATAGCCGGCCGTGCTGCCCCCCCTGCAAGGGAATAAGCGGACTTCAGGCAGATTTCTACCTTGCGGTCCGTAGCATCCTTAAGGGAGGACATGGATGGCATCGGCAATGTGGCACTACGGACAAGACGGGTCACGTGAGAATCCACCTGTGGAGGGGATTCCCACTTAGCAAAATAATTATCCGCGAACGGATAAGCCACCGCCAGGCGTCTCTGCGGCTGGTATCTTTTGCCAGGTTGTTTCCACGCCTCCTCTAAATGGTCCACCAACTGACCCGAAAGAGGAAAGACTGTGGCATCGCCCTTCACATCTTTGAAAAAGGCATACTTAGATTTAGCCGCTGGGGGAACTTCGTCCTCAATCACCAAGGCTGTGCGGACCGCCCGAATAAGTCCAGGAATATATACTTTGGACTTAGCATCAGCGTCCTTAGTATGGAGAGGTTCCTGATCGTAAGGATCTAGAATCTCCCCATCATCAGACGTCCCTTCGTCATCCTCATAAGGAGCGGACAGAGACGCCACCGGCCTTTTATGAGACCGCATCACAGACTCCCCTTGCAACACATCCGACAAGTGCTGTACAGAACTTGTCAGGGAGTTAACCCACGCTGGCTCCTGAGAACCCGGGAGCGGGGAAATAGGGAGACTGTGGGGTACCACCAATTGTCGTGGGAACCCCTGCATGGGTGACGACACCACAGACTGCTGGGACAAACCCATCGGAGTAAACGCGGGCTGCGGAGCTAACTGGCCCACTAAAGCTGTTAACGCCTGAGCGAAACAAGCCCAGGGCGGCTCCTGTACCGGTGCTGTAACCGTAATAGGCCGCGCCATGGACAAACACTGCCGGCAAAGGCCCTCCGCGCTACCCTCCCCCTCCGCTAACGGTACTTGCACGTGGTACACTGTAGCCGGAGGGGAAAATCACTTTCAGACATGATGGCACCACGTATGTGACCTCTCTCACCAATTAAGTATTAAATAGGCGAGAGACCACCCTGCAGCACCGCACCGCAAGGGCTTTAGCAGAAAGAACAGGGACAGTAATAAAGCTGACAGTTTAGAGAAGAAAAGATTACAGGCAGCAGCGCTAGCACAGTCACATACAATGCAGAGAAATAACAATTCCTGCACTAACAGCGCTGATCACTCAACTACACAGACACAGGGCCTGGTAGGACACAGCGCTGCATACACAGACCTGACCACAGCGGAGGAGAGGTATGCGGGGGGACCCAGACCACGATGCTTCCGTCCAGCGCTTCCAGCAGCGTTCACCATGCGTTCTGGAGAAGATGGCCGCCGAGGAGCAGAGAGGAGGCTGGCCTGGGGGAGGAGCGCTGCCACAGGACCAGTCGGCAGCATGCAGAGAGGGCTGTGTGCAGCGGGGGAGGCGCCGGCTGTGAGACAGGGAAGGCGCGCTCCCCTGGCATGCATTTAACCCCTGGGACGCCGCAGCGCTACCGCTCTGCTGCGGTCCGCTGTCCCAGGGGGTAGTGGAAGCGCAGGTTGGTCGCCTGGCTCCACGCTGCAGCCAGTCCCCAGGGAGCCCCCTGCCTGGGGACTTAGGACCATGTGATCAGCGGGGACCCACCGCGGGACCCCGCTGCTTACCTCTGTCCCCCTTGAATCCGGCCATGGTCCGGAGCATCTGGGGTCACCGCTAGCTGTGACCCCAGACGCCCACCAGCATCCCCGGATCAGTACCGGCGTTCTGGTACCGGCGGGGTGTAGGGAAGACAGCATGGACGTCAGGACTGACTGTCCATGCTGTTCATCCAGATGTGCAGCCACAGCTGCATGAAGAATAAGCTTCAGGGGCTCTTCTAGCCCCCACTCCAACAGGTGCACCCGACTCCGGCCGGGCACCAAACTAAACTGAGGTGCCTTGGCCCGGGGGCGGGGTATAGGAGGGGGACCTAGTGCATCCTGGGAGGCTGAAAGCTTAACTCTTTGGTGCCCTGCGACTGACGTCACACCTATACCCCAAGGTATCCTGTGGATACCCTATGGACCCTGAAGTAGAAAAACTAATCCATTGCGATTAGTATGCCATCGCAGCACAGTGTCGGAATCCCAACACTAAAAGTCTGACATGGGACTAAAGATAAGCGTCGAAATCGCGACGCCTATTATTAGCCCCAGGACGAAATGCCGACGCCCGGCATACCGAACGAAGGTAAGTCGTGTATCTTAGGATGTAGCTGCGCAAGGGGGAGGGTTACATTTAGGAACCCCTGGGGGGACTTTGGGTTAGACACCCCCCCCCTCTCCCGGAAGGGTTAGGGTCAGGTTAGGGAAAGGGGGAGTTAGGTTAGGCACCACTAGGGAGAGGTTAGGTTTAGGGTGCAGGAAGGGGGGGTTAGGGTTAGGCACTAGGGTCGAGGTTAGGGTTAGGCACCACTATGTTAGGGTTAGGGTAGGGAGAGGGGAGGGTTAGGGTGCTTACCAGCCCCAGTCGGGATTTTGTTCTGTCGGTCTTCTACTGTCGGCATTTGATCCGGCGGCTATTCAGATACGCATATCCCAATTAATGAGTCATATGTTACAATGCAATTGAAGATCCACTGGATCAGGCAATGTAAAACCTTCACTGCCCCAACTAGTGACGATGTATATCAGGTTAGTATTCCACTGGAATATATACAGCGACATTGTACTGATTCTCAGTGTCCTATGTCACAGTCCCAATGCTGCAACCACTGTTGCTTGCTTCATTCAGATGTGTCCTCATACACCAAGTCCCATTACACCATGTGGTGCGCGATCCTCAGTGCGCCTGAGCCGTGCCGATAGGTGTAGCGTAGGAACTTTTTTCTAAATTGTGCGTCATAGTCGCATTTCAGACGCAGCAAAACACCACTCTGTATACTAGAGACGCTGGGCTGTGACGGACACCGCACAGGATGTAGATTTAAAGATGTACAGTGACTGATGAAGCACAATGGAAGTTCGTGTGAGAAAAAGCCACGGCAGCTGCATCGTAGCACTTCATGTGCAGACTCACACTCATTCACACACATGTACAAATGTAACATATTACATTAATCAGTGCTGTCTTGCAAAGCGGTTTTGTCGCATCCCATTGTTTAATTTGTGTTACTAAGATGCACATTTGAGCGAAAAGACACTCGGCACAAGCCGAGTCACATGGGACCTGGCACACCGAGAAGGGCTGTTTGGCACAACTGCGGCCATAGTATACGAGGACACATCTGTAACTTCACGTCACTGGGTCCCATTTATATCTGTGAAGATTGTACGTCCTGCCCATATAGGTGTTGATCTCCTCTGAGTGCTGTAATATCCTCCTGAAGTCTAAAGACATTCTGGGCCCGATACATTACTGTACTCAATATAGCGATTACTTATGGTGCGATAGTATGCTAATCCATAGTGATCGCAATGCTGCTGCAGCACTACATAAGGACGCCCACTTTACTTTACACCAGGGGTGGGGAACCTGTATTCTGCCGAGGGCCATTTTGATATATATAACATTATTTGTGGGCCCGCCGGTGCAGGCCACACCCCCTCCGTGTGCCATCACACAGGGTGGGGCCACAATAGCCAGTGATTACAGCAATTCCCGGAGCATCCTGAGGATGCTCCGGGGAGCTGTAAGGGCAGCGGTTTGACCATCTGAAGCATCCAAAGGACGCTCCAGGCGGCATTGCTGTATAGATTCTGGCAGTAGAGTGCCATTCTAGGCACACTACTAGCCAGATGAGGCGAGCAGAAAAAAACTCAGAGGGCCAGACCTAATGATTCCAGGGGCCTTATATGGCCCTTGGTTCCCCATCCCTGCTTTACACGCTAATCCGTAATGGTTAGCAAGACTGCAAAAACATTGGTACAATCGAGTACCATGGGACCCATACGCAATGTTCAGGCAGGAATTGCTTACTTCAGCTCACGCTATGAGGCCTCAGGCTGCGTGCGGTATTGCAGTGCATAATTTATGCAAGCCCATGCAACGGCGTTCAAACGCACTGGGACGACTGCGTTCGGCCGACACCCCCGTATCCACCCACAAACGGCACTACCTGTCAATCACTGTACGTAGTCACTGCGATCGCTGTCCCGATCGCAGTGACCTGTTCTGGCATGCGCAGTACTCAACAAGCTTGCGTATATTCAACTGTGTTCCTTGCTGAATCAGGCCCTCTGCTTGGCGCGTTGGCTTTTGTCGCAAATGGACCTAAGTGTGTGTTTCATTGTTGTAGGGAATTTAGGCACTGAACGTTAATACAGCACATAATATTAAGTGCTGCATAATATGTGTAGAAATATAAATAAATGATGATAGATGCTAAAGTTATCTTCCAAAATATATGAAAGAGGCTTAACATCCAAAGATGACGGTCTGGATGGCAAAACTTTTAAATAATGCCATATTACATGATGCCCATTACTTTCACTGTTTCTCCGCAGGACATCCCTCCTTCCTCCCTCGCCCTCCTATTATGTCTCCTTTGTCTGTACTGGAGTCTTGCAGATGGGTTCTAGGCAGTGAAGCAGCAGGGAAGTGCACATGTGTGATTGCAATCACCTGCTTCCTATTTCCAGCTGAGATGGCCAGATGAGTATAGATTGGGAGCATTGAGACCCACAATAGCCCCTGCAGGATGTGGAGACCTGAGGTTGCTTGGCGAGCACCACAGATCAGATCTCCTGTGGACTTTTTTATTATCAAATGTAATAAAAATGAGCCCTGTTTCATGAGTTAAAATATATAACGTACTAAATACACGTGTATTTTGATGTTATACAAATGTTTATGTTAATGCCCCCACTGTTTCGAGGAAGCATGTGTATTTGCACGCCAAGATGGCAACATCTCCAGGGGTCCAACATTCTTTATTTCCCCATGGGAGACTTTTGATGTTGCCCCGTAGAGCGCGGTCTTGGTGCCTTCCTATGTACTTAGATGAAAAAACAAGATTATGATAAACCTGTATGAAGTGGGAGCTTCAGAGGTGGATGCTACAGATCAGCCATTGTGTCTCTGTACAGTATGCAGCAGCTGTGCTAAAATATGCAAAAGCCACAGGAGGTGCCTTAGGTAAAAAGACGCCCATTCTCGGCTGCTCTGATGCGCTGCTGCGTCTGTAGACATGGCCTTTCGCATCAACCGAGTGACCATCGGACATCTGAGTAACCCTCAGGTTACTCAAGATGTCTGGGTAATTCATACTGCCAGAGCCAGTGAAGCTGCATCCAAGTATGCAGCTACTGGCTATCGTACATCCAGAAACAGACATGCCTTAGTTTTCTGCTCTCCGTCGCCACATCCAAACGCCAGCAGCATGTCAGTCATGTTGGAGCTTTGGAGTACTACGACACCAGTGCGGGGTCAGATCTGCACCACAGCAGTGCGGCTCCTGCCAGGGGCGTTATAATAGAGGAGGGGGCCCTCGTGCAGCCTCCATTTGGGCCCCCTCTTCTCTGTCAGCGCACTGAGCGCGGTAGATTCTGCCAGAATCTACTGCGCATGCGCGGGTCTCTGAGGAAATAGCGCCTGTGCCTATTTTCCCGGGGACATCTTTTCTGTGCATGCGCAGATCACTGGGAAAATGGGTGCCGCCATTTTTTCCAGTGATTTTTTTTTTGCTGCTCTGCAGCGCTGGTGCGGTACTGCGGAGCAGCACATCATAATCTGCGGAGAGGTAAGTATATTATTAACTATGGGTGCAGGGCGTACGGTGTGGGCCCCCTTATCCCAGGGGCCCGTGTGCACCGCACACCTTGCACCCATTATAAAGACACCTATGGCTGCTACAAATGCACAAATCTGCAAACATCAGAGGTTTATGTAAATCTCTGTATTGGGACCACAATTTCCCAGACTAATCTTTAAATTACCCTTCCAGAGCCGGAGAAAACCATGTTCTTATAGAATCCCCCTTGGGAGTCATGTTGGGAGACCCCTATTCCACTTTGGCTGCAGGTTTGGGTATCCCTTTGGCGCAGTCTATACGTTCCGATTTGATAAGGCCTAGAAGGTGCCTTAGTCATATCTACCTTTTAGAATCATTTAAAATGGAGGAAGTGACTGTGTATGCTGGAGGCAAAAAAAAATTGCAAATGTAATATAGTTTGAATTATATATGAATGTTTTAAAAAATTATTTTACAGTCTGTCTAGGAAAAGACATGTTCTGCTGTATTTTGCTCCCTTACTGTACATATTTTATGAGGAGTTAAGCTGCAGAGAGCATGTCTCTGGATTTTTAATCCAGTTACCACCCTTAATAATATTAAATAAACAGAGAGTTCCAGTTCAAAGCCATTTCTTTAGTTTACAGTATTTGGAAACATGAATAATTAGGATTCATTGTCCAAAGTAATGGGGTCACTGTATAATCCCACAGCCATTACCAGTCATATTAACACTTACGGGCAGATGTACATTTTAAATTTTTTTTCATCGATCCTCGTTACCATTTTTAGTATCAATTCGCAATGAAAAAAAAATTATATATATAAATATATATATATATGTGTGTGTGTTTCACCGGTATGTACTAATGTGATTTTGAAATCAAACAGCATCTGTGTTGTTTAAATTTGTTTATTTAACTTTTATCATTTCGCCTCTTATGTGCGAATAATTTTTGCAAAGTCTCGTTTGTGGAATAAAAATGAATGTAAAGGAGGTGATTGCAAAAATATTATATAGGGCATGCGCAGTAAGAAAAAGCAAGTGCGAAATACGGTGAGGCGTAGCTTGACCCAGGATATGAGGCAAAAATATTAATTATGCTGCATTTGGCATCACATACTACTTTGTTTTGTTATGGAGTGGAAATGTTCACGGTTCCTGTAAACCTCAAGATTGTGGGTTGGGGTATAAGCTGTATGGGTACAGTCAACAGCGCCATATCAGGATGGCAGTGCACCCTGTGCTGCACTGCCACCCCTTCCTCTCCCCTGAGCGCATATCTTTTTCCACGAGGGGATGGGTGGAGGGCGGGGATCTTCATCGGCGTTGCTCTGCGAGCACCGCGCAGCACTGCAGGAGGGTCTCTTCATGCAGACCTCCGGAGCTGAGTAGTTTGCAACCGGTGACCTTAGAGGATTCCGCCCTGTGCGGAGGCACCGGCTGCACCACCCTCCCTACGGCCCTGACAGTCAATATATTAAGAAAACGACTAAATTCCTACAATGGCAGCGACGGTTTGGCCAGAGGCCAGAAAATGCAGTGTGGTGGCCATTTCATCATTCCTGAGACAGCTCTGAATCTGCTGGTAGTGCTCTGAATATCGTCCTTGATGAGTTCATATAAGGCCAGAATTGCCACAGAAGGCAAACAGTACAATTTTACAAATTCTACATGAGACCCTCCATAGTTTCCCGTGGTCGATAAACATGTTCTTTCACAAGTCATTGATTACAATTACCAGGTAATGTGGACTGTCTTGCTATCAGTTTTCTCATCAGAATTGCAAAATATTGTAATAGAATCTCCATTCTCTAGAAGAATAGAATAATTTATAGTTAAACAACATGATGTACAGATGTGTCCACATACATCTAGCCTCCTTGCGCGTTAAACAGCCCTTCTAGTTCTGCCATGCCGTGGCGCGACTCGGTAGTGCAGAGCGTCCTTTCATGCGGCTTTTTCCCTTACACTGCGTCTTATTCGCAAAGTGATGTGAATAGGATGCACAAGCAGGGTATGCAGTGCCAGATTAAGGTCCTCATGGGCCTGGAGCTGAAATTTATGAAGGGCCTATTGTGTGCCACCGCAGGGGGTGTGACGACTGATGTGAGGGTATGACTAGTGATATGTGACCAGTACTGTGGGGTGTGGTCTGTACTGTGGGGTGTGGCTAGCACCAGCAAAGGTATAGCTACTCGCCTACCTTCAACCACCTCAATCTCCCTCCCTTCTTTGCCAATATGAAGCATAGATCACCTGTTATATTATTGACCACTGAATAAAAAATAAATAATAAAAATACAAACTATGGTTATTAATAAAATGCAACAATTTTGATTTTATTAACATAAAATATACTGGATAATTATACATTTGCCTTAGACAATAAAGCACCATATAGCCTGCATTTAGCAGACTGGCAGAGATCCATTGGGTCCACTTTCCCCAATCTCCACAAAAAAATTAGCTGTTTGTCAACACTCAGACTTTTACATTTATGATAGAAGAAATCCAAAAGCTGACATTTGTGCGCAGTAATTGCCACCTCCCAGTCACCGGCCAGGAACGCTCATCACATTTTCAGGACAGTTCTGATACCGTGCAGCTCAATCACAAAATCGTCTTTGTGCATACACACAGTGTGACGCATGCAGTGTACCAATTTATAGTGATTTTCGTGCATGCGCAGTAGCAAAACATCGCTCAAATAACTCATCATCGGCATTGTGTGCAGCCCTGAATCAGGCCCATGGTGCATTATATACACATGTATTATGCACAAATATCAGCCAATATGCAACATACTTTGGATAAGAAATGGCTCACTTATCAGTGACCGTTACCAGCCATCCATTAATGCCACATAACCACCTTGACAGAAATAAGAAATTGTCTTTCAATTGGTACTATAGAGTACCCAGAGGAAACCCACACAAGTATGGAAAGAATATACAAGCTCCACACGGTAGGGGTCATGGTGTGAATCAAACCCTGGACCTCAATGCTGGGAGGCAGTAATGCTGACCATTACACAATCCATGCTGGTCCAAAGAAAGAATGCTGGATTACGTCACTACCTGTGTCAGGCTACATCCATGGGTTATACTGTTTCTTTGTGCTGCAAGTTAGTAAGGATAGAGATTATATATATATATATCTATATATATATATATATATATATATATATAAAGCAGGCAGCACTCCATCCTTAAATAGGTAAAGTCCCGGTGCCCTCCTAGGTGTCCCCGCAAAAGGGTAAAGGATCCAACATGCATCGACTGGAAGGCGGCACTCGGAAAACAACAACCAAACTCTGGCAGTAATATGCTTAACTATGCTTTACTGCCAGAGTTCGGTTGTTGTTTTCTGAGTGCCGCCTTCCAGTCTATATCTATCTATATATAAATTGCAAGTTTACACAGCATTGCCCCCACAGATTTAATATTCAAAATATTACACCCTTGCCACCAGTATACACAGCACTGTCCCCACAGATATAATACTACACCCATGCCACCAGTATAACTGCACTACTGGCCACAGATATAATGCAAATAATATTTCCCCCATACCGGCAGTATACATAGCATTACCCCCCCCTCTACCATACACACACACAAAATATATACAATATTACTCCTTTAAAAATAGTATATACATCACTGCCCTCACAGCTGTAATATATACTTAATCACACCCATACCAGCAGAAAACACAGCATTGCCCCAGACAGATGTCATTTTCACATTGTCCCATACCAGCAGTATATACACTGTATTGCCCCCACAGATGTAATATACACAATATTACCACATACCAACAGTATATACAGCATTGCCCCCACAGATGTAATATACACAATATTACTCCCATAATACTGGTATTGGGGTAATATTATTGTGTATATTACATCTGTAGGGGGAAATGCTGTGTATACTGCTGTTATGGGGCAAACATTGTGTATATTATATCTGTGTGGGTAATTCTGTATGTACAGCATTGCCCACACAGATACAGTGTACACAATATTACCACAGCAAAACATACAGCATTGCCTCTACAGTTATAATACGTATAATATTGCCCCCGGCAATATTGCTCGTGCTGTCTGTGCCTTAGCCAGTCAGCCTGCATGCCCCAGTTATCAGCAGGTGACCTCACCTCCGGATGATTCTTCACGCAGCTGCCTGTGTGAATGTGCTGCTCTGGTAGCGGTGGTGGCAGGGCAGCACCGTGGAGGTGCTGTGTCACTATTAGAATGCCGCGCTGGGCCATGCAGGAAGGGCTAGAGAAGCCTGTCGCTGCACTGCCACCTGTAACAGCCGCCATGGATGTATGACCAACCGGTAACGGCGGTAATGCGTCTGGGTGGAGGGGGGGGGTCGCAGTTCATGGGGACGGGGCCTTGGACGGTCATTGGCAGGCTGCTGTAGCAGGAAAATAAAATCGTGTCTACAGCAGCAGATTAGTCACACAGGCTGTGGGCCTATTTTGATTGGGGGCCTGGAGCTGAAGCTCCATCCGCCCCATTGGTAATCCGGCCCTGAGGGTATGCGGATTAAAGTTATGTGCGGCATGCCTATATGTGTGTGACTGCGGCTATATCTGCATGCAAAATGCTACCTTGGGATGTAGTCAGTATCCCGGTGCACACAATGCCGGCGCTCAGAAACCCGGCAGTAGTCAGAATCCCGGCAGCTGCGATCATGATGGTGAGTATTAGCGTTATGTTTAGGGTTAGGCACTAGGGGGAGGGTTAGGGTTAAGCTGAGGGGTGGGTTAGGGTTAGTCTGTGGGAGGGAAGGGTTAGGATGAGGGAGGGGTGGGTTAGTGATAGGCTGCA
Organism: Taudactylus pleione; assembly: GCA_031769625.1. Classification (NCBI taxonomy): domain Eukaryota; kingdom Metazoa; phylum Chordata; class Amphibia; order Anura; family Myobatrachidae; genus Taudactylus; species Taudactylus pleione. The sequence goes on along the minus strand of JAUIMM010000141.1, from coordinate 2,178,248 downwards.
GTAGGGGAGGGTTAGGATACAGCAGGGGTGGGTTAGGGTTAGGCTGCGGGAGGGGAGGGTTAGGCTGCCGGAGGGGAGGGTTAGGGTTAGGCTACGGGAGGGGAGGGTTAGGGTTAGGCTGGGGTAGAGGAGGGTTAGGATACAGCAAGGGTGGGTTAGGGTTAAGCTGTGGGAAACGTGAGTTAGGGTTAGGCTGAGGGAGGGGAGGGTTAGGGTTAGGCTGAGGGAGGGGAGGGTTAGTGTTAGGCTGCGGGAAAAGTGGGGTAGGGGCAGGTTTAGATTACTTACCTGCATGTGTCAGGATTTCCACCGTTGGGATTCCGTCGTCAGGATTCTGACCGCCGGCATTGTTTGCGCTGGGATCGCGTACCCATCCCATTTCTATTAAGATGTGACTATTGTAATAATTGGAGGCACATTAGGTGGAGATAATATGCCTCCTATTAAACTCACCATTGTACATATACAGTTTATCTGCAGGGGATGCTGTCAGCATGCTGGTGGTCACAATGTTAACATTCATAATGTCGACCGGACAGTGTTGGCAGTTATGATGCGGTCATTGTTGAAATGTTGACAGCTAACATGTCCACATCTGTAAAATTACGACATGTTCGTTATAAATGTAAACGAGTGAGATACCGACATTTTGCGAAATACCGACATATCCTTTAGTAACCTAGCGGAATTGAAGTCAGTGGTAAAAACAGTCCATTGGCTGAGAGAGGTGGAGGCTCGCCTCTCTCAGCCAATGAACGCTCAGCCTTTGCAAATCTAAGTGAAATGCCGCTGCTGAGCTGACATTCGGGAAGTACCGTCGTTAGAGGATGGTACTTATTTCCGTGGGTCGGGATTTGGCGTTTTTTATATATTTGTAATATTTATTTTGCAGGTGAACTAGTTGTGGTTCTCTAAGTACCAGAATGCGGGGAAGCTCGCTGGGACCTTTAGTTTTTCTGTAAAAGACAATATAATTTAATCTATTTTAACACACAATCAACCCGGCAATCATCGGCAAGGGGTGCCAGGCATAACCATGGGCTATCAGCCCCTCCCTGGGGTGCCTTGGAGAGAGAGTAACCCTTTTTGGGTGGGGTCCCCACCTCCCCAGAGATCCCCGGCCTGGGCTGACTCGCAGTCAGGTATAATGCTGTAGCCGGGGGACCCGGTGAAAGTGTACCCCGGCTGTGGCATTACACCCCCGCTTGAAAGAGTCCGGTGCTGATTTTGGAAAATATGGGGGACCCCTACGTATTTTGTCCCCCACATTTACAAAACCAGGAAATACAGGGCCCAGTCCTGGTTGTGCAAAATACAGGGGACCCCTGTGTCTTTTGTCCCCCATATTTTCACAACCAGGACAGGCTCAGAAAAGCCTGGTGCTGGTAAAGGTTTGTTAAGGTGCGCTGTCTATGGGTGTGGGAATGTGTGGTGTTGGTATGTGTGCAGTGTAATGTGTAACAGAGAGACTGAGGCAGTGGTGTTGGGTAAATTGCTTTATTAGTAGGCACAATGCTGCTATGACAATCGACCCAGGGGTGGGTGGGGTGGAACAGGGTGGTAGCACGGGGGGGAAGGTGGGTGGACCCTTTTAGGGGGCTCCTTACCATGCGGTTCTGGACCAGCACGTTGTCCCTGCTGGACCTTTGGTCGACAGTCTTATGACCCGGCAATAGTGTGGTGGAAGTCTCTGGGGGTATGAGTGTGTGGCGGCGTCCCGCACTGGTGCAACTTACCTACCGGTAGGGTGCCTCGGTTGGCGTTGCGATATGGGAGGGTGGTGGTGATGATAGGCAGTCTCTTAGTGTGGCTCTGTTCACCTGATGTCTGTGCTTGCTGACTGCTTCTGGGTGGCTCCGGCTCCTGGTGTGGAGCTAGCCGTGAGTGCAATGCTTCTGGCACTCCGTGGTGTAGGTGGTCAGACTGATGGTGTCTGGACCGGTGGTGTAGCCGGATCCAGACTGGGTCTGTGGATCGGGTGGCTGGTGGCTGTCGTGGGCTGTCGGCAGCGTGGTAGATGCCTGCGTGCCGTGGGTAGCCCCTGTGTGCCGCGTAGGATGGCGGGACGGCAGGAAGGGATGTGTGTCCAAGGTGGGGGTGCCGCTCGCTGATGGTGCTGGCGGCTCCTTGGAACACTATGTGCGGTCAACCGGAAGTGGGCGCGAGCCGGCGGGATGGAGGCCAGGAGTGCTGGGATCACAAGGTGGGGATGCCGCTCGCCGGAGGTGCTGGTGGCTCCGTGTACCAGGCAGACTCTGGTGCCGGCTGGGCGGAGGTGCATGCAAGCACGCGGGCGGATGTCTCCGGATCGGGGATCTGGCGGTGGCGGATCCGGTCTTGATGAAGGCTGTGTAGCGGTGTCTGGGGATGGTGTTTGTCACCAATGCGTTTCGACTATGCCTTAATCATGGAGATAGTGCTGGTTGTGATTTTAGTGGGGGACACCACGTCTTTTTTTTTATTTTAACACTTTACAAACTTTCTACACACAGAAGCATACACAGATCTCACTGATATGTGCATGCATCTGTGTAATTCACACCTGCTCATCCTACAAATTCCAGCATGAAGCAGATCTACTATTTTGTGTTCGATTTGGACATGGGCATGCAAAATCGAACCAAATCGAATTCGATTTACAAAAGACTTACAAAATCAAATTTTAGTAAATGTGGGATTTTGACAGGGATTTCTACATTCGATTTCAGGTGAGCTAAATCAAACATAAAATCGAATGCAAAATCTAACTTTGTTAAATATACCCCTGAGAGTTTAGATAGTAGAAGGTGCTGTGTTCCCCAGTAGCACAGAGTTTATTAGGAGAGGAGTGCTTGTGTCCAGTAGGTGAGATCAGGTCTGCATGTGACAGACACAGGGACATGGTGTGAGGAGGGGAATGAAGGCATGATAAAGTCATGTGTATAGTGACAAAACGCGATAGTACCTGCTCTTACATGCAGGAGTATTGTGCACTACAGCCTAGTGCATTACAGCCTGGTCCCGATTGAAACTACCCGCTGGCTAACACTTACAGTAAGGGCAAGTCCACTACCCAGTAAGAGCTCGGAAGCCACGGTCTGTCCCTTGCAACCTGCGGCTGTGTTCTCAGAGCCACACGGAAATTAAATCTGGCCGCGGCAGACCTCGCTCTTTATCAGCTGAAAGGTACCTATTCACATCAATTACCAGAGCATTTCTGAGAATTACACCTGATCCTATATTCCAAACACTCCATGGAATTATACCAGTAACGAATCAGTAGCTAAGGATATGGAATGAAATTAGGATTGCCCTTAATATTATTTGGTATCCGAGTTGGCATTATTGTGGGCTTATCTGCTTTTGGGCGCTAGCAAGTGAGGCTGAAAAACAATCAGACCAGCTCACTCAATGTAGCTACATATAGAGTACTGTGTTTATTTAAATCGGCTAAAGGTGCATACAGACGTAACGATTTTGTAACCAATGATTTTCTGTCAGATTTGCCCTTGAAAAAGTGAACGATTTTTTGAAGTGTAATGAACGATTTTTACAACGATGAACGAGAAATGTTCCTTCCCTTAATGAAAATCGTTATGTTGGATAGTCTGAAATGGACGATGAACTACAAACTACAAAGGGGAGCACGCTTGAACGACTATCGTTCATCGTTCTAACTCAGAAACTGAACAATTTTTTGAACGATTGAACAATAACGTCGTCGTAAATGACAAATCGTTCAAAACATCGTTACGTGTGTATGTACCTTAATTATTAGACTCTCAATATTTTGGACCAGACTTGTTGGTTTTAACTACAAATAACCACGTGATACCTATTGAGGAGTATATATTTTATCTGTTTATCAACTGCAGTGTTTCTAGGACTCCAGCACCCAGACTGTTACAGTCGGTGTTTGCACTAAGTGATGCATTGTAGTTTCTGCAACAGGCATTTGAGTCTGAGAAAGTGAATTGTGATGTTTTGCTACAATTGGTTACATATTGACTATTTGCTACTATAAGAAGGTAACAAATGTAGCTGTTGTCTTATATACTAAATTCTGCAATATAAGGATCTGTTTATTTGTATGTTTTTATTGTTAATTTGTATGTGCTAATGATGTTTTGTTTTAATAATTAAATATTATTATTGTAAGACACTAAGGGCCTGATTCAGACCCACTCGCAAGCGGCGGTCCGCTCGCAAGTGGGTCGATGTTGTGCACTGCGCATGCGCACGACGGCAGGAGCTCCATCGTGCGCATGCGCGAGACGCGACGAGCGAAGGACTTTCCTTCGCTCGTTGTGTCTGATCAAAGGGGGCGTGCTGTCGATGTTGATTGACAGCACGCCCCCTTTGGTGGGCGTGCTGGGGGCGTGCCTCCCTGACGGGGGCGTTCCCAAGGGAACGCCTACCGTCAGAAGCCGGCCCACTGACATCACTAGTGATGTCAGTGGGAGTGATTTTGGCTCTGATAGAGCCAAAATCACTCCGGGCCTTGCGGTTGAAAAACTCAACCGCAGGCTCCGGCTCGCAGTGGCGATGGTCGCGATGGTCATGACCATCGCGGCCATCAAACTGCACGCTCGTATAGGCTGTGGGTGGTGACCCACAGCTATACGAGCGTCCAGGAGGACGCTCCATAATTATGGAGGGCGGCCCTCATTCAGAGTTGCGCTCTGCTCAGAGCATACGGCTCTGAATGAGGGCCTAAGTCAGAAGCGCTACTGAAACCATTTGTTTTTAGCAGGAAGCCACAGACTGAGAGTTATGTAGTAGAAGGGTCAGTTCTAAATTCAAGTATGCTAAAGGACCTCTGACATCACAACCATGTGACCCAAGACGGAAGGGGGAGGAGCAAGTTCAGAACATGGGACCCAACGTTTACCCTTGTGGGCTCGTCGCGCTTCGGTTACTATTCCCAATAGATGTCCATGTGGATAATAAAACTGCTAGCCCACCAACCTTGCCCCATCCCCCTGCTGCCGCGGATCACATGGTTGTGACATCAGAGGTCTTTTATCCCACTTGATTCTAGCCTACTTAATTCTTTGGTATCAACCATAGTAGAAGGTGCTGAGTCCTCCATCAGCTCAGAGTTTATCAGGAGATGAGGGATTGTGTAGGTGAGGGCAGGGCTGTGTGTGGCAAGATGTGCCAGTTCAGTTCATGTGTGTGGGGTGAGGAGTAAAATGATAGCTAATCTGATAGAGTTTCAAATATAATGTATAAGATAAAGAGAATGACACTGAGAGCCATTGGATTTGTTAACGGGGTAAAAAAAAATTGCATCATCAATGAAAATGTACTGTATACAGGTATAGCAGAGGGATGTAATTGGTGAAGTTCTAATATGTCAGTGGACAGTGATATTGGTGTTGAATGAATTATTCAGGATGTGGTCTGCATCCTCCACAAATAGGCTGCATAATATGGGGATGTGAAGAGGTGTATATTTCAGGAACAATTAGCCACAGCAACATGCCGAGGCAGCACATCTTCAGCTATTAGCATAAGTCACAGAGGGGCATTACAAAGATTTACCGCTGTGTAAATCCAACATGTTAACACTATTCCCCTGGGGAAACAGGTTTCTATTTTATTGCATTCACCTTATCAGCTATGGAACATCCATTTAAGAGTAATCCGATCTCGTGGTGTAAAATTGTAGGTCATGTATTATTGCGTATGTCACAGCAGTTAGTGGTATCTGGGGACAATAAGGACACACTTTTAGGAGGCCCAGCTATTAGGACACAGTCTGTGTACTTTAAAGTCACTTTGTGTTTTAACACTATACTGGGCATAATGGAGCTACTGGGAGGCAATGAGGTTTGGAGATGCATTACACATTAATGTCTTATTGCTGGTTCTTACTAAAATCCAGACCTTGCTTATTAAACCATAATATAGGATGACTCATGATTCTGGAACGTTAATGTATTTATATTTATACTGCTGGGAATGGGCAAAAACTCATGATCTGGGAGTCAGTGAGCATCGGAATTATGTCAACACTGTACTTGAGATTCAGATTCATTCTAAGTAGGGATGGCCACTGAACATCGATGGTTAACAACTATCAATGGTTAAACAGCCATGGTAGATGGTTTTGCCATCAGTGGTGGAAATTTAATAGTTCTCCACTATCGATGGTAAAGCAACCCCATGTATGTTCATTTCTTTCTACTTGGCGCTGGGACACAAAGCCCCATCCCCACCACTGATTGTTTCACTGTCCAGTGAGTAATAGGGCAATGGAAACCATGAATGGTTCCCATCGATGTTTTCATACCATCGAGGTTAACCACCAGTGGTACCATAAATGCTGGACCCAAAGATGTCTCTCTCTAATTCTAATACAGTGCATAATATATTAGTGTTAATGCAGCCCCTGCTTGTGACAGATAAGGGTATTAGGAGTTACCAAATAGTTCCATGATCATGTAGAAGCAGCCACATGCTCTTATACAGGTCTTAGAACTGTAGTATGGGTTCTGTTATATTTATACAGTATTTCACAGTATGGGGTACATTATTCCAGATAATACAAAGGATGCAGATAGTGGCAAATAAATAAAAACATTTTAGTATTATCATTTCCATTCTTCAAAATTATATCTATTTGTTCAATGATATATTTTTATTTAATTTAGCTACTGTATGAGAGAAATAGAAGCTGTCAGTCACCATGGCGCTCGGCTGTGTCACATACAATGATGCTGTGTGAGCTGCTGTATGCAGGAGGACTCAGCCTATTGTGCTGTCATCAGTGTTGTATTTGCTTTAGGTATTTTGAAGGATGGTTGGAATGAAGTAGTGATGCTCATGTGTATAATTTTATATTATATTATATTTCTCACTGTCTGGTATGAGTGAGAGGTATGTCTTAATGTGGCCACCATATTGGCAGAGCTTGCTATCTTTGCTGCCTAGTCAGAGAGTGGTAATGGTAAGTTTATAATAAATGTATATTTGCCTTATTTTGGACTTAAGTGCCGGGGTGTGTGATGCCGCATATTCGCATGATAGTGGCACCGCACTCCTACTACGCAGTAGGCATTGGCATGTGGGGCTGTGGCAGATCCCGTGATCGTTCAGGGCAATCCATTTACCCCCCCCTCCCCCCAATTGTGTCATCAAGGCCTCAACCTCTTCTCAAGAAAGAGAAGCAGAGTCTGAGATGGAGCCCAAGAAACGCCTGACATTTAATTGTCTCGCAGATAAAAATTTACACCATTCACATTTGAAACAATACCTTATGGGACACGCCACCTTCAGGTTACTTTCACTTATTGGTTTGCACGTGAACTTTTATTAAATGTTTTTTTTTTTTTCGTGTTTTACTGTAGTTTCTATTTCTGATTTTAGCCATTAGTTCAATTTAGCAGACAAAGTTGATATAGTTCTCCACTGGTACAGTGGTATTCAGGAAACAACTTTGGGTTATATGCTAGTAATATAGGCATGTGGCTGAAAAGCACAGAAGGAAATGAGAAACACAAATGTATGTACACTATGTAGACAAAAGTGATTGGACACTGACAGCAAATAGATTGAGATATTATTGATGTCCTTACTTTGTAGGTGCACCACGTGCAGAGATTACTGCAGACACCCTTCTTGGCAAACTGTCCACAAGTTCCTGGACAACAGCAGGCGGTATGTTTTGCCATTCTGCCTTAAGTACAGTGACCAACTGTGACAATGAAGAAGGTCGAGTTGGCCGAGAACACACCCGTTGCTCCAATGCATCCTAGAGGCTCTCAGTGGGGTTAAGGTCTGGACTCTGAGCTGGCCAGTCCATATGGGTTACCAAATTTTCTGTATACCAGTCCAGCGTCGCCCTGGAAACATGATAGGGTGCCTTTGTCGTCCTGATAAAAACATTTGTTGTTCCATAGAACTGCCACAATGTAGCACAGAGTTATCGAGAACATCTCTATACTTCTCGTTTTATACCTTCACGAACACGTGTCTCCTGCAGGAGCCCACTATTTCAGTTGTGCGGGGGTGTTCAATCACTTTTGTCTACATAATCTAGTTAAATTTACAAGAGGGTATTCACAAGTTAATAACATTTTTGAAGTAGTACATCCTTTATAACTTTTGTGTGTATATAGAATCCCATACAAATGTAACTTGACTAACAACTAAGAACAAACAAACAACAGTATTTGAATGTTTTTTTACAGACACTGTGGTTACATCAAAGCAAAGCAAGACCCAGATGAAGACAAGATGCACTTCCAGCATGGAAGAGGTAAGGTTTGGGTGTTCAATGACTCCACTTGGTCACTGTAGATATACTGTGCCCTCTGGTTGGAGGTATTCTGACTGCACATGGGTGTTGCTTTGAAGAACTGTAAAGACTCTTGGCCAGTTCTCTCTATTGTGCTGTAGAGACGTAACGTTGGGACAGTGTTTTAGGTTACGGGACACATTAGCTCAAAGCCTTTCATGTTTTGGACTTCATACTATGTGTCTCAGTGTTGACAGTTTTATATGTGAGCTGTAGAAAGTAGAGAATAAAAAAAAGATATATAGTTGGCGCTGTGGACTTAAAATAAAAAAAAAAGTTCATCAAACCGTGTATAAAATCTTGTACTTTTCTAATCTGACATCTTAAGTTGTAGATACTGTATTGTAGTTTACAGGCATGATTTTAACATGACCCTGTTGTATGATCCTGTGTTTCATTTTTACTTTTAACAAACGTGTATCACCAGCTTTTGGAAAAGTCTTCCACTCTATTTTGCTGTGTATATATTTTTCTGTATATGTTTTGTTTCTACAATTTAATACTACACATGGCTAATTGTAACCATTATAATTATGAATTTGTACGTACATTTATCATTTGTTTCTGTGCGTAAACAATAAGTCTTTTTATAGAATACCTGGATGTAGGGAACATGAATGTATATTTCTGTACATTGTACTTTGTTATGATTATATGTGCAATTAAATCATTGCTCGTTGTAGTAGGATCAGTTATACCTTCATACAACAGTCATTTGGATACAAAATATTGCTGTATCAATTGTATTTCCCTGATGTTGTACAGTAATTGTTGAATGACATTAAAATACAAGGTCAAATAGCCAGGAGTGCTGTAGTTTCTTCTTGAAATATAATTTCTCATAGACTGTGTGCAAGTTTTGTTCTTCATCCTGTTGTGAGATAATGGACCGCCCTGGGGATCTATTTTTCTTATCCTATCTTGCTGCGCTGTCACCTACTAACCTCATATATATATATCCTGTCACTACTCACATGTACGGTATTCCCCCTCTCTTACACTTCCCATACTAGCACAGGATAGCTTGCAGCTAAGAGGTTCATGTAAAGGGTAAGATAAAATGCATCCAGCTAGGCTGAAAACACAGATCCTTTGACAGTCAATCGGTTTCATATCGCTATATGTATGTATTGCTTATTGGACAGTACATTCTTTCCCAAAGAGCTTTGTCCTGATACATTGTCACAAGCAAAACTTATCTTCCTGTTATTCACTATGTTAAGCACTGGTTTATCATAGTGTCTGTTCATGTTTTGTGTGTTATTTAGTGACCGCTGTTAAAGCAAGAACTACTTGTACTATGCACTGGAGTTATATGTGAACTGGAACACTGTGTGGCATAATGGGCACTGGGGCACTGGGTGGCATAATGTGAAAAGGGGCACTGTATGGTATAATGGGAACAGGGGCACTGTATGGCATAATAGGAACAGGGGCACTGGGTGGCATAATGGGAACAGAAACACTGGATGGCATGATGTCGAAATGGGGCACTTTGTTGCATAATGGGAATGGGGCACTATGTGTACTGGGGTTATGTTAAAGCTTAATAGGTCTTATAATTTATTTATTTTTTGGGGAACAATGATTCATTTATTAAATTTTTTTACTGCATGCCCAGCTGAACACAATCTAGAATAAAAATAGGAAATGGCGGTGGGAAAATGTGGTAGATCACTCTTACTTTTGACACATGAAAGTAGATCACTACCTATTTGGACATGTCTGCCCAAGACCATCGGACTTTGCATTTCACACACTGGACCAGGGTTAGTGAATAGGGTAGTTGCCCCTGGCACCTGGCTTTCTTACCTATGGGGAGCATGTGGGAGCAGGAAGAGGATGAGTGTGTCGTGGCTGCACATCCTCTATGTCAGACTTTACTACAGGTGAGCAGGGTGCATTCAATTTGAATGATTAGATGCACCCATCTCACCCATTATCAGCCAATGAGGTTGAGGGGTGATGTTGACTTAAATTTATAAAGCGGGCAGCTCTCAATGTGAGAAAATATCATGATGTCTGGTACAGAATTGCACGCAAGGTCCATCTCGTGGATGGGACTTGTGTTTATTAGCAACTACATGTGTGCCATAGCTGAGCTATAAGATTAGGTGTCACACACATCTCAGTCAGACATACCTAAGTGGCAATAGGGCATTCGCACATAGGCTAACTTACTGTAGGCATGCCAGAATTGCGGGCTCTATATAGTGGCATGTACACAGAGGGCCTGATTCAGAGCCGGACGCTCTGACAGAGCGCTCGCTCTGAATCAGGCCCAGAGATCAATCTGATTTCAGGTTGATCTTGTATACCAGGATAGGTGCAGTGTAAACACGTCCTGATGATGGGTAGCCCTACATGTGTATGGTTAGGAGTGATGCCACTGCATAAAAGCATGCAACTCTGCATACACAGAATATCTGCATTGCCTACAGCTGGCGCTTAGACAGCCTGATGATAACCCTAGCCCTGCAATGAAGAGCATTTGATAACATGGTGTATATACCAATATGCTGTAAAAAGAAAGCTATCTTCAGTATGACCAGTACACCTACTGTAGTTTGTAGATGGAGTAAGACTACTATCTGCTTGCTGGCTCCACTGACTTATTGTAGAGACCAGGGAGATGATGAAGGCTGTGAGGCCCCACACATTGGTACTGAAGTGGCTCTTTAGTGAATATGTCATTGTGACAGTCCTTGGCTTTAGGTGCATCCAACTCAGATAAACATTTCTCTCATCCATTACCTAAATGGATATAAAAGGATTAAAGTTCACAAGCATAGTACAATAAGACCCACATTATAGGCTACTGAAGTCCTCACACAGTAATAAAGAAATGAGAGTGTGGCTTTGTGTGGGATCCGGGTGACATAAGACGAGTGAATTGGAAGCAATATAGGGAGAAAGCAACATCCATTAGGAATTATGCAGAATTTAGAACGCTAATTAAGTCCTCTATATCGAATCAGGTAGGAGTATGGGTGATAACTTTGTCATAATAATTACTAATAAAGAGCTACGTACTGTATGACAGTGTTTTGTTACCTGCTCTGGTAGTGGCAGGATAAGCCAGGAGCACGCACTGAGCGTGCGGTGCGTTATTTCAGAAGGCTGGAGAATGCAATGCAAGAGTCAGAAGAGATCCACTGCGAGTGTCAGAGGAGGTGCACTTATATATGGAAAGGTATAGGTGGCCAGCCCTCCAGCCTCTCTCACATTTCAGCTTCACAGTTCCAGTCCTTAACTGCTCTTCTGTTTTCTCTCCAATGTGTTTATGTGAATTTATACTAAGCACGTAACGTGTTGTGCCATGTCTGTAGCATTAGGCTGTTCAGTGCAAGGAAAGCATAGACATCCAGTATAATTGCTGCATCTAAGCTCTACCTCGTTCACTGGGCCTGATTCAGAGCCGGACGCAATTAGCGCTCGCTCGTCTAGAAAATAGGGGTGACTATTCAAATGAACCGTTCGCTCTTTGCGGTCTGTTCACGCCTCTAGGTCTGAACGAGCGAACAAAACTTGCGGTAGTTTTTTTGAAAAATACGCCCCCTGGCCGCTCGCATCCTACGTCATATCCGCTATTTATTAGATTAATCGAGTACATCGACCAGCGTATGAACTGCTCGCTATTCTTGTGGTTGGTTTTTGCTACCACAATCTTGCGAGCAGTTCTGGCTATAAAATAACCCAGTGACGTGCTCAATGACGCTGCTGTTTTAATTATGCACACCCATAAAACGCCCGTTTTGACCTTTAAGCACGCCTGCGTTCGGATCTCCACTCCCCGTTTTCAAGCACCTTCCCCTGTTACCACCCACATACGCCTCTTTCTGTCACTCAAATTATCAGGCATTCGCTATTTTGCGAGCACATGAATTTCGACCGCACTGGCTGGTTCACGCATGCGTATAACGATCCGTACGCATGCGCAGTTGGGCAAACATCGCTCGGAGCGAACGAGCGGCCGCTTACGAGCGGCTCTGAATCAGGCCCACTGATCGCAATGCTCAATGCTGAGTCCTTACACCTAGAGAAAGAACAGGACTTTGCTGTGTACACACACAAATAATCTCAGAATGTGCTATAAAATCAAACCTCTGTTTTGCATATGTGTATAGCCAGGGGCATTCATGAGCCTGGGCCTGAACAGCAAGGACAATCCCAATCCGCAAACTAAATTCTATCAGAGGGTACAAAACTTTAACTCCAGTTCTCTTTAGGGGCCTGAATCTGTTTTGGAATCTCACCATATAGCGCATGCGCCAAAGCGGATATTCGCGTTTTTGCATACCAACTCTCCATCCTGAATCAGACGGATCTATGCTGGATCTCGCTTTGCGTGAAATGGGCTGACATTGTATCTTCGTGTGTATGGAGAAGGGAAGCCTGTTTCTGATGGATCATTTGCATCTATCATGGGGCTGCTCGAAGTGCCGATACTAATGATTACAGTTGTGTCGGCTGTCACGGCTTTCCATCTCAGAAGCACGGACCCCCAGATTAGCTGAAGTGGCATAAGACAGTCAGGTTTTCTAAGATTATCCCCTAGGTCTATAAATCTAAGCGCTAACTAACCCATAAACGTGAGAGCATTTGTGCACAAATATATGTATGATGTCAGAGAGCAGCATTTGCCTTATCAGCATGAACTAGAATCATTAGTTCTTAATTTAATTCTTGTCTGTGGTCTACTTACTGTATGATGAATGAAGTGGAACTCAGATGCAGCAATGCGTATATACGATTATGGTTGTCTATTTCGTGACAGTAATAGGGTGAGATGCAGGAAGGGGAGAAATGCGGTGAAACTCAACAAATGCGGGTTTGACCGCCTTTCTCATCTGCACCAAGACTTGGAATGCGGCCTATTCCGGGGCTTGTATGCGATGGGTAATGCCATCTTCTGATGGCATTCCCCCGTCTTATCTCCTCAGAGTGTCGGATCCCTCCCAGCACTCCCCGTGGCGCGTGCGTCCTCCTGTGCATGCGCAGAATGACACCAGAGGGGCTTCTGGAGTCTCTCATTCGCAAAGGACCGCTCTTTCAGAGAGCAAAGTACTTTGCGCTTTCCTTCATGCATGCCTGCGAAATTAACGTCAGCATGCATGCGAAGAGCAGCAGGATGCATTGCACCCCAAATGTGATGCATTCTGCAACCCGCCCATAGTGAGGAGCAATGCATCTCTTTAGGAATAACAATTATGGAGTATGAATTATATATATGTATATGTACCGCTCAGCCATAACATTAAAACCGCTGACAGGTGTAGTGAATAACATTGATTATCTCTGATTGCTATGAGTGGGGAGATGCATGGCATTCAAAATGCCATCCGTCATGCATTCCGCCCACAATGTTTATTAGTATTTAAAATCATATATTGGGAGAATTTTGTGACTCTACTATATTTGTTGCTTTCATTATCATTTGTCATTTTTATCTCTTGTGAAGTCATTCTTGATCGTTCAACACCAATAACATTATGTTTACAATGTTTTATGGAATTGGTAGAATCTGAATTTTATTTTTCAATGGTTGTTTAGTTTAAAAAAAAAAAAACAGTTTTCAATTTGTTTATTCATCCATTATTTTCACACCACGTTTTTCAGACACCATAAAACTATTTATAAACTCCCAGCGGGGGTCAGAGGAACACAAAATCTCGTCCCTTTTATAGAGGGGACCCTCACATCAATTTCTCTTTTTTGGGGAGGAATTGCTTGGGGCAGATAAAACATTTCAAGCTCCAATTCTAGATCCATGCTGTGTGTCGTATATGTTAAAAGTCACAAGGGCTGAACGGGTTTTGGTCTCAAAGAGCTGCTGTTTGTTTCCTGATCCCTGATATACACACTTTCCACGCATGAAAACATTTGGAGGCGAAAATGAGCCAACTTTGTTCTTGCTGTCCCTCACGGAGCCTGAAGCTCTTGGATACGATTAGATAAGACCAGGGTTCAGACTGAAGAGGGAACTGAGAGAGAAGCACCTTTGTCACATAAGTAATTGGATTGCTTGCATTAACACCCTGTGTGGATAAAAGAGGGCCGTCGCTGACACTTGAGTAGAGGAGGGAAGCTGTGTTACGCTCCAGCTGTCTGAGCTTTTCTGTGTGTCAGGCACAGAGGGCGATGTAATCAGAACTAACGCACCTCTAAAATGTCTTCTGTGGTTTATTGTCCCCAGTTATATTTTTATATCCATCCATGCATGACCGCCCCCTCCGCCCCGGAAAAATTACCTCTGCTATAACTTTATGTTCTTAATCTGAAATATTTTATTATGGGCATATAATAATAGCAAATACTTCCAGCACAGTATGTAATAAAATTGTGTATTGCCTGTATGTTAACAAACGACACTGAGTGTGTTTGATATGTTATTTTTCGATATGTTCTAGGCATAATAATAATCTTTTTGTAGGTGTCTGTACTATATATGGAATATACAGAGAATCTTGTCAACTTGGCATAAGAATCAGCATTTTGTATAGATGACGCTAATATGTTTCTACAAAATAAATACTATTGTTGTTTTTTTGTATATTATGTTTCAAAAAGATGCATTAAAATATCATTTGAAGCACAAGTTGACAGAATGACAAATGATAAAACTTTCCATGGCAGGCAATGTGTAATTACTGTGTAATGAAGGTATTTGTGTGCATGTAATCTACATTATGCCCTCATGCTCTATCATCTGTGTCAGGGAAGGAAATGGTCATAGGCTTCCTTTAACCTGTATGTTTTTGTGTTGCTAGTGAAGCTGCCGGGGAGTAGAACCTATATCCACCCACACACATACGAAGATCCCAACCAGGCTGTACGGGACTTTGCTAAAGAGATTGATGTCTCCAACATCCGCATAGAGCGGGTGATAGGGGCAGGTAAGAGGAGTGCGGCCTCACTGGCAGCCGACATGCCACTCTGTGTGATATTAACACTATGCCCCAGTTCCTCACTTGTAGGTCAATCATCACATCACTGAACAAATGGTACTACACATACAAAAAAAAACAGAAAAGACAGTTTTTAACATAAATATCAAGATCCTGCAGTGTGCGATCAACAATAATCTTCATTGGAAAATAAATTCAATATTTTCTATATACTTTAATTTCGTATCTCTCTCTCTCTCTCTGCCCCGTGCAAAAGGCTAATTAGCACTTAAGACCACAGTCCCCATTATTTGTATTGAGGACTTCAGTCTGACCCTACAGTGTCTACCAAGATCCAAAAAGCGTACCTTTACTGAGCGTGACCCCAGAGATAAACCCCATCTTCAGATGGTGCAAACCACTTTGTGACTATGGAGGCATTGACGCAGGAGAGGGATCTTGCAGCCTCCTCCGATGAAGTTGTTTGGGACTGTAAATGACGCTGCACGCATGCGCCATGTCAGAATATGTGGAGGGGTCTTTTGTAAATCTGAAAGACTCCTCCTGCCATGCCAAGATGTCATTGGCAGGGACAGCATGTTGTCTACTCATATCTGTCTACCAAGATGGTGCGGCCACTTTTCCCCCCTGGCGCACGCGCTGCCACTTCCTCAGAGTGCACCAGTATTCCCTACAGGGCGAGGCAACACACCTGCAAGGCCTCACTCCCTCTAGTACTGTGGGCCAACTTATCTCTTGGAGTATCTACTGTATCTATCTGTCTGTCCATCTATCGTTCTACCTATCTTATCACTCTATCCTATTTATCCATCCTTCCTTCAATTCCTGGCTTAATATTGTGACATTCAGAGTTTTTGAAATTCAAACCCCCTTTCCCATTATAGATCCTCCTATTCAGAAGCTTTCTCCTCCGAATCATCACTCCTTAGAGTGGGCTTTTGATCAGCAACATCCCCAATCACATTAGCTTCTTCTTCCCATTGAAGGGGCTTAAGTACCTTTGTAGAGAGTATGGACTTGATTACTGCTGCTCCGTCCATTACCCATTCACTGCAGAGATGTTTCTTCTCATTGAAGTGGGAAAAGAACAAGTCCCTACTCCGTGACTTTGATACTAAAAGCTCCTTAATAACATTTTAATGATTCCGTTTTTAAATTCTACACAGGAAAGCTAAAAGCAAGAAACTTGCCCTTCTAAATGCAGTGTACTCTAGCGTACAAAAGTCTGCACACTGGATGTATACAGCATTTTTAGCAGATTAGTATTCAGAGAGCGAGCTGCGTGTAACCAGAATGTTGCAGGCATTGTGCTTGTGCATCAGAGGTCAGGGATGTGTAGCTGCCGTGTGTGTCCATACAGACTGCTGTCTGCTTCAAGTGTTTGTCTTCTAGTGAGTGGGCCGTCTAAGTGCTGCTTAGTAATGCGCTGTCCTTTTTCTCTACAGGGGAGTTTGGCGAGGTGTGCAGTGGACGTCTCAAGCTCCCAAGCAAGAGGGAGATTTACGTGGCTATCAAGAGTCTAAAGGTTGGGTATGCAGAGAAGCAGAGGAGAGACTTCCTGGGAGAAGCCAGTATTATGGGACAATTTGACCATCCCAATATCATACGACTGGAGGGAGTGGTCACCAAATGTGAGTTCTAGCTTACTACTCATTCTATGGTAAAGGACAGAAAAATATATTTATAGATTAATGCTGACTTTGTTTAAGGAGTAAATTGATGTTTTCCAGGGTTCCCCCCCAAAAAAGAAACCTATGTTGCTAGCCATGCGCCTCTATGACACCGCTTGCCCATCCTAAATTCTGTAATTACCATCTAATTGCTGGGGTATCTAGCAATACAGCTAGGTGCCAATGCACATGACTGCAGAAATTTGGGATGGAGGCTTTTCTTCTCGATAAATGTAGCTGGCATAGATGGAAATGTTTTCTGTCCTCTTTAGGGGGCTCAGAGTGAAGCATACGCCCATTTGTAAGGTGCATCTTGCCTTTTCTAGCACATTACATGCTGGGCGTACACAAGTGTGGGCGATGCCTCTGCTTGCGAGTGGGTAGTAATAGGACGTTTGTGTATGTTATGTTCAGTGAATGCGTATAGAAGGAATTCCCGGCTGTGCGGAGTTGGCCAGTAACGTAAATACAACTGTTTTCAGAAATATCTTTTGCACCAAGGGTAGAGCGGGGGGCACTGTGGGCCTGATTCAGCTTAGGACGGAATTGCAAAGCTGCACGTAAGCAGCTTTGCAATTCCGTCCTTGCTATTATGGTAATGCAGCAGGAGGCGTCACGCCTGCATGCATTACTTATCCCAGCTGCGTTGTACAACGCAGCATCGGATAATCTGCGAGAACAAAATAAATACATAAACTGGAAGCACAGCTGCCTAGAAAACATGCCCATTTGTTGATGGAAGATTGTTTTCTGAATGTAATGTGTGCAGGAATAGTACTTCTTGTGCTCTCTGTTATGTGACAAGGGCGGGATGGTTGGGGGATGTATGTGACAGAGGGGGAGTGGGAAGTTGGTGAATAGGACACTGCATTGATAGGATAATAACACTGGATTGTACATCTGTCCCATGAGTGCTTGCCTGCCTCCAGCACAGTTACCCAGGTTCTGACTTATTGAATACAGGTGGCAAATGAGGAACCTCACTGTAGTGATAGTTTGGAGAGTGTCATAGCAGTTTGGTTACATGTGACTGCGTTTTAAAATGATCTATTCTTGTAAAAAACTTTTTTAACCAGCTTAATCAGGCCTATTAAATGGCATTAGACACTGTGATGTAAAGCTATTAACATATGATAACCATAGTTCATAAAGGATGCAAAATACTTGTACACATTTCTGAAGTGCAGCCACCTACTTTCTATACATTTAGGTTTATAGACAATATCGTCATTAGGGCGCACTTGCACAAGCCTATACTTGGTTTAAATAACCTGCCTGAATACAGGTGTATTTATGCTTCCATTTAAATCTACACATTCTTAACTACTATCCAGGGACGTCCAGGAGACTCATGAATTTGTGGGTATTTTCCCGTGCCCACAGAAGAGTGGGTTGCCCTCCCACATCCTAGTGAAGTGGGGATGGTGGGAAGTGTAAATGCCGGGAATTGCCGGTCAGTTGGGACTAGACGGGGCCTACAGGAATTTATTAGAATTAGGAGCCTGATGATGCAAACATTCAGCCCCGTCCCCTCTGAAACTGGGCTTCTCCAAGAAGAAAAATAAAGTGTGACTCTGTATAGCAATTACACCAACACGCCCTGACTGAACATTGCCTACATGAGAACACCCCGCTACAGATGGAGATGCGACTTAAGGGAAATAACTCTGGATCGCCCATATTTGTAGACGCCTGTTTCAGGAACGCGTGCAGTGCTGAAACACACAGATTACGCTCCGCAAACAGGCATAACTCAAACTCAGCCACAGGCCCATATTGTCCCTGGCTCTTATACAAGAGAATTGGAACTGCATTTTCTGGTGCATCAGTGTTATGTGTCACTTATTAATATCCACATTCTCTGACCATGCCAGTTATAACTGAGGTGGTTTGTTAGACCGATTACACGGATTTACAGCACTGAGCAGACTTGAACCCTCACCTACAGTACTTCACTTCTGTGGCATGGTGCCAGGTACTTAGAAAGCGTATTACAAAATCAATATTCAATTGACACTGGGGTTACAGACTGAAATAAAGATACAAAAAAGTGGACAGGTTTAACTGTTATCCCCACTGGGGAAAAGACAATAAGATTAAGTGCAGCCCCCTTGGAAAAGATGTAGGCTATATGTAAGACAGATTAAAGCATAATTCTTTGCTGTTGAAGGAACTCGTGTACTGTATTTAGACTCTTCTTTATAACGGTATCTCCAGAACAGAGATGAGTGACATTTTCAAAACTTTTCTGTGAAATATTTCAATTATTCTGAATTTGCCCTTGAAACTTCTGCACGTTGCCAGTGAATTTAGGTATTCCCAGTGCTACCCCAACTACACCACATAGAAGATTGACTGTCATTGTCCTAGCTCAATTTATAGGCTCAAAGCCTTGTGTAATGCTCTTTTACAAATACACCCTAATCCTGTGCCCCATAGCAGGATTTGCATAGGGGCCTAATGAATCCACCCTAGCCTCCCATACCCCCAATTTTCACTCAGGGGATGAGAGTGGGTACTGGACCTCTTCTGAGTATGCGTGACCTCCCCAGAAGAAGCATCCGCTTTGCTCTTCAGCATAAGAAGAGTAGCAGAATCTAGTATTATTTCTAACACTGAGTGAACAATTCACTCGCTATAGTCCGTATTACAAATGCTAACAAATGAAAGTACAGCTTTACCTGGAATAGATATTTTCGTAATGAATAAAGAAGAGTATATCACTGAATATCACAAAACGGCATCAAATAACGTCACAACCAAATGCCTCTTAGGGGCCTATCTATCAAATAATATTTGCGGGATATCAACAGTTTTCAGGGACTACACGCAACTAAGAATTCCCAGGATGCAAGAAGGAGGGAATGCAGAAGATATCTACTATATCTACAGTGGTCTCTCCATCTCCAACATCAAAATCAACCCCCATAGGTGTCTATGGGGTCTATTCATCATCACTTAATTTCTACAAAAGCGGATGAAAATGAACATTTTCACCTGCTTTTGTAGAAATTAAGTTTTTGGCCCATTCATCAAAAAGGTAACGCAGGAGATATCACAGATATCTCCTACTTACCTTCCTCTGGCAGAATGGCCGGCTGTCCCCATACACTAGTATCACAGATATCTCCTGCTTACCTTCCTCTGGCGGAATGGCCCGCTGTCCCCATACACTAGTATCACAGATACCTCTTACTTACCTTCCTCTGGCGGAAAGGCCGGCTGTTCCCATACACTAGTATCACAGATATCTCCTACATACCTTCCTCTGGCGGAATTTCCCACTGTCCCCATACACTAGTATCACAGATATCTCCTACTTACCTTCCTCTGGCGGAATGGCCGGCTGTCCCCATACACTAGTATCACAGATATCTCCTGCTTACCTTCCTCTGGAGGAATGGCCCGCTGTCCCCATACACTAGTATCACAGATACCTCTTACTTACCTTCCTCTGGCGGAATGGCCCGCTGTCCCCATACACTAGTATCACAGATATCGCCTACTTACCTTCCTCTGGCGGAATAGCTCGCTGTCCCCATACACTAGTATCGCAGATATCTCCTACTTATCTTCCTCTGGCAGAATGGCCCGCTGTCCCCAAACACAAGTATCACAGATATCTCCTACTTACGTTCCTCTGGTGGAATGGCCGGCTGTCCCCATACACTAGTATCACAGATATCTCCTACTTACCTTCCTCTGGCGGAATGGCCGGCTGTCCCGATACAATAGTATGGGGACAGAATTCATCAAGCTTGACTACGGGAGCATTCTCCAGATGGCGCTCGCTCCCACACTCGCCGCTAACCCTGCTTCTTCCCTTTGGGAAAAAGTCCCGGGGTTGCGAAGAGGGATCTTTTAGGAACCCTCGCCCCTGTCCGGCTCCTTGCGCCGGATGCCGGGGCTTTTGTGCTAATGCGTGACCTGTAGTTCATGCAGGCGCACTAGTGTCACAGCTCCGAAACTAGCAGTGAAAAGATAACTGCTCCAAAAGGAGCAGCGAAGCGCTTCGGGGAGACCGCTAATTTTCGGATGAGCTGCCTCCATGCCGGAACAATGATATATTGCTCCGGCGCTCGCGTCAAGTTAGTATGTCCGAACGGACCCCGATAATTAAAATAAAAAATAGAGCCCTATAGGAGCTGCTAGGCTGACAGATTTACTAAGAGCTGGAATGCAAAGCATTACGGATCTTGGCTCTGCCAGCTAACGCCATCTGCAGATGCCATAAGTCACTATAGCCTATGGGCTGCATAACGCAGGAAATACCAGGAGAGGGATCACTCCTAACATATCGCAGGGACGTCCTTATCTGTACATTCTGAGAATCTTAATTTTCTTATTGATGCAAATAGCGGCGGTAGGAAACTATAATTATTTGGTCTAGGTCCCGATAATAATTATGCCCCTTAGAAAAACACTAACGTGTACACCACATTTGGAGCAAAATAAGGTTTTATAGTTACACAATTAATAAATGTTGTTTAATTAAAATAAGACACAGGCGTCTATTTACTAAGCAGTGTTAGGAGACAGAGTGATAAGAAAGTGATAAGGTACCAGCCAATCAGCTCCCAACTGTCATCTCACAGGCTGTGTGAAAAAGCTGATTGGCTGGCACCTTATCACTTTCTTATCACTTTCTTATCACTTTTCTCCTAACACTGCTTAGTAAATAGACCCCATAGTACTGAATGCATGCTTGCCTACTTTTGAAAAAGCATTTCAGGGAGATTGTGAAAGCAACCCCTATTAGAGCGGCGGTAAAGTGGACATGTACCGCTACATCTGAGAGGCGTGTCATAAAATTGATTTATATCCAAATGTAAATGAGCCCCAAAGCAGTTAGTAAGATATTTGTTGATGAAAACACGCTGATACTTTTCAGAAAATGCATGTAGCCATAGGGATCATTGTGCCTTATAACCAATGATACTAATGATCCCATTTAAAAGTATATATCTCTGGGGGGGTTTTATATAACAGTTACATAATGGGGGTAAGGTGCAATCAGGGAGATTGCTAGACTAATCAGGGAGACAGGGAGATCCCAGAACTTGCACCATTTGAGTTTTCCGAGCAAACTGAAATGTCTTTTTTGTTTAGCAGTGTATCCCACTACCACATATGATTATTAATAAAACAAGAGTTCTGTTCCAAGCATTGTATGGGGCAGGAAAACTGAGGGGGGGTTAGTAGAATGATCTCCATCTCCATTCTACAAGGTGAGGGACAGAGAATAATGTGAAAAAATCTTTAGTTTCCTTTTAAGTAGAGACATAAAATTACGGGAAACAATCACCAGATAGGGACCACAGCCAAATATTCAGTAATCATTTCTACTTTATTAATATAGATGAAATGGCTCAGAACTTTCAGTTCAAATCAGTCTCCTGGTTAACATTTTCAGTGCCTGCATAAGAATACAGAGAAATACTGATATACTGTGCTGGGTTATGGGCGCTGAGTGAATAAAATCTTAGTTGATGCAAGCTGAAAGCATGTACAGTTGCTAGATAACAGGTGCTTTAGAACCCCTGGGATAGCTATATTTCTAACATATTTTAATGATTTGGTTGTTTAGATTGATATTTATTGCAAGCAAAGTCCTCTGTTATTTGCCTTGGACTGTTGGCATGGTATAGGCATAGTGGCACAGTATTGTTGTCTTGAAATGCTGAGGCCATGCCATGGACTCCACTCCAACCATGTTTTTATTGGCTTCTGTTCGGTTCCAGGCTCCTCTAATCCAAAGACATAATGGCAGACTGACTGGATTCTGAATGAATTAGCCAATGTATTTGTGGCAGTGAATTTAGATTGCAAGCAGTGGTAAATCACTAATGTGACTGAGTATAGGGGGTATATTTACTAAAGTGCGAGTTGTTTGAAGTGGAGACATTGCCCATAGCAACCAATCAGATTCTGCTTAACATTTATCTATCACCTTGTAGAAGATAATATCTAGAATCTGATTGGTTGCTATTGGCAACATCTCCACTTCTAAAAACCCGCACTTTAGTAAATATACCTCCTAGGACTCTGTAGAAAAGAGATCTTTATTTGCCATGCTGTGGAATATGTTGGTGCTATTTAAGGATAGTTATGTATTTATTCATGTGTAAATGTATTTGTGTGTTAAATTAATTATTAGTATTATTAAACAACAAAAAACATAAGAAATAAAGTTACTTAAAAACAATATAAAAACAATAGTAATGGTAGTAATGGTAATATAGTGAGCTTTTGTTGGTCTTGCTGAGTGAATACTGAACCCCCAATCGTCATGCACCAATGCAGTGGCCAATGTAGTGTTCAGGGAAGAGAGTCATTTATCATGCCTGACAGCTCTTTATCTGGCTGTGTAAGCCTCAGACTCATCTGACATTATAAATGGAGCTCTGGTAAAACCCAGATCTGCACACACCTGCTGCCTTTCACTCCATAATAGAGACAGAGATAGAAGCGCGTCGAGCTGTGTAGCTACAAAAAAGGAGAATGTGCAGAGGTGTTTTACACCGTACAGTTCTATTATGTGAAATGCCATGTACCCAGTACGCATTAGGCTTGGTGTCAATCCTCCAGCTTATTGTGTTCTCTAATGCAAGATGGTCATCGCGTTCCCTGACCGTCCTAGTAGTGCGTACACCTCGGTTATCAGTGTGATGCGATGCCGAGTGCATCACTCCCTTACAGATTTTGGTTGTCATGGGGAAATCCCAACAATGACAAATTTCACAGCCCGTATTGAATCCTCTGAACATGTCACATGGTTTGTATGCAGTGTGATAGATCTTCCATCATTGGCTTGTAGACTACAAAGACGCGTACAGTTTAGTTGTTATTTGGGTGCAATGTAATAATATAATTTATTAGTGAAAATTGAACGAATTAGGCACGAGTGGGCCATAGGACTGTCTAGCATATGTCTTTTGTATTGATGCAGCTTTTTAGCTTTCACTTCTCATCATATGTATTATTGAGGTTTGGATGCTGTAGGTCACCCACTCTTGTTGCAGAACAAATTGTGAACATTGCAGCCATACAGAGTCAGAATGCTCTGATACCCAATGTTATAATGATATCACATTGTCATTTACCCGTGGCAATCATTGACGTCCCTTTTTACGTGTCCTCCTCTAATAACATACTCATCTATTTGTTCCCACTTCTGTTCGATTACCACCTTTCTACTGACTCCCTTATCTCTACTACACCCCAAGTAATGTCTTAGTGGAAGTCCTATTGGGCCTTGAGGTGAGGGGCCTGGCAATGTAAAGTGCTGCCCCCCTACAAGGGCCCTGATGTACTATGAAAAAAGAAAAGAGGCTTTTGAGTGAGCAGAGTGGGGGTATCCAGGAGGTTGAGAATAGCATTACCTGGCCCCAGGGCTGCCATCAGAAATTTAGGGGCCCGGGACTAACAAAATAGGCAGGGCCCCCAAAGCCTACCCCCCCTCCTCTCATCCCCCGCCTGGCTGTGTATATATAACTAAAGCAGATGGCCCAGCTCACTCTGTCCTCCTACACTCTTCCTCTCCATTCCTAGCCAGGCAGTCCGCACTCCCTGCATCCGCTTCTGCAGACTTACCTCACTGACGGAGGCTCCTCCTTCTTCCGGGCTGGGTAACTGGCAGGCACGGCTCCTCTCTCTTCCAGTGGCGCGGCATGACTCTGGTCGGAGCGGGTGCCCCTTTCACTTAATAAAGAGTTAGTAAAAAAAGGTAGTAGTGGGCGGTAGGAATGGGCAGGCCCCCTCCTTTCTGCCAAGTGTATGGGCCCGGGACTACAGTCCCCGTAGTCCCCCCGTATGGGTCCTTACCTAAATTTTAGTATGGGTCAGGGGCACTGCTTCACCCATGGACACCAGTCATTTCTTTCTGTACGCAAGTGTTAGACAAGTCTCTCTATAAACCTGCCCTATCCTTTCCCCTTAGTCCCATAACTTCTACAGAAAGTGCCAGTACAAATTACAGATGCGTCCACATACATCTAGCCTCAAAAAACCCTTCTAATCGCGCCGTCGTGGCACGACTCGGTAGCACTGAGCGACTTTTCGTGCAACGTTTCCCTTACAATGTGTCTTATCCGCAAACAATGTGAATAGGATGCACAAGCAGCTTATGCTGATTAAAATGATATGCAGAATGCCTATATTCTATAGTCAACTGCGGGTGTATCTGCATGCGAAATGCTACGTTACAGTGTCACAGCCGCTGCATTTTGCATGCAGTTATAACAGCAGTCACACACAGAATATAGGCCTGCCGCATATTTTAATGAGCATAAGCTGTGCTAGCGTGACTTGTAGCGCTCTTAAGATAGATGTATGTGGACACATCTGCATGTCTCCCCACCCCAGTTCCATATGCCCATTAATTATAACACCGCTGCAACATATCTGTATTTCCGGAGACTGACCCAAGGCTCTGAGCTGTGTGTTCCTTGCTGTTTAGCCTGAAAGGGCACTGCAATGTCCTTACATAATGCTACAGCCTGGAAGTTGATAAAAAAAATAACAGAACATGGTACAGAGATGGTTGATTGCCCTGATACGGTGAACACTGGGCACGGGAAAGTACGCTGACACCTAACTGTCTACAACTGTAATGTGACAGCGCTAAGGTGAAGCAGATAGTTGGGAAGCAGTCGGGAAGCCGATGGACGGAATCCCGACCGTCGGCTTCCCGACTGTCAAATCACGGCAAGGGGTTAAATGACAGGCGTCGATATCCTGACGCCTGTCATTTTACCTACGCCGGGAGCCCGACACCCGGCTTACCGATCGAAGGTAAGCCGGGCGCGGACAGCCGCAGGGGGAGGGTTAGGTTTAGGGTCCCCGGGGGGGACTTAGGGTTAGGCACCCCCCTGGGAGGTTAGGTTTAGGCTAGGGGAAGGGGTGGTTAGAGTTAGGCACCCCCGGGAGGAGATTAGGGTTAGGCACCCCCCCCCCGGGGGACTTGGGCTTAGGTGGTGGAAGAAGGATAGGGTTAGGCACTTGGGGGGGAGGTTAGTTTTAGGCACCCCTAAGGGAGAGTTAGGGGGTAGAATTAGGTTAGTAAATACTTACCTTTGACGATCGGGATTTCCTCCTCTGCCGGGATGCCGCTGTCGGGATCATATGTATTTCAGATAGTTACATACTTGTTACTAATAATAACAAACATATTAACAAACAAAAAGACAGAAGTCATATAGGCTTAACACCATCTATCCAATGTCTCTTCTAACCCCCTTAGCCCAGTTCTCTTTGTAATGAAAGGGTTGTCACATGTGGAAGTGACTAGCTGTTTCTGTAGATAGTCAGATAGGGGGGGGGGGTGTAGGTGTGTTACAAGGTACCTCCTCTCGCAATGAGCGATGTTGCAGCAATATATATGATGGGAATATAAATTAGCAGCAGAACAGGGCGTCACAGAGGTGCATCGTTCCGAAGAGCTCAGAATACCACCCAGCACTGTATATAAATATGTCTATGTATATTTGCATGTTGCAGAATTTATAGTATACTGTATTAATGGCGATGACACGATGATTCTCAATTCAACTACAGTACGGTTAGGGTAGGACTGGGGTCAATCAAGGCCAAATTCTAAGAGAGAAACGTGAAAAAAATGTGTGGCCAGGGGGCCTATGTATTAATAATCACTGCAATCCGTTTCACGGCGGATATTTAAAATTTTAATGAAAATATCCTGTATATGTACTAAAGTTAACTCGCAGGGACAGTGGTAGTGATAACTGCTGTCCCAGCGAGTTACTTCCTCTGCATTTTGGAGGAGTTTTCAGTGTTTGTGAAAGACTCTTCAGGGAGGATCTGACACTGCGCATAATCACAGTGTCAGTCTCCGGAGCCGGCCCGAGACTGCGAGAAAGGAATCTCACCTGCGAATAAGCCTGAAGATGGTATAAACTAACCAGACCAAAGTCTGTGTATCTCCTGCAGTAGGCTATTAGTACATACAGTAGCAGCAAATGAAACAATTATGCAGAAACAACAGTTTCTGTATAATTTAAAAACGGTTGATAAATAGACCCCTAAATGTGGGATGAGGCAAATACATTTGTTAGAGATGTGAACTATAGATGCCACTTCCTGGCACTAACAATACAGCTATTGCCATTATAGTTATTGCCTTGTCCACAAATTAAGGGGCCCCCTGCCAGCATCCCATCCTGTGTGAGGAGATTAGTGTTCCCACCCATACCATAGGCTGCACTCAAAACTCATGCATTAAAGATTTCAAACAGGTACATAGCAGCTTTATAACAAGACACACATATATGTTAGCATGAAACATAGTACCTAACCTTTACACCCTTATTTCCCTTGAGCTTATTAATGAAAAATCATGTTGGAAAACCCCCCCAATAAATCTGCTTTTGAGCTGTACATCACGAATACTGTCCCCCACAGGGGATGCATTTGTAACCGTTTTCAGATAATATTCAAAATGATGAGTGTAATAAATATACCTAGCTCAGATATTCCACGGCATCTATGTTACGTACAGTAGTGAAGAAGGGGTGGAATACATGTACATTTATTAAATTCAACAGCTTATTTTATCTATTATGGATGGATCATTATTTTAGGGTGTAAATAGAAAACAATTTCCACACTTGAACGTCATATTCATAAAATAACAAAGTGACCACAATGTATTTGAATCGAAAGTGCTTAGTACATTGACCCTGCACAGACTCTGTACAGTAATTCCTTTACAGTGAAAAAACAACTGAATTTAGGTTCCTGAAGAGTGTATTAAAAACTTTCTGAAACTCTTGATGATCAAAAATCTCAATACTGGAGTCGGCACAATTCCTACAAATCTCTACTTATTATATTAAAAAAATAAATTATACTTTAACTTTGAAAACCATTTGATGTAGAGAAAACACTAATAATATGTGAAAATAATAGCACATACTGTACAAGTTAAAGCACACTGTTTTCCTTTACACTTTTTAACAGTTTGATGAAGGGTTAGTTAATTGGATATGTAAATGAACCCGATATCATGCACAGTGATTGCACAGGCTAATGAGGATGTCTATCTTACTATCTGTTTTACAATTAGTGGGGGGAATCTATACTCAGTGATTGTCTTATCCTAATGTCAGTAATTAGACTTTCAGCTTGATGGGAATCATTAAAAGAAGAATTTCACCGTGGGGCTGATGTTCTACATAAAATCTTAAGTGTTATTCTCCAAAAACACATAACCATTAGCTGTCTGTCCGTCTGTCCGTCTGTCCAAGACACTGCTGGGAAGAGTGGCTGATCAATTAGCAGGTATCACTAATGTCAGACACAACGTTGGATGAGCAGTATTGGATTGGCTGTTAGCTGGTAAATGGTGCTCTTTTGTACAAGTAAATGAATCTGTCAGTGAATAGGACTAAATGAAGTCATTAAACATAATTACATGATAATTCTTAGTGTGATATACTGGACGTATAATATAAAGGGCAATTGGGTTGCTGCACGCTGGACTTACAGAAGTTATTGCCCATTGTTCTGTGAGCGGGGAATTAGGGCCTCATTCAGACCCACTCGCGAGCGGCTGTCTGCTCGCAAGTGGGTCGATGGTGTGCACTGCGCATGCGCACGACGGAGGGAGCTCCGTCGTGCGCATGCGCGAGACGCGACGAGCGAAGGACTTTCCTTCGCTCGTTGTGTCTGATCAAAGGGGGCGTGCTGTCGATGTTGATTGACAGCACGCCCCCTTTGGTGGGCATGCCGGGGGCGTGTCTGCCAGACGGAGGCGTTCCCAAGGGAACGCCTACCTTCAGAAGCCGGCCCCACTGACATCACTAGTGATGTCAGTGGGAGTGATTTTGGCTCTGATAGAGCCAAAATCACTCCTGGCCTTGCGGTTGTGAAACTCAACCGCAGGCTTCTGCTTGCACTGGCGATGGTCACGATGGTCAAGACCATCACGACCATCATCCTGCACGCTCGTATAGGCTGTGGGTGGTGACCCACAGCTATACGAGCATCCAGGAGGACGCTCCATATTTATGGAGGTGGGCCCTGATTCAGAGCGAGCGCTCTGGTCAGAGCGTCCGGCTCTGAATCAGGGCCTTAGTCTGTGGTGCACAGTAGCAGCTATTCACACACAACCTAAAACAGCATTGTATATTTGGGCATTATTTATGGAAAATGAGATAAAAATATATTAGTTAGAATTGATGCACAGAATTTAAGTAACAGATGGATGCCGGATGTTGCAAGAGTGTGTAATTACTAATTATTAATAACCATAATTTAGTATGTGTTATTATAACAATGTACACTGTACACAGTATCATGGAACCTGTCTCTCCCAGACTGTTTTGTCAGAGACGCAGCTAAAGACTGGCAGCAGGTAGTTATACTGTATAACCTATACATATATCGCCTTACTTTACAGGTAAGCCTGTCATGATAATTACAGAGTATATGGAGAATGGGTCCTTGGATTCTTTTTTAAAGGTAAGAAGAAATTTGATTATCTATGTATTGGGTATATTGTTTGGTGTAGTATTCATACTGTATAGTATTCATGTTGTGACCTTGTTTTTGAAATGTGCATTTTATAATCATTCATGGGAGGGTGAACAATTCTTATATCACTTGGGAATGAACATAAGAAACACGGATCATGCAACATACTGGGCTGTGATATGTCATGCTCTTTGCCGGATTTGTATCACTGCAGTGTGTAGTCATTTAATCTTGGCGCCCTAATACAGTGGTTCTGAAACTCGGTCCTCAGGACCCCAGACATGTCACGTGTTGCAGGTCACCCAGCAGGTGCACAGGTGTGTTCATTACTCACTGACACATTTTAAATGATCCACAGGTGGAGCTAATTATTTCACTTGCGATTCTGTGAGAAGACCTAGAAAACATGCACTGTTTGGGGTCCTGAGGACCGAGTTTGAGAACCTGTGTCCTAATACATCAGTGACACCTTTAAATACACAAAACACAGCAAGAGAGTGTGATTTCTGCAGGTGAAGACTCCCGTCCCCCCATGTTAATTTACCATTCCTCACCTCACACCAGATGGCTTTCTCATCATCCTTTCCATTTTGTCCTTACCAATAGAAGAAAAAGTGTGACATATATTCTGTACAGATTAAGGCGTGCTTCTATCTGTGTGGAGTTTGCATGGGTTTCCTCCATGTCATCCGGTCTCCTCACACAGTCCAAAAACAGACTTGTAGCTTAATTAGCTCCTGGTGAAATTGACCCTAATGCATATGTGCTTGTGTGTGTTAGAGTTTAGAATGTAAGCTGCAATAAGGCAGATTTGATGTGATATAGAATATGTTACTGCAAAGCGTACCTAGAGGAAATAGTTATAGTTCTGAATACCCTGCAGGATGACATAGCCGATGAGACATTATGGCTATGTTCCCCTGCAGATTAGCCTACTGTATTATTGCACATGTAGTCATTAATACTCAGGGCTAGACTAGTATGGTCTGCCGATTGTCCAGGCCCAAAGCTGCCAGTTTCTGCTGGATGCAGTTTGATGTATTTTTTATCTATCCAACGGCTAAATAAGCACCATGAATAGATAATAATCTGCAAATGTGTATATTTCAGCAAGGACCTGTAGAGTTAGATTGAATTATGTACAAAACATACTGCGCTATCATTATACATTGTGGTAGATACTGTATGTTATCAGTGTACTAGATGTCAGACATACTATAGGTATACTAAATGGCAGGCATGTAATCATTGTACTAGGTACCATACATGAGATCAGTGTACTAACTGGAATGCATGTTATAACTGTACTACAATGGGTGGCAGACATACTATCATTTTACAGTGGCGCAGGCATGATAACAGTGTACTAGATGGCAGACATGCTGTCATTGTTATCATTGTACTGGGCAGGGTATGATGATAGGCCTACAATAAAAATGTAGACAGTCAATAGGCCGACATCAGAAAGTCGACAGTCAATAGGTTGATAGGGTCAATAGGTGGACAGGGACATTAAACCGACAGGTAATTGGTCAACAAGGTTGACATTCAAATGGTCAACACAAAAAAGTCGACACATGGTATTTCATGATTTTTAGGGTTAAGCTTAACTTAAAAAAACGTGTTATGGAATGAGATTGGACAGGATGTGTTATGGAATAAGATTGGTCAGGATGTGTTATGGAATGAGATTGGACAGGATGTGTTATGGAATGAGATTGGACAGGATGTGTTATGGAATGAGATTGGACAGGATCAGGGGCTGGCTGGCAACTTTTGGCCTGGGGCAGACACAAGTAAGTGGCCCGATTTCTCCACCAGCGCATTGCAATGGAGAAAAGACACATGATAATAGCCTCTGTAAGTAAGGTGTGCCTAATGTGGGTGTGCTTTAAATAATGTAGAGAGGTTTGCAGTGACAGCCAGATTAGGGAGCATCGCAGTGACTGCCATATAATGCAGAGAGGTTCGCAGGGACCATCAGATCAGGGAGTGTCGCAGTGACTGCCATATAATGCAGAGAGGTCGCAGTGACCATCAGATCAGGGAGTGTCGCAGTGACTGCCATAAAATGCAGAGAGGTTCGCAGGGACCATCAGATCAGGGAGTGTCGCAGTGACTGCCATATAATGCAGGGACGTTCTCCGTGACCACCTTATCAGGGAGCGTTGTAATGGCTGCCAGATAAAGCAGTAATCACCATATTATGCAGAAATCATCAGTGACCCACATATAACACAGGTATTATGAATATACAGTAGCCCTCACACACAATAATAATACCCCCCCCCCACATTCACATACATTATTACATCACCCCCAGCACCGACAGTATTAAAACACCCCATCCCCCCAAAGATAAAAATAACTACAGCCCCCCATTGCATAAGTATTCCAACACCCCCCTTCCCTCTCAAATATCATGTAAACATGTACACCTCCACTGGCACTTACCTGCCTGGAAGGCTGCTCTGTCTCTGGTCCCTGCGGAGCTCCAGGGTACAGGAAGAGATGACACAGATAGGATAGACTAGTGAAGGGGCGGAGACTCGTGAGGGGGCGGGGTCTTCAGCAGGGACGGGAGGTGGTTGATTAATATAGTCAGTCAGGGTAGGAGAGGGGGCGGGGCCTTCCGGTGAGGGGGCGGGGCCTTAGCCGGAGAGAGGAAGGAGCCCGAGGGAAGGGACAGAGGACACAGAGGTAGGTGCACAGACAGCCCCTGCAGCGGAGCGGCCTCGGAAGGAGTGCTGCTCAGTGTGCAGCCACAAGCTACATAGGGTAACAGACAGCCCGCTAACAGTCAGAAAATGCTGCCCAACCGCTCTGATGCTGCTATAGTCGGGGCGACTGAGAGCACTTTCTGCCTGTCACCCGGCCGTCAGTCATACCTGTACACTAGTGATACCTGTACACTAGTGATACTGGCCCTCACTGAGGCAAAAGTCTACTGGCCCAGCCCGCCACTGGACAGGAGGTGTTATGGAATGAGATTGGACAGGATGTCTTATGGAATAAGATTGGACATGATGTGTTATGGAATAAGATTGGTCAGGATGTGTTATGGAATGAGATTGGACAGGAGGTGTTATGGAATAAGATTGGTCAGGATGTGTTATGGAATGAGATTATACAGGATGTGTTATGGAATAAGATTGGACAGGATGTGTTATGGAATGAGATTGGACAGAATGTTTTATGGAATGAGATTGGACAGGGTATGTTATTGAATGAGATTGGACAGGATGTTTTATGGAATGAGATTAGATAGGGTATATTATGGAATAAGATTGGTCAGGATGTGTTATGGAATGAGATTGGACAGGGTGTGTTATGGAATGAGATTGGACAGGGTGTGTTATGGAATGAGATTGGACAGGGTGTGTTTTGGAATGAGATTTGACAGGGTGTGTTTTGGAATGAGATTTGACATGGTGTGCTATGAAATGAGATTGGACAGGATGTGTTATGGAATGAGATTGGACAGAATGTTTTATGGAATGAGATTGGACAGGGTATGTTATTGAATGAGATTGGACAGGATGTTTTATGGAATGAGATTAGATAGGGTATATTATGGAATAAGATTGGTCAGGATGTGTTATGGAATGAGATTGGACAGGGTGTGTTATGGAATGAGATTGGACAGGCTATGTTATTGAATGAGATTGGACAGGATGTGTTATGGAATGAGATTTGACATGGTGTGTTATGAAATGAGATTGGACAGGATGTGTTATAGAATGAGATTGGACAGGATGTGTTATGGAATGAGATTGGACAGTATGTGTTATGGAATGAGACTGGACAGGATGTGTTATGGAATGAGATTTTTGCAGGGTATGTTATGGAATCAGATTGGACAGGGTGTGTTATGGAATGAGATTGGATAGGGTATATTATGGAATAAGATTGGTCAGGGTATGTTATGGAATGAGATTGGACAGTATGTGCAATGGAATGAGATTGGTCAGGGTATGTTATGGAATGAGACTGGACAGGACGTGTTATGGAATGAGACTGGACAGGACATGTTATGGAATGAGATTATATAGAATGTGTTATGGAATGAGATTGGTCAGGGTATGTTATGGAATGAGATTGGACAGGATGTGTTATGGAATAAGATTGGACAGGGTATGTTATTGAATGAGATTGGACAGGATGTTTTATGGAATGAGATTAGATAGGGTATATTATGGAATAAGATTGGTCAGGATGTGTTATGGAA
This sequence comes from Taudactylus pleione, assembly GCA_031769625.1. Taxonomy (NCBI): domain Eukaryota; kingdom Metazoa; phylum Chordata; class Amphibia; order Anura; family Myobatrachidae; genus Taudactylus; species Taudactylus pleione. Next base: position 2,144,666 of record JAUIMM010000141.1, on the reverse strand, counting down.
TGAGATTGGACAGGGTGTGTTATGGAATGAGATTGGACAGGGTGTGTTATGGAATGAGATTGGACAGGGTGTGTTTTGGAATGAGATTTGTTATAGAATGAGATTGGACAGAATGTTTTATGGAATGAGATTGGACAGGATATGTTATGGAATGAGATTAGACAGGATGTTTTATGGAATGAGATTGGACAGTATGTGTTATGGAATGAGATTGGTCAAGGTATGTTATGGAATGAGATTGGACAGGATGTGTTATGGAATAAATTTGGACAGGATGTGTTATGGAATGAGATTGGACAGGGTGTGTTATGGAATGAGATTGGACATGCTATGTTATTGAATGAGATTGGAGAGGATGTGTTATGAAATGAGATTGGACAGTATGTGTTATGGAATGAGATTGGACAGGATGTGTTATGGAATGAGATTGGACAGGATGTGTTATGGAATGAGACTGGACAGGACGTGTTATGGAATGAGATTGGATAGAATGTGTTATGGAATGAGATTGGTCAGGGTATGTTATGGAATGAGATTGGACAGGGTGTGTTATGGAATAAGATTGGACAGGATGTGTTATGGAATAAGATTGGATAGGATGTGTTATGGAATGAGATTTGACAGAATGTTTTATGGAATGAGATTGGACAGGGTATGTTATGGAATGAGATTGGACAGGATATGTTATGGAATGAGATTAGACAGGATGTTTTATGGAATGAGATTGGTCAAGGGTTGTTATGGAATGAGATTGGACAGGATCTGTTATGGAATAAGTTTGGACAGGATGTGTTATGGAATGAGATTGGACAGGGTGTGTTATGGAATGAGATTGGACATGCTATGGTATTGAATGAGATTGGAGAGGATGTGTTATGGAATGAGATTGGACATGGTGTGTTATGAAATGAGATTGGACAGTATGTGTTATGGAATGAGATTGGACAGGATGTGTTATGGAATGAGATTGGACAGGATGTGTTATGGAATGAGATTGGACAGGGAATGTTATTGAATAAGATTGGTCAGGATATGTTATGGAATGAGATTCTACAGGCTATGTTATTGAATGAGATTGGACAGGATGTGTTATGGAATGAGATTGGACAGGATGTGTTATGGAATGAGATTGGACAGGGTGTGTTATGGAATGAGATTGGACAGGATGTGTTATTGAATGAGATTGGACAGGATGTGTTATGGAATGAGATTGGACATGGTGTGTTATGAAATGAGATTGGACAGGATGTGTGATGGAATGAGATTGGACAGTATGTGTTATGGAATGAGATTGGACAGGATGTGTTATGGAATGAGATTGGACAGGATGTGTTATGGAATGAGATTGGACAGGATGTGTTATGGAATGAGATTGGATAGTATGTGCTATGAAATGAGATTGGACAGGGTATGTTATGGAATGAGATTGGACAGGATGTGTTATGGAATGAGATTGGACAGGATGTGTTATGGAATGAGATTGGACAGTATGTGTTATGGAATGAGATTGGACAGGGTATGTTATGGAATGAGATTGGACAGGATGTGTTATGGAATGAGATTGGACAGGGTGTGTTATGGAATGAGATTGGACAGGATGTGTTATGGAATGAGATTGGATAGTATGTGCTATGAAATGAGATTGGACAGGGTATGTTATGGAATGAGATTGGACAGGATGTGTTATGGAATGAGATTGGACAGGGTGTGTTATGGAATGAGATTGGACAGGATGTTTTATGGAATGAGATTAGATAGGGTATATTATGGAATAAGATTGGTCAGTATGTGTTATGGAATGAGATTGGACAGGATGTGCTATTTAATGAGATTGGAAAGGATGTGTTATGGAATGAGATTGGACAGGGTGTGTTATGGAATGAGATTGGACAGGGTGTGTTATGGAATGAGATTGGACAGGGTGTGTTATGGAATGAGATTGGACAGGGTGTGTTATGGAATGAGATTGGACAGGGTGTGTTTTGGAATGAGATTGGACAGAGTGTGTTATGGAATGAGATTGGACAGGGTGTGTTATGGAATGAGATTGGACAGTGTATGTTATGGAATGACATTGGACAGGGTGTGTTATGGAATGAGATTGGATAGGGTATATTATGGAATAAGATAGGTCAGGGTATGTTATGGAATGAGATTGGACAGTATGTGCTATGGAATGAGATTGGACAGGATGTGTTATGGAATGAGATTGGACAGTGTATGTTATGGAATGAGATTGGACAGGGTTTATTATGGAATGAGATTGGACAGGGTATGTTATGGAATGAGATTGGACAGTATGTGCTATGGAATGAGATTGGACAGGATGTGTTATGGAATGAGATTGGGATGGATACTGTATGTTATGGAATGAGAATGGACTGGATTTTTTATGGAATGAGCAGACTAAGTGGGTTGATGTTGTACAAGGAGAATAAAGCAGTCACTTCATCACCTTCCCATTGGCGCAGCTATAGTGGGTGCAGGTAGTGCCATTGCAATGGGACCCAGAGGATTAGGACGCACACCTCTGGGACCTGATTTATTGCACCCAGCTCATAAAGTTGTCTACTAGGTTCCCGGAATTGCCTGCTAAGCAGTATGTGACTTGGCAGCAGAACAATGTGGCATATTGTTAACTTAGGGCACTATTATATAGCATAATATGAACTGGGTGAACTGTATGATATAATGTGAACTAGAGCACTAATATGGGGCATAACATGACTTTCATTCATAAAATGAGCTAGGGCACTGCTATGAGGCATAAAATGAACAGTGGTAAGGATCACTTTAAAATGTTGCTATGGGGCCCACAAAGTTCTGGCTATGCTCCTCTTCTATAGGCGGTGCTCAATTATGGTTTGAGTATCTTCTGTTTTCTTAAAAATTTGAGTGTTTGAAGATTTGAAGGTATGATTTTAGTAATAAAACTGCTGTGGTCATTTAATTTTAACAACACAAAGTGTGAGTGACTTTCTCTTTTGATGTGGTTAATAAAACCACACACTGTATGCCTTTTCTAGGGAGTAGCAGGGCTGGCGCAATCCCTGGGGTCATCAAAAGGCTTTGGGACCCTACTCTGATGCATCTTCCTGTACCTTGGCAGGCAGGAAGTGGGGGTGGCATCATGGAGGAGCAGCTGCACATAAAGGTGCGTACACACTAGGGGTGTGCACCGGCCACTTTTCGTGTTTTGGTCTTGGATCTGGATCTTTCTTCGTGTTTTGGATCTGGATTGGTTTTGCCAAAACCACCCTTCCGTGGTTTGGGTTCTGGGTTTTGTGTTTTGGATCTGTATTTTTTTTTAAAAAAAGCATAAAAACAGCTAAAATCCCAGAATGTGTGGGTTTTTCTGCTCCTATGCTATTATTAACCTCAATAACCTTAATTTCCACTCATTTCCAGTCTATTCTGAACACCTCACACCTCACCGAGGTAGCTGGATGACTATGCTAAGCGATACGAGTGGGCGGCACAAACACGTGGCCCATCTAGGAGTGGCACTGCAGTGGCAGACAGGATGGCAGTTTGAAAACTAGGCCCCAAACTGTACATAATGCAAATGCAAAGAAAAAAAAGAGGTGCAAGATGGAATTGTCCCTGAGCCCTCCCACCCACCCTTATGTTGTATAAACAGGACATGCACACTTTAACAAACCAATCATTTCAGCGCCAGGGTCTGCCACACGACTGTGGCTGAAATGATTGGTTCGTTTGGGCCCCCACAAAACAAGCTGGCAATTAATCTGTCCCTGCACAAACTGGCTCTACGGAGGCAAGATGTCATCCTCATCCTCCTCATCCACCGATTCCTCACACTCTTCAGTGTTGTGTACATCCTCATCCTCACAGAGTATTAACTCGTCCCCGCTGGAATCCACCACCACAGGTCTCTCTGTACGTTCTGGAGGCTGGTCTCCCTGGAAGAGTTGATAATTCATTTTTATGAACATCATCTTCTCCACATTTTGTGGAAGCAACCTCCTACGCCTTTCGCTGACAAGGTTCCCGGCTGCACTAAACACTCTTTCGGAGTACACACTGGAGGGGGGGCAACTCAGGTAAAATAGAGCCAGTTTGTACAGGGGCCTCCAAATTGCCTCTTTTTCCTGCCAGTACAGGTACGGACTGTCTGACATGCCTACTTGGATGCTGTCACCGATGTAATCCTCCACCATTCTATCAATGGTGACAGTATCATATGCAGTGACAGTAGACATGTCAGAAATTGTTGCCAGGTCCTTCAGTCCGGACCAGATGTCCAAACTTGGTCCTGCCTGCCCTGCATCATCGCCAGCGGGTTGCTTAGGATACCTAAGTTTTTTTCTGGCAGCCCCAGTTGCGGGAGAAAATGAAGAAGGAGCTGTTGACGTGTCACGTTCCGCTTCAGCTCACAGTGTTTTCACCAGCAGGTCTTTGCACCTCTGCAGGCTTGTGTCGGCCGGAAAGAGAGACACCACATAGGCTTTAAACCTAGGATCGAGCACGGTGGCCAAAATGTAGTGGTTTGATTTCAACAGATTGACCACCCTGGAATCCTGGCAAAGCGAATGAAGGGCTTCATCTACAAGTCCCACATGGCGAGCGGAATTGCTCCGTCTTAGCTCCTCCTTCACTTTCTCCAGCTGCTTCGGCAAAAGCCTGATGAGGGGAATGACCTGACTCAAGCTGGCAGTGTCTGAACTGACTTCACATGTGGCAAGTTCGAAGGGCTGGAGAACCTTGCACAACACAGAAATCATTCTCCACTGTGCTTGAGTCACGTGCATACCCCCTCCTTTGCCTATGTCATAGGTGTTAGTATAGGCTTGAATGGCCTTTTGCTGCTCCTCCATCCTCTGAAGCATATAGAGGGTTGAGTTCCACCGCGTCACAACCTCTTGCTTCAGGTGATGGCGGGGCAGGTTCAAGAGTGTTTGCTGGCGCTCCAGTCTTCGGCATGCAGTCGCTGAATGGCGAAAGTGGGCAGAAATTTTTCGGGCCACCCAAAGCGTCTCCTGCACGCCCCTGTTGCTTTTCAGAAAATTCTGCACCACCAAGTTTATTGTGTGAGCAAAACATGGGACGTGCTGGAATTTGCCCAGATGTAATGCCCGCACAATATTGGTAGTGTTGTCAGATATCACAAATCCCCAGGAGAGTCTAAGTTGGAGGCAATCGGGAAGCCAACTGCCTAAATACCGGCAGCCAGCTTCCCGACTGTCTTATCCCGGCATGGGTGAAATGCCGGGCGTTTAGATGTAGACGCCCGCATTTCCCCGATGCCGGGAGACCGGCGCCCGGCATCCCGATCGTAGTAATGCCGGGCGCCGCTAGCGGACAGCCGCGGGGGGGGAGGGTTAGGTTTAGGGCTCCCGGGGGGGGCTTAGGGTTAGGCACCCCCCTGGGAGGGTTAAGGTTAGGCTAGGGGGAGGGAGGGTTAGGCACCCCCGGGGGGGACTTAGGGTTAGGCACCCCCCCGGGGGACTTATGTTTAGGCAGCGGGGAAGGGGGTGGTTAGGGTTAGGCACTTAGAGGGGGGATTAGGGTTAGGCACTTGGGGGGGGGAGTTAGGGTTAGGCACCCCTAAGGAGGGTTAGGGGGGTTAGGTTAGGTTAGTGGATACTTACCTTCCACGATCGGGATTTCCAGCGCTGTCGGGCTTCCTCTGATGGGAATCGAACCAATTCCGTCTAAATGGGGTAAGCCACTGGGCGATGATTTCCCTCAGTTTCTCTAAGAGGTTGTCGGCGGTGTGCCTCTCACTGAAACCGGTGATACACAGCGTAGCCTGCCTTGGAATGAGCTGGCGTTTCTGAGATGCTGCTACTGGTGACGCTGCTGCTGTTGCTGCGTAAGGTGATACATCTACCCAGTGGGCTGTCGCAGTCATATTGTCCTTAGTCTGCCCTGTTCCACTTGTTCACATGTCCGTGGTTAAGTGGACATTGGGTACAACGGCATTTTTCAGGACACTGTGGACACTTTTTCTGACGTCTCTGTACAGTCTCGGTATCGCCTGCCTAGTGAAGTGGAATCTAGACGGGATTTGGAACCGGGGACACACTACCTCCATCAGTTGTCTAAATCCCACTGCACTAATGGCAGATACCGGACGCACGTCTAACACCAACATAGCAGTCAAGGCCTCAGTTATACGTTTTGCTTCAGGATGACTGCTGTCGTACTTCATCCTCCTCGCTAAGGACTGTTGGAGGGTCAATTGTTTAGTAAAAGTAGTGGTGTTCCTACTTCCTCTCTGGGATGATGAATGACTCCCAGCAACAGCAGCAGCGGCAGCAGGAGGCGTAGCAATGCAGGATCCTCTGGAGGAATCCCGGATAGGAGAGTCAGTCATGCCAGTGACATGGCCTGCAGGACTACTTCCGATCCTGACTAAGGAGGAAATTGACGAGGAGGGAGTTGACGGTGTGGTTTGCAGGCGCTTGGATACAACAGGACAACGGGATTTAAATGTCCCTGGACTGCTTACGGTCTTAGCCAAAGTTTCTGAACTTGACATTAACTTTTTATGAACGCGCTGCAGGTGCCGTGTAAGGGAGGATGTTCCTAGGTGGTTAACGTCCCTACCCCTACTTATTTCACCTTTACATATGGTACATATGGCAAGACAGTTGTTGTCTGGATTTGGATAGAAATATTGCCAGACCAAAGAGGTGGAATGTTTGGTCTTCTGCCCAGGCATGACCGTGATGGGCTTTTTCATCCCACGGACAACAACTGTCTCCCCCGGAGCCTGATTTAAACAAACCACATCACCATCAGAATCCTCCTCGCCAACTTCCTCCTCAGCGCCAGCTACACCAGTATCCTCATCCTGTTGTACTTCAACAGTGACATCTTCAATTTGCATATCAGCAAGTGGACTGTGGGTGCTCCTTTCAGCACTTGCAGGGGGCGTGCAAATGGTGTAAAGAGCCACCTCTTCCCGTCCAGTGCTGGGAAGGTCAGGCATCGCAACCACCACCACACTTGGACTCTCCTTGGGGATTTGTGATGTCTTCCTGTGCTTTTGCCAGCTTAACTCGTTTGATTTTTTTAGTGGGAGGAGGGCTTCCATCGTCATGTGAAGCTGAACCACTAGTCATGAACATAGGGAAAGACCTTAGCCATTCCTTGCCACTCCGTGTCGTAAATGGCATATTGGCAAGTTTACGTTTCTCTTCAGATGATTTAAATGTGTTCTTCAAGGTCATTTTCCTGAACTTTATCATTTGGGATTGTATGTGCCCTCTACTATGACATTGGGCATCGGCCTTGGCAGACGACGTTGATGGCATGTTATCGTCTATGTCATGACTAGTGGCAGCAGCTTCAGCACTAGGAGGAAGTGGTTCTTGATCTTTCCCTATTTTATTTTTATCGGAGAAAGTTTGGTCCTCCATTTATGTTATATTGATATATACGTGCGGCTAAGGCGCACACAAACACAGAATATAATTTTTTATTTTTGTTGGAGACTAGTGCAATTTGTGGGTTACACCATCCTTTAAGAAATGAGCCAGCCGGCCCTTTACTTATGGGACACAGGCGCACGCTTGGCGCTGCTCCTTTGTTGATGCACGTGCAGCTACAGCCCACACAATTCACAAACACAGAAAATATTTTTTTATTTTGTTTGGAGTGCCCTTTGGGAGTTACAGCACCCTTTAACGGACAAACCAGCTGGCCTTTTACTCATGGGACACAGGCGCACGCTTGGCGCTCCTTTGTTAATGCACGTGCAGCCACAGTGCACACAATTCACAAACACAGAAAAATATATATTTTTATTTTGTTTGGAGTGCCCTTTGGGGGTTACAGCACCCTTTAACGGACAAGCCAGCCGGCCTTTTACTTATGGGACACAGGCGCACGCTTGGCGCTGCTTCTTTGTTGATGCACGTGCAGCCACAGTGCACACAATTCACAAACACAGAAATTTTTTTTTATTTTGTTTGGAGTGCCCTTTGGGGGTTACAGCACCCTTTAGCGGTCAATCCAACCGGCCCTTTATTTATGGGACACAGGCGCACGCTTGGCACTACTTTGTTGATGCACGTGCGGCTACTGCGCACACAATTCACAAATACAAAAAAATATATTTTTTTATTTTGTTTGGAGTGCCCTTTGGGGGTTACAGCACCCTTTAACGGACAAGCCAGCCGGCCTTTTACTTATGACACAGGCGCACGCTTGGTGCGGCTCCTTTGTTGATGCACGTGCAGCCACAGTGCACACAATTCACAAACACAGAAAAAATATATTTTTTTTGCACTTGGGGTGAGCATCCCTGATGGACAGAGCACCCCCTGGACAACACTACAGCACCCCTTTAGGACTGGGACACTGCACAGGACTTTGGAGTGGACACAGCCCCTATGGACAACTGACTGCACAACACAGTCCAGCCAGCCCCTATGGACTTTGAAGGAGTGGACACAGACCCTATGGACAACAGCAGCACAGCACAGCACAACACTGCACTACACTACACTACACAGCCCAGCCAGCCCTAACTCCCACCCTCCCTCTTCACTGTCCACAGCCGAGTGAGAAAATGGCGCCGACGCGGGTACCTTATATAGGAACCCACTCACCCCTAGTACACATTAGACGATTTTTGGAACAATATGCCTGATTCCGATGCATTGGAATCAGGCATATTATTCCAAAAATCGTTCAAAATCGTTTAGTGTGTATTCTCTATGTCATCCAGTGCTCGCTCCCATGGGGTTGTCAGCAGCATCATCAGGTCGCCCCTACATGCAGGCCAACCTGACGATGCCAGGATGCTGCAGGGGGCGACATATCAGGTGATCGCGCACCAGATCGTAGTGTGTACCGGCCGCCCAATATGTCGGCCTGTCGGCAGGGGTGTCGCAGGTCGCATCGCTGGGTACACACATCGCTTAGTGTGTACACATCTTAAGTAGATACCAGCTGCTTCTCCTTCATGTCCGTGTCCGGTGCTGGGAGTGGTGACCTTACAAACACTGGAAGAGGAACATCATCACTCATCAGCGTTTTAGGTGCCCCCTAACCTAAGGTGCCCTAGCCAACCCCCTAAGTTCACCTAATAGCACCACCATCCCTTTGTGTCAGACATACTACCACTGATGAACTATGTGGCACATATCCAGTACAATCTCACTGTTAGAACAGGATGTTTTAACAAACTTTACTTGTAACTTTAGAACTGAAACATTACTTATACATCCACTTAAAAGAGAGCTCCATTAGTAATCATGCCATCGAGAAGCAGGCCTGAGATTTAATCAGGGACAATGGAATTTCTGAAGGACATAGAAAACTCTTCCATAGCTGCTGCCTCAGCATATAGCGACAAGGTTTTGCTAATGTTATTATAGAGGCAAGGTATGACTATAACGAGTCTTTAATTACCCACTTAGATCTATTTTAGATGTACTCTATGTTAAAGTCTTGAAACATCGTTTGCATTGTAAAAGAAGTGTGACCCCTTTCCGTTTTAAGATTTGTCCCTCATGGATCACTGAACACAACTGCATAATATTTGCATTACATATGCAAATATTCCGTTTCTTCAGTTATTAAATACATTTACTATAAATAAGGGCATTCTGAACACTAAAGTACATATAATTAATCATCTCTACACAAAAAGTGTTTAGTGACATTTGTCACCTACTGCAGCATGATGGCTGATTTACACAGCTTAGTGCACAGCTGTGCCCATCAAGATGGCCGCACTGCAGAATTTTGTCCCCCTATGATGGGTGGAGCTGAAGAAGACTATGGGGGGATGTAGCAAGCAGAGAAAAGAGAAAACAAGCGGAGAAGTTGGCAATAGCAACCAATCTGCTCTACTGATTATTTTATAGAATGTACTTGATAAATGTTATCTCAAAGCTGACTGGTTGCTTGGTTGCTATGGGAAACTAGTCCACTTCCCCACTCATAACACCGCTTGCTACATTTTCTCTAATGGGACCCATACATCTAGCCAGTTGGAGATTTTTTTACATGTTAAATTTCCCCAATCTACCGACGGCTCACCAATCATTGACGGCCGCCAATCTGTTGACAGATTGCGTAGTGGCAGAATGGGGAATTGGGGCATTAGATGTATGGGCCCCCTAAGACTGCAATCAGCCAATCAGAAGCAGTTAGATAGCGCTGTCATCATCATAATCACATTGCATTGCGCAAGTCCCCCATTACCTGCAAATGATAAGCCTCCTGACAGGTGTATATGTGTGCGTGTTCAGGTCTACATAATTGCTTGATCACCCCTGTACTGTCCTCTGCTTGCCGACAACTTCATCCCTGTTCTGCTTCTCCAGTCATAAATAGTAAGTTGTGACAAGTGTAAGTTGCGACAAAGTCTCCATATGGATGTTTGTGTATACGGGCAGCATGGATGGGTGTTTTTTATGCTTTTTAAAAAAGACATTCATCCAATTCTAGATGAGTTCCTATATTAACAATTAGGTAGATGTCATAGTAAGCTGGAGGTTACAGTATGTGGCTCTAGTTATACCCCAACCCAATAGTTTATTGAGCAGTGATTCAGCATTCACTGAGTCCCCTGAAAACTTGGACACAACTGGTACCGTTCTGCTGCAAGGACCTGTAACCATACATATTGCTTCGTCATACAGTGGATCGTGCAGTTTGTATGGAGTTGCCATATATATCGCTACATCGCATTGCTGGGTCACTGGGTTGGCACATCGCTGAGGTGTGTGACCAGCTTTAGCGCTCTTTCACTGAATGTCTTGCCTTTGGCTCTGGATGAATTACGATAGAGGTCTGGTACTTTGCAATTATCGGTTTCTTTCTAGCTTCTCTATTTCTTCCTCTGTCTTCTATCTATCCCCACAGCTGCCCTCTCCTTCAGCTCCCTTTCCTCCGATCCCACTATTATACCCTCTTCACAGAAGCGTGTTCTTTACTGTAGTGCTCCTCCTCCTCTCTCACCGTGTCTGATCTCTAGACCGCACTGTCCCGCTTGCTTGAGCACTTCCTCCGCCTTCTCTAGCGTCTCAAAGGTAATGAATCCTGTGCCTTATGTGATGTGCACTGGCCGCATTAGGCACGTGAGTAGCTGGAGCCCTGTATCAGTGGGCCGTATCAGAGAACAGTATGTTTTCGCACAGCATATGCTCTGCAGCCATTTTCGCACAGCATATGCTCTGCAGTCGAGCGCACTCCTCTATGGGCCACGCCAAGTTGTACAAAACTTGGTTTCATCTCCAATTGCAGCTGAAGATGCGAAACTGGGTGGCAACAGGGCGTTGGCATGTAGGCTAATTCTAGCGGGGGTATGTTGAGAGCGGAAACGCGGGCTGTCCAGACATGTGCGTACACAGAGATCCTTCTGTTTTCAGAAGCATCTCTTGCACCAAGGAGAGAGCTGATGGGGGTGCACACTGATAATAATGATGGCGGCTATGAAACTGAGCATATGGATAGGGGCAATGCGGTTGCATAGATGCGCACAGCTCTGCATATGGGCAAATAGCCACATTGTTTTCCATTGCATGTTGTATGGGTACAATTGTGGGCAACTTACTTTCATGGACAACTTACTTTCAACTCTGCATTGGTCCCATAAGGCGCATGGCGCATCTGCATTGGTACCATAAGGTGCATGGCTCATCACACAAGCATATAAAAACAACATATAGGGCCTAATTAGGAGGTGCATGCAGTGTCTGTGCATATGTTCTGACGGTTACAGCTGGGAGGCATAGAACGAATTTGGATGCAGAGAAGGTCAATTTCGGTGGGTGTTTATAGTGGTAATGGGGGTGGCTGGCTTGACGCAGGCATGTCATGGTCAGTGACTTCCTCTTCAGACGCAGTTGCATTGACACAGGCAGCTGTGTTTGGATGGATAATCTGCGCCTCCTTAGGGCTGGTGCAATGTTCGATGGTGCGACCAGTGCAACCGATGGTGCGTTTTAATACGCACAGCTATGGATTAGCGTCGCAAACAATGGGTGTCTCTGGGGGTCATTCAGACCCGCTCGCGAGCGCAGGATGCTCGCAAGCGGGTCGATGTTCCCCCATTGCGCATGCGCACGACGGAGGGAGCTCCGTCGTGCGCATGCTCGAGACCCAGCGAGCGACGGGCTCTCCATCGCTCCGGGTCTCGCACCAAAGGGGGCGTGCTGTCGATGTTGATTGACAGCATGCCCCCTTTGGTGGGGGTGCCGGGGGCGTGCCTACCAGATGGAGGCATTCCCATGGGAACGCCTACCGTCTGAAGCCGGCCGCACTGACATCACTAGTGATGTCAGTGGGAGTGATTTTGGCTCTGATAGAGCCATAATCACTCCAGGGCTTGCGGCAGCAAGACCCTACCGCAGGATCTCCGTCGCAAGCCCGATGGTCGGATGGTCAAGACCATCGCGACCATCATCATGGACGCTCGCATATGCTGTGGGTGGTCACCCACAGCTATGCGAGCGGCCAGGAGGCCGCTCCATTTTCATGGAGGAGGGCACTGATTCAGAGCGAGCGCTCTGGTCAGAGCGTTCGGCTCTGAATCAGGCCCACTGTACGAATACCATTAGCTGCGGCGATAGCACTGCGTCTGCAATAGAGCGCACATCTACATCAGGCCCATAATGCTTCAACACAAGCAGCTGCCCTCTCACAAGTGGCCGTGTGCCCAAAGGATCTGGGAATTTCCGTACCGCCCTATCACTCACGTTCTCTTCATGTCCATTGTCACATTTGGCGATCTCAGAAGCCCCGAGATGTGCTTCATCTTATTCTGCTGTTAATTGCATGGTTTAATAACATTTGATTTTTTTTTCCTCTTATCCTCCTCCTAGCGAGGACTGAAATCCAACTTAATGCTAAAATCAATTCCTAGTAATTAGCTCACTATCCGTTTATGTCCTCCCCTTACATTTGCTGCAGAAGAGAGACAAAGGGTTTGTCAAATCCCCTTTGTTACCTCAGGCAGTTTAAGATTTACAGATAGCAAAATAATAGAAGTGTTTGCTACAGGTGGTTAATCAAATAGAAATGAAAGCAGGAATTATGAGGGGGTCGTCTCATTATCTTGTCATTGACAAAGCCGAAAACAGAGGTGCACGCGGACGAGGTTGCATCCTTTGCTGTACTCGCACTTTCAGTAGCGCTAATCCATATCGGTGTGTCTTTAGTCTTTAGACGCACCATGGATGTACCGTAATTCGCACCATCAAAGCTTGCACCAACTCTATGGCAAGTGCAAGTTCCCCATCTGAACATGGACTCCTGTGTCAGCGCTATTGCAATTGCTGTCAGCGACACACCCACATCACGCCTGCATCTGCCTAGCCACCCAGCTGTTACCTCCCGGGATCGCCCATTGATATACAAAGCTCTTGCTGCCAAATTTGTTCTGCGTCTCTGTTCAGTAACCATCAAGGCGTATGCTCAGTGTGGCTCAAACGCACAACATCTGCCAAGCAGGGACGTGCAGTCAGGGGAGGCAGAGCCTCCCCTGTGATACTCCTGAGATTTGATATAAAAACTATTAGAATACTACAAAGAAGATATTTATAACTTATAAACATCTTCTTTGTTTATTGTAATCATTTTTATAGTTAACACTCACCAGCTTTGTGGAGCTACCTGGTACAGCAAGGGAGATGAGCAGCAACAGCTCAGACTCACCTCTGTATAGTCAGACACTGCTTCCAGAGCTGGGGGTGGGGCCACACCATGGGCAATAAGCTGCACAGAAGGAGAGCTAATAGAGGCATGCCTTTGAGTATGGTGGGCTAGCCTTAAGCACTGCTGTACACCTTGGATGTGTCATGTGACCAGGAAGCTCACTGCAGTGTTTAAAGATCGGAGCTCACTCAGCAGCAGCAGTAGCAAGAGAAAACACAGTGATGCAGGTAGGAGAATCAATGGACACTGAAGCTTATTGTAGTGAGGGGAGAGTTACAATGAGTAGGGGGTGAGACAGGCTCCCAGCACTCAGGCCTTCATTCAGAGGCAGCCGTACGGTCTACGACCGCACGGCTGCCTCGATGTTTGTCAAGTGCGCATGCACACGAGGGAGCCGGCTCCTTCGTGCGCATGCGTGAGACCCGCTACGACCGACAGCGCCGGTCTCTTTCCAAAGGGGGCGAGCTGTCGATGTTGATTGACAGCTCGCCCCGTTTGGAAGGCGGGCCGGGGGGGTGGCAGCCCAAACGGAGGCGTTCCCATGGGAACGCCTACCGTTTGGGGGAGGCCCCACTGACATCACTAGTGATGTCAGTGGAGAGCTTCCGGCTCTGACAGAGCCAGAAGCTTTCCGGGGCTTACGACAAGTGAGACCCTACCCTAGGGTCTCGTCGTAAGCCCTGATGGTCGCGATGGTCTCTGACCATCGCGACCATCACCCTAGCGGTCGTTAGAGCTGTGGGTGTAAACATGGAACTTATCTGTTTGTGTTGCATGGTTTTGCACTGACTAAAGCTGGCCATACGTTTGACGATAATCGTTCAGATTTGGCTGATGCACTACAGAATGATTATCGTTTAGTATTTGTACACTAGGAAACCCTGTTTGGTTGGATTGTCTCCATTATCGTTTAGTCTATGGCCAGCATTAGAATTGTCGCGTTGCCATAGCCTCATGTACTGTTGTTTGGTTAGAATAGGGCCTGATTCAGCACGGATCGCAAATGCAATTGCAGCTGCGTAATCACACTCAATGCAGTTGCGAAAATATGCTAATGCCTGCCACAGCACAGCCAGCATAGAGACGCCCACTACTGCTTACTCACATCTGTAATACCTCGCAGTCCTGCGTATACATCGGTAACATCAAAGTACATCGGCTCCTCTGACCCGTCACAGAAATTGCAAGTCTCATCGCACGCAGTGAGTACTCAGGCTGCGTAGGCAATCGCAGTGGCTAATTTATGCACGCCCATGCAACGGCGTTTACCACCGCCAAACGCTCACGGCTTGTCACTCACTCTGCAATGGATTCCTGTCTGCGTGTGTAATCGCACAGCGATTGCGGCGCACATGAGTGCGGTTCATACGCATGCGCAGTACAACAATTGTCCAATCTGCATATGCAGTTGCAATTGTGATCCGAGCTGAATCAGACCCATGGTGCTAGAAAATCTATTTCTATTGCATGCGTAAATGTGCTTGCTTCAAGATGGTTACAGTTCAGTTCACCTCTGAACATACAAACTTCACACAGATAGGGTCATGGTGGGGATTGAGCCCAAGCTCTCAGTTCTGTGAGACAGCCAGCTAACCATTACTCCACCATGTTACCCTAGTGCTAAACTAAGACCGGGGGTACTGTACTGTATCAAGCGGTGAAAAGAGTGGAGAAGTTGGCCATAGCAACCAATCAACTTTGAGGTAGCATTTATCAAGTACATTCTATAAAATGGTAGGCACAAGCTGATTGGATGCTTACATTACAAAATACTTTGTGTTAATCAGGGGTAAGAATTTCCTAGTATGTCCATTTTGATGCACAAGGGTGTGAATACTTTCATAGCCACTGTATATAGTATTACAAAAGCAGCAGCCATATTTTATTCAACAAAAGTCCATGAAATGTGCAGCAATAGCTTTTATTAGAACAGAAGTAACTGTACTAATATATACTCATCACGCTGAGAACAGACCTTAGGAGGGAACCAGGATAGAGCTTGCTGCACTATAATAGGCCTCCAGCTGTTCCAGTGCTCACCAATGAGAAACTCTTAGCAATAAAAGTTTGGGGTGGGGTGAGAACCTGTAGCTCTGGAAATTAAATGGGTCCTTCAATGGAGTAAGGGCCTGATTCATTACGGATGGCAACTGCGATTGCGCACGCCATCGGCCGATTGTTGCATTCTGCATATGCATTGCAGTGTGCTTGCGCGAACTAGCCATGCGCTCGGGACTGCGATCACAGAGACTACGTAGAGCCATTGCAGAGTGATTGACAGGAAGTACTGTTTGGGCGTGGTGACAGGGGAGTGGTCGACGAAATGCAGGCGTGCCAGTGGCGTGCATAAATTAGCCACTGCGATGCCATACGCAGCTCGAGTGCTCACAGCGTATGATGAAGTTAGTTATTTCTGAGTGAGGTCAGAGCTTGTGCAAGTGTGCGTGAGGCTGCGATGGTACTCGATGTTACCGATGGTTTTGCAGTCTAGTGAAGGATTACGGATGTGTGTAAGGTAAGGTGGGCGTCCCTTTGTAGTGCTGCGACGACAAAGCGATCACAATGGTTTAGTATATCTTCGTAGCCAGACTGCATGCGTAGTCGCGATCGCAGTTTCGATCCGTTGTGAATCGGACCCTAAGCCAAAGAGTGTAGGGTAGGAAAAATGCAATATTAGGTTTAAAACATGGGCCCTCATTCAGAGCCGTTCGCTATTTGCGTTCGTTCGTTCAAAAACAAGGGGTGGCTATGCAAATGATCCGTTCGCACATTGCAGTCTGTTCACACCTCTAAGTCTGAACGAGCGAGCAAAACATACGCTCTTTTATTTCTTAAAAAGGCCCCCTGGCCACTCGCACCATACGTCATGTCCGCTATTTATTAGATTAATCGAGTACATCGAACAGGATATGAACTGCTCGCTATTCTTGTGGTTGGTTTTTTCAACCGCTATTTTGCGAGCAGTTCTGAGTTAAAAAAAACCAAGTGACGTGGTCATTGACGCTGCTATATTAATTATGCACACCCATAAAACGCCCGTTTTGACCTTTAAGCACGCCTGCGAACGGATCTCCACTCCCCGTTTTCAAGCACCTTCCCCTGTTACCACCCACATACGCCTCATTCTGTCACTCAAAATAGCAGGCACTCGCTATATTGCATACAAATGTTTTTCGGCTGCACGTACGCATGCGCAGATATGCGAACATCGCTCGGAACGAGCGTACTGCCGCTAGCGAGTGGCTCTGAATGTCGGCCATGGTTTGTAGTGATTGATTATTAATCTGTATTTTATTTTGTAGCATTTATGACAGCAAGAAGTTCCTCCTAAACTACTCCAAACGCCTTTTTTTTTTGTAATTGTCTTCTACTATTTATTCAATTATTTTTTTATTTTACAGACAAAGGTTACATTTTCCATTTTGTAATAAGATGTAATAAAAATGTACCTAACCAGTGTAGTTTGTGGCTAGGAGTCTATTTAAACCTGAGGGCCTGATTCAGCAGCGATTGCCAATTCCATCACAGCTTACATTTTGCACGGAACGCAGCTGCATAACTATGCCAATGCCTGCCAGAGCAGAGCCAGCATACAGACGCCCACTGCTGCCTTCTCACTTGCGTATGACGTCGCTTACCTGCATAAACATCGGTACCATCGACGCACATTGGCCAGTCACGCAGTATTTACACCAGGTCTGACCTGCTGCAGACATTGCAAGTCTCGTTGCACGCAGTGGGCTCTCATGCTGCGTATGCAATCACAGTGGCTAATTTATGCACGCCCCAGCAACAGCGTTCAAACGGGCAGGCGCGTCTGCGTTTTTCCCACCACTCCCCCGTCACCAAACCTAAACACTCACATCCTGTAACTCACTCTGTGATGGATTCTTCCGTGTGTACGTAGTCACAATGCGACCGCAGTACACGGGCAGTGCGGCTCATGCGCAATGGCTAACAATCGCTCGATATGCGTATGTAGTTGCATTTGCGACCGCTGATGAATCAGGCCCTGAGACTTAGGGGGTCATTCAGACCCGCTCGCGAGGGAAGTTCGCTCGCAAGCGGGTCGATGTTTGGTGAATGCGCATGCGCACGATGGAGGGAGCTCCGTCGTGCGCATGCGCGAGACCCGGCGAGCGACGAGAAATACGTCGCTCAGGGTCTCACACCAAAGGGGGCGTGCTGTCGATGGTGAGTGACAGCACGCCCCCTTTAGTGGGCGTGCCGGGGGCGTGGCTGTCAGACGTTGGCGTTCCCATGGGAACGCCTACCGTCTGAGTCCGGCCCCACTGACATCACAAGTGATGTCAGTGGAAGTGCTTTTGGCTCTGATAGAGCCGAAAGCACTCCAGGGCTTGCGGCAGACGAGACCCTACCACAGGGGTCTCGTCGCAAGCCCGATGGTTGCGATGGTCTTGACCACCACGACCATCTTTTTGGCCGCTTGCTATAGCTGTGGGTGGTCACCCACAGCTATGCAAGCGGCCAGGAGGCCGCTCTAAAATCAGGAAGGCCGGCCCTGATTCAGAGCGAGCGCTCTGTCAGAGCGTCCCGCTCTGAATCAGGGCCTGAGTGTAAATAAGTACCTAGTTTCTCCTGTTGTAGAGAAGAGAGGGACAGTAACAGCTTTAAGACATCCTCCTGTAGCAATGTAATTCTAAATGAGGACTGATAGAGCCAAAATCACTCCTGGGCTTGCGGAAGCGAGACCCTACCGCAGGGTCTCGTCGCAAGTCCGATGGTCGCGATGGTCTTTGACCATCGCGGCCATCATCATGGACGCTCGCATAAGCTGTGGGTGGTAACCCACAGCTATGCGAGCGTCCATGAGGCCGCTCCAAAAACAGGTAGGAGGGCCCTGATTCAGAGCGAGCGCTCTGGTCAGAGCATTCAGCTCTGAATCAGGCCCTTAAATTGATACAATGTAATAGTATCTAATCACAGTAACCCGAAAAAAAGAAATACAGTTTTAGCAATGACTGGTAACAACAAGATGAATTATCATATGTAGATAGTGACATTTAATTATCAATGAGGTATTAATGCTCTGTTTAATGCCATGCAAATCGGTAGGGTGCAGTTGTTTCATATTTCCAAGGCCCATTCTGCTTTTGTGGTATGTAGTCATTATCACCACAATGCTGACATTCACAATGTCAACCTGGACATAATGTCAACATTGTCATAATGTCGACAGTCTGTTAGTGTTAGGTTTAGAGTTGTGGATAGACTGCGGTGAGGATAGGCTTAGGATAGGATTAGAGTTAGGATTGAAATATGTTAAAATGCTATGTCGACATGCCAACTGTCTACATTTACAATGCCGACATTCTGACAATGTCAACAGTGTGATTATCGACATGTCGCATGTCAAAATAACACCCATGTTGACATTCTGAATGTTGTCAGTCACACCAAGTTGACATTCTGGTACCCCTCATGTTACCAAGGATGTCCAGGTTAAATCACGCTGCTCCAGCCACTGGCTTCGGCACGCCAAGAAAATAAAACTGACCCCCTCCCCCTTTTCTGGGATGCTCCATGTCGCCACCGCTTCCCCACCCCCCATGCATATTGCCAAACATTGGAGTGGTAGCTTTAATTCCACTTATAATGGTGCAGTAGTGAAGACCATCTGTTTGTTTATGTTGTTCTTAGTGTTAGGTGAAGGGCCTTGCTCTAATTAAGTGAACACCATGAGACAGATGTCTCTGTTGCATGTTTCTTGTCAGCCATTCTAAGTTTCTAGCAAAGTAAATTAATATGAGAGGAGATTATACTGTGTTGGAAACTAACAAGGAAGGAAAATTAAGGCAAGCATTTGGCGACAATAATCCTTTATTATGGTATGTCAGCATACTGTTAGTTAATAATTAGCAATGTAGCAAACTACATATGCTGCAAATTGGTATTAGGTTACCAACAGTATAAATTCATTTTCTACACAAAAACCTTTTCCCAAATCCTGAAATAGATGGCACTGTATGATTGTAAGATCTGTTCCTGGTGCTGACCAAGGCTTTCATTACTACATCCACAATCTCTAAAGCCAACAACTTCCTCCTTTCAACTTCCAAATCATCAAACTTGAACATCTTTAGATCTTGATGTTTGAAGGCACTTTGTTGGATCCCATCTTGAAAAGAGAGCAAAGAGCCACAGATCATCTGCCTTCAGCAACCAAAGTAACCAGGAGACATGACCTGTGAGACAAAAGGTTTATTATTTCTATTACTTCTGCTCCTTTCATCTGAATTTTCAGAAGGACCTCGAAATTGAAAAAAAATCTACAGGATGGAAATTGTATATCAAGGACAGGGCACCTGTCCATCAAATCTTGAAATAACAATTGCGAAAGTAATTTTTTAGTCATTGAGCTGTCTTTACGTCCTCTTACAGAATGCCTGTCATTTATCCAAAGCATTGTTTACTTAATGCCCACTCATTTGGGCAAATACAGTGACAACTGAGAAGATCCACCCACCCCCCTCCCCCCCAAAAAAAATAAAAAAAATTGTAGGAACCTAAGGCATATGATATGATTTATTTAATTAAATAGAAATGCTTTTCTTTGCTATGGCAAGAATTGCCTTAATTCCTATGTGGGAGACTGCTACTTTCACAGGCATATTAATGGAATTAGAGGCATATGTGCTGCAGTCCACCCCAGAACAGTTGCTAACTGTGCCATCTTCCTGGTGACGTATTTTGAAAGATGGTGCATGCCCAGAAGAGAGCTAAGCGCAGTTCAGGAGTTTGTGCTAGACTCTGTGCAGATGCCATCTTCCTGAAGAGCTATCGGATGCAAGTATAGAAAAGACACAGAAGCACACCACTCCTGGGTCGAGGATGTGCAGTGCAAGGCCTCCCTGAAGCCATTTTCCCATGTGCATTGCACCCACTGGCCACCTTTTTGTCCATTCTGAACCTCATATGAGAAATGTCCTCTAAGAATGCTCTAGTTCATTTGGGTTGGAGGATGGCATGGTTAAGCAAAAATAACCATTAACCAATCTAATCTAGATGGCCCAGAGAACTGGCTTGGAAATAACAATGCTCCAAGTGGCAAGCATTTTTGGTCTGCTGCAGCATGTTTGGCAAATTAGTCTAGCTCTTATCTCTGTGAACAGCCTGGGTTACAACCTGTTAAAGGTTTGGTGTTCCATTCACTTATTTTTGAGACTCTCCATGAAACAATGGAGCATAAGAATGACAGGCATTGATACTGAAAACGGCAAAACCTTACAGCAAAATGTAAATACCTCTGATGCAAAGAAGCCACGTGGATTTTAAGATCGACTTCTCCAAAGTGTATATATGCCATCCAGCTGGCTTTCTAGATGGCAGGAATAAAAATCTTTATTGACTCCATCTTGAATGTCTAAAGTAAACTGTATCTGTTCAGTGCTTTTAGATACAGAACCCCATGACAGATACTTTACCAGAAAGATCAGTGAATAATACCTAGGTTCCCAAACGCTGTCCTCAAAGCACCCAAATAATCCAGGTTTTAAGGATATCTTTTCTTGACCACAGGTGACTTAATTAGTACCTCACTCAATTTGATTTAACGACCTGTGGTGAGCCATGGATATCACTAAAACGTGAACTGTTGGGGTGACTTGAGGACCGCATTTGGGAACCTCTGGAATAATACATTTGAAACTTAATTCTCTTGCACTGAAATAATAACCAACTCCTTCTGCTATATGCCTCTGATCTATGGCTCTCCTCCTACCACTGACCTATGGCTCTCCTTCTACCTCTGACCCATGGCTCTCCTCCTACCTCTGATCTATGGCTCTCCTCCTACCTCTGACCTATGGCTCTCCTCCTACCTCTGACCTATGGCTCTCCTTCTACCTCTGACCCATGGCTCTCCTCCTACCTCTGAACTATGGCTCTCCTTCTACATGGTAACCACTCCTAGCCACCTCCAACATTTCTCTCATGCTACTACCCACTTTTGGACCTTCAGAGCTCCCTACACTGCGAGAACCATTACACTGAATTGCTTAGGTTATTCATGTAAACGTTGTGTCATTACTTTTTGCAGATTGTGGTCCTTTGTGATGAGTGACTTTGGTATTTAGTTTACTGTATTTAGTATTCGTTAATGGGAGAGAATCTAGGAAGGGAGGGGGTGACAACAGGCTCTCCATCTATAAAGGACATCATCTTCTATGTAACTCAGAGACATGTAGGATATTGATTATTCCAAGTCTTTTTGTGTCAGCCTTTTGCATTATGCTGTAACTGTTACCTGTGCACCTTCCAATATTAATAAGGATGCTCTTTCTTACCTTGCAGAAACATGATGGCCAGTTCACTGTGATACAGTTAGTGGGGATGCTGAGAGGTATAGCATCTGGGATGAAATATTTATCGGACATGAACTATGTCCACCGAGATCTGGCTGCCAGAAATATTTTGGTCAACAGCAACTTGGTTTGTAAAGTCTCAGACTTTGGCCTCTCTCGAGTTCTGGAAGATGACCCTGAAGCAGCTTATACCACCAGGGTACGTTTAATAAAACATCATACCAGGATTCTAAGTAGTGGCAATCCTAGCAGTGTGATTAATGTTAAATATGAACACTGATCATCTAATTCCTACCCCAAAAATGTCCAGTGGTTCAATAATCTATTTTAGCCACGTTGCATGTTCCTCCTGCAAATACTGTACCCTATACTGTATGTCGTATTTATTTCACTTGATTTCAGTCCCATTCCTTTTCCATAGTATTCTGCCTAAAAGCCTCTCTATCTTTCAAACTACTACACCCCTTTTTGCTATGTTTCATCCTGTGCTACAGTACCTGGCAATTGTTATAAAGCAGAAAACTCTTGGTGGGCCAATGTCTCCAAGTACTGTATATCACATATTTCCATCTGTCAGTGCATATTGGTGACTTGCTAGTGTTCATAAAAGGTGAAGAAAGATTTTGACAATTGACTTTGTTAGTAAAGGCTGCATCATGTGACTGCATGTCTGGGTTTTTTTTCATTGACTTCCACCTGTTTCATTGTTGTGTATTTTCTCTTTACCCCATAAGGGAGGTAAAATTCCAATCCGGTGGACAGCACCAGAGGCCATAGCCTACCGCAAGTTTACATCAGCAAGCGACGTGTGGAGTTATGGTATTGTGATGTGGGAAGTGAACTCGTATGGAGAGAGGCCTTACTGGGAAATGTCTAACCAAGATGTGAGTTATGTGAAGCGGTCTCCTACATTACTGGAGAACGGTCTGGCAATGCAAGTTCTCATGGGATTTGTATTATTGAGATGTGTGGGACATTGGTAAACTAAAATCACGTCCCGTATTATCCACTTATCTAATGAGCCTATAGGGTTCCACTGCCAAAAGTGCACGTGTAGTTGTCAGATTGCACATTGGTCAGTAGGGGCTGAATTGGTGGATTTGAAGAATCACTTTCCAGTAAAAATAAAGTTAAATGATAGCCCACAGCAAACAGTTGCACATGGCTCTTTAATGTAGCCCATAGCAAACAACTGCACATGACTCTTTAATGTAGCCCATAGCAAACTGTTGCACATGACACTTTAATGTAGCCTGTAGCAAACAGTTGCACATGACTCTTTAATTGAGCCCAAAGCAAACAGTTGCACATAACAGTTTAATGTAGCCCACAGCAAACAGTTGCACATGACTCTTAATGTAGCCCATAGCAAACAGTTTCACATAACTCTTTAATGTAGCCCATAGCAAACAGTTGCACATAACTCTTTAATGTAGCCGATAGCAAACAGTTGCACATGACTCTTTAATGTAGCCCATAGCAAACAGTTGCACATGACTCTTTAATTGAGCCCATAGCAAACAGTTGCACATAACAGTTTAATGTAGCCCATAGCAAACAGTTGCACATGACTCTTTAATGTAGCCCATAGCAAACAGTTGCACATGACTCTTTAATGTAGCCCATAGCAAACAGTTGCACATAACAGTTTAATGTAGCCCATAGGAAACAGTTGCACATGACTCTTTAATGTAGCCCATAGCAAACAGTTGCACATAACTCTTTAATGTAGCCCATAGCAAACGGTTGCACATGACTCTTTAATTGAGCCCATAGCAAACAGTTGCACATAACAGTTAAATGGAACCCCTAGCAAACAGTTGCACATGACTCTTAATGTAGCCCATAGCAAACAGTTGCACATAACTCTTTAATGTAGCCCGTAGCAGACAGTTACACATGACTCTTTGATGTAGCCCATAGCAAACAGTTGCACATGACTCTTTGATGTAGCCCATAGCAAACAGTTGCACATGACTCTTTGATGTAGCCCATAGCAAACAGTTGCACATGACTCTTTAATGTAGCCCATAGCAAACAGTTGCACATGACTCTTTAATGTAGCCCATAGCAAACAGTTGTACATGACTCTTTGATGTAGCCCATAGCAAACAGTTGCACATGACTCTTTGATGCAGCCCATAGCAAACAGTTGCACATGACTCTTTAATGTGACCCATAGCAAACAGTTTCACATGACTCTTTAATGTAGCCCATAGCAAACAGTTACACATGACACTTTGATGTTCATGTTCTCTTACTAAGTGGCACAGTTGCACTGACTTTGGAAAAATTTGAGGTTGGGGGGTTGTATACAGCAAAGTGCTTGAATCATATTGTAATTTAGCATTAACTACAATTAAATATTATACATTTATTTCTTTTTCATTTGAAAAAATATTGCAACATATAATTCTGTCAACAGACTGAGGTATTTCAGGTATCTGACAAGTAAATCAGAACCAGGACTGTACTGACCACTGATCGTATACTCATGTTATCAATGTACTGTTATTACTTCCTTTCCCCGTAAGAATCTCTGATCTGAAAACATCAAATACAGCAATCTCAGCAGAATAGAGACACCTGCATATCTGCATTTCCGTTATCTCTATGGGATTATAGATTTGCAGACCATTCTTTATAAACATTTGTTTTACATGAAACAGTAACATATTGGATTTCCTAGGTTTTTATTGTAAGTGATTTTCTATTCAGCACATAAATCATACGAATGTCTTTTATCAGTGAAAGAAGGGCAAATACTCATTAGCACAAGTATTAATCACATCAAAGCTTTACATCTTTTCAGGAAAATGAAAGAGTGTAATGATGTCTATTGAAATGGTCTACACGGGAAGATCAAGAGAAATGTAATGAATGGGCCTGGCATAATGGTAAAGCCTTTAAATATGTCTTCTTAGGTAATTAAAGCAATTGATGAAGGGTACCGCCTGCCCCCTCCAATGGACTGCCCTGTAGTGTTACATCAGCTGATGTTGGATTGCTGGCAAAAGTGCCGAAGCGACCGGCCGAAGTTTGGTCAAATCGTCAACATTCTGGATAAATTCATACGCACCCCGAGCTGCCTGAATGAACTCGCCAACAGCTCTGCATGGTAAGCCTGAGAGAAGGACATCCATAGTACAGCGTCAGTCTCTGTATATAGATGATTCTGGGAAATATTCATCCATTCACTTGTCTTTGTTTAAAGTGATTGACCAATATGTGACAGAGATGTATGCTAACCCGATAGTCAGCACACATCTCCGATGATTTGGGGTCTGCATGGGCAGAACGGTCCTGCAGACCCCCCAAGCCGCAGCATGGTTGACAGGCTGCGGCGTTTGGGGGGTGGAGCGGTTGCGATGGTGATCCCAAGCTGTGACCTCGGTTGCAGCGCTGGGATCACAGATGCAGCAAGGAGGCGTCTGTTTCCTAAAGCCTCCCGCTGCAGCATTAGCATTTTAGATGAATGGAATTACACAGATGCTTGTGTACGACTCTGCAATTCCGTCCCTCTCTGAATCAAGCCCTGTGTTCTTTATACTTGGGACAACTCCTGTAATTGTTTTGGAGAAAGTGATGGGATAACTGTTTGGGGGTTTAACTAAATACAATAATTAGCTATTGGTCCATCTTAAATAATCTCTATCTACATAAAAAAAAATAACAGGCAAGGTGTTCCTCATTCTGTAAGTGTCCCATATGCCTGGTATACAGTTATTAAGAGCAAAACACACGAGGAGGAACACCTCATACTGTATTCTGTTAGATATAGTTATCCTTTATGACATTAACCAAGGGAGATAGACTAGCATCAACATGAGCTAGAATTTGTGATAGCCATTGTGTAAGCAGAACTCAGTGCCTCCCTGCTTGGTCATAGAGCATGTCATCGATCTCACTAGTTCCTGCTTGCCTGCATGCTGTGTGCTGTAGTTGATATGTGCATTTTAAAAAGCAAAGCAGCCTGATTCTACCCTGACTCTTTGTTACTTTACAGGCAAGACCCAAGTACACAGGATGCATTTACGGTGACTAGCGTGGAAGAGTGGCTAGAGGCAATTAAGATGAGCCAGTACATAGAACACTTCACAATGGCAGGATACGTCACCCTAGACTCAGTGTTGTACCTAACCAACAGGTAGGAAATTAATGTCAGGTAGTTACAATGCACAGTATCTCAGCCAAGAAATGCTGTGCACCACAATTTAGCCTGTTGTAGCTAATTACAATGCATGTATATCGTACAATTTTTGCACTAGATGTGAGCTCTGCTTTTTTCTTTAACAGTTGTAGTCACTTCTCTCCAGAACTTCACATCATGGTGCCCATAAGTCCTATACGTATAACATCATTATACACTACATATGTATCAGCATGCAAAATGCTATGTTACAGTATCAGCCATCGACGCTGTTACGTAGCATTTTGCATGCAGATACAGCCACAGTTGCACACAGAATATAGGCATGCCACACGTCATTTTAATCAGCAGAAGCTGCTTGTGCATCCTATTTACATCACTTTGCGAATTGCATTTGATGGTAAAAAGTTGCACAAAAAGACGCTCAGAGCTACCGAGTTACGGCATGGCGCGGCTAGAAGGGCTATTAAATGCGCAAGGAAGTGAGATGTATGTGGACACATATTTAGCTGACTTTCCGAGATGCCTTGTTCTGCAACTAATATATAAAGCTGTCATTAAAGTGTAAGGCTTGCAATGGTTATTAGTAAACTGTCTTCTCTCTTTTTCTTTCAGTGAACTCTGCAAAATCGGCATCACGTTAGCCGGCCACCACAAAAAAATCCTGTCCAGCATACAAAACCTCCAGGCTCTAGGTACACACGTACAAATCTAATAGCACCCCGGCATTCACCATGTCCTTGATACTCTGCAGGGGATGTGCTGTGCACTACCAGAAGCAGTATAATCCGAGTCGCGATGTCGCCGTTGACCTTTCAATAATACAAGTACTGCTGGGAATGACACTCTCTTCCCAAAGTGTATAAATGGGAACACAGTCTGGATTGCTAACTACGGTGCCTTTGGGTAGGTGGATGGAGAAAAGAAAAAAAAATCTGAAAAACTCCAAGCAGCATTACACAATGTCAAGCCCTGTAAACCAAACGATTGTTGATAATACAACATAGTGGAATGTGTTTGTGTAAAAGACAGTGGGTACAAGTGACACCATATTGTCTACATTATGGAATGTGTTATTGGACTGATCAGGGGATAACGTCTTTTCCAGATGTTCTTCCCTTACTGTCATACAAGGGTAATGGAGAGTGGATCACATCTCTGGAGTGGAACGTGGCACCACACGCAGATAGTCTTGCGCTATTCCATATCTGATAGGGGGGGATGCCTTTTCTACAAGCAGGTCACCGAATGGTACCTTATCACCTTACTGTATACCCATTATCTTGCCACCCACAAGGTATTACTATTTGTAGCAACTGATTCAACCTCCTCTTCTGAAATGCTTTAGAATACATACTATCTCTGCGTATTTCTGAATAAAACAATGCATAGATCTGGATTCTCTATCTGCAGTCTGTAGTCATCACTCGAGTGGGCTGTCACACTGCATTGTCAAGAAGCTCAATAAAATCCATGTAGCATTTGTACTGCTGTGATAGTCGTGTCTTTCAATAGAAGGAGGCGCAGAACACGTGATAGGAGGTTCCCTTTTTTTTTTAAAGCATTTGTGCAGGGTTCTGGTTATCAAGCTCAAGGATATTGTAGCTCTTCATGAAGTCATTGTGCTTCATTGTCTGAGGTTCAATGCACAAGTGGTTCCATTTCATATCCACTTGCACAGATGTGGAATTCAGCAGATTCAAATGTTTATTTCTCCCCATCTGCAGAGGCTGAGTCCTTGCCGTGGAAATGTTTCCACTTTATCATTGCAGCGAAGTGACTTTTTTTTTCTCTCTTTTAATGACAAAGGTTTCTGGGTGTGTGTATGAACAATAGCATCTTCTGTGGCCCAACTGCAATGACATTGTGTTTGTGACTCCATCCTGTTCGTAAAAAAGAGATTCTGATTTGTATATAGATTTAGAAGAAGTCTGTAAAGCAAAGACATTGTAGCACAACTCTCTTTTGTTGGGTGTGTACACAATGTTGTGTTCATTTTGTGTGCCATAAATAAATGTTTTGCCCCTTTTAACTGTGAAGGAGACGACCGTAATGGAGATGTGTAAGGCAGGTTGCAGCCTTTCCTCCGGCAAATGGCACATCTGGTTCTGTGCCAAGCTTCTTATACTGCTAGAGGAACTGATGGTATTGTGTGTACAGAACCTGGAATGTTCACCTGGTACTATACAACAACTTGTACAAAACACAACAATGTACCGATGTGGGATTTTTTATATATAAATCTCTATATATTGTATATATGTATATATCTTTCTTTTGAATGTTAATAAACCAACAGAACCATACAACACAATAAAGGCGGGTTAATTATTTATGTGCTGAAAATATTTAAAGTAAATGACCATTTCATGCATTGTTCATTTCTATTGACTAATCCATTCTGGTCCTAGAGAGTCGGAACGTAGATTACCGATTCAGAAGACGCCAAGCCTGCACGCAGTTCCTGCTGTCCTAAGCCAGAAACAATGATATCACATTAAATGAAAAGTACTCCAATGTATACAGCATTAGGGGAAAAAATGATAAAGATAAGTTTGTTGTACACAGTAGTTTTGCAGAGAAACATTTCCTGTGGGTTAGGGACTTTGTCCCAAAAGAAGGATGCCAAATATGGTACCGTCCACATCTGGGCCATGCGTTATAGGTGTAGTAGAGGAACATGGTAGTGAGCTTACCAGGAGTGATGTACCTCTATAATAAACATTATATGCATTGTCTTTAATTAAATGGGAAATGGAGCAAGTGGACACATTTCTGCCATCATTTCCCACTGGTCCTCCTTGGAGTTTGGGTGATGTTGGTGGCAGGTTTCCTTCCAACTGTGTGCCAGTAGAGAACCATACCATGTAGCGAGGAAACTGTCTCTTCCAAGAAGGGAAGAGAGACCTACTGTAGTTTCTCCAATAAATAAATAGGTGGGGTGGGGAATCTGCTGGGTGGTACCTCACATATCACCTATGTTTTCAGAATTCCCAAAATTTTGGGTTGAGATTCTTGTAAGTATTTAAAAAATATATTAGTAAAAGCTTTAATGTGGTCATGTGACAACCCCTCTTATTTAGTGATGCCCACCTCTGCAACTGCTGGTTTGGTCCATGAACAAAACATGTCTGAACTCCAGGAGAGCAGAGTGCAAGTTGACTGAACTCCTGCTCGGTATGAATATAGTGATTGTGGATCATAATCGGAGAGAAGCTGTATTTACAACACATTCTGTCCTAGCTTTATCTAAAGCTAAAATGAGTTGGGTCCAACTCTCTAATCTTTGCTGTGCAAGTGTGCAATGACATTACAGCATTACAGTGATAGTAGATACCTAAGGGGACCTAGTGAAGAAATATATGAAGGATGTGCCTAAATGTAAGGGCTTGGCAATGAGGTCTTCCATGCTTCCCCTGGTTCTGGGGGCTCCCTGAAGTAGAGGAGCATGTGTCTATTGCCCCCCCCTCCATACACACACTCCCAGCACCACCTTATTCTATCTCTGGCTTATCCAGAGATGAGCTGCTCATTAAAATGTACCTAAGGAAAATAACTTACACCATATCTTCAACTTCTGTAAAAAAAATAAATTAATTAATTTAAAAGGTGTATGTTTTATGCAGACATATTTATACATTCTCAGCTTTTGTTAACTGTGGTTTTATCATAGTGATCGCCCCTTCCCTCTCAAATTATATAAAATTGCGCAGTGTATGCAATGAGCAGAGAAATTACAATGATGGAACCACCACTGTACTCGTAGTCCGTCCACCTACTGCTACATGAACATTGGGTTTACTAAGCTAAGCAAAATCCTATAGATAAGGGCGTCAGTAATTCTAGTGTAATATCATTTTGAGAGAAGATAGTTGCATGCTGTGGTTGGGTTGAATATTGCATCGGTAATGTAATTATTACAGAATACTGCAGGGCATTTTAGTTATATAAAGGACATGAAACTCACACTATGGAAAATAATCCCTCCCCCCTGTTTCCATTTCTGGAACCCCAGCACTCATTGGCTCCACAGCTTGTGACCAGTGCTTTTGCTGTTGACACTGATCCTGTGTCTGTAGAGGGCTCTTTCACCACTGTGGTTTCCCTGTTTACTACCCCTGATCCTTTGGCTGCTGCTGGGGCCTTGCTGTCTTTATTGGGTGTGTCCACCTATTTCCTTGCGGCACAGTCACTGGCCTCTCAGCCTGGTTGGCCTTTTGTCAGTGGGCCTGCCCTTCCTCCTTATATGTGGTTCTTCAACAACAGCTTGCTAGCCACCTACTGCATGCCTTCAAACCTTGAGGGGTCCCTGGCTCCCATTTCTGTTCATTCTGTTGGACCCCCTAGCTTTCCTGGTCCCATCTCCACACTATGTCACTTTTTGTTGACTTCCTCCTCCTGTTTTTTCTGCTGAGTCTGTAGCTCCAGGTTGGTTGGCATCATTTGTGTCACTGGCTGCTACCACTCTAACTCCGGATGATGAGCATGTTCTCTTGTTGTTGGGGCTTCCTGAAAGTTGGGTGAACAAGGTTTTTTCTTTGTCTTTTGATCCTACCTCTGTCTACCCGACACAAAATGGCAGGTGGTGTGTGATGTCTTCTGCTTGTTTTTAGCATTTCAGTTTATGTGGGCTTGTTACTTGTTACTTTTCACTTCTGATTCTTTCACAGGCCAGCATTCATGAGGGTCAATATGACCAAAGATAAGAGGAACTTTAGGGCCTGGTTTCAGGCCATGTCTCGTTGGCTGACTTGGCTCTCGTGATGTTGCATTGCTGTGATTACAAAAGGATTTTGCTTGCCCATTTTTGGGTCGGTTTCCACCTGCAGGCCCAGGAATTTGTGCTCTGCTTTTGATCCCCCGTGAGAAAGGGGAGAAGAAGGAGCAGGGCAGCGATGTATGAGTCTTTTGGGTCTTCTCCTTTCCTGGACCTAGTTCTGCCTCAGTTGGTGTTGCTCCTAAGAAGATGAAAGGTAAGTTTTGCCCCAATGAATATCTCTCACCCACCTAGATCATCTGTCAATGATCCCAATCCGGCAGAGTTGTGTCAGGTTGAATACCAATCATGTGAAAAGGCTCTTTCCATCATCAAGGTATGGGCCCCATTCGCTTGCTTGTTAAGATTCAAATTCAGTTGGCCTTTTGCTTTCTTGTTACAACCAGAAACTTTCTGGTTGATGGGGGTTTGATTGTCCGACTGGTATTATGTGGACAAGTGTTTGCCCACTGGGTGCTCTGACGCTGTTCATTTTTTGAGCATTTCAGTACCTTCCCACATTGGTGCATTGTGGTGGTTACTGGGGAGCGTGGGGTAGCTCACTACCTTTACAACTTCCTTATTGCTAGTCCAGCAGGTTTGTCCTGCTGTTTCTTGTTTATCTTGCTGAGGGCTTTGTTTGCCTTCTTCAGTGTTCCTGTAGTGGATGACAAGATGGAAGTACTGTATCTGTCACCTGTTTGGTTAACATCTGTATTCATTGATAAGGCAGCTTGCTGTTGTTGGTATGGCTGAGGATAGCCTGGTGGATAAGTTTAATCAGTGGAATGGGAAAGTTTACTTGACCTGTTGACTTTGCTTGCAGGGTTATCCCTATGAAATGGCTGGCACCACCATTTCTTTTTTAATCTGAAATCAAGTGGAATCTGGATGTCTGGGGTACATTTTTGGAATTTTGTTTAACAGTACTCTTTTCTGGGTTATTGCAGTGGTAAGTAATGCTCAATTGCAATTGTATGGTATTGCGGCTTGTGCCTCCAGTTTTCGGGCATAACTGGATGGTGCCTGGTGCCCCCCGATTGGATTGAGGAAGGCTTGACCATGAATCCTCTCTTTCTGGAGCTTCCCCCTATTGTGGTTGCAGTATAACTGTGGGATTACCATTTGCACAATAGGAGCATTGTGCTCTGGTTTGATAATTTAGGCGTGAACCATGCTGTCAATCTTCAGCAAGCTTTTTCTCTGCCAGATGTGCACCTCCTTTGTCGATTCTTCCTTTGTTGTCTCTCCTGTAACATTTTGACCAAGACATAATGTGGATCAAATTTCTATTGCTGACTTCCTTTTTTGGTTTGTGTGGGATGTTTCGGAGTCTGGTGCCAGGCAGCGGTAGTGGGTGACCCCTGTCCTTATTTTTGGCAAGTTATCAGGCCACCATTGGTGGGCTTGCCCTTCATAATATCACTACCATGAGCGACCATTTGGCCACTTGGGAAAGCTGGTCAATGTTCTTGGCCTCCCAGGGATCTAGAGGTAAAAGTGGCCACCAGTTCATATTGTCTTTTGTCAGTATTGTAAGGGTAGTTCTAGAGCATTTGCTGCCAGGTCCTTGGCAGGAATTTCTTATTTTGCATGACTCCTTGGGCAGCCTGAAGTCACTAGGAGTTTTGTGGTCATGAAGGCTCTTGTTCACACCGTCCCTGCAGATACTAAACATCCTATTGACTTGCAGTTACTAACTAGTCTGTTGGATGTACTCCCTATGGTTGCTGTCTTATGCTATTATAGGATCTTTTGTTTCGCTTAGTGTTTACAATGTCATTTCATGGTGATTTTTTTGTGTGCAAATTGGTGACCCAATTATAAAGTTATGGTTTTGGCCTAGCCTTCATAGAATGTAAATTTGTGTGCTTTTGTGTACATTTCTGCTCTATTAAATGGATCAGCTGGGGTGGGGGCATTGGGTGTACCTTGAGACACTCTCAGATCAGCCCAAAATCATTGGCTCTGGCTCATTTGGCGCAGTGTCTGGATGTGCTGGGTTCCTGTTTATTTTACAAAGATGTGCCTCCCTCTCCTGGATCCAATGAAAGTGTTTTTTTAAGTGCTTTATTGGTGCTAGATGCCTGTCTCCCTCTAATTTTGGCATCCATTTGTTTCAAAATTGAGACAGCTACTTTTGCTGCCACAGATGGCTTATCAATTCAAAGTGTTCTCTTTTTCACTGTTTTACTTTTCCCTGTTTTTGATTTGATGTTGGAGTTGACAGATTTATTTGTTCCTAGTGGCTGACTCCTTAGCTTCTGTTGCTGCTCTGCTCCGATGTCTGATCATGTACACTGGCTGGCGTTTGGGTGTAGAACTTTTGGCCATGGGTGATTTTGGTCTAGTCAGATATTATTGGCTCTGCCATTGCTGCTATAGATTCAGCTCATCATTAAGGTTAATTGGGACGTTGGTCATTTTGTGACGTATCATCCCATGATTAAATATGTTGATGTAGATCTTTACCATCCTGATGGGGTACATCTGATAGCAGGATCTCTTTTCCTCCGGGCTTTATTTAGCGTTTTGCTTGGGGTTCAGGGCCGGATTAAGGTCTGTGGGGGCCCCTGGACAACAAACGAGTGGGGGCCCTTATCAATAAAAGTATGTGTATATATATATATATATATATTAACATATATATATATTTACTGTATATACATACAGTATATACACACACATATATACATATATATTGACACAGATACATATATATGTTACTGCGTATTTCTCCTGGTTTTAGAGGTAGCAGCAGCAGAAGCTGGACCAGCGCAATTTACAGGTCTTTGAAGAGGGAGACAAATGATGAGAGGGGTAGGGCTTAATAGCGGGCTACAGCAGGTGGCTCCATTAAAAGAAAAAAAAAATGGTTCAACAGTGGGATGTGGCCGGGGGCCGGGGACAGTATGTAGAGGCCCACTATATGTGGGTCCCAGGACGACAGCCCCTGTCGCCCTGTCTATAATCCGGCTCTGTCGGGGTTGTTGGTTAGTTTTCTAGCCAGATGGGTCACCATATACAGGCATGATATGGAGGAGTAGGTCACCTAATGAGCTGTACACCTGGGGCAGGACATGGGACCTGATGCAGAGTTGCACCCTATTGCACAGCAGCTGTGTCTTTGGACTCAAGTGCTAAAATGTGCTAATGCCGCAGAAGGTGTCTTGTGTAAAGAGACATCTCCTGTCAGCCTATGTGATCTGCAGCTGATGTAGCCATCGGATCACTCTGAGCGAGCATCTGTCATCTGAGTAACCTTCAGGTTGGCCTGTTGCTGCCAAAGAGTCACAGCCTGTCAATCAGGCATCGGCGACCGGCACAGTGAATGACCTCCCAGAAGGATATCTGCACATGCGCAGCACAGATCCTGTAACATTGGAGTTGTATGCAAACAATCTGGGGCTGTGCAGGGGTTATGTCTGCACAGTATTTATAAAAATAACTGCAATTGTGTCAATATAGATGATGGATGGTGCACTGACTTCCAGAGTCGGGGAGTGTTGGGGATCTTTTTGGTTTGCATACAAACAGTATGCAATATATAAAGTGTGGAGAAGTGAACCAGTGGAGAAGTTGCCCATAGCAACCAATCGGCTTTGAAGTACAGTAGCATTTATCAAGTACAGTCTATAAAATAATAGGTAGGAGCTGATTGGTTGCTATGGGCAACTTCTCCACTGGTCCACTTCTTCACACTTTTCACTGCTTGATAAACAGACTCCTAAATGAGCAGATACACACAGGGCCAGTGAACAACGTTTCAGTCCTTTAGAGACTTATGATACTGAAATGTTGTTCACTGACCCTGTGTGTGTCTGCTCATTTATTCTCTGCTTAAAATGATACTATACTATATATATCTGTGGGTGTAAGCTGTATTTCACATTTAGTGAAACCTTAATGGCCCTTTAGGAGGGCAATCTAGAATTGAAGATCCTGTTTTTCTGATAGGAATATTTTCCATTAGGATTATGGAGGATCTTATCAGGAAGATATGTTATCTTGTGTTCTCTTATTTCCTAGATAAAGATAAGAATGAATACAGACATTTGAGAAATAGATTAATTAGATTAACGTAAGGGATAAATAAAACGTTGAAGCTGTTTAAAGCAATAGAGGAATATATTTTTACAGCATGTGAATTTAAAGGAGAATATCAGTGTTCTTTTCTCTTTTAGTATAATCTTTACTCATTAGAAGCTTTAATATAGTCACCATCCTCTATGGCGTAAAGTTACTATAGGGCGTTTTTTGTCTTTTGTTACGGCAGTTTCTAAATTGTCGGATTTACTAAAAGAAAAAATTCTGTGAAATGTAAAATTTGCCCTTCCGATTTTTCTCCTATAAAGTTTAGAGGGGATGATTCAGAGATGTCCACCGCCTGCGGAGCAATTATGCCAATGTGTATACAAAGATGCACCATCAGCCGGTCCATTGGGCAACACACAAGCCTATGGTAGAATCACAATGTCTGACTGACCATGGCCGCTGGTGTCAGTGCAATGCACGCGACTGGTAGCCACCTCCCCCTAGTTACTACCCAGAAATGCCCATTGGAATTGCATGGATCGCAATGCCGTTTTGATCTGTCTCTGTGCGGTAACCATCATGGCATATGGACGCATGCTCAGAAGGAAATCATTGGACACTGGCACCCAATGGTTTCCCTGCTTCCACCTCTGAATCAACCCCAGAGTCCGCTGGACACTAAACCCCTGATTAACCCCTACGAAAATGAGGTGCCTCTGAGAGCCAAGATGGTGCAAACGGCATGTTTTTTGAGCTATCTGGCCAATCAGCAGACGAGGAGGCACAATACATTTATAATGAGTGTAATCATTAGATATTGAATAAGAAGACAAAACAACATTAATAATCATCTCATAAGGACATTATTATTTAATATATACATAAGGGGTACAAAATTATGTTTAATTATAGTAATGAAGCAATATTATGTATTAATTATATTAAGCAGGAAAACTCTTGTTTGCTAATGGGAACAAAAACATGATTTATGACAGGACAACAATTATTTTGTTATGTTGTGGGCACTATTTATAAAGTAGTGGCATAAAAGAAGAGGGAGAGTGAGAGAGAGAGATAGGGGGGGAGAGAGAGACAGAGGGAGAGAGAGAAGGCCTGATTCAGCGTTGGGAATAGAGAGAGATATCTCTCAACTGCTCATCTTGGTGAAACAATGCTGCACTGCAGGTTGGGCAGATTTAAAATGTGCAGAGAGATTTAGATTTGGGAGGGAGGTGTCCAAACTGACATCTAAATTGTACAGTAATATTAAAGCTGTGCAGTATTTGTGGGCTACATGCAAAAGCAGCCAGTATTTATTTACCTACATGCAAAAAAAAAATTATGTATTTAGTATTTACATCCCTTGCATTGCAACATGGTTTGTCCAGGTAAACAGTTAAGTGCTATCTCTCTCTATTCCCAACTCTGAATCAGGCCCCGAGAGAGAGAGAGAGAGAGAGAGAGAGAGATGGAGGGAGAGAGAGAGAGACAAAGAGAGACAGAGCTAGGGAGAGAGAGAGAGAGAGAGAGAGAGATGGGGGGAGAGAGGGAGAGAGACACAGAGAGAGAATGAATGAATAAATATTTCCCTGAAACAAAATGAATTCCCGAAATACGGTAGATAGTCTGCAAGATGCCAGCTGGTTTTGCATTTTAAATGATTGCCACTCAGATTTGCTCGTGTTGCGCTCATGTCTGCATCTTGCAGGAAATTACATGAAACATAAAGTGTCATGTTGGCAACTTCCTTTTGTCACATGTTCTGTACCAGCACCAGACCCTACTTAAACAATTCTGTCAAAAATACAAGAAAGCATTAATACTGTAGTGTAATAAATGCAATTTAAAGTAAACTGATATAAAGTTGATTATACTTGTACTTAGACACCAATTGAATCTGCTTAACAGTAACCTTCAAAACAATCAGACATCAGTACAGAGGTCTTTCCTTTGCAAATACAGAAGTGCCTGTGTTACTTTTCCTTGATTCTAAAAAAAACTTCACAGGCCAAAGGCAGGGCAGCAAAGTGTAGATATATCCGAGTGTAGGGGCAATGCACCTTTTATATAATCTATAAATAATTATTTTTATGCAACGTAAATTGTACTCACAAGCAATTGTGGCCAGAACAACTTGGGATGATGTATCAAATGCCTGTGAGTGCATACCCTTGTAAGCATAGATCCTCACCTATATACAGTATGGATCCTGCTGTTACAGGGGGAACAGGTTCTCACCTATATACAGTACAGACCCTGCTGTTACAGGGGGAACAGGTCCTCACCTATATACAGTATTGATCCTGCTGTTACAGGGGGAACAGGTTCTCACATATATACAGTATGGACCCTGCTGTTACAGGAGGAACAGGTCTTCACCTGCATATTGTACAGTATGGACGCTGCTGTCACAGGGGGAACAGGTCCTCACCTGCATACAGTATAGACCCTGCTGTTACTGGGGCAACAGCTCCTCACCTACATACAGTATGGACCCTGCTGTTACAGGGGAAACAGGTCCTCATCTACATACAGTATGGACCCTGCTGTTACAGGAGGAACTGCTCCTCTCCTACATACAGTATAGACCCTGCTGTTACAGCGGGAGCAGGTCCTCACCTACATACAGTATGGACCCTGCTGTTACAGGGGAAACAGGTCCTCACCTACACACAGTATGGACCCTACTGTAACAGGGGAACAGGTCCTCACCTATATACAGTATGGACCCTGCTGTTACAGGAGGAAAAAGGTCCCCACCTGCATACAGTATAGACCCTGCTGTTACAGGGGGAACAGGTCCTCCCCTACATACAGTATGGACCCTGTTGTTACAGGGGAAACAGGTCCTCACCTACATACAGTATGGACCCTGCTGTTACAGGGGAACAGGTCCTCACCTGTATACAGTATGGACCCTGCTGTTACAGGAGGAAAAAGGTCCTCACCTACATACAGTATGGACCCTGCTGTTACAGGAGGAACTGCTCCTCTCCTACATACAGTATAGACCCTGCTGTTACAGGGGGACAGGTACTCACCTACATACAGTATGGACCCTGCTGTTACAGGGGAAACAGGTCCTCACCTACACACAGTATGGACCCTGCTGTAACAGGGGAACAGGTCCTCACCTATATACAGTATGGACCCTGCTGTTACAGGAGGAAAAAGGTCCCCACCTGCATACAGTATAGACCCTGCTGTTACAGGGGGAACAGGTCCTCACCTACATACAGTATGGACCCTGCTGTTACAGGGCAAACAGATCCTCACCTACATACAGTATGGACCCTGCTGTTACAGGGGAACAGGTCCTCACCTGTATACAGTATGGACCCTGCTGTTACAGGAGGAAAAAGGTCCTCACCTACATACAGTATGGACCCTGCTGTTACAGGGGGAACAGATCCTCACCCATATACAGTATGGACCCTGCTATTACAGGGGGAACAGCTCCTCACCTACATATCCTCTGACAGGAGGAAAATGTTAAGATTCCCATTATTAGGCTGTCACTATTTTATTTACACATAGTCCTCATTTAGAATTACATTGCTACAGGAGGATGTCTTAAAGCTGTTACTGTCCCTCTCTTCTCTACAACAGGAGAACTAGGTACTTATTTACACTCAGGCCCTGATTCAGAGCCAGACGCTCTGACAGAGCGCTCGCTCTGAATCAGGGCTGGCCTTCATGATTTTAGAGCGGCCTCCTGGCCACTTGCATAGCTGTGGGTGACCACCCACAGCTATAGCAAGCGGCCAAAAAGATGGTCGTGGTGGTCAAGACCATCACAACCATCGGGCTTGCGATGAGACCCTTGTGGTAGGGTCTTGTCTGCCGCAAGCCCTGCAGTGCTTTCGGCTCTATCAGAGCCCAAAGCACTTCCACTGACATCACTTGTGATGTCAGTGGGGCCAGCCCCAGACGGTAGGCTTTCCCATGGGAACGCCTCCGTCTGGCCAGCCACGCCCCCGGCACACCCACCAAAGGGGGCGTTCTGTAACTCACCATCGACAGAACGCCCCCTTTGTAGCAAGACCCATAGCGACGGCTTGCCCAACGCTATCTAGGTCTCGCACATGTGCACGACGGAGCCGGGCTGAGCGCTCGCAAGCGGGTCTGAATCAGGCCCTCAATCCCCACCACTACCAAATAATAATATTATGACTCCAACACAAAGCTTTATTGTGCATACCAATCCACTGGAGATGAGTATGCATTGCCTGGGTTTAGTAAACCCTAAAAGGCAGGGGTGTATGCTCATTATTACTTTGCCTCCACTTCTCCTGTCTCCATAACACACAGTAGCCAGTTAAAATCACCAGCATGAGGATACCAGTAACAATTGATTGCATTGTCCCAGTCTGCAAATCACTTATGTAAGAGTCAATGGTGCTAGACCAAAGGAGTTGTTGTTTTATTTCTTATGAGGTTATAGGGCCATAGCAAAAGGAGGCAGGTGGGATGGAGTGCTACTTAATTCCCCTGGTGCAAGTTGGCTGGCAGCTTGTAATTTTTTTCCCTGCCACCCACATCACAGAGGAACTGGTTAGAGAACCTTATGGTAGGCATCCAGAAGTACATATTATCTTTTTTTTTATCCCTTAGAACTGCAGGGCCAGATAGAACCTCTAAAGCTAGTGATATGTAATTAGTATTGTACTTTATAACCAGATAACTCTAATTTGCCACAACTTGGAAAATGTGGCATTTCCCCTTCTAAACTATATACATTATTTCTAGTGCTAAACTGTGCATTTTAAAATAAGTATTAGACATTTTTATAAGGGATGATTTATAATATATATATATATATATATATATATATATATATATGTGTTTTACTCCTTACAGTGTATCTTAGTATCACCCAGAAGGTAGTGTCCAGGGCCCCTGCTTAGCCCTTGCATAGCTATATGCAGATCTAAGTGTAACTAATAATTACTGCAGTGGCGCTGCAAAACACTTGTGGCGCCATATAAATGATGATAATAATAATAATAATAATAATAATAATAATAATAATAAAAATATACAGTACATACATATACAGTACATGACCATTTTGTTATAAAGAAGAGAAACAAGAAGCTGCGTTGGAATGCAGTTGGATTAGATTGCCTTTGTCTGAACAATGTAATTAAAGTATCAAGCAGCAGGGTATTTGCAAACGCAAGCCCCATGATAATGCAATAAAATGCCACATGTTTTGCTTATTTATTAAGGGATTTGCAAATAAAGTAGGATAACATCTACTCCATTGAGCTGAGCTGTCTCAGGAGCTGTCCGTGGTCCTGAAGAAAACATCCAATGCTTTATGCTGCGTTGTCTCAGGTGCTGTCCGTGGTCCTGAAAAAAAACATCTAATGCTTTGAGCTGAGCTGTCTCAGGTGCTGTCCGGTCCTGAAGAAAACAACTAATGCTTTAAGCTGAACTATCTCAGGTGCTGTCCGTGGTCCTGAAGAACCTCCGTGTGCGTTACAGGGATTCTGACCTGACAAAACCTACTGTAAAGTACAGAAATAAGTTAATACAGGATTAAAAAGCTCAACTAGACAAAGTGACTCCTTAGTTCGCCAGTGTGCAGTACTGTAGGTAACATAAAAATATAGGAGTACTGTATAGTATATGGTGTATTAGGGAATAGTCAAAGATTTTCAATGTGGTGTATGTTCAATGAGATGTGTATGTTACTACTTTCTGTATGTAATCTTTCTTTGTTGATATAATTGGTAAACACATTCACAGACACCCACTGTTCTAATAAGATTATCTATTCACTCACCATGCTATAGTTATTTCTATTTACCAAATATGATGTTTGCTAAAGAAAATCAAACAGCTTATGTGTCCAAACCTCAGGCCACACTGTATATCGAGACATTGGTCTTATGCTGGTGCATTCAGGCACACACAGCTATATAGACCAACATAATGGGTATTTATAGACATACTACAGCCGTCATACACATATATACCCATATTCACATTTATTCAGACATGCTGATTCACATTCATTCCAGACTTACACACAAGCATTCAGGATCCTCACTCACACATATGTATTCTGCACCCAAACTTACACACACAGACATTTATCAAACTCACTTTTATTCAGTATCCATATTTACACATATATATATTCAGCACCCACACTCACACACGG
This sequence comes from Taudactylus pleione, assembly GCA_031769625.1. NCBI lineage: Eukaryota > Metazoa > Chordata > Amphibia > Anura > Myobatrachidae > Taudactylus > Taudactylus pleione. The sequence continues at coordinate 2,103,588 of JAUIMM010000141.1, read as the reverse complement.
CCATTCAACACTCACAGATATCTATGGTACATACATTCATCAATGGTACTTGTATTGTAACACACGCACACACGCACTCTCTCTCTCTTACAATCAGGTCCCAAACACATGTACAGCATTACAGCACCAATACACATTCATTTAGCACCCACACATATCCATTCAACACTCACAGATATCTATGGTACTTACATTCAGCACTGATACTTGTAGTGAAGCGCAAACACACACACACTTACAATCAGGTCCCAAACACATGTACAGCATTACAGCACCAACACACATTCATTTAGCATCTCACTTATACCTATTATTACAGACCAAAATTGCAACAGAAGAGAGTGCAATCGGATAACACAAATTATTTAATAAATATTAAAAAGTGTAGTAATATCTAATGACAATAAGAACATCTATACAATGAATCATAATTGAAACAAATTAAAACATTGCAACTAAATGTATATATCCAAGACACTGATTAGATAAACTGAAGTTCAGACCGTATATAAATAATATATCAGAGGGTATAACATTAGTCTTATTGAATAAGAATCTTGGGAGAAAAAATTATTCCAAAAGGTGAAAAATAAAAAATAATGCATCTGAATTGTTCTCCAATGTATGGATAATTAACATCCATGCACCGATGTGCAATAGCTTAAATATATATTATAGTTCCATGTGGATAATTAAAGAACAGTACCAATTTAATCCAATGTGTGAATGATTAAAGTCGCTTGTGATAGCACTGTTATATAGGCTGTTACACCAGTAATATTGTGCACAATATGAGCTGACCTGTTTGATGTATTTCCTGGCTTACATCTAGCTGAAACTCCAACATTGGAGATCAAATCTTTCCTCCACACGGCAAATACTCACCACCGGAGCAGCATTCCGGACACTGACCCTCGCTTCAGCTAGATGTAAGCCGGGAGATACATCAAACAGGTCAGCTCATATTGTGCACAATATTACTGGTGTAACAGCCTATATAACAGTGCTATCACAAGTGACTTTAATCATTCACACTTTGGATTAAATTGGTACTGTTCTTTAATTATCCACATGGAACTATAATATATATTTAAGCTATTGCACATCGGTGCATGGATGTTAATTATCATACATTGGAGAACAATTCAGACGCATTATTTTTTATTTTTCACATTTTGGTTTTTTTTTTCTCCCCAGATTCTTATTCAATAAGACTAATGTGATACCCTCTGATATATTATTTATATATGGTCTGAACTTAGGCCCTCATTCAGACCCAATAGCGAGCGGCTGTCCGCTCGCAAGTGGGTCGATGGTCTGCACTGCGCATGCGCATGACGGAGGGAGCTCCATCATGCGCAAGCGCGAGACGCGACGAGCGAAGGACTTTCCTTTGCTGGGAGTGTCTCATCAAAAGAGGCGTGCTGTCGATGTTGACTGACAGCATGCCCACTTTGGTGGGCGTGCAGGAGGCGTGCCTGCCAGACGGAGGCGTTCCCAAGGGAACGCCTACCATCTGAAGCTGGCCCCACTGACATCACTAGTGATGTCAGTGGGAGTGATTTTGGCTCTGATAGAGCCAAAATCACTCCTGGCCTTGCGGTTGAAAAACTCAACCGCAGGCTTCTGCTCGCAGTTTCGATGGTCGCAATGGTCAAGACCATCGCGACCATCATCCTGCACGCTCGTATATGCTGTGGGTGGTGACCCACAGCTATACGAGCGTCCAGGAGGATGCTCCATATTAATGGAGGTGGGCCCTGATTCAGAGCGAGTGCTCTGGCCAGAGCGTCCAGCTCTGAATCAGGGCCTTAGTTGCAATGTTTTAATTTGTTTCAATTATGATTCATTGTATAGATGTTCTTATTGTAATTAGATATTACTACACTTTTTAATATTTAATAAATAATTTGTTTTATCCGATTGCACTCTCTTCTGTTGCAATTTTGGTCTTTTCTATTCTAGGGGTTAACCACCCTTTAGAGAGCTGCATACAGATTACAGACTTATAACCCTATTCAAAGCCACAGAGCCCGATTGTGTATGTGTTTTTGTTTCTTTGCTATTAATACAGAACCCACACTGCAACCCACAATGCAATACCAACCCACATGCATTCAGTACCCACACTTACATTAATCTATTCTGCAACCACACACTAACACCCATATGTCTTGCTCTTGCAGCACTCACACATACATTGCAGGACCCACACTTAAGCATTCAGTACCCAGACACATGCATTCAGCTCACACCCAGTCTCCAGAAAGGCATGGTTGCAACCACACATAACATACAGCACATTCAGCCACAGACTCACTTTTACACCCACCATTACATACAGCTTTACAGCTAGATAGATTAAGAGAATCTGTGCTGCAATTTTACACTTTTATGATCATGGATGACCTCTGATTATTGGCAAATCATTTTATTTTAAACTGAGGGATACAGATTAAAAAATGTATGGCATTCCCATTTCATTATTTGATGCATTTGCACAATATAAAATTAAGGTGCTGTACATTTATGAATGGAAAGGGGATAATATCTGGAAAACGCCATTTCGTGAAGGCCTTTGACCCCAATAAAATTCAATCTGTTGGAATATTATAACAGTGCTTTTCCTATTAGATGCCAGTAAATGAATACTTTAATTTATTAAAGATGGATTCAAGCCGTCTTTTTGGATATTAGATAATTTCTCCCATACTGAAAGGGCCTGACCTCATTACATTCACAACGCCAGGAGATTTATTCCTCCACCAAGGAGTCACACTCTGTATAACTACGCAGTCTGAGACGCCAGGGAGAAAAATTCAGCAGCCGACACCTTGTAGCATTGCCATCATTGTCATATTTAATTGAACATGTTTTTATATAAACAGCCATGGAGTAAAGCAGATATAAAATATAAGTAGCCATCGGATTACAGGATTCACAGCAGCTAACCTTTATACATCACTCAGCAGTCTGCTAGTTGTCCATATTGGGCACTGTGGTTATTATGATGGGTTCTGCTTTTGTGATTAGTTGGTGTAAAGAGCTACAACTTACACTGGATGGTATGAGAGCTCACCTGTGCCTGTGCAGCATTGGGCCTTCATAGAAACCACATCTCAGTCTTTGCTATGATTCAGATGAAGCTGTTACCTTGCTTGCTATTTTCTTCTGCAATGTTTTGGAATGGCTGTGATTTAAATGATGCCTTTGTTAGCTCTTTGAAATGCTGCAATTAATTAAAAACAACAGCAGAGTGGTAGGGTCAGTGGCTGCAGGACAGTAAGGCAGTTATGATGACAAGTCTCATATCATAAACAACTATGGAGCACTTGTTTCCAATCACTACACATATCATAATATACGTATAAATACGTGGTCCTGTAGAGTGGCTACAGGTCCAGAGTTTTCCATATATTATTCTACTGAAATTCTGACTATTTCACCACCCTTTTCAGGGTCTTTTCCACATGAGGAAACAATTTGTCCAATGGCTGATGTGGTGACTGTGTAGGGGTAACATTTTCTTTCTGTTGGATGGATTGGGCAGATCCTAGAGTTCCTTCCTTAATCTGGAGCAGACACAATGATTCTGTCACCAGGAAAATAACATTGGCACTGTCAGGGGCTCCAGCAAGTATCCCTGATGGTTTGTACTCTGACTATAACAGTAATTTGATTCACCTTGATTGTATCACACTAGCATCAGGACTGTGATCGCACAGATCCCCACATCCTAATGCTGGAACGGCAGAGCTGAATATAGTACTCACAATGAATATTCTATTACTCTTCCCATTATACTATACACCTCTTTTACAGCCACCTCCTTCATTTCCATTATTTAATCTATACTATGAGTGTTTATATGACATAGCTGTGATGTAGGATTGGTTAGATACTCATTCCATTGAAACCATACATACTAGGGATTTCCAAATTACACCTAACCTATGTATAGACTTCAGATATTTCTCTAAGATTTTGGAAGCTCCTAGCAGTTATATAAATATTAATTTTACATCAAAACCAGATAACAAATGATGAGGCTTTGATATCTCCTTATGTCTGAATACCTTTTGCATGCAGACAGTTCTTTGTTTAACCCCAACGGTTTTAGAAGGCAGGACTGCATCCTTAGTTCATTTTGATGCATACATACAAAAAAGTTTTTTTTACCTCTCTCCTGTCAGATTAATTGGCTTAACTGGTCACAGGATATAAGGGATGTAAATTCTAATGAAGCTACACAGAATCACCACAGGGCATCCTGAGTGATTGAAAAGTCCTATTTATCTGTATGGACAAAATTATAACATCAAAATAACATAACAAAGGCATTCACATTACCTGCCCTATGTGTGAGGCAGATTTCCCTAACATCAAAAGAAAAACATAACTCGCAATATATCCTAATATACCTATACGTCTACAGGCACCATCTTTTAAGAGGTCTCATCATGGGCAGTAGTCTCTAGAACAATAAAAAAAAAGATTTACAGATGCACAACTCCAACATTACTCATTATGTATAATACATTTTGCAATAGCATTTTGCAAATAATAAGAGGTTTTGGCATAATCATGGCCATGGTTATGGGCCCACCCACCGCGCCCAGGTAACCTCTGAGGGTGGGTCCCTAACCTACTGGGGTTGAAATCCAGAGCGCAGGACACCCCCAAACCAGCCCAGCTGAGCCACCCCAGGGCATCACTCCAATAAGGAAAGGTGAAGTGTAAAAAAGTAGGATAGATAAGAGCAGCAGCTGCTGCATGTAGGGAGGTGAGAAATAAAGATGTGAAAATAATACATATATATCAAACAAACAATGAAAGTGCTAAAAGTGAAAGAAAGGAAAAATGTGTATTTCCTTTCTTTCACTTTTAGCACTTTCATTGTTTGTTTGAAAAACCTCTTATTATTTGCAAAATGCTATTGCAAAATGTATTATACATAATGAGTAATGTTGGAGTTGTGCATCTGTAAATCTTTTTTTGTATGTTTGCAACAATAGTCTCCACAGGTAGCACCTCCCATTACGTATATTTTCAGGGTGTGCAGTCTAGGGCCCCCCTTTCCACAGTCTCTAGAACAATACCAGAGTCTACTTGGTGCATTCACCGGTGAGAAGGGTGGGCCTGCATGGAGACTGCACACTGCCCTTTCATTTCTTAAACTGTCCGTGCTAAACACACATCAGCTGCAAAAAGCAATTGCCCCATATCATACAGGATTTATTAAAGACGCAATCTATGTGCATCTAAATCTAAAATCTGATATATTTATATATTTAGTGTGGCAGTATCACAAATTCATTGATGGCCTCAAAAGTGTTTGATTTAAATAGGTATTTTTAGTATCTTTCATTCAATTTTATAGGTTCTTTGCAGAAAATACCAACGTTATTGGATTTTTGACCTTATGTTCCAGCAGTGGAATACTAATGCTGGAAGAAAAATTTTAAGATATGACTGGTATTCTACAAATCGTTTTAATGTTATATCTTTTCTATAACTGATATGTTTATTTGCATCATATGAGCAAGAAGATAAAGCAATTATGCAGTCAGCAAATTACAATCCTTCCATAATGTTTCCCTATAAGATGACTAGAGACATTGATCTGTACAGTTAGCAGAATTGCAGCTAATCTTTTATGACATAAGACTTTAATTTTTACAAGTACACTTATTAAATTGATAAGCTTATAAATCCAGCTCCATGACAGCTATAGAATCCAGTATCTCTCTGCTACCACACTAAGTGTAGCTCACATGGCTACAACAATTAAATCAATACTTGGTACATTGGGAAATAGTTTTAACTTACATTTAAGAACCCAGGAGAATCAGAGGAGACATAAATCTGTTAGAAAGGCCATTTGTCATACAGGGTGTAATATACTAAAAGCTTCTGTACTAGATACACCATAATTATAGCTAAATATTTGTCTCTTACAAAATAGATATATACAGTAAGATGATAGATATATGTGAGATATATATGAGGATAGAGATATAGGAGAAATGACAGAGTAGTTAGATGATTTATAATCTTAATGAGGATAGGTAGATAGACAGACAGACAGACAGACAGACAGATAGATAGATAGATAGATAGATAGATATATAGATAGATAGATAGATAGATAGATATGAGATAGATAGATATGAGATAGATAGATATATAGATATGAGATAGATAGATAGATAGATAGATAGATAGATAGATAGATAGATAGATAGATAGGAGACAGATAGATAGATAGATATTGAATAGATAGATAGATAGATAGATAGATATGAGAGACAGATAGATGTGATATAGATAGATAGATAGATAGATAGATAGATAGATAGATACACACACAAAGAAATTAGTTGGACCACAGTATTAGAGGGAGTGAGGCCTTGCAGGATTGTTACCATGACCTGTAGGGAATACTGGTGCACTGTGATGAAGTGGCCACACCATCTTGGAGGCATGATTACACCTCCCTGCCAGGCGCTGGTTCTCTTGATGCTCTGATAGATAGATAGATAGATAGATAGATAGATAGATAGATAGATAGATAGATACTGTAGATAGATAGATAGATAGATAGATAGATAGATAGATAAATAGATAGATAGATACTGTAGCGATAGATAGATACTGTAGATATAGATAGATAAAGAGAGGGGCATATCTGTTCGCTAATCCCCAAAGCACTAGGCCACAGCGGGACATGGTTTATCTTCTCTTCTTTATTGTTGTGAAAGCAACTGCAGCACACGCAGGAAGAACAGATAATCAGCACCAGGTGTGTAGAGCTGGAGGGAAGACAAATGGTTGAGGGAAGCTGATGTTTAGAATAAAGGGTTACTTATTACACCTGGGGCCGGATGTAATAGGGTGCAATTTTTTTTGTCAAAAACGAAAATAGCAGACGACTTCTTGTGATATTATCGGCAAGGAAACATGCAATTTTAGACCAACTGGAATGCAAGTTACATGGTAGGTGTGCTGGTACATGAAAGAAAGTCGCCCATTGGCACCCAAAAGTCCACTATATTATGCATCACACACCCTATACAAACCCCACACCCTCCATTTTATCCTTTGATAGGATGTGAGGCGTTTTGGAAGGAGAGGAGGCTGGTTAGTTGATTTTGTGAGAGAGCTTTGGAGAGTCTGTTTTGAAGCATGGCTTCTAAGAGGAGACCAGTGGATCAGCAGAGGATGGAGGAGGAGCTCCTCATGAGGCAGGATGTGAGTGAGCAGGAAGAGGAGGAGGGAGATACTCCTGAACAGGGTCAGTGCAAGGTTTCTTGGCACTCTAGGCAAAATATCAGCTGACTGCCCCCCCCCCGATCCAGTTGCAGCAAGTGTGCAGCCACATATGCACACACAGCCACATATATGCTCACAGCCACATGTGCACTCACAGCCACATATATGCACACAGCCACATATGCGCACACACTCCATTGTTCCAAACACTGTAATATAAGGAACTTATGTGCTGTTACTACCTCACGTTATGCCCGAGCCAGGTGTGTGCTCTCCTGTGCTGCTGTACTACCAAAGCCTGCACTCTGACTGTCTACACCCCGGCACTCTCCTCCATCAGTCCCCTCTTTCAGTCTCACTACTAGTTGTTCCCAGAGCTGGATTAAGGCTTTGGGAGGCCCGGGGCACTTAAGATTGGGAGGCCCTAAAGAGCACTATTTGGGACATGGGAATCATGTTCTCATGTGCAAGCCTTGCATGGCCACACATTACACCCCTATTTTATGTCACACTGGAGGGGTGTAAATCGCTTCTCCAGCCTTGCAGACCTCCCTACCTTTCCCCCTGGAATGCAGGACAGTCTCGCCAAAATTGGAGTGGTTGAGGGGGTATGCATAAATACATACTGTAGGGCGGGATGTATCAAGCATGGCCTTTTGTATGTGATACATCCCGACACTTACCATATGCAGTGACATTTATTAATGCCATATGCATGAAGATATGCAATTATTTACACAAAGGACAGAGGGCCTGATTCAGAGCCGGACGCTATTTGCTCTCACTCATTCAGAAAAAGGGTCCGGCTATTTAAATTGAGTGCTCGCTCTTTGCGGTCTGTTGACGCCTCTATGTCTGAGCGAGCGAACGAAACATGCGCTCGCTATTTTGAAAAGACGCCCCCTGGCCGCTCGCATCATACGTCATCTCCGATATTTATTAGATTAATCGAGTACATCGAAAGGCGTCTGAACTGCTCGCAGTGCTTGTGGTAGGATTTTCCTACCGCAATCATGCGAACAGTTCAGGCTAAGAGACAACCAAGTGACGTGGTCGATGACGCTGCTTTGTTAATTATGCACACCCTTAAAACGCCCGTTTTGACCGTTTGGCACGCCTGTGTTCGGATCTCCACTCCCCGTTTTCAAGCACCTTCCCCTGTTACCACCCACAAACGCCTCATCCTGTCACTCAAATTAGCAGGCACTCGCAATTTTGCGAACACACGTTTTCCGACTGCACTGACTGGTTGGCGCATGCGCATTATGACCCATACGCATGCGCAGATGTGCGAACATCGCTCGGAGCGAACGAGCGGCCGCTTACGAGTGGCTCTGAATCAGGCCCAGAGTCCTACAGCACATGCATGGCCAGAGGCCCTGGGAGGGATCTAATGGATCCCTTTTGGGAAGTAATGTGAAAAGTAGCCCATAGGCTTCTATAGGCAATGCCATCTATAGAAGACATTCCCTATCAGTTACAAGCTCTGGAAAGTTTTACTTTCTGGAACTTAATACATAATGTATGAGGAGTGTGGTCAGACAACCGAAAACATCAGTTTTCATAGTTTTGACCGCATTTTGCCTTTAGTACATCTTATCCATAGTCACACACATATACACATACATACATGAATACATACATACATACTGTCACACACATATACATATGAGCAGTCACACATATATACAATACATAAATACACATATGCACACATATATAGTCACACACATACATAGTCACATACATACAGTTACACACATACATACACACTTATTCACACAGTCACACACTAATACAAATACATAGTCACACACTAATACACACATACAGCCACACATTAATACACAGTCACACACTGATACACACACATAGTCACACACTAATACACACAGACTTATATACACACATATAAATACAGTCACAGATACACACAGTCACACACTGATACACATACTGTACATAAATACAGTCAGACACTCATACACAGTCTCACACACACTTATACACACATAAATAAATACAGTCACAGCCACACACTTATACACACATATATATATAAATACAGTCACAGTTATACAAACACAAACATACACACAATATAGTGCCCCCCCCCCCCCTCTCTCTCTCTCTCTCTCTCTCTCTCTCTCACCTTGCAGGGTACATTAGTACATTATTAATTTGCACAGTAGCTCTGTCCCCTCCTCTCTTCCATGCTGCTGGGCTCAGTGGGCTGGCCTGGCAGTGACAGTGTCGTGTACCCTGCCCCCTGCCCGACTCCACCTCCTTTGGCTTCTACAGCTCGAGAATTGTAGTGACAGTCCAGTCAATGGCCAGGCTGGGGGGCCCCCTGAGAGAGGGGGCCAGGGGTGTCATGCCCCCTGCACCCCCCCTTAATCTGGTTGTGGTTGCTTCCCACTGCAGCCACTGCTGCCGCTCCTGGACCTCACCTATAATGGAGGGGAAGGAAAGGGTGGGTTGATTCGGCACACAGGACTTGGGAGCTGGACAGCAGCATGGTCTCGGCTGACAGGGGGTCATGTCCCTTGACTTGTAAGAGGTGGGGCAGGACGCCGTGGTGCTGCACAGTCAGCTGTGTCATACTGACACACAGTCTGCCCAAGGGAACTTTGCTTGCACACTGCCTGCACCATGTAAAAGAAGGATATTTTTTGTTTAGGCGGCTCAGTGGCAGCCTCCAGGGGCCGGCGCTCTAGGCAGCTGCCTAATGGTAGCACCAGCCCTGCTCCTGAGACAGAGATGCAGGAGGAGGAGCAGGAGGCACAGATGGAGGAGGAGGAGGGTGAAGATGAAGAGGAGCCACCAACTCCTTTGCGGGGAAAACACGCAGTGGGAGCAATGTGCGCTTTTCTTATAAAGAGCTGTGCTGTGGTGAGAGTCATATTGCCTGTTTTCCACCAGTTACTTGGTGAGCAGGCTCACCTCACTCCCCTGGCCAGGAAAAAGGCTATGTGGGTTTCTAGAACTGAAGTTGTCAATGCTGTAAGTGTCTGTAAGTGTGATGTCACCAATATGAAAAAGCGATTTATTGATATCAAGAGGATGCTCAAAGTCAAGTTGGCCGAAGAAATTAAAGAAGCCCGCAGGACAGCGGGTGGCCGCAGGATTCTGACTCATTATACTGCATTTGAGGAGAGCCTCAAACAAGTGATACCACCAGAAATCCTACCAGGGGTTCAAATCCATGACACCGATTGCCTGCAACCCCTGAATGTTCTGATGAGTACCCCTAAAGTTGAGTAACATACATCTGCTTGATGTTTGTGGTAGCCTAGGGGAGCCCAGTAATCTGCTACACTTCCCAGCATGCTTTGTCAGACCTGGGAGAAATGTGTAAACTCTAAGGGCATGCTGGGATGTGTTGTGCCACAGAAGCACGAGCCATGCTTATTACCCACACTAGTGCTCAAAGCAAACAAAGACTGCTTGTATGTAATGAACAGTACCTTGGAATAGTCACAAGAAGATGATTGTGTGATAACACTCAGTAATGCAACTTAATGTTGGATGGTAGTTCATCACAAATGTCTGTTTTCTTGCAAATGATGACTGTACATTAACCAAAAATGTAACATTCTAACAACATTTTTTTTTTCTCCAGCTCCACAGCAGAAAAAGTCCAAAGCAAAACTCAAGAGGCCATGACCACATCTGGATGAGGATTTATCTGGTGAGTTATCTAAAAAGGATAAAGCAAACATCAACACATGGGTCAGCAGCCACACAAAACCATACTTAAAGTTACAAAAAAGAAAATAAATGAGATTTTTTGCAAACATACACATTGAGCCATGTAATGTTAATCAATGTGTAACACCAGTGTGGCCTTATTTGTTGGGTTAAAGTGTCAAAAACTTTGACTTTCTTTAAACACACATCCCGTAAATAGTCCCTACACCATGTTAGGTCCAAACATGTGAGTCCTGACCATTTCCAAAAACCTTCTTATGTAGCCTACCACTGCAAACAACTAAGCATAAGCAAGGTTATGAATAGAAGGAGTGTTAGCAGGTATAAATGTTTGTGCTCAGTCTTAATACAATGTGCAAAGTCTAGTTACTTACCATTTTTTTTCAAGGCCCATCACGTCATGTTCCGCTGAGCCAAGTGTCATACGAGGTCACCCCAGAACTGCAAGAGATCTTTCTGGAGCCTGTTGATCCGGTGCAGCCTTAGGATGAAAGCACACCTCTCTTAACACAGCACACACCTCAGCAGATCACACCACCAGATGCCTCTACAGCCCAACGTGCCCTTTCTGATGATGAGCTGGCCCTTCCTCTGGACACTTTCAAAGATAAACAGGTGTCTTTTATGGAACTCTAACCCAGCAGCCACACAGCATGGACCAGCACCTTCACAGTATGGACATGCAGCTAAACAGTATGGGCCACCAACTAAAAAAAATTGTAGATGTCAGCAGTGTAGCAGAAGGTACCCATAAAAGAATGACCAGTAATCTGGAATCCCACATGTTTGACCTACAGTACCTCAAGCAGTTAGGGCACAAACTGAGGCCATTCGGGGCCAGACTGATGCCCTTGTGTCCCTGCAAAGACTACCGCGGGTAGTGTGCTGTCTACCCCCCATACTGCATCACCTACCACCACCGCCCCCCGATGCAGCCTGTGCACACGAGGAGAAGCAGTGAAAGGCCTAGGGGCCATGGAAATTCAAGGCCAAAAATTTTACTCTTCATCACATTTTGCTGTTAAAAAATGTGTTTTTTTTTTCTTTTCAGAACACAGCAAATTCCTGTTTGCCACATCTTTGTGTAATGTTTTTTTCCTTTTCCTAGTTTGCAAACATTTTATTTTTGTAAAAAGAAAACAATTTTTGTTGCAATGGGACAAATAATTTACAATATCCTTAATGTACAAATGGTTCACGTTAACTTGGTTATTTAGAGTTTCTTATTGTATATTTAAACACATATAGCTATTAGGGGTTGTGTGCGTTGTACAATCACGTACCAACTATTTTGCCACCATGAGTTAGATAGTGATCCCAGTACTTCTCAAGGATGGGCCTCAATCTCCTGTGTTTGGAAATAATTTACATGGTGCATAACTCAAAGTGAAATGTGTTCCATTTTGGCCATTACATCACATTTCTGAACCCAAACTTTTATCTGAGAAACACTGGCGTATGATTCTTTGTCGAACCTCATTTTCCCATGTTTTAACCGCGCCCTCAGATGGTATAGGGTCAGGCTCCTCCACAAGTGCTGCAATGTCTCCTAGGTCTGCATGGCCTGGCCTTGGCCCAGGGCGATGTTATGGAGAATGCAGTATGACTGGACGATCCCCCTCACTACTATGGATCATAAAGCAGGATGCCAATTGACTGGTCCAAGCAACAGAACCTGCTCTTGAGCACGCCAAAGGTCTGCTCAATGACATTGTGGGTGGCAATGTGCTCGTCGTTGTACCGGTGCTGTGGGCTACGTGGTTTCAACAGAGGTGTCATTAGCCAGGTTTGACACCCATATCCTGAATCACTTGTAGTATTTATGAGGGTGAAAGGGAAAAACCTTTTAGTGTGATGAAAAAACACTTACTTACAATAGCATATATTGAAGCACACATGGTAAAGGGTTCACTTAAAGCAACAGTAGCATGCTCTTTTGTAAGGTATTTGTAGTCACAGTACTGACATGGGTTTGTGCAAATCTACATGGTACCACAAACACTCAGGTGCAGTTATGACATTTGTGGCAACATAGTGTGTGGTATACAAAAAGCACATGCTTGCATGTCAGTGTGCAGTCAATGTGCAAAACACACCTGGAACAGGCATTGTAAAATATTTTTGTATGAAGAAAATGATACCTACCAATTAACTATCCCTCTGGCATGTCTCCTCCTTGGAACCTTTCCCATAGAGATGAGTGGTGCAGGATATAGGCATCAAGGCAAGACCCTGGGTAACCTGCAACCACACTGAGAATACGTAGGTTAGCATCGCAGACCACCTGCACATTGAGGGAGTGGTAGCCATGTCTATTTACATAGACATACCCCCTCAAATGTGGTGCTTGTATCCCAATGTGGGTGCAATCTATGGATCCCAGCACATTAGGGAATGCTGAGAGCCTATAGAAAGCTACCTTCAGGGCCTGCCACTCTGACTCACAACTTGGGAATGAGATATATATATGCCACAGTTTCTTCATGGCACGGAACACTTGCGTTAAATGCCTTGAGAAAGTGGCTAGCGTAGTCTCCAACACCCAGCAGCTCACAGACTGAATTGAGCCTGTGGCAAAAAAGTGCAGGGAACACAGGGCTCGCCCATCAGGGGGAGACTGCCTGGACTATAGTATCAGGCCCGCACACTTGGTCAGTGAGGGGAGCCCCGCCCGCTCCTACCCCCCGCCTGCTCTTACCTCCCACCACCTGCCCATTCCGACAGCAACTGTGCAATATAAAGTGAGAGGGGGCCCACACCTATCGCCCATCCATTCCTACCACTGGGACAGCGAAGTGCAATAAAGTTTTTTTGTTTGCAAGCCAGCTCGTGTGACATCATGCTGCACCGCGGTTCCTCTCTCTTTCAATGGTGCAGCGTGAGATTGTGCGCTGGCTCTCAAACAATATATTTATTGCACTGCGCTGACCCAGTGGTAGGAGCGGGTGAGGATCAGCCACAAAAGGAGAAAGTAAGTCTGATGGGGATGCACGGATGGGCTAGGGCTGGAGAAGAGACAAAGCAGGGCTGGAAAGACAAAAGTGGACTGGATGGGGTAAGGTGACAGCGCAAGGCTGGCGACACAGAAGGGTTGCTGGCTGACAGAGAGACAGAATGGGTGCTGGCTGAGGAGATGGAAGGGGGCTGGCTGGACCTGGAGAAACACTACAGAGATGGAGTTACAAAAACCTGGGGTGGGGGTAAATGGGGGCCCTGTCTATTTTTTTCAGTCCTGGAACCCACACTTTCTGATAGCAGCCCTGAGGGCACACATTAATTTATGCAGCCCAGGCACTGCATAGTTGCTACCAACCAAAGGCTCATCTCTCACTTGCTCATATAAGTTCAAGAAGTTTGTGTGGTTCAGCCTAAAAAGCCCAACCACCTTTTGTTCTGAGAGGGAGTCCAGATCCACCTTCGCACGGTACATACGTGGAGCACTGGTTCTGCTGCTGGTTCATTGCTATACTTCTGCGCAGCTCCTCCAAACATGCCAAGCCACACACAGACGGCTCCAAACCTGACTGCACAAACACATATGCAAACACCGACACAGGTGTCAATGATGAAGGTGGGGTATATACTGTATAGGGGTTTAATTGGTGATTATGGGGTTCTCCTGTGTGAATTTGGGTCAGATGTGTTAATTTCAGTATTTCTGATAGTAAAATCACCTGTTTGAACCTGGTCTATTGTTCTGGCGATTTTTGGTAAGGTTTTGCGTGCGATTCGTAAAAACCGCACCCTATTACATATGCGATTTCTATGGGAAAACATCTGGATGCAATTTTACCCTTGCGATTTTTAGTAGAGGCCAAAAAAATGCGATTTGGACGGTACCCGCACCCTATTACATTTACAAGTTATGCAAAACGTGCAACTTTGCCACAACAATCACATGTTTTGCTAAATTGTGAACTATTACATCTGGCCCCTGGTGTGATTCCCATGCTGTGCACTTTTTTCCTCAATTTTGCTATTTTTTTTTTACATAAGTATCTAAATTTGCAAATAGCTCCATTTACTAACAAGTTCTACTTGCAGTGATATTTTTCTTTATCTTTCACTGCGTTATTTTACATTTTTTAATGTGTATTTATTAAAACACATCCTAGGTGCGAGCGCTAATGAAGATTGCCCCTGTCAGCGCTATGTTTCCTATGCAGATAGCACTGACAATTTTTTTTTCTCCAACTTCTATTCTTGGCACTTGCGCACTGAGGGTTAAGTGTAGCGCATGCGCAGTGTGACTTATGTCAGGGAGCTATTTCCTTGGACAGCAAGTAAGTGTAAGCAGGTGGGGAGTGTAATGTGAGTGGGTGACTGGTGCGTTGGACAGCTGTACAGGGTTAATAAAGTGGGCGATTTGTGGCCGTCTATGGGCCCTGCACCTAGGGTGGTCAGGAGTGTATGGGGAGGTTCGCTTATGCCTGCAGCAGGTGAGGGGGACATGTCCGAAGGGTGCTTGGTGGCTGTCTTCACTAACCTGGCAGCATGGAATGAGATTTGTGATGCCAGAGCTGCCTGTCGTGACCTCAGCACTATTTAACAGAGGCCAGTGCCTGGGGAATTCATTTAACATATACAAACGGTAAGTTAGCTTTACCGCTCGTTAGTAAATAAAGATTTCCATCTGATGTCATGGATGATGCGCTAGGAAATAGCACTATTCTAAACTATCTATTACATACATTAATGAATTGCAACAACTCAAATTGAACAGCTCAAACTCGTTAGTAAATGGAGCCCTTGGTACTTAGTACTAGTTTTTCTGTAGCAGAGGAAATGGTGTAAAACCACACATAAAGCATAATAATATAACAATGCATGGTGCAGGTCACTCATACTGGACCTGTCTTTTGACTTCTTACTCAGACTGCAGACTTTTTCCTCAATTTTGCTACTTTTTAAATTTTCCATCTTAACTTTGTACTAGGCACAACTCTCACTGGGATAATGTGGATGTGAACCGTACTTGTAGGATTGTCATGGACCCAGAACAAAGCCACAGAGTCTAATGTATCGGTGGCCTTCACCAGAGACCCCTGCATGGGGCTTTGGACTCTGCTGCACTCGATAAGCAGGTCACAGCCCTCTGATTGGGTTCCTAATGTACGGGCAGGTGGACACAGGAGAGAGCAAGGAAAGGCAGTAAGAGTGGTCACCGTGAGGCGTACTAGAGAGAGATCAACAGACATGGGTCAGAACCAGACGGGAAACTGCGGTACCAGGTAACGTGCTAAAGCAAGTCAGGGGCCTCTACAAAATGTTGCTATCGGTCAATAGATAGATAGATAGATAGATAGATAGATAGATAGATAGATAGATAGATAGGTAGATAGATATATAGATAGATGGATGGATGGATGGATAGATAGATATGAGATAGAAAGATAAATAGATAGATATGAGATAGACAGATAGATAGATAGATAGATAGATAGATAGATAGAGAGAGAGATAGATAGATAGATGATGGATGGATGGATGGATAGATAGATATGAGATAGATAGATAGATAGATAGATAGATAATAACAAAATTTTTGGAGTCCTTCCTATCTAGGCTATGGTGGCAAAATGAATGAGAGTTCTGAACGGTCTATCCTTTTTCACTTCTGCTTCTGTGTAATACAAAATAATATGCATCTCCAAAGGAGGCCCATTACTAATGTTTGCTCAAGGGGCCTCAAGTGCAAGATTTGTATGTGCAACTGTAAATACGTAGGTAACTTGTGCACAGCTCAAGGCCCGACTACAGTGGGAGCAGGGGGTCCCGGATCTCCACTGAGGTCTGTCTCCAATGCACCCAGCTCATGCTTTGGTGACCCACTCTGAATGTGTTGCAAGTCAGAGAAGTAGAGTGATCTCTCTCTATGCTGCTCATCTCACTGAGTACAGCTGTGCCATATAGCAATGGGAGAGATTTATCAAAGCTTGGAGACAGATAAAGTGGTGAGAGATAAAGTACCAACCAATCAGCTCCTAACTGTAATTTTTCAAATGCAGCCTGTAAAATGAGAGGTAGGAGCTGATTGGTTAGTACTTTATCTCTCTTAAAGATTTGTTAAATGAAAGCATGCACATACACATTAATGTGCAATCACTGGGCATGCAGGCTGCATGGAAGGAGTGGGGCAGGTGGACCATGCATGTGAGGAGCAGCGACCATGCACCGTAGCCTGGGGGATGTAGTTATGAGATCAGCAGCCTCAATACTGACACCCGAATCCCAACAAGGGACTTAAGATAGATGGCAAAATAGTGACGTGTGTCTTAATCCCGATGCTGGAATTACGCCAGCCCGAACAAGGTAAGTCCGGGGCACACTTAGTGTTAGCCGCAGGGGGGGAGGGTTAGGTTTAGGGAGTGTAGCGGGGTTAAGGTTAGGTGTTGGGGGGGAGGTTAGGGTTTAGGCACCCATAGAGGGGGGGTTATGGTTAGTCACCCCCGGGGGGAGGTTAGGGCTAGGCACCCCCCGGGAGGGTTAGGTTTAGGGTGCGATAAGGGGGAGTTAGGGTTAGACAACCCCGGGGGAGATTAGGCACTAGGGGGGAGGTTAGGGTTAGGCACCACTAAGGGAGGGTTAGGAGGGGGAGAGGGGAAGGGTACTTACCTGTCCTTCGGGGACATTCTCCCTTTGGGCTGCCGGCGTCGAGATATGAAGCGGCAGCTATTCAGCTGCTGAGACTTCATACCCATTCCGTGGCCAGGTCGTATCTGACAACATGGAGTCTGCACTCTGCACTGCAGTGGTGCATGCACTACCTGAAACAGACAGTCATTATGTAAATAAAATGACGATAACCACAGCAGTGTTTTTATTAATGTGTGTGGTTTGTGGATGTGAAAGCAATGCCTTTTCCAAACATTGTAAGTTATCATCTCTGGTTTAGATATTTGCTAGAAATACGAACTGGAGGGCACAGTAATGTGGCATATTCTGACCTGCTCATTGTAATGTGGCACAATATGAACTGGAGACACGACAATGTGGCATAATTTGAACAATGAACTGTAATGTGGTGTAATATGTACTGGACACGGTAATGCGCAAACAGTAATATGAAATGGAAGGAACAGTAAGGTAGCATATTATGACCTGCTCACTGTAATGTGGTAAAATATGAACCGGAGGGCACTATACTGTTATACAATATGAAATGGGGCATTGTAATTTGGCACAATATGAACTGGAGGCACTACAATGTGGAATAATTTGAACAGGGAACACTATAATGTGGTGTAATATGTACTGGGGACATTGTATGTCATAATGTGAATTGGCGGTACTACGTGACATAATGTGTACTGGCAGCCCTACAATGTGACATAATGTGAGCTATGGCACTACTATGGTTGCTAAAATAAACTAGGGCACTACTATGGGTATAACATTAACTAGTCCACTACTATGGTTCAGAAAATGAACAAGGGCACTTATATGGGGAATCCAATCAACATCTGCTGCAGAGAGATGTCACTCTAAAAGCATTGGAACAGGGGCCCATTAAAATGGGGCCTACAAAGTTCTAGCTATGCCCCTGATTGGGAGCATTACAAATATTTCATAATGTGAACTTTTGCACTACAAGGTGGTATAATGTGAACTAGACTCACTCTATGGCATAATGTGAACAAGGGGCATTGTGTGGCATAATGTGAACAGGGCCCTGTGTGAGATAGGGCATTACTACTATGAGGAGTTTATTGTACAACTACTGTCTCTCTATAAGCATTGGGCAGGTCCCCTTTATAATGTTTCTATGGGGATCAAAAAAATCGAGCTTTGCCCCTGTCATAGTGCATCAATTTTGCACAAAATGCACCTTTATATTGCACACATGCACTTACATCACTCAGACTCATTATTATGTTTAAAAGGAAATTCACACAAATAAGCTGCAGTTGATGTATGTAAGTTGCTGGTGACCTGATGCTATTCCAGCTGCACTATCCTTAGCTGAGGTTTTAAGGTTGTAAAGGATCTTAACAACTTTTTGCATTTCAAAAAGTTAGATTCTTCAATCATCATATGACCTTGTTTAACTTTCTGCACTGACCTCCGCAGATGATAAAACACTGCTAACTGTAAAATATAGGAAAGAGAGACTGAGAAAACCGAATGCATAAGAGGATTATTCCCACTCAAGAACAATCAGATGAGCCGGCGTACTTTCTATAATGCCCAATATAACGTCAGTTGCTGTTGGACAGAGAACGTTAAGTTTATATTATCATATTGAGTCCATAAATGCCAAAAGCTCCTTTACATAAAGGATTTAAAAGTCCAAATACATCTAATAGATTTGACATAATTTAATTTTGCCATTTAAATTCCAATAGAAAATAGAACTGCAGATAGCATCACTTACTGGAAGTAGTATACGATCCAGCTGGATGTCTTTAATAAGTGAATAAGGTTACGATATAATGTATTCCTTAACTGAAACTCACCATCCTCTTTCTGGGCAAGATCAGCCAGTCTTAATTAAAGAGTAACATACGACCTTCTATTTTGCCTGAACCATGTGCATGGGGATACAATTATTTTAATAGCTAGAAATAGGTTGGGAAAGACAGTATTTATACTTTGCTAACAGAAGCCAGACATCTATAAAATATGTTAATCAAGATACGGAGGAGAAGAAAGATACAAATAGTGTAATATAAAGTTCAGATGACAATAGCACAGCTTTAATATACTCAGAACGACTGTCTCATATATCCTTGAGCCCATTGCCAAGACGAACAGCAAATTAAGCCAACAGTAATAATGGGATGAAGAGGCAGATTTGTCTTATAGAGCCGTTAGAATTGGAGCTCAAGGGGTTGAGATGAGATCACAAAAGTGATGGGAACAAATGTGAGAAATGCATTATAGTGCAACAACTAAAGTCTTCAGGACCCCAGTGCAGCCCCTTCCCCCCCTCCAGTCCTTGTAACACATTGTACCGCCGATTGGTATACCGAGCCCGAGGTTTGACAAAGAATACATAAGGGAGAATTTACAGTTTTCACCTGAAATAATTCCCGGTTCAGATAGATTTATCTTATAAATTAATGAGAAGACTGAGAGATCTGTGTTCATTACGTGTCACATTTGTGTGTCTGAATATTTTTATTGGATGAAACAGACCTGAAATTAGAAAAAAATAGTCACTTTAAAATTATAAGATGAGGCCCAATCTCTGCCCCTTTGGAGGATATTTAAAAATCAAGTTCTTTTGCAGGCAGGAGGTGTTCTGTTGCAAAACAGAGCGCACCACTATAAATCCACCTTCCCCAATGTGTTATTTTGCATGTAGGGGCATAAGTAGGTGCACTCCAAGCTCCCCCTGAATGGTCAAAATTTGTATATGCGCTAGTCCTGCATGGAAATAAAAGAATAAAAGGTGCATTTGTGGCGTGTCTATTGCGCTTTTCTGCTTTCACAAATGGATCTTTCAGAATACACACTTAAACTTCTTGGTTACACTTCCGGACTTTTGACTGTGATCTGGCAAAGTCATCTGCATATTTCAATTACCATCATAATCTCCATTCATGGGGGGTCTATGTATCATAGGCAGAAGAACCCTAAATCCAGCAAATTGTTCTCCCTATTTAGCAAGGCCCGAAGCCACCAAAAGCTGTCATCGTGTATCGCCAATACACAATGTCTTTGCCATGTGCCTCCTTCGATACTTCCCCATATATAATTAGTTTTAGTACTTTTTCCTTTTAAACTTAATTGGGGTGTGGCCATATAGCTGGAAAGTATGGGCACAGAGCAGAGGCATATTAATGGGGGCCAGTGTTCAGCGCGCCACAGCCCAACCTGCTGGCGGCACCATTTTCCATTTGCTAGTCACAGTACCAGAGTCTTTGCTAATACCTATCTTCCTGAAGAAAAAACACAGAAGATGGTGCAGCCAGCAGATTAAATAGATTAAATAGGGGAGACCCACAGCAGCACACTCTGGGGTTTATTCTGGGTGCAGGACCCCATATGTACAGGACACCCTATGCCCATTATCAACACTAAGCGATTGTTTTACCATTACGCTCACACAGAGGATTCACTAGCAAAGTGAGTGACAGGTAGATAGTGTTTGGGGGAGGTAATGGGGTTGATTAGAGAAGCGCCGGCATGTCGGACCGTTTAAACTCTGTTTTCAGGGCGTCCATAAATTAGCCGCTGCGTTGTTGCTTGCAGCAGGAGAGCCCTCTGCATGTTTGGAGACCCGCTATGTCTGCGGCACCTTAGACTTACTCAGAAGGCTGATGTACGCCTGATCTGCATTCCATGTTTCCAGTTTTGTGCATGAGCAGCAGATGTGAGATGCTTTCAGTGGGTTCTCTATGCACCGGATGGTGAATGGATCAATAGCATATTTTCGCAATTGCGATCCGTGAGAGATCGCTGCTGTTGTTACGTTAGTACCCACAATATGAATCAGGCCCATTATATGCACACTGGTTAGCATCCTGTCAAAATGACGGTACATTGTTGCGCCCGTGGAAGTCCAGTTTGAATGTTTAAATGGGTCACTTGTTAGTCATTTCTGCTCGCCAGCTCGGGGGGCTGCGATCAGAAATGTCAGCATTGGCGGCTAGGCTGTGAGTAGAAATGTCTACATACCCTCCAATATTTCACAGTGAAAAAACGGTACAGGGGCATGGCCACAGATAAAGGGGACATGGTGACATATAAAGAGGGTGTGGCCATGGGTGACTGTACACTGGGGGCTGGAAGCAGCTGGCGCTGGATGGTTATTGTTATACTATTAGTGTGCATTTTGAAGTTCATCTCTGTAAATCACTGGAGGCTCGGGGTCAGCCGGTGCTGGATGGTTACTATAGTGTTACATAGCAACAGTAATCAGCCAGCGACGCCCTGCCCCCATTGATATATAGAGATGAACTTCAAAGTGCACCCTAACAGTAAATAGCCGGCACCAGCAGACAGACTCGGAAGGATGGGGGGTAATCAGCCACCTGTCAGAGTCACTGAGCAGCGCTGCGGGAATCTGTCACGGTGCTGTTTGCTGGTACAGACTGTAAAAAACTAGTACTATACCGGTTAAAATGGTACAGTTGAAGGCTATGTCTGTGCGCGCCCGGACAGAGCAACAATTGAATTTATCTAATGGCCACCAGCGCGCAACACACTTCTATTCCCACCATAGAGGTGAGGAGCAACATTAGCCTTTTATATATATAGATGTCTGTCATATTTTTCCAATTAAATGTAGATCACTTTAATGCAGATTACTTTTGAGGTTAGTTTTCCTTTAAGAATAAGTCCCCATTACACTGCTGTATTATAATAAAATATTTTTAGTCATAAATATTGCACATTTCACTTCAGGAATTCAATTATTAGGTCAACAGCTGTAATAAGAAGTTTCTTTTTTTTTTAAGTGCTGTTTTTTCTTTTTCACATTAAAGGCAGACAAGGGACCAGGAATATCCACAAGCTTATGGCTCTCAAGGGAAAGAAACATCAGAGACCTCGAGGAGAAGGTTAGCCCTTAATTTTAACAAGCCAAGATAGAAAAGAAAATGGCTTCCAAGTCTCTGTGAGGAAGCTGTTATTAGGATGTCAGTGGGATGATTATCTGAGAGATTTCTGACTTTCCTTCTGCTTTGAAGAAAAAATCTGTAGTTGCTGGAGAACAGGAACAAATGATAATGTGATTTTTACACGTTACACGAGGCTCTGTATCTTCTCTCCTGTATTCCCCTTTGCGTAGCCTTGTACAGCTGTTATGCAGGGCACATCATTACAGTAACCCAGGCGCGCTCTGTAAACACATTGCTGCCAAGATGCAGGAACATTATTGACAGGATAATACTGAGGTTCCTATATCCGGAATGATGATAAATTGTACCTTTGTGTGTGAAATTGAAAGTGCCATATAATAAAGTGTTTATGTGAATAAAGGCTCGCGTTACACAGAATAAATCTGGGCTTTTCAATCCTTTCCCAAAGTGGTATATCTATTACATGTTGTTAGACTTATAACATGCTAATGTGTAGATGTCATTTTCTTGATCATAGTATAATAGAAATGAAATATTACACATGCTTGTTCAGTAAAAGGAATATACAGGTCATCGTCAAAGGGTCCATTTAGTAAGAAAACATATGGGTTTACACATTACTTTTTCATGCTTGCCAACCCTCCCGTGAGCTCCCGATTTTTGAACAAGCCTCCCTTAGCCCCGCAAAACGATTGAATCCCCCGCATCCCCCCACAGCCCTGTCTGAAATCCGGACTGCGCATGTGCAAGTCAGAATGTGACAGGGGCAGGGCCTGACAGAAGTAGGGATGGGCAGAGCGAATCAGCGTACTGAGTTGAGCCACATGGCTCAACTCAGTGGAGTGTCTCGAGACAGTGTCTCGGGGCACGGCTTTTTAGAACTGTAGTAAGCTGGGGTGCCAGTGACTCTGAGTGAGTGACTGACAGCTCCGCCCCCCGCAGCCCAACCCTGCAGATCATACTGCACTGACTCAGTGCACATCCTCAGCCCTGGCAGGAGCAGAGCGACTCCGAGTGAGTCGCTGACATCTCCGGCCTCTACAATGCTTATTCGACCTGATCATACTTCTGCACTGACTCAGTGCAGAAGTATGATCAGGTCGGATCAGCAGTGTAGGGGGCGGAGCTGTCACTCACTCTGGCTCCCACTGACAGAGAGGCTAGGGAGATGGCTGTCTCGACACACCAATCGTTGAGTGACTCGAATCATTTGAACATCTGAATGATTCGAGTCATTGTGTTGAGACACTCACTCAGTAGCCATATCTAGACAGAACAGAAGTATGCAATACAGGCTACCCACGTACCGCGGGGTTGTGGGCAGCGACGTCGGCAGTCTCACTCAGCAAACTAGATCCTCCTGTGTGAGTTGTAACTTGTCACTGACACTCAGGGCCTGATTCAGACCCGCTCGCGAGTCCTGAGCGCTCGCAAGCGGGTCGATGTTGCCCAAGTGCGCATGCGCACGACAGAGGCAGCTCCATCGTGCGCATGCACGAGACCCGAATAACGACGGCCAAGCCGTCATTATGGGTCTTGCACCAAAGGGGGCATGCTGTCGATGGTGAGTGACAGCACGCTCCCTTTGGTGGGCGTGCCGGGGGCGTGGCTGCCCAGACGGAGGCATTCCCATGGGAACGCCTACCGTCTGGGGCCGGCCCCACTGACATCACTAGTGATGTCAGTGGGAGTGCTTTTGGCTCTGATAGAGCCAAAAGCACTCCAGGGCTTGCGGCAGCGAGACCCTACCGCAGGGTCTCGTCGCAAGCCCGATGGTCGCGATGGTCTTGACCATCGCGACCATAATTTTGTCCGCTCGCTATAGCTGTGGGTGGCCATGAGGCCGCTCCAAAAAGGAGAAGGGACGGCCCTGATTCAGAGCGAGCGCTCTGTCAGAGCGTCCGGCTCTGAATCAGGGCCTCAGTGCAGGCAGAGATGAGTTATCTCCTGCTTCAGCAGGGACAGCAGCTACAGTAGCGGCTTCATCTCCTTCTCTCCTCTGCCTAAGCAAGTAAGGAATTAATAGTAAGTAGTAGTAGTGCTCAGGGGATGTGTGTCCTGTAATGGATGGTGCGCTGTGGGCAGAGAGATAACTGGGAGGGGAAGGGATGGAGAGGAGAGCAGGAGAGCAGTATTGCAGCAATAACAGAGCCATATTAAGGAGGGGGCACAGGGGGTAAGTCCCCCAGGCCACCCTGTAACGGGCCCCCCAGCCTTTGATTATACAAGCTTAGAAGCTAAACAGTGAAGGGAAGAGGGAGAACTCCGAGCAGGGGGCGGGGCTACATGGCAGGGGCGGGGCTTCATGGCACCGTGCAGAGGATGAAGCAGCATAAGAGCTATTTCACATTTGCTGGTTTTGGCCGGCTGTGAAATATAGTAATGCAGTGAATCTGCTGGCTCCTTTCACACGGCACGGCGATGGCACGGTTGCCCTGTTACAGCCGGAAATATCTACTGTGCAGGACGGCTGCCGTGCCATGCCTGTGCCGTCCCTGCACGCCAGTAGTGTAAAGGAAACAATGTATCCTTTCACACACACTGGCTTCTGCCAGCCGGGCTTGTGCAGCAGCAGCTGCCGATGTGCATGCCCAATTGGTTTTTAAAAAAAAAAAAAAAACCATACAAAGCGCCTCAAAGTCGCTGTTTGTGAAAGGCACACAGTACCTGGAAAATCCAGGATGGATACCGCCCGATTCATGCCTGGCCAGTCAAAACCGGCAGGTGTGAAACTGGCCTGAGGGTGTAAGGTAGTAACAGGGAGGTGGGAGTCTGGGACACTGTGTATAAGTGTGTGATTATATGTATGTGTAAATATGGATGACAGTATGTATATACAGTATATGTGTGTGACTGTACAGTACATATGTACAGTATGTATATTTGTGTGTAACAGTATGTATGTGTGTGACTGTGTGTATATGTGTGACTGCCTCGCCCCCTCTCCTCCCCCCCCCCAATGCCGGGGGTCACATCACCTTGCAGGAGTCCTTGCTGTCAGCTGTAATTATTAGCCTGCTGTGGCCATTTCACACTGCTACACCCAGATACCACTGAGAGCCAGCATCCTACATACAACCCCCCTCCCCATGTCAGGGGTCACCTCACCCAGCAGAGGGAAGTGGTGGCAGCTGTGATTATTATCCTGCTTGTGCCAATGTTACACTCTTACAGCCTAACATACTGAGGCCAGCTGCCAGCTCCCTCCTGCAACCCCTAAGCCCCCCTCCCCACCATTACTAGGGGTCACCTTGCCCTGCAGGATGCATTGCTGGCACTGTAATCACCATGCTGGTGCCCTCTTTTACACTGTTACACCAAAATACTACTAGGATCAGCTACTAGCATTCTACTGCCCCTCCATACCCTTGTACCCTGACCATGTTGCTCTTAGGGGTTGATCCTATTAGTCGAGATGATCTCGCCAGTGCGAGTCATCACGGCAGTCGCTGCACTTTATGGCAGCTTGGATTCTCCTAATATTGCTCGCAGCCCCATAGGACTCCGAACAAAATTATGCGAATCCAAGCTCGGGTTAGGTAGTGAAGGGTGTGAGATGCGGTGCCGTTGCCGGCTTTTAAATGCTGTTGCACTGGCACATTGCACCCTTCGCACGTAATAGGATTGACCCCATAGTACTACACTTTCACCTGCAACAGCAGGATGCATCCATGAGTGAAAATAGGTGTCCATAGGTGGAGCTAAATAGGCCTTTTGGGGGGAGCATGAGACGCCCCCTCAGTGGTGCACCTCTCTGCGTGCAGCGCATTCTACCATCAAGTATAATCTCCCTGAAAGTAGTGTTCAAAAGTTGACAAGTATGCTTTATATACATGTATAATTATGGGCTCAGGGCCTGATTCACTATTAATTGCAATATTGCATACGCACACAGTTTAACTGCGATAGTATGCTAATCCATTGCGATCTCAATGCAAACGCAGCACAACATAAGGATGCCCACTTCACTTTACACACATCCGTAATGCTTAGCAGAATAGCAAAGCCATCGGTACAATCGATAGAGTTTTAAGGATGCTCTCCCCCCCTTCTTGTGGCCCTAATGCCAGACAACCTAGTGGTCTAAGATGGTAAAGAAAGTTTGCACCTGCTTTGCTGACCTTGGTGGTCACAGAGGGGTACCCTTTTTGTCAGCCCTTCCCCGGGGTGGTTAGCTCCGCTCCTCAGTTTGCAAAGGCAGATCCTCTTTTGCCTCTCGGCACTGTATTATCTCTGCCAGCAACTTGACTCTTGCTGTAGTTCACCTGAAAACGGTTAGTATAAGCTCTTTTGCAAGAGCCCCTTGCTGCCAATGTTAGGCATCCAGGTGACTTCTGGCTTGACTCGGTATCTTCCGTTTTCCTTCTGCTGCCTTCCCTGATCTTCTGTCTTCCATGCCTCCGATAGTTTTTCTATGCTCCCATCAAACTGAAGAGTAGCCCATGGGAATTAGGTGAGCAATATAGTTTAAAATTAATTAATGTGTGTGGGAAGTTTTTTACTTTAGTTAAATAT
The DNA here is from genome assembly GCA_031769625.1 of Taudactylus pleione. Classification (NCBI taxonomy): domain Eukaryota; kingdom Metazoa; phylum Chordata; class Amphibia; order Anura; family Myobatrachidae; genus Taudactylus; species Taudactylus pleione. Next base: position 2,076,562 of record JAUIMM010000141.1, on the reverse strand, counting down.
TTGTCATAGTGTCTATGTTTTTATTTTACAGATGCAGGTACAAGCGGGCCATGGATATAAGCTGTCACTTGTAGGTCTACCAGCAGCCCCCTACACTTCAAACACAAAAAAAAACACTTTTCCAGGGACTGTTTAATGGTTCCGGCCTCCCGAGGGTAATACACCTGTAGCGAACCAACCCCCCCCCCGCCCCACACACACACAAACACACTACTTCCAGTGCAGAAAGCATCAGAGCACTCCATATAGTAGTAAGAGCATCTTAGTGACCACCATATAGTACACAGATTCTCAAACTCGGTCCTCAGGACCCCAAACAGTGCATGTTTTGGAGGTCTCACAAAACCACAAGTGAAATAATTAGTCCCACCTGTGGAACTTTTAAAATGTGTCAGTGAGTATTGAATACACCTCTGCACCTGCTGGGTGACCTGGAAAACGTGAACTGTGTGGGGTCCTGAGGACCGAGTTTGAGAACCTCTGACATAGTACACAGAGAATTCTAGTAATTACTGTACAATGCTTAGGCTTAGGCCTTGTGTTTATTTTAGACTAGCTGTTGCCTGCGAGATCGCTCACGATGAAATCGCTTCTGCCAACATTTTTTTTTTTATTTGAGAAGTTCTAGTTGTATTGCTTTGCTTAGGGGCCATGTTGCGGGATGGCCCTTATGACCAGCAGCGCTATACAAACTGGTGGCAGCAGCGCCTTCACCCACCACTCACACCAATGTCACTGTGTGCCCTGTGCACAGACTGCAATGCAGCCTGTCCTATTCTTGTGAACTCGGGCACAAAGCATCTCTCACCCTTACTGGCCATGTGCATGGTGCCATGCCTATTGACACTTGAGTTGATGATGTCAATAAATGTTGTTTTCTCCTTCATCCACCAGGGGACACTGGAGAACAAGACACTGGGGTATATACTGGTGGAGAGTGAGTGACTCCTCCCCCTCTATTCCCCAGAAGCCCCAGTTTTAGTGCCTCGAAGGAGCCGGTCACTTGGGGCTGCATCTGTCAGCCTGCTAAATGGAGGCATCAGGAGGGACCCGCCGCCACTATTATAGAGTCAGTTTCCGGGTTTCAGGCACCCTGGCGCTAGCTCGGGGAGGGACATGCCGCAGCCTATTATGCCACCATTGCCACCACAGGACCTGATGCCAGCAGCAGTAAGTATACCTCTTCCCCTGACTAGTAGGGGACTAAGATGATATCCTGCGGTTCCTACCCCCTCCCGATCACCCCCTCACCCCATCTGCTCCATCTTCCACCTACAGGGGTATCAGGAGGCCAGCGCTGCTAATTCCTCACAGACATGCTCCTTTTGTAATTGGGGCAGTGTTGAACATGATGGAAGAGCGTTTTTTAACAGCTCTGCTGATTGTTCACAGCTCTTCAGTAACAGCCTGTGGGGGTGAGCGGAGCCTTGATCAGCGCTGTAATACAGGGGGAATAGCACAGTAGCTGCTGTGTCATACAGATAAGAGGGAGGAGTGAACGCCGACTCTGTGCCAGCGGGAAGATAGAGTAACAGAGATCTTGCTCAGCCAGAGTTGCCGCGTTCCCTAGCGCAGCGCTGCTCGGTATTTATGGCTCCAGTGCTGCTGGTCAGTGGTTGCACCCTCTATGACAGAAGAGTGCATTTACGCAACTGTCATTAGGAGGGAGCGATCACCTCCCTCCCTCTGCTCCCTTCACATGGCCGCCCGGAGGTGATGTCAGGCAGTTAGCAGAGGGGGATGTTTGTTGCCGTTTCAGACCAGCCGGAGTTAACGCTGGGGCTGTGCTCCCAGTGGTGAAGGGGTGGGGCTTAGGTCCGGTGGCCATTTCTGTTCCCAGGAGTAGGAGGAGCAGGTGCTGCCTCCTTCACAGCCTCAAGCTGGCCACATACTAGACCAACTTTCATCCAACCATCCAACTAGTTGATTGGTTGGAATGAAAATCTGGTAACATATGGGAGTAAATGATGATCAGCAATTTGCTCCTAAATGCCAGAAAACAGATGAAAATGGTCGTCAGACAAGTTTGTGAAATGTTTAATATAAACAATTTGTTCAAACAACAGTTTTTGTCCATTTTCCAGCGTTTGGGAGCAAATTGCTGATTGTCATTTGCTTTAATACCTTACCAGATTTTCATTCCAACCAATCAACTAGTTGGATGGTTGGATGTAAGTTGGTCTAGTGTGTGGCCAGCTTCAGTCTTGCGCAGTTGGCGCTCACTATGGTGCCAAATCCACAATTGCTGTGGCTTAACTAGCTGCAGCAGAGATTCCCGATGCACCATGTGATGCATCAGCACATTAACCTAAGGCAAGGCGCTGGTTGTTGCATAGTAGTATCCACTAATTTATAGAAATTGGAGTTACAAATTAATGGGATTTTGTCACAGGTCTCTTCCTATGACAGGTTGCTTTATGTTACAGACATATATTTAGCATAGTGGGCTAATGGCGCCAGTAAATATATATTTTTTAAGTGTGTAGCTTGTTTTAATTTTCCGGGGTTACCCATGTGATAAGTGTCCGGGTCCCATCCCGTGCATGAAGCTGTAGCAGTCTACCTGCTTACTTAGTTAGACCACCACGGCCCTAACTGTGTGGAGTTTGTATTTTTACCTGCAGACTGGCTCTGCTTTATCTCTGTTATATTGCACGTCTCTCCCGATGGAGATGTTCAGAGCCCACAGTGAACGAATTTAAAACTGTATATAGCAGAAATATACTTATTTTCTGCCTGTTAATAAGCTGTTATTAACTTATTCTGACAATTAATCAGTACTCACTAATGTTATTGATGGGGCAACACAGATGGTGTAAGGGTTAGCATTACTACCTCACTGCACTGAGATTGTGGGTTTGGTTCCCATTTCGACCCCCTTTACATATCAAAGGACCCCCGCCACTATTCTACAGTGAGTGTCCGGGTCCCCGGCACCCTGACACTAGCTCAGGGTGTGTCATTCACAGGGGTCAAGATTGTGAATTGCCAGGTATTCTGTGTGGGGCACAGCGATATAGGGGTCTGATTCAGCAAGGATCGCAGTTGCGAAGACGCACGCAATCAGTCGATTGACTTGCATTGCGCATGCATATGCATCACAGTGCTCGAACTAGCAATTGCGATGGGAAATGCGTTTGCAGGGACCCCGAGCTCAGTAATTGAGAGGAAGTGCCATTTGTGGGTGTTGACGAGGGGGGGGGGTGGTCGGGCGAATGCAGGCATGCCAGTGCATTGGGACGGCATTTCAGGGGCGTGCATACATTATCCACTGCATTACCATACGCAGCATGAGGCCTCATAGCGTGCGCTGAAGTAAGCAATTCCTGTGAGGTCTGACCTGCCTTAACTGAGCATATGGGTCCGATGCCGGTGTTACTCGATGTTACCAATTGTTTTGCTATGTTGCCCAAGTATATATAGCACTATCATAGTTCTACTGGCAGGCATCTGTCCCAGTAGGGTACCTCCTTCCTAACAGTTTAGCTTTAAACTAGAAGATTTGTACTATATTCAATACTTCTATATATAGCTGAGCCAAAGCGAAGGCATTAACGCAGCTTTGCACTGAACTAATGTACTATATATATATATATATATATACAAATACAGCGCTCCGGCACTCCTTCACAGTGTCAGGGCATGCAGCTCAACCTTGCTCTGGTGACCTCCAAGGAGGACAGCACTCCCACCTTAGTATGCACAGAAAATCACAGGCGGCACTCGGAGACTGGTGAAAAAACTTAACACCCTCAACGGAGGGACTTTATTGGGTCAACGTTTCAAGGTATTGTACCCCTTCCTCAGGACAACAATGTTGTCCTGAGGAAGGGGTACAATACCCTGAAACATTGCTGCCTGTGATTTTCTGTATATATATATATATATATATATGTATATATATTCTATATATATATATATATATATATATATATAGTATATACACACTATGTCAGAGGGCCCTGTTCTGCCATTCCCTTAGTGTGCTTATGTCTCCTTGGGAGTTATATCCACATTACCGGTCAGGGATACATAGGTGTTAATAGTTTTCACTTACCCATTTTCCCTCCGTGCTAGAGTAATACGCCTTTGCTAAATGCTCTGGATGTTATGGTTGTTCTGGATAATCACTTCCAGGGTCGATGGTTGCTTCAAGACTCATTGATCCAGATGGGCTGGAACTCTGTGAAATCGTTACACGCTTCTGGAAGCTATCTCCTTTTTTGAAAGTCGGCCTGTTTGAATCCTGTCAGACTATACCACAGATGTCCAGTTTATCATCCTTCAAGGAAGGACACGCAGTGTCTGGGCCTTACGCGAGTCGCATTCTACGGTGGACAGAGCCTCATGTTTTGGCAAACTCTAAGGTTTTCTTCCAGAAGTGGACATACATCTTATGGCCTCCAGGCACAATCTTCTGGTGCCTCGGTACTGCTCCATGCATCCCGAATGCAGAGGCGGTAGGCACTCTGACATTGTTGGTGGTACGATCTCATGTACCTCTTCCCACGTTTATCCCTTCTTCCGCTAGTCCTCAAGTGGATCTAGCAAGAAATTGACACGGTTTCCTTGTAACTCTGACCTGGCCATTGGGTCTGGTTCTCACATCTCCATCCGTTACTTGTTAGGGATACCTGGCTACTACTGTTGTTTCGCCCGGACCTCCTGCTTCTAGGTTAGTTCGTATTCCCTGACTTACAGCGCCGGAATTTCATGGCATGGCTGTTGAGGCCACTATTTAGATGTAGAGGGGTTCCGGACTCTGTGATTTCCACCATGTTCAAGATTTGCAAGTTGTTTTTTTCATCTGCTCCTTATCAACGCATCAGGTATTCTTATGTGATCTGATGTGTAGAGTGGGGAGTTTCCCACGATGGCTTCTGTTGTCCCATCTCCTTCTCTTATTCACCGGGACCTGGATGATGGGTTATGCCTCAGTTTTCTCAAGAGTTCAAGTCCCAGTATTGTCAATATTCAGCGCCATCTGGATTTTTTCCCTCAGATTGAATCTTCTGTAGAGCATTCTCCTACAACAGCCTCTGTTGTCCCTTCTCTGTTCGAGTCTTAGAGGACATGGAACTGAAACTACGCTCTTAGACTATGGTCCTTGTGACCATCATATGGGTTACGGCGATTCATCAAAGCCCCATGTCATGACTTTACGTATATTTGTGTGCTCTGGGTAAAGTGTGTGTGTTATAATAATTCTATGTTTCAGGAATGGCTGTTTGCGAGGAATGTGTCAATACTGGATTGCATAAACTAATCTGAACAAAAGGGTCAAGTGACACCTGGCCTTTGAAGACAAAGCTTCCTGAATGTAAAGTTTGCTCCCACACTAGCAGGCCATGATGCAAGTCCAGTACACAGTCACACTGGCTGCTAGAAGGGTCATTTGTAACACTTTATGCTAGCAGTCTTCCTAACATAAAATACCTTAAAGGTCCAGGGAGGTATATTAGTGTTAGGTCTTGTAGTTGTGCTAATTTGCATCTACACAGACCCTAGGAGAACAAAGGACAGTATTTTTGAGCCTGAAAAGGGTGGGGGCTGCTGGGGGAGAGCAGGCTAATGGAATTATAAGGCTCAGAAGCCCACACTGCTAGTTGTTCACTCTCTGGGATTAGCTGAGAGCTAAGGAGTGCTCCACATGTCGGTCTATGGTGGTCTCCCTACACACAGATCCCCTAAGATCTCAGCATAAGATACCTTAGGATTCTGACTTTCTATCCTTTACTCTTATCTGTAATCATTTTGTGCATTTATTACTGTATGCCTTATTTATTCACATATTTTCCTTGTAATTTAACCCTGGAGATATTTCTCAATAAATCCTAAAACTTTATCAGCGTTATCTCTGTGCTCTAATGAATTCATGTGCCTGGAGAGGCCCATGCTATATTTGTGTAAAACTGTGAGTTTAAGTGAGATTTAAGTGTCTGGCGAACATAAAAGTGCTATTTTAATACTCTTCGTGGTGCCAGCTTAGGTAAAACCCACGTCACCACCACCCAGCTACGTCAGGTTGGAGTATCTGAGTGTAGACTGGGCACGGTGTCGTGACAAACTGGTGGCAAGTGGTGGGATTTGATATTTTTGTTTTTATCATAAGAGCTTAAGTGAATTAGCAGTGTGTGCTTCTCAGAAAGTCAGCACCCTAATTCGCCAGAGAGTACGCTCAGGGTTAAAATTTTAAAAAGACATACTGTGCACAGTTGATCTCTGTTTCCTTCCCTCTCTCTTGATTTTCTTTTTCTATCGTTTTCTTTGGCAAAAAGTTTGAGGTCCAGAATGACCATGGAGTACCAGCAGTTAAAAAGGGATGCGTATGCAGAGAAACATTGCCTGGACTGGTCAGAGCAGAGATCGACTGGTCCGAACCCTCAAGGAGGCTGATCAGAACCTTGCTGCTGAAGGTGGCCAGACGATGGACAACCCTGCTGCAGAAACTCAGTCTGTACTGGACTTTACAATAGCTACCCAGCGGGGATCGGACACCTCTGCTGGGTCAAGTGAGATTGCCCTAGAGAATTACCTTCAAACTGCTTTCAGGCATATGAAGGATGTGGACTCTGCAACAACTCTGAAGTTGGTGCAGCAGTACCAAGCGGCGGCTGACAGGGAAGCTGCAGCTGCCGAGCATAGAGCCAACTGAGAAGCTGAGGCTGCAGAGTGCCAGGCCGAATGTGGCCAGAACATCACCTGTGACCCGGGTAGGAAAAAACCCCAGCACGACCAATTCCTGTGTTGGAGAAAGCCGGCTACCTCGATACATTCCTGAGGGGATTTGAAAGGACTTGCCGACAATTTGTGCTGGAACCCAGCAAATGGGCCAGCTATTTAACACCGGGACTGAGAAGGAAAGTGCTGGAGGCATTTGCTGACCTTCCTCCAGAGCTGGATGGTGATTACTGCACCATTAAGGAGGCGCTGCTAAAGCGATTTAACCTCACCCCAGAAGTTTATCGGCAGAAATTCAGAGACTCAAAGCGCAGTCCCTCTGACACATATACGGGACTGTTAGCGCACTTGTCAACCACGATACATCAGTGGATTGACGGATTGAAAGTGACGGACTTTGATAATCTGAAAGATCTCATCCTGCAGGAGCAGTTCCTCACACTGTGCCCCGTGGAGGTGAAAGAATGGATCATGGACCGTGACCCTAAGTCATCACAAGAAGCTGCAAGCCTGGCTGACAAGTACATTGTGACCAGTGCTCCGGCAGCAAAGATGTCATTTGGGATGTCCGGGCAGTCGGAATGGCAGGGGAGGAGTCCTGCAGGGCTCCCCACGTTTGCCCCTTCAACAAAACCAGCTGTGGCTGCACCGTTTGGGAGGTTGGTGGGTAAACCAGTTTTGGGCGATGCCCGCAGGTGTTTTAATTGCCACCGGGTGGGGCACATCAATGCCAATTGTCCCTCCAAGAAGAAATCAATGTCCCTTCCTGTCGGAGGCCCAGCAGGCAAATCTGTGCCAACTGTCCTGTATGCTGGGGGACTCCAGGAGCAACCACGGGACAATCTGCAAGCAGTACAAGTCTGCGACAAGGAAACCATTGGCATGCGTGACTCCGGGGGCATGTGACTCTGGTACAACCCGATTTGGTTCACCCCGAGAAAATTTTACCGGGGAGAACAACGGCTGTGCAGGGGGTGGGCGGAGTACCCCTAGCCAGGGTTTATTTAGACTGGGGGGCAGGTCGTGGAATCCGTGATGTTGGGGTATTTGCGGACCTGCCCGCCACGGTCTTATTGGGGACAGATCTGGGAAAGATGTCTGCTACATATGTGACTGACCAAAATGTGGCCTCTGATGTAAAATTGCCTGTCAATAATTTTTCTCCCCAGCCAACACCAATACCTATATGTACTAAAGAGTCAATATGTACTTAAGATAATGTTGACACCACAGGGAATAACACGTTTGAACTTCACAGGAAAGAGACTGATATGTGTAATTATGCATGTTCTAGCATAGAACCGAGTACTGTACGGTTAGCTAATGATTTGACACCTGTTGCCGAGTGTTTGTTAGCCCCTGCAGATGTAGAGGCAGCAGCACTGAAAGAGTGTGTTTTTTAACCCCTGCAAGTGTGGAGGACAGTTCAATGGATGGCAACCCCCCTTCTCCCCTTCCCTTCTCTCCTGTGAGAGCTGAGGAGGGGGGCAGCCTCCCAGTCCACTACCCTCCACTGACCAGAATGTGTTTAAAATATGTCTCAACACAGACCCAACTCTGGAGTCTGTAAGGGTTCAGGCTAAACAGATGTGTACAGAAGGTGACTAAAATAGGATATTTTGGGAAAGTATAGAAAGCACAATGTCAGCGATGAGCATTCCAATGTAATTAGTGAAAAGCAATTGATTGTGCCACAGTCTTACAGGGACGGTTTATTGAAGGTGGCTCACGAGATTCCCCAAACGAATGGACTGGTGGAGAGCCTTAATAGCACCTTAAAACAGATGTTGCGGACCTTTGTGGAGTGCCAGGGAAGAGCCTGGGAGAGGTTCCTGATGCACCTCCTCTTCGCATACCGCGAGGTGTCGCATGAAACAACCAGATTCTCACCCTTCTAACTCCTATATGAGCGCCACGTGCGTTGGCCTTTAGATCTGATCAGGGAAGAATGGGAGGGGAAGATGGTCACTTCTGAGCAGTCAGTGGTACACTATGTGGTACAGTTCAGGGAGAAGCTGCAATCCATGATAGGGATGGCGCAGGATAACTTGAAAGCTGCGCAGGTGAAACAGAAGAGGTGGTACAATCGCCCTGTGAGAGAGTGCATACTTGAGGTAGGGCAGAAGATTCTGGTCCTATACCCGCTGTGGTAGAACAAGTCGCAGGCTGCCTGGCAAGGCCCCATCTCCATAATACAGCGCATCAATGATGTAGATTATGTAGTAGCGCAGGAGGCAGGCCATAAAAGACAGAAAATCTACCACATCAACATGCTTAAGGCATGTCACAACAGGGAAGCGTGTGTTGCAGTTGTGTGTAGCGTGCCTGAGAATGAGCAGGAACCTGACCCCCTGTTAGACCTGACAGTTGCTGCCCTGGAAGGAGGATCTCTGACAGACGCTCGCCAATGTGAGACGCTGTCTGCAGTACAGCTAGGTCAGCTAGCTGACACACTACACCCGTATCAGGCACATTTTACAGGGAAGCCTGGCCAGACAGTGACGCATCATGTTAACACTGGCACCCAAACCCCATTGCGACAGGCAGCCTACCGCACCTCCCCAGAAGCGTTAGCGTCCATGAAAAGGTAGATTGATGAGATGCTGCAGTTAGGGGTGATTCAGAGGTCTCATAGTTCGTGGGCGGCCCCTGTAGTATTGGTTCCCAAGAAATGTGGAGGTACCCGATTCTGTGTTGATTACAAGAGGCAGAATGAGGCCACTGCGTTCGATGCATACCCCATGCCTAGGGTAGATGACTTGCTAGATCAGCTGGCCCAGGCGTGCTACATCACTATCATGGATCTCAGCCGAGGGTACTGACAGATTCCATTGCCTCCCGAAGCCTATCACAGGTCCGCATTTATCACCCCATTTGGGCTGTTCGAGTTCCTCATAATGCCCTTTGGGATGAAAAATGCCCCTGCATTCTTCCAGCGTCTGGTCAATGACCTGCTGGCAGGCCAGTAGGGACATGCAGTGGCGTACCTAGATGATATTGCTGTATTCAGCCAGACATGGGAGGAACAGCTGGGACACATTGATAGTGTGTTGCGCAAGATAACTGGAGCAGGTCTGACTATCAAGCCAGAGAAATGCCAGCTTGGCATGAGTAAGGTGCAGTACCTGGGACACTATGTAGGGGGAGGTACTCTGCGCCCAGAACCGAGCAAAGTGGAGGCAATCACAGCATGGCCTACCCCTCGGGACAAGAAGCAGGTCAGGTCATTCTTGGGGACTGCGGGGTACTACCGTAAATTCGTACCCAATTACGGTGCCCTTGCCAAGCCCCTAACTGACGTGACCCAAAAGAAGCGTCCGAATCTGGTGGCATGGACGGCAGACTGTGAGCAGACCTTCCAAGCCCTTAAGTCTGCCCTGGCTCAGTCTCCTGTGCTGCAGGCCCCAGATTTTAAACGCAGGTTTATTGTGCAGAATGATGACTCTAACTACGGTCTGGGAGTCAAGTAGATAGGCAGGGAAATGAGCACCCAGTCCTCTACCTGAGTAGGAAACTGCTCCCCCGTGAGGTGGCATATGCCACGATTGAAAAAGAATGCTTAGCTATTGTGTGGGCATTGCAAAAGCTGCAGCCGTATCTCTATGGGAGAGACTACACGTAATCACTGATCATAACACACTCAGCTGCAGGGGTGGATTGGGATTGAAAACCAGCCAGGGAAATTTCTGGAACCAGCCCTAATGGGGGTGGGCCTGTGGAGGGGGGCGGGGTCTGTGGAGGAACTTTGGGATACTCCCTCCTCTTAGGACCTGATTCTGAGTCAGAGGCAGCCGTGGCCTTCCTTGCATCTTTTGCTGCATTTGTGTCTGTGACTTTATGCTAATGCAGCTATATTACTGGCATATCCGGGGCAACCAAGCCTGTGAGTAGAAAGCGCTGTGGCTCCATTTTCAAACATGCTTCTGATATCCTCTTGACACTCTTTCTACTACCAGGCTTGTCTGACCTTGATATGCCAGCTTTTAACTTTTCTGATATTTGTGCGATTTATCCTAAGGCTGCGTAAACACCTATAAATATTTCTGTCCAATATGTATGGTGGTCCAGTTTTGGTGGTCCAGACATTGGGAAAAGGACAGAGATGACAGGATCAGGAGAGAGGTGACAGGGACAGGACAGTGGGGATAGGGCAGGAAAGAGGTGACAAAGCAGGGCGGGACAGGACAGCAATGACAGGACCAGGTCAGAAGGGACAGGGCAGGATAGAGGTGATAGGGCCAGGACAGAGGTGCAAGACAGAGGTGACAGGTCCAGGACAGCATTGACAGGACCATGAAAGAGATGACAGGACAAGGACAGAGGTGAAAGGGATAGGGCCAGGACAGAGTGGACAGGGTTAACAGGGCCAGGACAGAGGTGACAGGAGCAGGGCACAGTCCTGAATTCAGCTTTGGTGTAAGGAGGAAGTTGGCAGCTGAAATCACTATACTGTATATACTGTACTGTAGGTGATTCTGTAACCTGTCCCTCCAGCCCCGCTCACAACCTGAGTAAGAGGGCGTGTCTGAGCCTTTGAAAGTCCCCTCACGAGCACAAACACTTCAGCCAAGCAGCACACCACGCAGCAGCCTCTGCAGCCTCACCGTAATCAGTGTCTTGCTGATGCTCCTGCTCCCTTCTATTCTGTCCACGGCTCCTCTCCGGCAGTGTCTGTGTCTCAGCAGTGCGGCGCGGGTGACGTCATGACGTCACGCGCGCTGTTTCAATATACAGAATAAGCTTTATTGCAACGCCGGCTAACAGAGAGACAGGGCTCCTCCAAACAGCCAATGCTGCATGATCGGAGCTGAGCTCCGATCAAAGCAGCCGGCCCCACAACAATGAGGGGCAGCCCGGAGGCAAGCAGCAGGGGTCCGGCCCAGCGGGAACTCTCCCGATTTCCCGGCAGCCCAATCCGCCCCTGCTCAGTTGGTTGAATAAGGTTTCCGGGAGTAACGTCAAATTGCTGAGATGGAGCCTCACTCTGCGGCAATACACATTTACCATCCAACACAAAAAAGGGGCAGAGCACAGGAATGCAGATGGACTCTCCCAACAAGGCGACAAGGTAGAAGCCGTGGCACAGGTAGGTAGGTGATGGATGATCGCGATCTCCCTGCGCCATTTTAAGGAGGGAGGTGTGACCATCACCATGGGTTATGGCAATTCATCAAAGCCCCATGTCATGACTTTACGTATTTTCATGTGCTCTGGGTAAAGTGTGTGTGTTATTATTATTCTATGTTTCAGGAATGGCTGTTTGCGAGGAATGGGTACAGTGGGCCTGATTCAGAGCCGGACGCAATTAGCACTCGCTCATCCAGAAAATTGGGGTGGCTATTAAAATGAACCGTTCGCTCTTTGCGGTCTGTTCACGCTTCTAGGTCTGAACGAGCGAACAAAACTTGCGGTCGTTTTTTGGAAAAATACGCCCCCTGGTTGCTCGCATCCTACGTCATGTCCGCTATTTATTAGATTAATCGAGTACATCGACCAGCGTATGAACTGCTCGCTATTCTTGTGGTTGGTTTTTGCTACCACAATTTTGCGAGCAGTTCTGGCTATAAAATAACCCAGTGACGTGGTCAATGACGCTGCTGTTTTAATTATGCACACCCATAAAACGCCCGTTTTGACCTTTAAGCACGCCTGCATTCGGATCTCAACTCCCCGTTTTCAAGCACCTTCCCCTGTTACCACCCACATATGCCTCTTTCTGTCACTCAAATTATCAGGCATTCGCTATTTTGCGAGCACATGAATTTCGAGCGCACTGACTGGTTCGCGCATGCGTATAACGATCCGTACGCATGCGCAGTTAGGCAAACATCGCTCGGAGCAAACGAGCGGCCGCTTGCGAGCGGCTCTGAATCAGGCCCAGTGTGTCAATACTGGATTGCTTAAGCTAATCATGACAAAAGGGTCAAGTGACACCTGGCCTTTGTAATTTAACCCTGGAGATATTTCTCAATAAATCCTAAAACTTTATCAGCATTATCTCTGTGCTCTAATGAATTCACGTGCCTGGAGAGGCCCATGCTATATTTGTGTAATAACTGTGAGTTTAAGTGAGATTTAAGTGTCTGGTGAATGTAAGAGTGCTATTTTAATACTCTTCGTGGTGGCAGCTTAGGTAAAACCCACGTCACCACCACCACCCAGCTACATCAGATTGTCATATCAGAGTGTAGGCTGGGCACGGTGTCGTGACAGTCCTCCTCTGGGCCTTGGCTTCGGACAGGTGGGTTCTGAAGTAGAGAGCTCTCGTATGAAACTCTGTTCAAAACCCTCTTCCTACTTAGGCGGTATCGGTCTTCCATATCCACCAACCATTGTGGTTCTGCTGTTTCATGGCCCTCAGCCTTCCCTCATGGTGGTTTTGTGCATTTTCTTCTATTTAGGTGGCCGTATTGCAGCATGGCGGAAGTCAGATTCCTTGTCGGCCCTTTACGATGCTGCTAATCGTGCTTGGCTTGCTTCTATGCAGTTGTTAGCCACATGGATCCATTTAGTAACCCTTCAGGCCTAGGTTGCTAGTGCCCAGCTTTGCAGGTTTTCCTACCTGAGCATTTCCATTGTGTAGTGGGGTCTTCTTGGGCTGCCCGCGTAGCACCTCAACAACTTTGTTCTTCCGTGCGGGCCCGGGGTCCACGATTCGCATTTTGAATTTCGGAATCTCCTTTTGGTCACAGAGATTTGCAGGTTACTCACAGCTCTCCCACCCGGGGGAGGAAAACTTTGGGACGTCCCCAGTGTCTTGTTCTCCAGTGTCCCCTGGTGGATGAAGGAGAAAATAGTACTTTGGTACTTACCAGTTAAATTCCTTTCTCCAATTCCACAGGGAACACTGGCCCTGATTCAGAGCCGGACGCTCTGACAGAGCGCTCGCTCTGAATCAGGGCCATCCCTGCTCCTTTTTGGAATGGCCTCCTGGCCACTCGCATAGCTGTGGGTGACCACCCACAGCTATAGCGAGCGGCCAAAATGATGAGGGCTCGCGACGAGAGCCTGCGGTAGGGTCTCGCTGCCGCAAGCCCAGGGGTGCTTTTGGCTCTATCAGAGCCAAAAGCACTCCCACTGACATCACTAGTGATGTCAGTGGGGCCGGACCCAGACGGTAGGCATTCCCGTGGGAACGCCTCCGTCTGGGCAGCCACGCCCCCAGCACACCCACCAAAGGGGGCGTGCTGTCAATCACCATCGACAGCACGCCCCCTTTGGTGTGAGACCCTTAACGATGGCTTGGCCATCGTTATTCAGGTATCACGCATGCGCACGATGGAGGTGCCTCCGTTGTGCGCATGCGCACTTGGGCACCATCAACCCGCTTGCGAGCGCTCAGCGCTTGCGAGCGGGTCTGAATCAGGCCCACTGTTCTATTTTTTTTATACATGTTGCATACATTCTGACGTTTGGTATGTTTTTTTTCAGCTTTTGCCATTCTTGTTGTTTGATTCCTTCTCCTCAGTTATGTCTTTTGCTTCTGTTCCGTCTCATCGGGCTCCAATTCTCTAAATGGGGCTTCTGGGGGATAGAGGGGGAGGAATCACTCACACTTAAAGATTTAAAGTGCCAGCTCCACTCATCCACCCGTCTTGTTCTCCAGTGTCTTTTTCTCCAGTGTCCCCTATGGAATCGGAGAAAGGGATTTTACTGGTTAGTATCAAAATCCTATTTTTGTTATTGCTCAGCCTTACCTTGTCGGATCGAGATGAAACAAAGTGCAGGTTTCCACTACAAAATGATGCAGTTTTTATGAAAATCGATTCAGTAGTTTTCACGCTAACTTGAAATAGACAGCCAGACAGACAGACAGACTCCATGTTCTTATTATATTAGTATAGATTATGGGGTTAAGTACTGCTAAGATTAGTCCACCTCCATTGATCTTAATCACCTTCTCTCTCCATTTGGGGGCAGAGCTTCTTTTACCAACTGGAGGCGAGTAAAGGGAAGGGCAGGAGAGTGGATGAGTGCCGCTGACTAACTTTCTGTCCCAGAACATGGCAGTAAACTGAATTGCTTTGTCATGTAGCAGGAATGACATTCAATGATTATCCTCATATGAAGAAAATGAGGGGATCTGCACTGTAAAAGTGACCTGTGTATACCCTGTAGAGTCAGCAATGGCAAAGTATATATATATATATATTAGTCACACCAAGCATATTTAAAAATGAAAATAGTTATTAATAGTAATATTGTGGGGTCATGGAAGTCTATGCTGACTGATCAGCTACTGTCTTCTGATAGAGTGTTGCCAACTCCAAAACAGAGAGAAGCAAAGCCCTGGACCAAGCCAAGACCACAATTAACCACTTTTAATGGAAAGGTTGCTGTTATTATCAGGATGAGGGAAAAGAGTTTGGAAGGGATGAATGTAGGGACAATCACGAGGAATCAGTTACTTTGTGGTCCATAAAAGTGATAAAAGCTCATCCCTGATCCCCTCCTTCACTCTTCTATCCATGCAGAGCTGAGTTATGCCAGCTGGAGGGTGGTGGTGGTGGGGGTTTATCTTTAGCATGACCTTGTTTCTTTCATCTTTACTATTGTACTTTTTTGGGCATCCTCACTTTTTCATCTCAATAGAATTTTTTTTGTCTGTATGTGGCTGGTCCTTTCTTCTATACTTTTATACATTTTTGGTTATGGCTAATGTTGTGAAGTTTTAATTATTTGATTACCAGGAGTGTCTTTGTTTTCATCATGAGGTGTACTGTATGTGATGAGTAAGTACAGGAAATAACAGAACTGTTTGGAGACTGTAGATGTGTGTTATGCCGTAACTCTCTGGAAATAACATCAGCGACACTGACGGGAGGGGTCAGAGTTCAGACCAACTGTCATTAAATGCCAACGTTTTCACATAATTTTTTATCACTCTCCAGCTTTACACTAGAAATACTGGGATATTGAACCGCTAGATAAATTTATGGATTAGATGAGCAAGTGGTTAGCAAAAAGAAGTCCCAATGGAGTCACATACAGCCCATATTAACCACAGTCATTTCTGCTCTGTGGTTCTTTTTCTAGTGACATTGATGTCAGGGTAAATATAGTATATTCTCATGGAGTAAATATTATGGATGGTGCTGCATGAACATTTCATGTGCGGGATGCCGACGGTCTGAATACTGGCGCCGAAATCCTGACAGGTCGGGATCCTGGCACCAGTTTCCCAATCGCCAGCATCCCAAAGGTGAGTATTTGGGTGTTAGGGTTTGGTAGCGGGGTTAGGGTTAGGCATTAAGCGGAGGGTTAAGGTTATGCACTGGGGAGGGAGTGTTAGGTTTAGGGTGCGGGGTGGGAGAGGTTAGGTTTAGGCGCTAGGGGGGAGGCTAGGGTTAGGCACTGGGGAGGGTGGGTTAGGGTTAGGGTAGGGGTTAGAAAAATACATACCATTACTTCCTATGGGTGTTGGAATTCTGGCTGTTGGGATGCCGCTGTCGGTATTCTGACCTGGAGCATCCCGACAGCCAGGATTTCATACCTAACCCTAAATAAGGAGCCTAAGCAATATTATTTTTTTCAACACTGTACCTGGTGAGATAGAGAATGAGCATTTTAGTTCAGCAATAGTTGGATAGACAAAAGAGTGCAGATTACAGATAATTTTCTATCTCTTCTGATCGTAAATGAGTCACTAGCTTTTTTAATAGATCCTAAATAAATAGCAGGTTCAAAACACTGGGCTCGCTGAATGACTAGCCGATGTAAGTGGTATTAGTGTGCTAAAATTGATATGCAAACAATAGTCTTTAAAACCCTTTAATGAGATTCACAGTAATGGATTTGGTGGTTCAGTAAAGTCGATTCAAAAAAGAGACAGATTGCTGTTTATGTATTTTAAACCCTCAGGAAAAGCAGTGTTTATTAATTAAACGTATTGCTGAATTTATAATGAGGTTTTATCAAGAGGGCTAATATGTGCTCTGTCATTTCAGCATCTCATTTAAAAGTGTTACCGCTATAAGTCCCCTACCCCCTACCATTCCTTCCAATAAGTCATCTTCTGTATAACAGCCTGAACGTCATATGGGTAATGTACAATCTCACAGAATACAATACCTGAATGGTTCAGCATTCACGCTGTATAAAAAATATGTTTGAATTCCTTTATATAAAGCACCTTTCAGAAGATTAGCGGTAACTTTAAGATTAAGAAATTAATGCATGAATTAATGAATTAGTTAATGCCATTGTGTCTATTAAAGAGTTTGCAAATTATTGTCATGAACTGTCTCATGTTTCTAAAATATCTACTTGTATACTAGAGATTTCAGTAAGTTTTAAATGTTAGCAGGCTGCGTTCTCTTATTTTTCTCCATTCTTTATTTACTAATATGTATTATTTATCATTATTTTTCCCAGATAACTAACCATTTAATTTGCATTATTTAGCTGTGATGTTTCGGAGCTATTTATGACACAGCAGTGGAAGACTTTTCTTCCTGCTTGTACATTCTCAGATGTTAAGGTGCATGCACACACAATGATTTTTTGAACGATTATCGATAACAATATCGTTTATCATTCAATCGTTTAAAAAATTGTTCACTTTCTGAGTTAAAACGATGAACGATTATCGTTCATGCGCGTTCACGTTTGTAGTTTGTAGTTCAGTCAGACTGACCAACTCAACGATTTTCAGGAATATGCAAAAATCGTTTGTAGCTCAAAAAAATCCCTTGAAAAAATTAACGAAAATCGTTTACCGAAATCGTTCATTTACTAAATCGTTGTGTGTGTATGCAGCTTTAGAGTTCAGTACTGCAGGAGCTTTCCCAATGGGAATCGGTGGCTAATGAAGTAAGCATCACCTTTCAGAGTTTGATAATACCCCTTGTACACTAATGTTCTGGGTCTGACCTGGGATTTGGAACACGGGGGGTCATTCAGACCCGCTCGTGAGTGGCAGTACACTCGCAAGCCTGTCGATATTCCCCCACTGCGCATGCGCACGACGGAGGGAGCTCCGTCGTGCGCATGCGCGAAACTCGGCGAGCGACGGGCTCTCCATCGCTCCGGGTCTCGCACCAAAGGGGGCGTACTGTCGATGTTGATTGACAGCACGCCCCCTTTGGTGGGCGTGCCTGCCAGACGGAGGCGTTCCCATGGGAACGCCTACCGTCTCAAGCCGGCCCCACTGACATCACTAGTGATGTCAGTGGGAGTGAAAATCTAGTGATGTCAGTGGGAGCCAAAATCACTTCAGGGCTTGCGGCAGCGAGACCCTACCGCAGGGTCTCCATCGCAAGCCCGATGGTCGCGATGGTCCATCATCATGGACACCCGCTATAGCTGTGGGTGGTCACCCACAGCTATGCGAGCGTCCATGAGGACGCACCAAAAAAAGGTAGGAGGGCCCTGATTCAGAGCGAGCGCTCTGGTCAGAGCGTTCAGCTCTGAATCAGGCCCACGGTTCCAAATCAGGTCAGACCCAGAAAACACCCGTTTTACACCGCGGCGCTATTCCAGGTTTGGTGATGACATCATCTCCTTGCGTCGAAATGCAGCTCTCCCCTTGCTGCAAACGGGTCCCTGGTCAGATGACCCGGGTTACCCGTTTACAGTGAGCCGGGTGACGGGTCCTTCCCAGGAAAAACCCTGCTCGCTAGCAGGGTTGGCTTTCTGGGTGACTGGAGCCATTGCCACTGACCAAAATCTCGGGATTATCAGGTCAGTGAATAAGGGGTATAATTTAGGTGATTTCATCATACACATATAGTAGATATGTATGAGGACAGTGGAATCTGCCATAAACTATATAAACTTATGAGAAATCAGGGTTTTCTAAGTGATAAACTTAAACTTAAAATTCCCCTTTCTCCAGCGAAAAAAATATATAGGGTCAGATTATGATAAATAGGCTCTTAAAACAGAAGCTGACACACTGTAGTAATGGCTGGTGATGTGTTACTCTGTCACTGTATTGTACGAAACACATGTCCCTTAAATCTGCAGGAAAAAAAACTGATTAGTTCAATTGGAGAGATGTTTTTTATCCAGAAGTAAAAATTAATAACAATGTTTTTGAATCATTTATCATTTGAGGGATACTGTAGGAGGCTTATTTTAAGTAAATGGACATCGCAAAGAGTGAACTCATATTTGGTCATACATGTACAGGCATGTATCTACATCTGAATGACTCGGCTGTTTATTGCTGTGGCCAAGCTGCCGGATTGATTACCATTAGTTAGGTGAAGGCTGCATATGTGATCAGGGGGAGCCAGCTCCTCACCAAATTTACCATCCTCTTTTGGTCCATACATACTGAGATGTTATGCCAGCTAATTCTAAAGGGGACTAATTGGCCTTCACAATTAAAGTGTGATGGGCATCTTTTAAACAAGATTAGTTTTGTAGTTTTGTAGTGCGTGGAAGATTTTCAGCTGCACATTTACTGTAGATAATTGATAACTTTAGAGTTATAATGAATGTTTTAGATGTACAACTATTTAAAAACATAAAAACCATCAACCATGAACTTTCCATTCTTCATTAGAGGGTTTTAATTCATTGGACAGAAAAGTAGCTTATTAGACAGTTACTAAATTCTCCAGACAATGCAAATCCAAGGCTTTACTCTGTGCATACATTTGGGCGATCCTTCCATTTTAAATAATTAGAACTTTGCATCCTTTTGCTAAATATATTCACATCAATGCCACTTTATTTACAAAACATAAATAAATTGACAATGGAACATTGTCAGGTACATAACTCTATTGTTGTTGTATGTTAGAGTTCCGAAATGTGAAATATATAATAACTGGAGGTGAGTTTATCAGAAAGCACAAAAAAAGAAAAAAAAAGTGAAAAGTGATAGGATCAGTAGAAGTTCTAACACAAATACATTGCAGGCTGTATTGTTTTCTAGAAAATTACTTGTTTGGCACCTCTAGCAGACTGCACAGCATATTGGCCTAGTTGGACCAGGTAAGGTCTTATATTAAGCTTTCTGATGAAAAATGTAAAGTACAGACAGCATTGTTACACCATAAATATACACAAAATGTGTTTTTAATTAATCTCAAAGTTATATAAGTGCATGGGCTTGGGAGAGAGGATACAGGTTGACTGACAGATTTGTGGTATGTGGATTTAGAGAGGAGGGGGGATTTAGAGAGGAGGGGGCCCATGTGTGACCTCCATGGATTTAGAGAGGAGGGTGGATTTAGAGAGGAGGGGGCCCATGTGTGACCTCCATGTGGGCCCCTCCTATCTCTACTGCATAGTTATAAGCATAGTTTGGCATGCACATGTCTCAGGGAACATGCTGCATCTGCCATGTTCCTGGTGATTACAGTACTGTGAATACGCAAATTTCCAGGAAAATGGCAGCTGACATTTTCCCAATGATTTGTGCACCACTGATGCAGGACTCCAGAGAGGTAAGTATTCTAACAGGAACAGGGTGTACGCTGTGGACAAATTATAAATACGCCACTGTGTGCAAGCCAGTCTCTCAGGATAAGGTTTGTTTGGAATTCTATGATTTTCATGTCATGGAAAGGGGATGAATCTAGCTCTTTTGAGTTGGAGTCCCCTGTCCTCCCTCACTTGTTATGGTTGCTTGTTGACATGTGTGTTTGCTTTCGGTTGCGCTTTTCAAACTTTTTCAGGCTTTGTTGCTGAATGGGAAAGCATTGCCTTGTTGGTATAGGGAGAGAACTACTGCACTACCTTCATGATACTCCATTACATGAAGCATCTGTCCTTTACCAAGATGGCCACCGTTAAGTAGTCTGCGCATGTGCGGAGCTATCTTGGCACTGTGTATGAGCACCACAGTATTACACAAGCTGCTAAAAACCTGCAATACCGTCTGCATACATGGCCGGATGGTCCGCTGTATTCTCCACTCCAACTCCACTACTTGTATGTGTAACCGAGTTCAGCTGCACAAAATCTGTGCACTGCAATAAACCTAAGTTAAGTCTATCTGGCTGGTGTGTCTACAGTACATTTTGTTGGTGTTTGCTATTACTAACTGTGTATAGCACAAAATAGTACACACATAGCAACATGCTTCCATTTGCATCATCTATAATTGTAGAAATGTGAGGCACCTCCCCTTTGTAAGTAAGGCCAGTGGTCCTGCTCTTGAGAAAAGCTCTGGGTCTATCCGTGATGACTGTTCAGTCTGGCCCAGTAACAAATGGGTTTTCTCTCACAATCCAGCTCATGTGCCGTGCTGGTGGTCAGCAGTGCTATCCAAGCCAGCCTTTATTCTTTGATTTGTCATTTAAATAAATCAATAACCTTTAACCACCAAATACGAGTATGTGTTGTGTTATTATGTTAGTGTGGGGGGTCAGAGAAAGAGAGCGTCTGTTATTATTGTTACCTGGATTTAGAGATAACTGTTTAGAGCTCATCATATCTATGTATTTTGTAAACCATGCCCTGCACATCTTTTGCAGAGCTGAATAAAAACACAAATAAATATATTCTTCAGTCACATAGTATAACATTCTGGGGCTGATACTGAGGGGAACCTACTCCTGATTGCAGAGCATGTCTTGTGTGTTATCACACTGCGCATGGTCTAGACATCAGCGTATTCATTACTATTGGATCTCAATTTATGGCTGAAGAGGCCCAACTGTGCTGTAATGGTTTGTTCTCATGCAGGCAAACTCCAGTGAGAGTGTGTTGACGGAACCGTGGGCTATGCAGACTTGGAAGTGTGCACCGATGATGATGCCAATCATTAAAGCCTAGCATGCAGAGAGGTAGCATATAACTCTGCATATGGGCAAACAGGGACGACTTGGGACCCGTTCCAGTGGAATGGCCACATAAGGTAGCCACACAATAATGATCGCAATGGACCTGCACCCATGTTTTTTTATGTTTTATATAACACCTGCCAGCAGGACCGCTATGGGCTGGTTCATGGAGTGGGTGGATCATCCGCTGAAGCAGGCTGATATTGCTGCTTCCTGACAGGGACATGGCGGGAAGTTGGGACAGGTGCCAGCACAGTGATATGTTGTGCCAATTACCTTTAGCTCCTTTATTAAGGGCCCACAGCTAGCTAGGCTCTATATACAATGAGGAAGACACTGTGATTCCACCTGACCTGTGCTCCTCCTCACCTCTGTACCCAGTTCCTGTCTGAGCACCTCTGCCCCTGCCCAGCTCCATTTTCTTCACACTGTACATGTGCCAGTCACCAGTCTCAAGGTGCCCTTTGTATATGTCTCAATGTCCTTCCTCAGACCTCAGTGTGTATGTCTCGATGTACCCCTCACACCTCAGTGTGTATATATCTACATGTACCCCCATCCAAGTCCAGTGTGTATGGCTCCATGGTCCCCTCACCCCAAGCACCAGTGTGTACCTGGAACTGACAATCCACCTCTCTGGAACGAAGCTACTGTCTACATGCAGATAATGCTGGATACAATGGTACCCAGGAACAAAGAAGTTTTGACTGCTTCTCATGAGGTAGTGATGGTACAAACAAAATCCTAAAGGGACAAGATTATCCTTTGGAATATTCTCTAGTATTATATTTTCCAAACGTGCATCACATAAATGTGATTCTGTTATTATGTTGTCTGTCTGTATTGTTCTTTTTCCCTGAATCCTGCTGTCATCCTCCTGAAGTGTCCTTTGTTTTCTCCTTAATATGCTAAGGTAATGACTTCATTAAAAAAGGAATGTAAAAAACATGGTGGTGTCTTGTCCTTAATGCACAGTAATGTGAAATAGGGTGCTGGATTGATCAATACCTTTTATCATATTAGAATGAAATCTAATATCGCCCATGTGGGTCTACTCTAAACCAACTAAATATTCAATCAGACAAGCGCACAGGAATGAGGAGCAGGATTGCTGAGACGTGGGAGATTATATTTATGGTTTCCACTCTGCACCCATTCTGGAATGATCAAGCACTTGTGTGATAATTTGTAGCTAATTCATTGATTTCTCACAGGTTCACGGGACCTGTGGTGAGGAATGTAAATGGCATTATGGATACATTTTGTGTTTACTCTGAGCTTTTACACAATCTATTAGCTGGACATTATTTCAAGGGTTTACACCAGGAGCAATAGAAACATGGATTAATGCTGGTAACGTGCTTGCTGGAGATTATTAACATGCTACAGACAGTACAGCAGATCCTGGATTTAAAATAAAGCTCATGTAAATGATTAAACATTTTCTGCAATGCACAGTGTAATATGATAGCTCTAAATAAATTAAGGTTATTAATAATAGTAATAATAATAATAATAATAGCAATAATAATGCTAAAAAGAAGAAGATGATGAAAGAATCAAGTAACAGTACCTAACAAAATGTAATAAACGTCAATCTATGGCTAGGTATTTTGGTGGACAACGGAATAATGGGAATTACTGACTTTAATAGGAGTAAACATGTACTAAACCATAACAACCAATCAGCTTTGACGACCAAGAACAAGGTAAATTAATGAAAGCAAGTGTCTGATTTGTTTATGTTTTCTTGCACCATGCGCTTTGCAGCTGTGTAAATAGCCCTCTATGTATCTCTGTTTTGTATGTTATCTGTAAATCAAGGGGCACATAGTCACTCCCAAAATTTTCAAATGAAAACCTGGGATACACCTAGAGTACCTCTGGTTTATTCAGCCCAATTGTGATCTGTATAACCATGCACTATTTTATCATAGCTACATATCTTATCTCAGGGCTTCCCAACCACGGTCCTCAAGGCACACTAACAGTCCAGGTTTTAAGGGTCCCTGAAAAATGTAAAAGGGTCCCTGAAAAATAACCTGGGTCAAGTGACCCAGCAATCCAACCCAGGTAGCTACCAGGGTAGGACCCAGGATGGACCTGGGTAATGGTGCAGTGTAAACGGCGCAATCCGGGTTATCTGACCTGGGTCATGCCTAAAATGAGCTGATTGGTGGTTGTGGATTATTATTATTATTATTATCATTTATTTATATGGCGCCACAAGTGTTCCGCAGCGCCTTACAAAGTACATAGACAAAAAAGTAACCATTGACTTACAATACAATACAATACAATACAGGACATGGATAAACATTGCTATATTAGTGACATTAACGCCCGCATAAGCAGCCAAGTGTTAGTTGCCCTAGTGGCTAGTAAGAGATAAATTAAATTATTATGACCTCACAAGTTTAGCATGGCAGATCCAGGTTCAGTGTGAACGTGGCTGTCCTGAGAATAACCCAGATCGATGGTGCTGTGTAAACGTTGTCTGACCTGGGTTGGACCCATGTCTGAAAACCCAGGTCAGACCCGGGTTTTTGGTGTTAAAGAGGTATTAGAGTGCCTTGAGGGCCGAGGTTGGGAACCACTGCCTTATCTGATAGGCTGCACCCCATATCCCAGGACATTTAAAGTACTGACTTTGCTATCAACAGGTCCATAATTTGACCAGTTATGTCCCGTCTAAACTGAGACATTCCTGTGAAAACTGTGACTTTTGGATTATACATATACTAGCATACTAATATTGTGAAATGAAGCACATGCATTGAGCATATAAAGATTAATAACTTAATAATAAATTTTTTTTAAACTATATGTATATATATATTTTTTTTTTTTATGAGGTTACCAAAAGGTTAAGAACAGGGCAGACTACAGTAGATGGGCCAAGTGGTTCCTATCTGCTGTCAAATTCTATGTAACCCCCCCCCCCGTTGGCATTTGTGCTAATGTCAGCAATGAGGGGTTTAATGTAAGTGCAACTGGTATTGGCAACTGATATGGTACTATATATAGCTGTGTGAGGCAGGCAGGGTGGCAGTTGGCATTGTTGCTCCACTGTCAGGAGAGAGCGCCAGCGATCCGCGAGTGCTACCCACTGTAGTCATCTGTTTTTAAATTATTTTAGTAAATAAATTATTAATATACTCTTATGTATTATCTGGTTGATCTTTTGTTGCACTGTTGCATGATGATGATGACATTGGCTTTTTTCCTATACAAACAGGCGGCTTTCGGACCATGAATAACGAATACCGACTCAAGACACTGCATGGGCAATACAATTCTTTATTTAGCCATAGTAATTGATTGGCGCCCAATGTAGCAATTCAATTGTTTTTGGGTGCCCATTAATTATTGAGCTTGTTGCACCCTATTAGAACGAGTTTAACCACGTAAACAGCTTAACTAAGTCCTGGTTAGGGCGCCCAAACAGCAGTAAGGGCACCTAGACCAAATGAAGGTGCCAGCAGCTATCTCATCGGAATGGAGCAACTATTGAATTGCTCTGTCTGGCACAAATCACTGACAGCTGCTGGCACAAGCAATTGAATTCCCCCCTGCCTGTCCAGGGAGGATCAATTTATTTAGCGTTTCCCCATTGCAGAAAAATCATATAGGTAAGAAAAGGCTCATTCACATGGTATACAGTAAAAAAAACTTGGGCCAAGTGAGTGACACAGGAGCATATTTCCATATACACAGGTCTGCAAAATTTAAGGTATTGAAAGCTTTTATATTCTTAATTATATTCTTGTGTACATCAAGAAATAGTATATTAAAAAAATACCACACCACATTTATCTCTAAGGGTCTTACATATATTTTTAAGAAAAAAAGAAGTTTAATTGCTTTTGACATATTTATTGTGAAATACGAAGAAGTGTAGATGATATCACTGTTTTTGTCTTAATTACAAAAGCTTATAAGCTTTTTTGTGTCTCTGTGTATCATCCAGCAGTAGTCAGCCATCATGTTGATGTCCCAACGACCCTGGTATCTTCTTTCTACATCTTTAACGTCTTGGTGGAACCGTTCACTCTGTACTTCACTGTAGTCTCCTAGATTATTTGGGAAATGCTCAATATGGGAATTCAAAAAATGTACCTTTAAACTCATATTGCAGCCAAGGTTTCTGTAAGTATTAGGCATTTCCCTGACAATTTAATTGTAGTTTGGATCCTTGACTTTGCCTAAACATTTTGAAATCACTTGTACTGTATTAGTGGTGTGTATTGTATATGTACTGTGTGTGTATGTGTTGGTAGGCAGGGGTTAAAATGAGTCGGCACAGGGCAAAACTGTTGCATATGTTGTATTTGGTTCCACCTTCGTCAGCTCACCTTGTAGTTGTTGTGTGTGTGTGTGCAATGTTCCTTTAGACAGTATGGGGTTTAGGCCCTTTGTAAATTTCAGCTCCAGGACCATGTGGACATTAATCTGGCACTGGGCCGGGGGAAGTTTTATGACGAGAACTGAATTGCAACGTTCTACACTACCGATTGAATTAATTTAAGACAATGTTTTATAATAAATGTAGGCAGAATACATTTATTACTTTAAATAATCTGAAAAAAATTACTTATTCATAAATATACATTTTGCAGAAAAACATGTGATATGCAAAATCGGGAGTCATTTTCATGTTCAGAAGCCAAAAATCTATAAGTATCACATAAATTCGTTAAAAAAGCTTTTTCATCGCAGACCTGTGTTATCTGTTTTTAGATCCGATCATTATAATTTCTTATCATCGTCATTTGCAGCAATAAGAAATTTTACATCGTATGTATTATTAACCTTTGACCACCCATGTGCCGTAGACATTGCCAGGGTTGGTTCTGGAGGAACCTGTCGAAGCCGGATAATTGGCTGAGACAGAATCGGTTTAAAATTAAATCTGCACGACGCCATTTTGTGAATGGCAATGAGACGCCATTTTGCAACTGGCCGCCCAGCGCCATTTTAGCGAATCTCGCCCATTATAAGTACATATGG
Organism: Taudactylus pleione; assembly: GCA_031769625.1. Taxonomy (NCBI): domain Eukaryota; kingdom Metazoa; phylum Chordata; class Amphibia; order Anura; family Myobatrachidae; genus Taudactylus; species Taudactylus pleione. The sequence goes on along the minus strand of JAUIMM010000141.1, from coordinate 2,050,130 downwards.
TGATGCTATTATTTAGCGTTGTGCGATTCCCACGCAATAGAAAGATGTTAAAAGTCCTCATCATATAAATACAGACAGTCACTAAAATATATAAAATGATCAACCCTGCAAAACACGTACCATGGTGTTCTCCACAAACACGTAGTCGCACAATGCTAACTAGCGTCTTTTCTCAATACCCTAATACTTACACACTGCACACTTTTATAAAAAGGTTCCCTAGCATTAAAGTGTGATATTCAAGGTTTATTCAGTATTACTAATGTTGTGAAATAAATGTTATTTGGTATCTAAGGTTTAGTACATGGTAAGCGGACCATGTTTGATGTCGTTCTGATCCACAGTGTCTTTGCAGATTTCCAGTATCATCGGTGTGGAGATCGCAACATGTGTCTGCAAACTATGGACCATAGAGAGTTAAACATTAAAATGTACTCTGTAATGTAGCCAGCTTAGATTTATTATGCAGCTGGAAAATGGACACAAAAGAGCTGTTGGAGGCTGGATTGTGACCATACAAACTGACCTATGAACTATACTGTAACAGAAGAACCAGGAAGAAGAACCAATGGAATCATGCCAACCTGTTCTATTGTATTGCCTATCTCTGTAAGGGTATATATATGAGCTCTCTGAAACTGGATCTCAGTCTTTTTGCTTTGCTGTTGACGGTGGTTTCTTCTTTGATGCTGGGATCTGGATCCAGAGCACATGCATATGTAACGACTGTACCTTGGGTCTGTATAATTTATTTGCGCTAATTGTATTTAGATCACAGCATGTAACTATCTGTTTTTATGTTGAATAATAACTTTTTGTGCTTTGGAACCACAATCAAAGTCTGAAAGCAATTATTTCTTGTGCGATAAGGAATCGATAAGTAGGAATCGATAAACCCTTTTCCGGTAATTTTTTGCAGAATGTACTGTAGCCCAAGACCACATAAGCTAACGTCATTTCAGAACAAGCTGCCCGGGGCCAAATTCCGGAATGCTTGGCATGCCGGGAAACTGGTAAATCTGACAGCTTTGCAGCCCATAAAGAAACCTATGGGGGCCGTGGCTGCTGTTGGAAATTGAGGGACAGCATCAGATAACGGAGATATCTGCTGCAGTTCTTTCTTCATACATTCGGGGGAACCTTAATATATGCAGAACCCTTACCGGGGCTTCAGTCCTGGACCCCATTGGGCGACCTTGTCCACTAAACAACCTTTGACCGTTTCTTGTTTACTTTATTTTATACCCTGTCTTCCTGTCTAGGCATTCACTAGTTCTGGTGAAACCATGGGTGGTGGTGGGGTGACACTTTATTATTAATACTAATTATTATTATTAATAATAATAATAATAATACTGCCACAAAAATATTGGAATAGGCTAATCAGCCAGCGATGTGTGGGATTATTTTAAACACAATCAATTGCTGACAGCTGACAGGTCACACTTGCAGCAAAATCACAGCTAATTGTGACAATTTATAAGCCAACACAAATTTAGCAACTATTACATTCCCATCTTGGTCTTTTTAAGCAGCCAATAATGTTAAGTTGAATAATAAAGCATACAGTAGTTAACACAGCAACAAAACATTCTTTAAGAAAACACTACAGTAAATTTATGAAACTCCATAAAAGTAATTAGAGAGCCCAAAAAAAGCTGAACTACTGTATTAGTGAATGCCAAGTCTAAAATCTTCTGATATTGTGAATGCTCAGTGGCAGAACGACGTGTCATTGTTGAAGACGGTTATTGTTGATTTCAATTCAATTCATTGCAAACGTGCGGAATTTCTCAAATCAGTATTGAGAGTCAGACGCCGTACAGCAGCAAGCGGCATGGGAGAACAGAACACATACTGTAGAGAGAGTGCTCAGCGGAGCACAGATAAAGCCAGCAAGGACACAATGCAATTTAAAATTAATGTCAAAAATTCTGAACAAACAAAAGTAATAAAAGAGCCAAAAAAGCTTTTATTTAACAATATTCAGTGGCCTATTGTCACGGTAACACCATTCTGTAGTACTTGCTTTCGCTGTTTTATTGTGCATTTGGTGTCTGCTAATACACAAATATATTCAGTTGTGATTTGATTCATGTTGCTGTGACATTACAGTACACTTCTCTGTTGCTATTGAACAGGAGCATCTCAGGACAAGTATCAGTAGGGTCATGTAACATGAACATCTCGGCCATCCAACAAACACTCAATGTCCTGCTGACACAACAGCTCTTTCAAGCATTAAGAGAACACATAAAGGTCTGTAAAATCATTGTGAAGAATTTAATCAATTAGAATTAAATAGTCAACACAACATCCCATTCACCATTGCAAGAACAGCAGAGCCGTATCAGGGTGGCAGTGTGCCCTGTGCTGCACTGCTGCCTCTCCCCCTCCCCATGAGCGCATACCATTACCGTGAGGGGGTGGGTGGAGGGTGGGGATCTTTATCGGAGTTGCCCTGCGAGCAGCAGCAGTGCAGGTCACCGTCTCTTTATGTAGACCTCCGGAGCCAGGCAGTTTGCGGCCAGTGAACTTGGAAGATACCGCCCTGCGCAGAGGCACCGGCCGCAACGCTCTCCTCAGGGCCCTGAAGAAATGGCTCAGACATTGCACACTATTTACTGGCACAAAAGGAAAAATTACAAGTGCACAATTCAAACATTACTAATTACACATATAATACATTTTTGCAATAACATTTTGCAATAAATAGAGGTTTTAGCATAATCATGGCCAAGGTTATGGGCCTACCCACTACGTCAAAGCAACCTCTTAGGGTAGGTCCCTAACATACTAGGGTTAAAGTGCAGGGCATGGGACTCCCCCAAACCAGCCCAGCTGAGCCACCCCAGGGCATCACACTAGTGAGAAAGGTAAAGTGTAAAAGAGTGTTAAACAGACAGGAGCAGCTACTGCATATGTTAAAAGTGAGGTGAAAAATATATGTATGAAAATGTTACATTTATAATAAATAAACAATAAAATGCAAAAAAGGAAAAATGTGTGATATTGCGATGCCCTGAAACTGGCCAACCAAAGCAATCCAGGGGACCCACGCCCCAAAAATCACCCCATGGCTGCACTATATAAATTTATAGGATCCCTAGCTAAATTGTGGCTTGTTCAAAGATGCAGTCAAACATGACAAGATTCCTACTTAATACCAATGGGGGACTGGCGGGGAAGGGTGCTAGTTTAGGTTGAAGGAGTCTCATGCCTTCAGATGTGCATATGAGCAGACTAAACATATGGAGAAGGGCCTGTCATGATTCAGCCTGGGATGAGCTGTTACTTACCGCAGTGCTGGCTTACCCTGATTAGCAAGCACTTGTCTACACCTAGAAGCTGCTTGCTGCTAAGCACCGTTCCAGGCGCCACGCTGAATAACCTCCAGTGATAATCTCCAGTGATTTCTCCAGTACTAGTCTGCATGCTGATCTCCAGTGTTAACTACAGTACTATATGTGTGTTAACTTCTACTGTTATACTCCATTGCTATCCTGCATCTGGATCTCCTGTGTTATATTCCAGTGCTATCCTGCATCTGGTTATCCTGTGTTATATTCCAGTGCTATCCTGCATCTGGTTCTCCTGTGTTATACTCCAGTGTTATCCTGTATCTGGATCTCCTGTGTTACACTCCAGTGCTATCCTGCATCTGGATCTCCTGTGTCATAATCCAGTACTATCCTGCATCTGGATCTCCTGTATTATACTCCAGTGCTATCCTGCTTCTGGATCTCTAGTGTTATACTCTCAGTACAAACCTGTGTACTGATCATCAGTGATACTTCAGTACTAACCCGTGTACTAACCATTTGTGACCCCTCTGTACTCTCTGTGCAATAGCCTCTAATGACATTTTCCACGGTGATACTCTGTGCATTACCTCCAGTGACATTCTTCAGGGACACACTGCATATTTATCCCCACTAATGCGCATTGATCTCCAGTGACATTCTTCAGTGAATCCTCATATCTATCTCCAGCCATAGTTCTCTGTGTATCCATCTCCAGTGTGATGCTATTATGAGCATCATGCCTATCTCTCTATGATCCATAATTCGCAGACGTGTTTTGCGATCTCCTTGCTGATGGAACTGGAAATCTGCAAATAAACTGTGGTTCAGAATGGCACCAAACACGGTCTGTTTATCATGTACTAAACCTTAGATCTCAAATACAGTCATTTCATAACATAATTAATAATGAATATAACCTTGAATATTAACCTTAATGCTAGGGAACCTTTCTATGTAAGTTTGTGTAAGTGTAAGGATATTAAGAAAAGACGCTAGTTAGCGTTGTGTGTCTTCTACGTGTTTGTGGAGTGCACCGTGACACGTGTTTTGCAGGGTTGTTCATATTATATGTAGTAATAAATGTACGTATTAGTATAATGAGGACTTTTAACCTGGGGCAGTGGCAGATGCACGATGCTCATAATCATAACAGCATCGTGTACGGGGTATCGTACAGTCGCTACTATGCGTGTTGTGTTTTTATGTGTAGAGTGCTTTGCTAAACAGCGCAACTGTGTGTCTTGTATATTATATGTATAATTTAATGTGCGTATGGGGTATGGTGGGACTTTAAACAATATTCGGTAGCAATGTAATCGCACGATGCTAATAACAGCATCGCCATATGTACTGATATTGTGAGATTTGCTAAAAATGGCGTTGGGCGGCCATTCGCAAAATGGCGTCCTGTTGCCAGTCGCAAAATGGCGGTGTGCAGATTTTGATTTTAACAGATTTTGTCTCAGCCAATCTTCTGGCTTCTACAATTTATATGGTGCAGCCATGGGGTGATTTTTGGGGTGTGGGTCCCCTGGATTGCTTTGGTTGGGCTGCTTCAGTGCATCACAATATAACACATTTTTCCTTTTTTTTGTACTTTTAGCACCTTAATTGTTTATTTATTATATATGTAACATTTTCATACATCTATTTTTCACCTCACTTATAATATGCAGTAGCTGCTCCTATCTATCTAACACACTTTTACACTTCACCTTTCTCACTAGTGTGATGCCCTGTGATGGCTCAGCTGGGCTGGTTTGGGGGAGTCCTGCGCTCTGGACTTTAACCCCTGTATGTTAGGGACCTACCCTAAGAGGTTATCTTGACATGGTGCATAGGCCCATAACCATTGGCCATGCTAAAACCTCTATTGCTAAATTTTATTGCAAAAATGTATTATATACAGTATGTAATTAGTAATGTTGGAGATGGGCACTTGTACTTTTTCCTTTTGTGTCTGCAACGTTAGTTTCAACAGGTAGCACCTCCCATTATTTATATTCAGGATGTGCAGTCTACGGCCCTTCTCCATATACACGTTTTACAGGTTCTGGTTCCATGAATGCTTGTTTTAGAATGCCCAGTGCTAAACGAGTATTATAGGATCAGAAGATAAGCACTGAGGCTTAAGAAGATCCAACTGAGCCTGACACTGTAGAGCGGATTGTACCTTCTTATCCTATTTCTCAGTCGTTCAAAGATCCAAGAATGACTAGTTATGCTGATTTAGAAAAGTGGATGCTTTTTGTTTTTATTATTTATATTATTATTATAATTATTAATAATTATAATATGCTTAATGTATTTAGTGCCGTACATTGAAGTGATCACCATAATCAATTTTCACCGAATTACAGTAAATAGAATGTAAATGTCCTGTCCAAATGAGCTTACAATCTAGCTGTTGGTAGGGAACGTGTGTGACTATTATAAATCAAAAGCATTATCGGTTACTAATAATGAAGCAGTCTCTTGCCTGCATGCCTGTGCAGCTATTGGTGGTGTGCTATGCTATCACTTTATGAGGGACAGTGCCAGCTGGAGACTTCAAGCATGAACTAGTCATTGTAAAAATCTTAATAAAGTCATCTACCACTGGCACCATAACTGTCCATCATCATGCATATTAACTGAACCTACTCCCTCTTCTGGTTCTAGAGAAGGCTTCTGTGCTGCTCAGGCACTCTTCTGGTTTTATCTCAGCTTGTGTAAAACAAATGCGCACTGAGAGGTGGGGTCTAATGTGCCGGGTGGAGCTGCTAAACAAATAGGTCGGCCCAACCAATATTTTGACAGAATAAGGTATAAAGTGCTTAAACCCTTATGTGCTGTGGAGTATGTTATAGGCGTCAATAGATGGAGATCAGTGTATAAGACTTTACTGTTCATTATATCACAGCAATACACATGAAAAAGTGTCACAGCATTATACAAAAAAACTTGTTAAAGTACAGATGTCACAATATAAATCACATGAACAATTGACTAATGGAGCTTTATAAAAAGGTGATGTCTGTGTGCATTGATGTGGGTAGGTGAAGATAAAGGGGTCTGTGTATTAAGCCTTGGAGAGAGACAAAGTGGATGGAGATAAAGTACCAACCAATCAGCTCCTAACTGCCACTTTACAGGCTGTGTTTGAAAAATGGCAGCAGCTCATTGGTTGGTACTTTATCTCCATCCACTTTATCTTTCTCCAAGGCTTAGTACATAGACCCCTAAGTCTCTGCACTAAGTTCTGCAATTGGACGTTTGTGTATGCCCTTGGTTGGTGCTGTTAGCACCAATTTCAAATTTAGTGCACAATACACATGCAGTTGTGGAATAAGTATATAGCACTGGCAACTTCAAATGTCAGAGGGTGTTCTATCAGACAGCAACACCCTGACTTTCTGTTGTGTGCAGTCTTACCACTTGTTGACTCTTTCCTGGTGGGTCCTGGACTCTATTTTGAGTATGGTGATCAGATGGAGTCCTTATGGGAGGTGACACTGAGAAACAGCCACTTGTTGTCTTGATGAGGACTTACAGTGGGGCATCTATCCGGTCTGGTGTGGTCCTCCTCAATTAGGACTACTTACCCAGCAAGGAGTCCTAATTAAGGAGGACCATACCATACTTTAAAGATGCCCCACTGTGAGTCATCATCAAGACAACAAATGGCTGTATCTCAGTGTCACCTCCCATGAGGACTCCATCTGGGCACCATTCCCATTGTCTTCACAAATTTGAAACTGTTGTACAGTACATCTGTGAAAAGGTGATTAAGTGGGAGGTAGGATGCAGAGCTGACCTAAAGCCATCCTATGCTAGAGCTTCAGGAGGTGACTATGGAAAGGATAGTTAGGCTGACTATGATAATGCTTGTGTTGAACAAGTTGATGAAGACAATGTTGCTTGTATTGAAGTAAAGCAGCCACAAATACTATACCACCTAATGCCTTAGATAAGCTAATTGTCATATATATTAGCAGAGTATAGCAGAGTACGCCTGGGCACGTAATCTATTGGCAGAGTGACCAGGGAAGGACACTAGGGGCTGTAACTTGAAAGATTGTATGATGTAAATATATGTACACTGGGCCCTGGGTATACAGGATGTTATATGAATTGCATAGCAGAGCTGCTGGTGTAGGTTAGTCCACACGTGGTACAGTTTAACCAGACTTCATGTTTCTTTAACCAGGTAGAACAACAAGGTATCATAGAGACACAGAGATGAACAGGTACAATAACAATAATTGGAGCAAAAAATTTATTGCTGGGCATTACAGTACCCTGGGTGGCAGAATGGTGTATGCTACAGTAGTTAGTGGCACTATGGGCTCAATTCAGCCCCGCTCGCTATATGCGTTAGCACACAGAGAAAGTATGCAGATCCGCGACCGCACAGCAAGGCAATAGCACGCCCACTATGTCTTAGCGTGCGATCGCTCTGTGTATGCAGACGCTCACCAGCCTGTCTTAAGATGCCCACTTATGCACGTCATGTCCAGGAAGTGTATGCAACCATTGGTAACATCGAATACCATCAGAAGTGATCGCAGCACTTGTTTGTTGACCATACCATGATGGCAGTCCATGAGGCCACAGCCCTTTTTTGGCTCATGTTTTACAGGTATGTCCCTATTTAAAAAATAGGGGGGTTGCCAATACTTTTTTTTGTTATTAAGATGGCCTAATATTTATATATTTATCATCTATTATATTGAATGTATGAAACTTCTCTGCATAAAGCTTAAATATTTTGATTAGCCAAGTTTCCACACATACATGGATTTACACATACAATATACTTTCTACTTTGTAAAAATTAGAGGTCCATGTAGGAGCTGCTAAATATGGCTCATAAAATGTTTGCATTCAGCAACTGCATGCAGAACACTGCAACAGCTGCAGCACAAATAATGGCCCCCATTTATCAATGATAATAAACACCAATGACATTTTTAATTTAGTAGCACTAGAATACAAACCAAAAATTTACTGGTAATTAACAATACTTACCCTTCCAGCGAGGTCCTGTGAAGTCCAGCGAAGTCCTCGTCCAGCGACGGGGCTCTGGTGTTATGCGTCTGTGCATGTGCACTATCTACCTCTCTACAACAAAGACTATCGACAATTTCTACATTCACTTCTCCTAAGACTGCTGCATTACACCTAAACCAGATTCTAGAAAAAGCCCTTGATGAAGTTGCTTCAGCTACCCATCACACACAACTTAGACTTAGACGTCAACCGTGGCATTCTAACTCAACAAGGCATCTACAAAAACTCTCACATAAAGTAGAATGTCAATGGCGAAAGTCTCGTACTCCAAGTAACTTCCTCACATATAAGACTATCTACAACTCTTATCGTACTGCTCTGGACACTGCCAAACAAACATATTTCCAATTTCTAAACTCTGCTCAAGCCTCTAACCCCAAGTAACTTTTTAATACATTTAAACTGCTTCTTTCCCATCCCTCACCCAAGCCACCTGCTACTATCTGTTCACAATATTTTGCTTCCTATTTCAAGGACAAGATTGATAAGATCCAAAATGAAATGGTATGCTCTTCCTCAGCTAATGACCTGCTCAATTCCCTACCTGAACCCTCTGGCACATTCTCTTCGTTTGACCCCACACTACACTCTACTCATCCTCCTACTCTATTACCTCTCCTCTAGATCCTATACCCTCACAAATCAGTAAAGCTCTGTCTCCAGTGCTCATCCCAACCATAACTAACATCTGTAATCTCTCTGTCTCTACTGGCATCTTTCCATCACTGTTCAAATATGCAATGATTACTGCCATTCTGAAAAAACTAAATTCTGACCCGAACACTCTTTCAAATTACCATCCTATCTTCCAGCTCCCATGCCTCTTGTCCACACCCGCCTCACACACTTTCTTAACTCACACAACTTATTGGACCAACTTCAGTCTGGCTTTTGTTCCCAACACTCCACAGAGACAGCACTGACTAAGGTAGTAAATGATTTGGTCACTGCCAAGGCTAAAGGTCATTACTCACTCCTAACTCTCTGCTGCTTTTGACACTGTTGACAACTCTCCTCTCAAACAAACACTACAATCCCTAGGTCTGTAGGACAAAGCTCTTTCTTGGTCCTCTTCCTACCTATCTGATCGCTCTTTTACAGTTCGTTTTTCTGATTCTGCCTCCTCATCGCTACCTCTATCAGTTGGAGTACTGCAAGGCTCTGTCTTAGGTCATCTGCTATTCTCAATCTATACCTCTTCTCTTGGCAAACTAATCTGCTTTTGGATTTCAGTACCATCTCTATGCGGATGATACTCAAATCTACCTATCCTCCCCAGATTTATCACCATCTGTATTGGTCCATGTCACTGAATGTCTTTCTGCGATTTCATCTTGGATGTCATCCCGCCACCTGAAACATAATATTTCTAAAACAGAATTAATTATATTTCCACCAGCCAATAACAGTTACCAACCTGATCTCTCAATCTCTGTTGATAACTCGACAATCCACCCTGCACCACAAGCTCGCTGCCTAGGTGTCATACTTGACTTTGAACTGTCCTTTGTTTCCCACATTCAATCTGTCTCAAAATCATGTTACATACATCTAAAAAACATATCCAAAATTCGACCATATCTCACACAAGACACTGCTAAAACTCGAATCCATGCACTCATTATTTCCCTCATTGACTTTTGTAATAGTCTCCTTACTGGCCTTCCCAAAAACAGGCTATCGCCATTACAATCCATTATAAATGCAGCTGCGAGGCTCATCTTTCTTGCCAAATGTTCATCGTCTGCTGCACCACTCTGTCAGTCCCTCCACTGGCTGCCGGTTTTCTACCGTATTCAATATAAAATACTTTTACTTACACATAAGGCTATTAACCAAACCACACCAACATACATCTCTTCACTCATTTCAAATTATCTCCCAACCCGACCTCTCCGCTCAGCACAAGATCTGCGTCTCTCTCATCCCCACGCATTACTTTCTCCCACTCACGGTTACAGGACTTTCTTCGGGCTGCGCCCACTCTATGGAATGCCTTACCATGCACAATAAGACTCTCCTCTAGTCTCCAATCCTTCAAGCATTCCATGAAAACTCACCTCTTCAGGCAAGCTTATCAGATTCCAGAAACGCCCACATAACCTTCATAGCTTCCATATCTAATTACATCCCCTTTCACAGTCCACACATAACCTCATACATTGTCTTTATTTCAAATCCTCCTGATATTTGGCCAACATACCTGTGTGACTGGATCATGCAGCCCACCAAGAAACTCTCCATTCTGGCTGGACCAAAATTGCAATATATAGCACCTATCCTTGTGTATCAATGCCTATTTTCCTATAGATTGTAAACTTACGAGCAGGGCTTTCCTACCTATATATCTGTGTTACTACCCAGTTTTGTTCTATTCATGTTTCCAATTGTAAAGCACAATGGAATATGCTGCACTATATAAGAAACTGTTAATAAATGAAATAAATAAAAATTACATGGGGACGCGGCAGTGCCTGGGAGGCTTAGCTGAAGCCAAAAAGGCATAGCTGGATCTCCATTGCAAGCAATGGGTGCCGCATCACTCTCCCCATCTAGAAGATGGTGAAAGCAATGCTTGACAAACAGCGGTAATATTAGATTACTGCTGTTTGTTAAATCCAGAAACCTGGCATAACCCCTTTAGCTAGAGTAGAAACAAACCATCTAGAGCTGCACAGTAAGCCATGAGATAGAGAGAGCAGGGACCTGGAGAATCCTTTCAGTTTTCTGCAACCTGCTTAATCCTTCTGTAACAAGTGAAGTGAGGTCAACCACTGACAGCTTCAGACAAGTCATTGCACTTATTACACTAGTGTATAAGCAGCTGGAGAAGCTGAAGAAGTCTATGAAATAAGTGATTCTACTGCTAAATATGTTGGCCAAGTGATTTATTGGCTTCAGTCCGGCCCAAGGCTTTACAGCATATTGAAATCTGCTCGCTGCCTTTTGGCATCCAGGTTTAATTACTGTATGTAAAGTTCTAACAGACAAACATGTAGAGAAATACAAATAGCTAATTGAGAACAAGTTTTTGTCAGCCCCTGTAGCACATTAAACAATTCTGTACCACACATCCTCATGAATAGACCCCTGAAACACACTTGGGGCAGACGCAGAGTGCGAACTATGCAAGTTTGCATAGCGTAATTTACGTAACTTTGCCCACGCCCAGAAAACCAACTGTATGATTATACAACTATGCAAACCTGCTAGATTCTGACCCCTATGACCGCTTGCAACTAGAGAGGCAAACCGGGAGGGAAGGAGCGGACTAGCAGATGCAGACCGGCACACAGACCCACATATAGGCCTATCCAAGCAGTATTGTTTGCGGATGCCGATTGCTGATAGAAATGCATGATGATGATGATTGAAAACACTAAAGTAGTGGTTCCCAAACTGTGCGCCGTGGCATCCTGGGGTGCCTCGGGACACTTTCAGGGGTGCCTCAGGTTGGTGGTCCAGCACCAAATCAAATTCTTTACGGTCAATGTAATTTAAATATGTGGACAAACAGAAGCGCAAACCTGTAACCACCATATAACGACCCACAGCTATAGCGAGCGGCCAAAAAGATAGTCGCGATGGTCAATACCATCCCGACCATCGGGCTTGCGACGAGACCCTTGTGGTAGAGTCTCGTTGCTGCAAGCCCTGGAGGGCTTTCGGCTCTATCAAAGCTGAGAGCACTCCCACTGACATCACTTGTGATGTCAGTGGGGCCGGCCCCAGACGGTAGGTGTTCCTCTGTCTGGGCAGCCACGCCCCTGGCACGCCCACCTTTGTAGCGAGACCCAGGACGATGGCTTGGCCGTCGCTATCCGGGTCTCGCGCATGCGCACGACGGAGCCCCAGCTCCTTCGTGCGCATGCGCACTGGGCCAACATCGACCTGCTGGCGAGCGCTCAGCGCTCGCAAGCAGGGCTGAATCAGGCCCTGAGATTGTATATATATTTCACAAGCAAGAAACCTGGATGTAATGTCGGGTACACACTAGACGATATGCTGCCTGATCCGGCGGATCAGATGACATATTGGGCACATCGGCCAGTGTGTACCCGCTATGTCATTGACAATGCGCGCTTCCGCCGAATGCGCATGGCCCCCGCCGTTGCTCCATTGCTGCCAGCATAGGCAAGTGCGTATGCACTTACCGATGCCGGCATCCCCCGCCGAGTCCCGCTACTCGGACTATTTAACTGGCAAAATTGTAAGTAACCGTTACATCAGACTACTGTACTGTACCCAAAATATTAGACATTTTTTTATTATTAAAAAATATTGATCAAAATAAACTATGACTGAATAATATGCCAAGAGATTAAGGGGCCTATTATTTATCAGGGTTGATTTGCCCCCAATAATTATCAACTCTCAACAAGCTACAGCAGTGGATACTAAAATATTAAAATACTGGAGCAATTCCATATTGCTGAGGTGCTGGGGATGGCTGTTCCGAAAAGCAGCCATCTACGTGACACTTACCATGGAGGATTCTGCCGCTAATAAGTTAAGATGTGCGCAGACCCCCGTGTTCTGTTTTTGGCAAAACCACCCTCAAGTCTTTTGGTTTGGTTTTGGTTTTCTTTAAAAATTGTTAAAAACAGCTAAAATCATGTAACTTGGACCTGTTTTTGTTCCTATGGTATTATTAACATAAAAAAAACATTTATTTCCAGTCATTTCCAGTCAATTTTGACCACCACACAGCACCAGAAATCACAAGGGAGGGACTTAAATGCTCAATCAAAATGCGCGAGATCTGGGTTTTAGATCCGAGTTTCGAACTTGTGAGAAGATCCGAGTCAGGACTATGGGGGTCATTCAGACCCGGTCGCAAGCGGTGAGCACTCTCAACCAGTTCGATGTTTCTCCACTGGGCATGCGTACATCGGAGCCGGCTCCGACGTGCGCATGCGCGAGACCCGCTAGCGACGGGCGCTCCGTCGCTACGGGTCTCGCACCAAAGGGGACGAGCTGTCGATGGTGAGTGACAGCTCGCCCCATTTGGGAGGCAGGCAAGGGGCGTGGCCGGCCAAATGGAGGAATGCTTGCCGTTTGGGGGCGGCCCTCAGACATCATGATGTCAGTGGGGAGCTTCCTCCTCGATCAGAGTAGGAAGCTCCCTGGGGCTTGCGGTTGATGAGACCCAACCTTAGGGTCTTGTCGCAAGACCCAATGGTGCGATGCTCTTGACCATCACGACCATCCCCCTGGTCGATTGCAAGAGCTGTGGGTGGTAACCCACAGCCTAGCGATCGACCAGGATGCGGCACTTAAAAAAGTAACCGGCTGCCCTCATTCAGAGCGATTGCTTGCAGCAAGCGATCGACTCTGAATGAGGTCCTATGTTCTACTCTAAACCCCAAAGTGATACGAGCCAGGAATCGGTTTGATTTACAACCCCAAAGTACAGGTATGTTTGGTTTTCAGCAAAACCTGAACCGCTTTTCTCTACCAATAATAAGCAATGAGTGTTTGTGCACATGCGTGAACTGAAGTCAAATATGCGCACTACTGGAGAGGACTCAGGGCCAGAGAGGGTGGAGGTATCCTCTTCGTAATATGGACCACCTTCTTTTAGGAAGGAGTGGGGCTTTGGGAACCAACAACATCTGAAGATGGCATAGGTTCCAGCTGCAAAACTTTCAGTGTTCAGAGATTGCTGAATACTAGGTGGTGCCAGGGGTGCCGTTGCCACCCAACATCATTAACAAATGATCACTGGTCTTCTGTTTGCTCTGCGCAGTGTGCCACAGACAGCTGTCATTAGTAAATGATCCCTGGTCTCCTTCTGTCTCCTCTGCTCTTATCAGTGTCCTCCATTGATTGGTAATGTGCATCAGGCTTCTTATATGTCCCTTTATATCAGAAACATTTAAAATTAGAGAGACTAATTTTTTTTTTCTAATATATCTCTTCTCCCACAATACCCACCACATATCAATCACCACTCACTAATTCCCATATGTCAACCTTGCAGGAAAAGAGTGTAAGCACCACATCAACCACAATGCTCTATGCGCAAGATAATTTGCATATATGCAAATTATCTTGCCCACAATGCACCTTGTTTGTTATTGATGCCAACTTTTCCTGTGTTGTTGACATATAGAAATGAATAAACAGTGCTTGCATGTAGTAAGTGTTATAACTGAAAAAATATAAAAATATATATATTAAAAAAAAGTATATATATATATATATTGTCTTCCTATTTCTACAGGCATGTAAGTTGAACTACCCAGAGTGTAAGTACTGATAAATTAGTATGGGGAATTGACCATGATCTTTATAGATTGTGGATATTCAGGTGTCAGGATTAAGATATAATCCTTATGGGCTGTTTTTATTATTGTGTGTGAGATAGCAATGGACCCATGTGGGTGGTTTTGCCAGTGAATTATATGGCAGAGTTAAAAAAGCATATTTCAGTGTACAGTCCAATTTGAATATATATAAATTATTTTACCCATAATGCATGTATATTTTTGATGCTATGTTTTCAAGCTTTTCCTGTGTATTTTGGCATTAGTAAATAGTGGTTTGCAATAGAGTAAGTTCTGTAAAATATACATATATTAAAAAGAGAAAAAAAAATATTCTCCCTATTTCTACAGGTGTCTGAATTAAACTACCCCCAGTGTGTGTTATTTTACTTTTCAAGTAGAAGCAGTCATTGGAGGGGGGCGCCAGTCCCTTAGTTTGCCAGGGGCGCTTGGACCCCAAGATACACCCCTGATTGGGACTATTACAAAAACATACAGTACATAAACTAGTGTTTCCATATTTGTAATGGGCTCATTGGTGTTCCTGAATAGGCCCCTTCGTGAGAATCTGTAATAGCTGATTCCAGTGGGCATGAGTTTGTATTGAAAGATAGTTTTGACAGTGCTGAGAAATACATGCCTCGCTCTGCTCAAAGCACGTGCAGAGCCAAAATACACATTATACACTTCGCAAGTGGACTTGCATTCTACACTGCATCAACCCCTATTTGTACTGACCAGTTTTGCACAGTGGTAAGTGAGCCTTAGGGGTATCTTTACTAAAGGTCGATTTTCATCGATTTAAAGTAGAAAAAAAATCAATATAAAATTGACCTTTAGTAAATACAGTATACCCTTTAGAGTGTCAGAAAAGAGAGAGTACTGCAATGCCATGGAAATGGTTTTGCTTTGAAAGAATAAGAACACTGGCCTGATTCAGACCCGCTCGGAAGTGCTATGCGCTCGCAAGCGGGTCGATTGTTGGACAGTGCGTACGCGCGGTGTGCGCACAGCGAGTGCGCGAGCCCCGAAGCGAGCGAGAAATCACTCGCTCCAGCGCTCGCATCCAAAAGGGGCGGCTGTCGGTGTTGATCGACAGCTCGTCCTGTTTGGTAGGTGGGTCGGGGGGGGGGGGGGGCTTGCCAAACGTAGTCGTTCCCGAAGGCACACCTGCTGTTTGGGGGCAGCCCCACTGACATCACGAGTGATGTCAGTGGTGAGCTTCCAGCTCTATTAGAGCCAGAAGCTCACTGGGGCTTGTGGGAACGAGACCGTACCACAAGGGTCTTGTCGCAAACCCGATGGTCGCGACCATCGCAACCATCACCTGGCCGCTCGTAAAAGCTGTAGGTGGTCACCCACAGCTATGCGAACGTCCAGGAGGCCAGATTTAAAAAACATTAATCAGCTCTGAATCAGGCCCACTGTTCAATGTATTAACATTGTGTACCTTATTAGAACATGGATTATTGCATTATACCGATGTAATAATGTAGCATTGAAGCAATGTAGTGGTAAGCAATTTTGCATATCACATTTAGTTTTCTACAGCATGCCTCAAACAGAGCGTAATAGAGTACAAAATAAAAATAAGAATATTTCTCATACGAGGAGCAAAACACCATTTAACTTTATTGCTTGGCTCTTTTACAGAATAATATATTCCACTTTTTGATGAATCAACAATGCTTAATGTTAATGGCATTTATTCCACTCCAGAGTAAAAGCCTGGTGATATAATTAATGCCATCCTACGTGTAATACCATTAGCTCTAAAAAACAAACAAATATATCTAAATGATATTTTTTGAACATACCACAACAAATAATTTAGTCTCTGCTCCCTTGTATCAGTCACAAACCATCTCCCACTCAGCCCGTGTAATTATTCAGCATTTTCTACCTTTGTTGTGCAAGTCTTAATTTTTCTCATTCTACATAAAGAAGTCTGCTCATTTGGATACACCTCGGAGACCCAGAGCAACATTTCCAATTAACGTTTCATGAGCAGAAAGATTTATTCCCAGTCAATCCGGGGCAGGTTGGGGCATGAGAGAAGTTACGGCAAGAAGTCCTTGCAGGGTAAACATGATGGAAACGTGGATGAGATCAGAACTCATTTAGAATGCAAATGAAGGGAGCTTATATCAAGATAATGCTTTTCCCTTGCACCTTCCACAGAGGTGTACATGACTAATTACTCTGTGACACAGTGCTACCTTTTTAATTAGATTTAGGTACTGTATTGTAGATTCAACTCCATTGATTAAAGAGATTTCAAAATATATGACTAATTCTAAAGCCTAGCACCCAATATATAGAACATGCAATAAACTTACAGCAGCCACGCTTGCATGTTTCCTGCCATTAATAGTAATCGAGTCAGAATTTAACTGCTTGTGCAACTTAATTTGCTCATGAGAATTTTCAACACATAATCAAACAATAGGCTGATCAGGCTGCAGCCTAGGGCACCATGGACATGGGGGAAGCCAATGACTCAGTAGTCTGGCAGTGAAATCATCAAAAGGCGCCAGTTGCCTAGCATCTTATGAGTGAGCTGTCAGTCCTGATGTTTTCGTCTAAGAGTAGAAGCCCTTGAAGACTCCATGGTGGCCTGCTGGACCAGTCTCCCCTGCTGACATCTGTAGAGCTGGATGGAAGAAGGTGAGTGGTGGTGGTGGTGGGCTTTTGATGTGATTGGGGTACATCTGCTGCTGCCCTGATTCTGATGGAACAGTCCCAATTTTGGGTGTCTGTTCCACCCAGTGAGTATTTTGTCCCGACAAAAGGGACATTTGGGAGATGTGTTCTATGTCCCACTGCTATGCTCTAGAAGGTAGAGCTGTATACACCTTGTAATTGAAGAAGATAGGAACATACTTTCCCACTCTCCTGGAAATTCTTTGAGACTCATGATTTTATGGGAGAGTCTTCCTCTTCAGTTAAAGAGGGTAAATCCGCTGCGAGCCACTGGCCGCAACCATTTCCCATTATAATTACGGCCCCAGGGATGCATACCTGGGAAACACGATAAATGTCATGGGGGTGGGTCACAATGATGCAAATTGCATCACTCCAACCCTGACCCACCCACCTGAACCTGCCTGAATTTTTTTTTTACACTACATTTTTTATTTAAAGGGGGAAGGTGGAGGTGGGGACCAGAAAATTTGTATTGTAGTGGGATGTTGGTTTAGAAGGCAGGCGCATTGTGGCAAAGGTGCAGTGTGGTGCAAGGCTGTGGTACAAAGTGTGGTGAAAGCAGGTGTAGTGTGGTGCAAGGCTCTGGTACAAAGTGTGGTGAAGGCAGGTGCAGTGTGGTGCAGGTGCAGTGTGGTGCAAGGCTTTGGTACAAAGTGTGGTGAAGGCAGGTGCAGTGTGGCGCAGGTGCAGTGTGGTGCAAGGCTTTGGTACAAAGTGTGGTGAAGGCAGGTGTAGTGTTGCGCAGGTGCAGTGTGGTGCAAGGCTTGGTACAAAGTATGGTGAAAGCAGGTGCAGTGTGGTGCAAGGCTTAGTACAAAGTGTGGTGAAGGCAGGTGCAGTGTGGTGCAGGTGCAGTGTGGTGCAAGGCTTGGTACAATGGACCTCATTCAGAGTCGGTCAAAGCGGCCGCACGGTCGTATGGAAAAAGGGGCCAGATATGCAAATGATTTCCTCGAAAGTTGCGTCCCTAAGTGCAGATCGGTAGTTGGCCGACCAAGGGGAGGAAGCGGTCGGAAGACAAAAAAATACGCCCCCTTCTCGTACGCATTGCACGTTATCTCCGGGCATATAAGGATTAATCGAGACCATCGGGAACCATCGGAACTGGTCGTAGAGCTTAAGGTTGACCATACCCTCTCTTAAGCTCTACGATCATGTCAGTGTAAAAACCTCACATGTCACATGTGCCATGACGCTACTTTGTTAATTATGCACTCCCATAATCCGTATGCACTCCCATAAAACGCCGTTCGCATAATGAGGCACGCCTGCATTCGGATCTCCACTCCCCCGTTTTCAAGCACCTTCCCCTGTTACCACCCACAAACACCTCCATCTGTCACTCAAACTTCCGACCTGGCTGTGTTCAAGGAGAGAGAAATTTCTGATCGTAGCGGCTAATTTGCGCACGCGCATTGCAAACTTTATGCATGCGCAGTATAGCGAACATCGGTGGCGTACGACCGTGCGGCCGCTACGACCGACTCTGAATGAGGTCCAAAGTGTGGTGAAAGCAGGTGCAGTGTGGCACAGGTGCAGTGTGGTGCAAGACTTTGGTACAAAGTGTGGTGAAAGCAGGTGCAGTGTGGTGCAAGGCTTTGGTACAAAGTGTGGTGAAAGCAGGTGCAGTGTGGTGCAAGGCTTTGGTACAAAGTGTGGTGAAAGCAGGTGCAGTGTGGTGCAAGGCTTTGGTACAAAGTGTGGTGAAAGCAGGTGCAGTGTGGTGCAAGGCTTGGTACAAAGTATGGTGAAAGCAGGTGCAGTGTGGTGCAAGGCTTGGTACAAAGTGTGGTGAAAGAAGGTGCAGTGTGGTGCAAGGCTTTGGCACAAAGTGTGGTGAAAGCAAGTGCAGTGTGGTGAAAGCAGGTGCAGTGTGGCGCAGGTGCAGTGTGGGGCAAGGCTTTGGCACAAAGTGTGGTGAATGCAGGTGCAGTGTGGTGCAATCACTGGCCCGGTCTACAGATGTCGGGCCTGGAAGGGACATGGGTAATAGACAGGCAGCCTGCCTATCTTTCCAGAGTGTCCTGTAGAGCTTATAGCCACTGGAATGACTTGCTTCCCATCCAAAGCAAGGAGATCATGTGTCAAAAGGAGACTTTACATATTAGTGTACTGCTACATGCCTTGTTATGTGGTTGTCTCTACTAGTCACACAGACCTGGTTAAGCATAATGGTTTAATATAATAATCTGCATACTTACGCAACTTGTTTACTAGGTTTAGATAACTCGTAGTTGCAAAAGAAATACAAGTCCTATCATGTGTTCTTAGATTTCCTTCCTCACAAATTTACATGGGCTCCCTTCCTTATGGGATGTGCATTATTTAGCTCAATAACAGTGTGTTGTCACCTATTTGGGCTACAGATGGGATGAGAGAACAAAATACACAAAAAGGGAGTAAGAAAAGGATGGAAATACATAAACACAATATGGGAGGGGGAGGGGGGACAAATGAGGACAGTCAGACAGAGAGAAACCCCAACTAGATGCGCACTTAAAACATACATACACATATGCAAATTGGGGAGGCTGAGGCTGAGGCACAAAGAGGGAGATAGATACACATATTAAACAATTCTACCTCTATTAAAAGCAGGAAAGGATGAAAATCATCTCTGTACAGTCTCTAATCCGTGTCCATGGTCTGCCCAGCTGAATAGAGACACCTGCAGCTTCACTTACATTGTAACAGTCAGTGTGGTCAAGAGTTAGCTTAAACATCAGGTGCTTAATTACTAATCACTCTACTTATGCTGTTGCAAGGTAACCAACAGTCTACTACAGTAACCTTAAAGTGCCACTTACCCGGATAGTTATGAAGGGTGCGGTATAGTGGACATAAACTGCCCTTCCTATGACAGGCAATAGGCAGCACAGGGACCACTGTTTACTGGATTTTACTGGCCCTCATGAACAGTTATATTAGTAGTTGTATATATAATGTGTTGAGACTAGATATATCCATGTAATCACCATTGAATGCTGCCTGTATATTCATTCCTATAAATAAGCCTATTACTGAAAACATATAGACAGAGGCCCTGATTCAGAGACGGACGCTCTGAAAGAGCGCTCGCTCTGAATCTGGGCGGTTTTTTTTTGTGTGCGGCCTCCTGGCCGCTTGCATAGCTGTGGGTGACCACCCACAGCTATAGCGAGCGGCCAGGATGATGGTCGCGATGGTCAAGACCATCGCGACCATCGGGCTTGCGACGAGACCCTTGTGGTAGGGTCTCGTGGCCGCAAGCCCCAGAGAGCTTCTGGCTCTAATGGAGCCGGAAGCTCTCCCACTGACATCACTGGTGAAGTCGGTGGGGCCGCCCACAAACGGTAGGCGTTCGCTTGGGAACGCCTCCATTTGTGAAGCCACCCCCAGCCACGCCTACCAAACGGGGCGAGCTGTCAATCACCATCGACAGCTCGCCACTTGACAGCTCAGCGCTTGCGACCGGGTCTGAATCAGGCCCAGAGATCATTAAGTCATAGAGGGCGTTTCAATTAGACGTACAGGGCCCCTCCAACCCAGGTCCCTGGGAGGTACAGGCCAGTCGCTTAAAAGTCTTCCATACCTATATGTGGTTTCTCTGAGGAACCTCTGAAGAAATTGTTCCTCCCTGGGCACATGGTGACTTCAGTCGATATTCACTATTCACGTTGGAGATCATATTGGGCCTGATTCACTATGAATCGCAACTGCAATGCAATTGCGATTACGCACGCAGTTCAAACGTAAATAGTATGCTACTTCATTGTGATCGAAACCCCACCACAGCACTACACAAGGACGCCCACTTTACTTAGCACACATCCGTAATGTTTAGCAAGACTGCAAAACCATCGGTACAATCGAGTATCATCGCAGCCTCACACACACTTTCACAAGCTCTCACCTTACTCAGAAATTGCTAACTTCATCGTACACTATGAGTCCTCAAGTTGTGTATGTCATTGCAGTGGCTATTTTATCCACACCACTGTAATGGCGCCCAAACGCACTGGCACGCCTGCGTTTCCCCACCCCCATCACCCACAACCAGCACTGCTTGTCAATCACTCTGCAGTGAGTCTGCATAGCATAGCAGTCCCGATCTCAGTGGAGCGTTTGAGCATGCACACTGCAATGCATACGCATGCTCAGTGCATAACAGCAGTTGCGATCCTTGCTGAATCAGGCCCATTGTCCGGCAGAAGCCTGTTTATGTAGGAATATAACCAATGTCATCATCATATAGCTGAGGTTCGACCATATAACACATAGTAACAGGTGATTTGGTGCAGGGCAAAATGTGAACTTCAGTGATCAAACAATTTTATATTAAACTGTATCTGCTAATTTGGTACTATTTATATTAGTAATGTTTCTATAGAATGGAGATTACTGTCCCCGAGGCTCATACCTCTTGTATCTATCCAGTCCCCCTGTGTCTCTCCAGCTTTCTTCCCCATATCTCTCCAGCTCCCTTTGGTCTCTTCAGCCCTAGCCCCCCTTCTGTCTCTTCATCATGAGACCCCTTCTGTCTCCTCAGCCCACATTGTCTCTCCAGCCCCCACAGTAGCTCTTGTGCCCCCACAGTATCACTCCTGCCCCTGCAGTGTCCCCTCTGCAACCACAGAGTCCCTCCTGTCCTCGCAGTGTTCCTCCTGCCCCCACTGTGTCTCTTAAGCCCCACAGCATCCTTCCAGCCCCTACAGTGTCTCTCTGGCCCCCTCACTTACCTTCTTCTATGTCTTCTGGCTACCCGCCATGGCTTGGTCTTTCACGAGTGTTGCACGAGTGACATCGTGTGCAGTGCTACAGCAAACGCAAAAAACATTATTCCACCGCCCACTGCCGATGCAACACAGCAGCTCCCCACCGCATGGACCCCAAACCGCTGCCTGCGTTGCTGCTGCAGTGATCAGCAGGGGCCCTGTACATGCTTGCACCCTGCTAGTCACTGCAGCAGCAGCAGGGCAGACAGCGGGTACACTCCAGGCCCCCCTAGGACCATGGGGCTTGATACAGTTGTGCCCCTAGTCCTCCCCTGTCACTGGGCCTGGCCACCGGAAAGGCTTTCTGTAACTTTGTGTGCAGGGCCAGTTGAACAATGAAGCAGATGGAGCTACAGCTCCTGGCCTCTACATAAAAGTAGCACCATCATGTGGTAGCAAGATTATGATCAGCTGACTAGCTGGCCACACAGTCTGTCATAAATCCAAAGTATAACAATTGGTTGTGTCACAAAATCATGCAATTGTTCTATTTTTATGTATTTAGAGAGACATTGGGTCTGATAGTATAGGATCTTGAACATTTTCAGTCACAGGCCCATGTGGCCCTTAATTCGGCCCTGTTTCTGGATTGTTACTAGAGATTGATTTCTGCTCACAGCCTGAAGAGGTGCAAGCAGGGATCAGCCTACTATTATTACTCTTATAATTGTGCTACTTGCAGGGGGTATTGTACGTGCTCTTCAAATATTATTCTCTCTGCTGCCATCACAGTCTCTTTTCTTCCAACTACAGTACCAGGGCTTGGTGATGTCTTCTGCTACAGAGGCTTTTTTCTACATTAGCCATATATATGTTTATAGCACCTTTTTTTCCAACCTGAGATCTTCCATATTTATTGCCATTCTTTGATCCAAAACAACCTCTTTGTTAACAGCTATCAATATTGCACTGCATATTCACAACAGGGCTCACCGTTGGAACAGCAAAAAGCCATTCAAGCATACACATCAAGCCATGAAATAAGGAGAGGGGGAAGCATGTTACCTTAGTCCAGAACAGTGGTGAATACTCTCGGTTTTATGCAAGCTACTGAAACCATTTGATATTGTAACCAATGAAGTAAGTTCAGACACTGCCAGCCTGAGTCACGCCATACCCTTGATTAAACTACTGGAAAAGCAGCTAGAGATGCTGAAGGAGAATATGAATTGTAGCAATTTCTCTAAGCATAGTATGTTGGACTTGTAGAGCAAGTTCTTTTTTTGCTTTACTAGGACAAAGGGTTTGCAATATCTTGCAATTGGATCAGTGCATTTTGGCAACCATGTTTGATCTTAGGTTTAAGTCTTATTTAATATATTTCTTCAAACAGATCTTAAGAGATGCAAAGAGCTCCTTGCAAGCAACATGTCAGTTCAAGTGGCACAGGACACAACAACATCTCCTGTCCCACTGGTGATGATGATGAGTCAAATCAGCCCAGCAGAGTGAAAGATTATGATATCTGGTCCAGCTTAAAAGAACTACCCATATATATTGACACCTCTATCAAGACTCAAAAAAATGGTGGAGGATTACTTTAATGATAATGTACAGATTAGTATTTTACACAGTTCCTTTGAATACTGGGATGCAAAAATGAACAAACCAAGCATTTCAGCCATAAGAGGGGCAGTCCCTGATGCTGAAGTGCTTGGTTTGTTAAACCATGCATGTCCTTTTTTATTTACAACACATGAGGGTGGGGGAGGGCCCAAGGACAATTCCATTGTGCAGCACTTATGTTATTGATGTTAATAATACCATAGGACTAAAAACAGGCCCAAATTACATTATTTTAGCTGTTTTTATGCATTTTTAAAGAAATCCAGATCCAAAACTAAAAAAAAACTGAAGGTGGTTTTGCCAAAACCAAAACATGTTGAAGATTTAAAACAAAAACTAAAACACAGAGGTCTGCGCACATCTCTAATACTTACATCCCCTCGACTGCATAGATAAAGCATAGAGAAGCAGCTTTACAGTGTTTATAGTAAAATTTACATTTGCATCTCAAGCAATTTACACAATTGATTACTTTGGAGGATAGAGAATAATATTTTAACAGATATTAATACATTGGAAAGTTGTATGTTTCACATATAATTTAAGCAAATACACAAACACAAAACATGAATACAAATTAAATAAAACGAAATAAATCTATTTTCCCCCCTTTCAAAAGCCAAAGGAAAACTGTTTCCTGCAGCAATCCAAATTGAAATGTCAATAAAGCAATGAGAATAGGTAGACCAGAGATTCCCAAACGTGGTTCTCAAGGCACCCCAACATTTCCGTTTTTAGAGATATCCATGGCTGAGCACAGGTGACTTAATTAGTACTTCAGTCAATCTGATTTAACCACCTGAGCATACCCATGGATATGAACTGTTGGAGCGCCTTGAGGACCATGTTTGAGAACCTCTGAGGTAGACACAAATATGAATGCAATGCTAATGGTTTAAATGCTGTCACTAAGAGAGGTTAATACATAATCAGGTAGTCAGATTGTGTTGCTGATAGTCATCATCATTGTGTTGTGTTGCACCAGCTCTCAAGCACCCACAGAGATGGCTCCTGACCAGTGGCAGCTCCAGCGGTGGGACAAAATTCAAATAGGGGAGCCACACCAACTGCCAGTTATGTTTGGCAGCCTCCTGACCACTTCTGGAGCCGCCACTGCTCCTGACACGTGTACCTGGGGATGCATCCAGGTTTTTTGGGATGCAATTACATGGAAATGTCCTCCGTTTCCTCCCCATCCTACGTCTCCAGGCATTAGAAATGGATATGTGTTTCTCATCCAAAAACACATATATGACCAATTTTACATGAACACCACTATAGTAAGTAGAAACACACAAGAAAATGATAATACTAACAACAACAGAGGAGTGATATGTTGTGCACTATTAACTATACAATCTCTACAACCTTCTCTTATTAATTGTAAAATTTAATGACTGTCAGTTACAGTCAGCCAGGCACTTTAATGGTTGCGCTTTTCCAGATCTCAATGGCTCCTGTGCTAAGACATTTACATGATGTAAGAATACCCACCCCCCTGACAAGTGAACAACTATCCTACACTGTAGACACTGCAATAAGGATGGCCATCGGTGGGTTAACCATCAATGGTCATCATATTTGGTACCATTGGTGATTAACCTTGATGGCATTAAACCATCAACAGGGTAACCGTCAATGGTTTCACCCACCGATGGTCATGCCTGCTCTATTATACACCAGGTAGTGGGCCAATCAGAGGTGGGATTGGGGCTGCACAGTTTGTGTTGTTGGCAGAGCTAGGCTCCGTGTCCCGGGGTTAAGTAAAAAAAAAAGCATTGAGGGGTAGTGTACCATCAATGGCAGAAAACCATTGGGTTTCCATCATTGATGGCAATATCATCTACCATCGGCGGTTAACCAACAATCATTGATGGCTATCCTTACACTGCAATACTATACATCAACATAGGAGTATTGACATTCTATTAACACCAGCCATCTGGAAAAGTGCTATTAGATATTGTAAAATTATTATTAGGAATGCCAGTAAAAAACAAAACTGGGCATAGCGAGTCATTGAATCACAGATTTATACCTGTAAACTGACAAAAAAAGTAAAAAAAAAACATGAACTACTGTATGCCAATTTTCAGTTCCAAATTAATATATTGCACTGAGAATTGTGTTTATCTTTTAAGTTTCATACACCGCTAAATCTTCAGCCTAGAATGCCCTGTGGTGTAACGTCTGGGAAGTGCCTCTTAGCTGATCACATGCAAGCAGTCATCCACCCCTTTAAGAGAACACAAGGCAGTATATCCCCAAGAGTGAGCTGGGAACTGGTGCGCACACATAGATACTGCACAGTGTTTCCTGACAATGAAAACAACCAAATGTTAAACAGGAATAATTCATATCTACAGATAAAAATCAGTTTTCTTGAGCAGACATACTTTGCAATTTAATTTAGGATTGTTACTTCAATGCTAATGAGACTGGAGACGGTAGAATGTTTTGGAAAATGTTAATTAATTCCTCTGTCTTGTTGACCTTTAAAGGCCAATAGCGGTGTCCCTCTTGTGCAGTAAAGCTGGTTTATGAAATAGTTGTCAATGATAGGTCAATACCTCTGAATGAGAGTTTATCCATTCCATGTGGGAGCCTGATTAGAAAATGAGCGGAGATCTTGAACTTTGCCAGGCTCCCAGTCAGTGATCTGTCTTCAATGATGATTAAGAATCAGCCTCCACTCTCAGTTAAGTCTGAAATACAAAGATACATCAAATAAAATAAGTGATGTGAGACCATAAGATCTATTGTTTGTTACCAGCAAAGAAATTTCACTTTTGCTGACTACAATGGCAATTGCATACTATATTTCCTCTCGTTTAAAGAAGTGGGCAGAGCTGTGTTTGCCATGCACTGGTCAGGTACAGCATATTGTCACAATTGCTTTAATTGTTTTTTCTTTTAATGCTGCAGGAAGTACATCAGGAAAGCCAGTAGAACACACCTCCCACCATTTAGACACGCAAACTTGGGCTAAAATAAATTCCACTGTGAACTGCCCCAATCTTCCCAAACCCAGCCTCTATATATCAAGACACTCCCACTTTTATATGAAGTTCATCGAGGTTCGTGAAATAGGACTGTCCTGTCATCATCGGAACAGTTACCTCTGTGGGGTGATTTAGATTCACATGTTGTAGGTTTGCATTCTTGCATGTGTGTAAATATAAATAAATTAGTTATAAAGTCCATATTTAGGGGGCGATCCAATTAGCCGCGATGATCTCGCCGGCGCAAGTCATCACGGCAGTGGACGCACTTTACGGCAGTCCGAATCCACAGAATTTTGTTCGCAGCCCCACAGGGCTGCAAGCAAAATTCCGTGAATTTGGGCTCATAGCAGGCCGCGAAGGGTGCGAGATGCCGGTCCATTGCCGGCGTTTTAACGCCATTGCAACGGCAACACGCACCCTTCGCGTCTACTTGGATCGACCCCAAAGAGTTGCAGTATAATTTGGTACTGTACACCTCACCTCACAGACGTGACCAACACACAAGTTAGTATTGATATACCAAACATAGAACTTGACCCTACATTGCATAGGCCCTAAAAATTAGTCTACAAACACACCTCCAAATATACACGTAGCGCATGTGGTGAGGTATATATATATATATATATATATATTTTTTTTTTTTTTTTCCATGTACACTCTACCTAAGGATCACTGAAATCCGAGATACCTCTTTTTAAAACAAAGATTCTATTTATTTCCTACTAGCTGATATACCCAGTTTCGCCCAGGTAGACCTTAAATATTTACTGTTTCCATTTCCATCTCACCACTCCAATAACACATTAATCTTTCACCTCTATAGGAATGCATCCCCTCCTTCACTGTTATAGAGACATTACCCTCCCTCTCTTGTGTACTAACACATTCCACTCCCACACCTTTGTAGTAACACATTTCCCTCCCTCGCCTGTGTTGTAACACATTTGACATTCCCTTCCCTCACCTGTGTAGACATTTAATACCTCCCTCACACCTGTAGTAACACATTACCCTCACTCACACCTGTAGTAACTTATTACCCTCCCTCACTTCTGGAGTAACACATTACCCTCGCTCACCCCTGTAGTAACAGATTTCCCTCCCTTGCCCATGTTGTAACACATTCCCCTCCCTCAACTATATAGTAATATATTGCTCTCTCACATACCCTTCCCTCACTATTTAAATAGAGGAGCCGCACAAACTACCAGTGATGTTTGGCAGCACTTGGGATGACAGTTGGTGTTTAAATATGAAGTGTGCTACAGCCCCGATGAGTCAGTCAGTCAGGATATTGCACAGGGGAGGATTGTATCCCTTTTCACCCCCTAGATCCAGGGGTTTGGGCTGGGCATTGCTGAGTTAGTGAGTGAGTCAGGACATTTGATTTTTATATATATATATATATATATATATACACAGAGAGAGAGAGAGATTCATTATTAGTAGAGAAGAGCGGGTTCGGTTGGAAACCGAACCCACCCGAAGTTACCTGAACCGCTCGGAGGTTCGCGCCATTTTCAGATCCGACAGTGAGGCGTGATTTCATCTTCCCGGGAATTGAATCTTGCAGCACAGATGGTGTAATGGTTAGCATTACTGCCTCACAGCACTGAGGTCGTTGGTTCGATACCCACTACGGCCCTACCTGTGTGGAGTTTGTATATTCTCCCTGTGCTTGTGTGGGTTTCCTCCGGGTACTCCGGTTTCTTCCCACACTCCAAAAATATACTGGAAGGTGAATTGGGTCCCAACAAAATTACCCTAGTGTGTATGTATGTATGCATGTGATAGGGAATATAGGGCCTGATTCTGACCCGCTCGCAAGATGTCGATGGTGATTGACAGCATGCCCCCTTTGGTGGGCGTGCCAGGGGCGTGGATGCCCAGACGGAGGCGTTCCCATGGGAACGTCTACCGTCTGGGGCCGGCCCCACTGACATCACTAGTGGTGTCAGTGGGAGTGCTTTTGGCTCTGATAGAGCCAAAAGCACTCCAGGGCTTGCGGCAGCGAGACCCTACAGCAGGGTCTCGTCGCAAGCCCGATGGTCGCGATGGTCTTGACCATCACGACCATCATTTTGGCCGCTCGCTATAGCTGTGGGTGGTCACCCACAGCTATGCGAGCGGCCAGGAGGCCGCTCCAAAAAGGAGCAGGGACGGCCCTGATTCAGAGCGAGCGCTCTGTCAGAGCGTCCGGCTCTGAATCAGGGCCATAGATTGTAAACTCCACTGGGGCAGGGACGGATGTGAATGGCCAAATATTGTCTGTAAAGCGCTGTGGAATATGTGTGCGCTATATAAATAACTGGTAATAATAATAATAATAATAATAATAATAATAATAATAATCTTGCGTGTTTTGGATCAGATATGAGCTCCTGCCGCAGTGATTTGGCGTCATTTGTCATAGGACCGCGGGAGGGGAAGGAGCTAGGATAGGTCAGCTTAGCTAGCCTAGTGACAGTGAGAGTCAGGTTTAGTGACACTGTCCTTGATGGGCAGTGCCACCTACAGTGACAATCCCTTAGGTAATACTGACCGAGCTAGTTTTGTGGATAGGCAGTCAGCAAATCATTGTTTTTTTTTATAGTGCAGAAACATAATTTCATATAATAATTAATATTTTTATGTATGGCTTAAAAACGTATATTTTTTTATTTGGTGCTGTAAATTCAGGCCGTGATACTGTGTCTGATATCTCAGTCAGTACCGGTCAGTAGGTCAAGGGCCACCGCGCAGTGTGTCGCAGTCAGTGCGCACGATTCTTTTTTTGTAAAAATATATTGTGTTGTTTGTGATAAACAAATTCTGGAAGTGATACTGTGTCTGTGATATATAACAGTCACTAACGGTCAGTAGGTCAAGGGCCACCGCGCAGTGTGTTGAACTACAAATTCCATGAGGAAGACCTTTACCAGTAATTATGTTAAGTCCAGAGGCACCTGTAATGGTGGATTCCAGTGGGGATGAATTAATGTGAAGATGATGTACACACTGATGAGGGTGAGGATGATAATGGTGATGACATCTTGCCTCTGTAGAGCCAGTTTGTACATAGAGATCATTGCTAGCAATGCCCATTGGTAGCTTGTTTTGTGGCCAAGACAAACCAATTACTTCAGTCTCAAGTGGCAGTCCCTGTCGCTGAAGTTATTGGTTTGTTAAACTGTGCATGTCCTGTTTAATATCTATAACATAAGGGTGGGGGAGGGGGGCTAATGGCAATTCCATCTTCTACCGCTTTTCTTTGCATTTTGCTCTGTTTGGGGCATTGCTGACTGTTTTTTTTGCTTAGACGACAAACATTTTTATAGTTTATTAAACCGCCATCCTGTCTGCCACTGCAGTGCAACTCTATTTCCTAGATGTGCCATGTAGGGAGTTGAACTGCCACATGTTTGTGCCGCCCACTGCTGTCGCTTAGCTTAGTTAGTTAGCCAACTAATGCTGTGCAACCTTTTGGCCTAAACTGGTGAAAACAATATTGCTAGCTGTGAGATGGTCAAAACTGACTGGAAATCAGTGGAAATTCATATTATTGAGGTTAGTAATACCGTAGGAACAAAAATAGTCCCAAATTATGTGGTTTTTAGCTGTTTTTATCATTTAAAAAAAAAAAAAATACAGATCCCAAATCAAAACCTAAACACGTGAGGGTGGTTTTGGCAAAACCAAAACACAAAGGACCTCATTCAGAGCCAGACGCTATTTGCGGTCGTTCGTTCAGAAAAAAAGGGTGGCTATCCAAATGAACCGCTCGCTCTTTGCGGTCTGTTCACGCCTCTATGTCTGAACGAGCGAACAAAACTTGCGGTCGTTTTTTGGATAACTATGCCCCCTGGCCACTCGCATCCTACGTCATGTCCGCTATTTATTAGATTAATCGAGTACATTGACCAGCGTATGAACTGCTCGCTATTCTTGTGGTTGGTTTTTCCTACCGCAATCTTGCGAGCAGTTCTGACTATAAAATAACCCAGTGACGTGGTCAATGACGCTGCTGTATTAATTATGCACACCCATAAAACGCCCATTTTGACCTTTAAGCACGCCTGTGTTCGGATCTCCACTCCCCGTTTTCAAGCACCTTCCCCTGTTACCACCCACATACGCCTCCTCCTGTCACTCAAAATAGCAGGCATTTGCTATTTAGCGAACAAACGATTTTCGGCTGCACTGACTGGTTCGTGCATGCGTATTACGATCTGTACGCATGCGCAGTTGGGCAAACATCGATCGGAACGAACGAGCGGCCGCTTACGAGCGGCTCTGAATCAGGCCCAAACTTAATACGGATCCAAAACCAAAACATGGGGGTCAGCGCACATCTCTAATTATTAGGACGGCTAATGAAAGACATGCTGTCCAGGTGGTCTCGCTCCTGCCCTTTAATTTAAATCGCCCTGGATCAGGCATCACATGAGCTTCTGTAGTTGTAGTAATGCCCCAGCCCCTCACTCCTCAGACCCCCTGCCGTTGGACTATAATGTAAAAGACATAGATGAAACCACAGGATTGTGCCACATGAGACTAGTATATTGTCTTTTCCTCATTGCTTGTGTTTTAGTTGACTGCAAAGGTAGATGAGGTCCAATCAGCAGTTATGTCCTCTTATGAATAAGTCACAAATAATATAAATAGTATATATATATATATATATATATGTCTTCAGTTTTACAAACATGGCACCCAGCCCCCAGAACCATCTATTTGCTGCGGTTAAACACATGTCTAGTTGTAAGGAACAGCCAGTCTCCAGCCATTACTATTTGCCATTGTTAAGTATAGGCCTGGCCAGTAGAAAATAATAGTCATTTCTAGAAGCTTTTATGGAACTTATAAAACACCTGTTACAACATTGATTTAAATTGATTTCCTCTCACAATATAATGTATAAAATAACCTCATCTTCCAACAGCTCTGAATGCATTAGGACCTCACATTACCTGTGATTCGGTTAGTGTTGCAACAATTACCACATTTTCTCTTTTGTGACAACGCAGAATAAGAGCCTTTTATTAAATTACCATGTAGCTCTTATGAAACAAGCTTTGTCTATCACTATGCGCATGGCATTCATAGCGCTGTTTACAAACAAGCTCCCCAGATAATACAATTCATCACTGCGATTTCACAGTCATTTCACGTAAAAAATCTAATAAAAGGATCTTCTTTCAATGCTCGTCACTTACATTTTAATATTGATTTTCAGATACCAGAAAAGTACATTTACTGGAAGGAAAGAGATTTCCATATTTTCAATATAGATACAATTGTATAGGTAAAGTACTGATGTTGATCTAATGGAAGGGCTTTTGTAGCACAAACAACACTGTAAATAGAAGTGATAGCAGTAAGAACAAACAGTATATTGCAAAATATTGACATACATATGCGTAGTGGAGGATTTAAAAAGACAAAGGGGTAAATGTAATAGCCTGCGGACTGCAGACATCGGCAAATCCCGTGCGGGACTGCCCGATGTTTTAATGTAACAATCATTTAACAGACAAAATCAACCGGGACTCGCCGGTGCCTGCAGTCTGTTACATTTACCCCAAAGTCTCCGATTTACATTAATGAATGCAGCACAAGTAGCATCATAGAACCGAGGCTTCATGTTTGCAATTGAACAGGTTATTGACTAGGAATTATGGCCCTGATTCAGAGCCGGATGCAAGTGGCTGCTCATTCGCTCCGAGCGATGTTTGCCCAACTGCGCATGCGTACGGATCGTAATACGCATGCGCGAACCACTCAGTGCGGCCGAAATTCATGTGCTCGCAAAATAGCGAATGCCTGATAATTTGAGTGACAGAAAGAGGCGTATGTGGGTGGTAACAGGGGAAGGTGCTTGAAAACGGGGAGTGGAGATCCGATCGCAGGCGTGCTTAAAGGTCAAAACGGGCGTTTTATGGGTGTGCATATTTAAAACAGCAGCGTCATTGACCACGTCACTGGGTTCTTTTATAGCCAGAACTGCTCGCAATATTGTGGTAGCAAAAACCAACCTCAAGAATAGCGAGCAGTTCATACCCTGGTCGATGTACTCGATTAATCTAATAAATAGCGGACATGACGTAGGATGCGAGCAGCCAGGGGGCGTATTTTTCCAAAAAACGAACGCAAGTTTTGTTCGCTCGTTCAGACCTAGAGGCGTGAACAGACCGCAAACAGCGAACGGTTCATTTGAATAGCCACCCCTTGTTTTAGAATGAACGACCGCAAATAGCGAGTGGCTCTGAATGAGGGCCTATGACTCTTGGGGGAAGTTTACTAAGCGGAGGGTACAAAATCCCAGAACCGTGCCTTTTTGGGGGATTTTTCTTTTTCTGTTTACAGTGGGATCGGAGTTTAGAAACCAACGGGAATTGACTGCGGGATCAGTTCAGAAGACTAAAACCACGTTTATTAAATTAAGTGGTGACTTGGAATCCGCAATCAATCTACATTGTGTTCCATTGATTTCTTACTTTATATCCAAGAATCCTTTGAGCACACAGAGGGCTGATCCAGAGAGTCCATTTTACTGAAAGATCGTTTGGTTTTAGCAGTGTGCATGCTCCGTAGCTGATTCTACACATCTATGGCCAATTATGAGTCACACGCATCTCAGTCATAACATCACTTCTCAAATGAATGGACGTAACTGGCTGGCAGCGTGTAGACGCCATTGTGGGTTATACTTAGCTGTGTGGATGCAGAAATCCATCTGTTTTGCACCAAGGATAGGGCTGGTGCAAGGGCACACTGATAATGATGATGGCTATAAAACCAAACATATGGACAGGGGTGGTGCAGTCCCATAGGTGGGCACAGCTCAGGGTATAAGCGAATATCAGCATTTAGTACCATCTACCAGGATTGCCGACATTGAGGCTGCCCCCTACCGGGCATTAGAGGGCGGAGCTGGGGCATAACTAATGAATTGTATCCTCGTGGTCCCGCACACACTACACAATACAGAGATTACCGGTATTATGAAGCAGGGAGTTGGGCCATGATGACGCCACTCAGCACGGGGTCGTGTATGTGGGGGGAGTCAGGGGGTAGGTGGCTGGTTGGGAGACTTGTGTGCTTTTCCGGGCAGCCGAGAGTGCCACCCGATTTTTGGGAGCCACTTGGCATTCCAGGAGAGTAGGCACATATGCCATGCACGCAGTACAAGTGTAATTGTGTCCGATCTGCGAGTAACTGCACAAGAATGTTTTTACTACATACTCTTTTGTTCTAGTTATTGATCACTAATCAGCAATCTTCAGCTCTGCACTAGTTGTTTATCTATAATATTGTAACTCTTATCCTTCAAACATTAATAATAATATTGGCAATCCTTGCACTTATTTATACCTGTACAGTCATCACTTTATCTTTTCTAAATCTTTTCTAAATCACTTAGTGAATGGTAGTTACTGTACTTATGTAGTTAACATAAGTTTTTTCTTATTTTTCAAACACAGCTTGTAAAGTGACAGGAGCTGATTGGTTGGTACTTTATCTCTCTCCAATGTATCTCTTCCAAGCTTTGATAAATCTCTCCCCGTCCCAACTTGACAGTCAGAAACTCTCGATTTTTGATGCAAGAAAAATTCTAGGAAGGAATCTGTAAAGTTGACTGATTCCATCTTTGTTGCTTCATTCCTACCACAGAGGATGCATCGGCCTCTAAAAAGTAGATAATATATTTTTAAGCAGAGAAAAGCAGATACGGCCCATGTAGGCAGAGGAGGGAGTTAGCTGCTTACTTGCTGAGAGCACTATATGTTCAATCACTGTAGAATAGTTTTTAAATATTGACAAAAGTCTATTGGAAAGCCTCTGGGTGTTTTTCAGACCTATAGAGAGAGAGAGAATGATTCAAGATAGCTGAACTTCTTCAGGATCCTGCTGAAGTTCAGAGACGCTGTGACAAAGGCGCTGCCGTACAGTCTTTACATGTTGCTAGTGAGAAAAAGTAGGACAAGCAAATCAAAATATCATCTAAATCTATATAATAAGCAAGAAAGTGTGTCTGTCTGTTTGTCCTTTATGCACAGTCAGAGTTTTGTACCTAGCTCCATCAACTTTGGCAGGGTGGTGTAGTTTGACCAAGATTAGGTTTTTTCCTAGGTTTGAACTACATCAGGGCCACTCACTGTCACACTATCCCAAAAACCCGGGACACTCTTATATTACACAGGTTCTGGGGCTGAGGGGCTGGCTTTATACATACACTGTCACACTCTCATCTCTTTCAAAGTACTGTGTTATATCACTTTTCCAACAGCCACATACATGAAATACGGAGTAAATCAGCTCTCTGTGTTTACATGATAAACATTACACAGTGCACATTATTAGCATTTCACTCACTGTTTCATCTTACAGCAGCAGCCCTGTTGATTTTAGCAGAGTGTCTGGCAGGCTGATGAGCAGCTCAGCACTTGATACATTCAGACTGTGGCAGACAACATAATCAATCCACAATCATTGATTCTGGCAAAGCTTAGCATACGGAGACTACAAACAGCAGGGGAGATTGATCGCAGCCACACAGTGCCACTGTGGGCAGGTCCCCTTATGTCTGGGAATGGGACTCCAGTTCTGGCATTCCCCCCCTGATGGCAGCTCTGCTACACATGGTCTTCAATGTTGGTCTGCAGAGTGATTTCAGAGGGTTATTCAGCTGTAGATGCAGTGACAGGGTTCATGAAGATTCCTGATTATCTCGCATGCAGTCCTGCAGCAGACTGTCATTGATTGACAGTCTGCTGCTGATTCTGGACGGGGAGGCGACGGCCTCCATTTCCCAAAATGGAGGCATGTCACCGCGGTTGAGGGGGGAGTTGAGAGGCCAGTATCTCGGTCAGCTGATGGAGCCTTCCTGGCCTCTTTTACTCATCTGCGGCGGCCAGCTTGAGTGACCCCACGGTCACTCAGCCGGCCAAAGGAATCGCAGATGATCCTATGCTCCGTCCACAGCTGAATCACCCCCTCTGTTCTGCAGTGTTTTCTGAAACACAAGTGATTTTGGAAGCTATACTGATTTATGTCCTGCAAGTCAGTCTGCTCCTGCTATTCCCCATTACAAATGGTATGAGAATACGCCTGCCTGCACTGTCATTTACTTTGTATAGTTATCCAGGCTATAGACAAGGACAATGTAAAAAAATTAAGGATGCAGGTGTACATCAGGGTCCAATTATCAACCCGGGCAACACCAGGTATTCCAGCTACTGTAGTAGATTATAACGAAAAGATATAGAATACAACAATGTCATTAACAACTATTTTTAAAATATTGCAGGTAATTAACAGAGAGAGGACAGAGAGTACCAGGAAATATTCATAGTGCCTGGCAAAGTATTGAAAGTTCTGTTCCACTCATCTTGTTCTTTTATCCTGAGTAAATTTAATGAAAGTCAAGTTTCTTAAAAAACGCAGCCCTGTGGATTTGATCACAAAGCTCAAATATCAAAAGAAGATAACAGTTTTTGAAGGCTTTGTGTTAAGGTCTCTTTATACTAAGCAGGGTGTGAGAATGTGACCGTCCTCTTCTACAGAGAAGCAGCATGCACCTGCAGGACAGATGTATTTTTGGATAAAACTTCTGTCCAGATATTCTGTAATATATTCATGTGTTGCACAGATTTCTTAAATAGATAGATGATATACCCAACCCCTATTTGGTAATATAGCAGACATCAGGCAAAATTTACTAAACAGCGGGTTCTAAATCCCGGTGGTCTGGTGGCAGTATGACGGTGCGCTCTAAACCCCAGTGTTTTGGCGACGGTTTCTAAATGACACCAAAACCGCCGCTTAGTAATTTTAGCCTTATCCCTATTCTGTTCTATTCTAAAATGTGTTTTGATGCCGGTTTTGCAGCGGTTTCAGCCTTAGTAAATCTGCAGATAGCAAATCTGCCACGAAACCATCAGGGTTTAGAACTCGCTGCTTAGAAAATTTTGCCCATGAGGTCTATGACACAATCATAGGGACTGTGGTATGTAGGTATCTCAGCATTAGAAAACACATTAGAGTAGTGAGAATAATGAGTGTAGTGAGCTGGAAGGATTTCCAAGGATTCCATAAACAAATGACAATACCTTTCCACAGGTAGGAGATAAAGCAAGTAAACATCCAGAAATTAAACTGGCCGGAATGCAAACACAGACTTGAAGGTCAATAGGAATATTCCAAAACTGGATAAACCTCCAGTGATTAGACAAAGTCCTACCAAAAGTACTGTAGAATCCTTTGTATGTGTAATCCACTTTGTGGTAGCATCTTTGGTATGATTAAAAATGTATATCTGTTACCATTATATCTGCTGACAGTTATAGGTCTCAGTCATTTCTTTGTTTCTGTATCAGAAGCCAGTTACATTAGTCTTCACTAGTAAAGGGACCTGACATTTATTTGCCTGGTCACCTCGGGCCACCCGCTGCTCCTCTCTCTCCCTTAGCTGTATACTTACCGTGTTTCTGGCAAGTCCACTAGTTGCAGTGGTAGACATTGACATCGCTAGTTGCATTGGTAGCCATTGGTAGAGGGGATGCTTGGTGAACCTCCCACTGCGCATGTTGGAGGCGGGATAGGCCATAGCATATTATTATATAGATACTGCAGCAGATTAATCCTCATGTGCTCCCTAATGTTTGTTTGTGTGCTCATCTTTCTCATACATCTTGCATATGTTGGTTGTTGCATTGTGTGACATGTTCAATTTGCAATTGTACATTTTCTTGCTTGATGATTTTCCAGTTTTCCCATCACATATACTAAATTACTAACACTACAATAAATCACCATTCTTCAGATTCATATGGCTAGTTTGAAATATTGGAATGTATGTGTGTTTTAACTTACTGTCTGCCAAACTACACACAAGCTATAAGGAAGTCTATAGAGAGGACAGAACTCAATACATTGCTCAGACTGATCAAATTCATCATGAGTTGCTGGGAGGTACCGATTTCCTTTCCAGAAGGCGGTGACTAAAGACTCACTGCTTCAGCCTAATTCTGAGATTCAGGTCAAGAGTTGGTCATGGTTCCTAATATGAGGCTGGACAATACAGATGAAAGAAGGACAGAACCAGATTACAATTAGATAATTAAGGCTATTTTAACCCATAATGAAGATTATTCCAGTCCTTATGGGTGTAAATTTAAAGCTATGGGGGAGATGTAAGACTTTAAGCCTTGGAGAGATATAAAATGGAAAGAGATAACGTACCAACCAATTAGCTTCTAGCTGCCATCTTATAGACTGTTTGAAAAATGACAGTTAGGCGCTGATTGGTTGGTACTCTATCGCTCTCCACTTTATCTCTCTCCAAAGGTTAGTACATCTACCCCAAAGTCTTCAATATGAATAAAGCAATCAATGATAAAGACTCTACAAGTCAATTAGAATGGAGAAGTGCAGGATGTGCAGGATTGACACAGGGTGTGCATGTAGGTGAAACTAGACATTTGTTAAAGTGCGGCCCCGATTCCAACCCCCGGCCAGAAGAGGTGTAGCCTTGACAGCTTGCCACTCTGAGCGGGATGTACCATTAGCAAACAATGAGGTAAAACCTCTGAAGACTGACAATTTTGGAGGTTCGATACACATGTCTCGCCATACCTATTAATAAGGTCTGCAGCAGATATAGGAGATATGTGCTGCAGACACGCTGCACAGAAAGCACCATAGAATTATATGGGGCTGCCATGTGCCCATATGCAACAAGCTCCAAAATGTGTAACTAGGACTCTGGGGTCATAAACCCGAAGTTAGTACTTCATCAGGACAGATCTACCTCAGAAGAGCTATCCTGGCAGGTAAATAATCATGCATACCAGCATTGAAAACTACTGTACCAGTATGCATGCAAGAAGGTCAGTACTTATAGTAGAGGTTGAGTCTCCCATATCCAAAATGCTTGGGACCAAGGGTATTTTGGATAACGGAATATTCCGTATTTTGGAATATTTGCATATCACACTGAAATATCTTGGGAATGGGACCCCAATATACACACAGAGGCCCTGATTCAGAGCCGGACGCTCTGACAGAGTGCTCGCTCTGAATCAGGGCCGGGCTATTTTTTTTTTAGAACAGCCTCCTGGCCGCTCGCATAGCTGTGGGTGACCACCCACAGCTATAGCGAGCAGCCAGGAAGATGGTCGCGATGGTCAAGACCATCGCGACCATCGGGCTTGTGACGAGACCCTTGTGGTAGGGTCTCGTTGCCGCAAGCCCCAGAGAGATTTCGGCTCTAACAGAGCCGAAATCTCTCCCACTGACATCACTCGTTTATTATTATTTATTATGTCTATTTTTTACTTCTATCTATTGTAGGTTGTGAATAAATTTGTTTTTTATATTCAGAGGAGCCTTGATTGTTGATTCATTTCAAACAAGCGATACATATGAGATATTATATTTTATAGCAGCACAGACTGTGTAATGGCTAGCATTACTGCCTCACAGCACTGAGGTCATGGGTTCGATTCCCACCACAGAACTACCTGTGTGGCGTTTGTATATTCTCCCTGTGCTTGCGTGGGTTTCCTCTGGGTACGCCGGTTTCCTCCCACACTCCAAAAATATACTGGTAGGTTAATTGGCTCCCAACACAAATTAACCCTAGTGTGTATGTGTGTGCGCATGTGATAAGGAATATAGATTGTAAGCACCACTGGGCAGGGACTGATGGGAATGGCCAAATATTCTCTATAAAGCGCTGCAGAATATGTGTGCGCTATATATAAATAGCTGGTAATAATAATAATAGCGCAGTCCTAATTTGTAGTTATTATCTCAGTCATGCCAAAATTATTCCGTATTTCGGAATATTTGGATATGGGAGACTCAACCTGTATGTGCGATACTTGTCGCATCCCACCCTCTATCTCTTGACTATTAGTTAGGCAGTAAAGTTTTTAGCTTCATCTCTATTCTCAGGCTTTCTGATTCCTGGGGCCAAATGTAATCACGTGAGAGTTTAGAAAATGTACTGTAGGGGCAGAAAGAAATGGTTTAGAAACTTATAACAAACAGGGGGCAGTGTGGAAAGAAACTACCAGGGTCAAGAACAAGATCAGTTTGAAGAATTATAAATCACAGCAAACAGTAATATAATCTTCCAGGCAATGGAGAATAGTCTGAAGTGGATTAAATAGAGAAGATCATGAGGTCATGGACATGCACAAGAAGCTGGGTGCGCTTGCCAAGTAGGACAAACAGAGATACAACATCTGAGATGGTATAGATGCAAGGACAGGTCTGTTATAAGTCACATTTGATGATTACATTCTGTACCTCACCTCAATCGCAGAAGCACACTATACTAATCCATGATATCGGGTTTCCCCCTCACCAAACTAAAATATATTGACTTGTACGTCACCCAGTGAAGTAAGGAAGCCCATAAGTGACTATCTCTTTGCAGGACATTGCCTGCCCATGACTTAACGTATGAAGATTGGTGGCTAGAGATTTTCTCTGAGTGAATAAGGTACTAAAATCCCATCATCGAAGCTTGGTATTAATGAAGCAATTAGGATTAATGGAAACATTAGCACAGGAGCAAAGTGTATGTATTAGCTGAATTCCCTGCGCGGCCACAGAAAATCTCACTGTGGATGATAGCACCGAGCTGCAGATTCTGCCTGTTACAGGATCTTACCTCTGGGAGTTACACCACCCACATGTTATGCTGGGTTTGTATAAAAACAGGGACAATGTCATATTTTTTAAAGTAGCTATATAAATATTACCATGTATTGGGTAGGCATCATAGGTCATGTATTATACCAGCCAGTGCTGCACCAGTCCTGTTTCCAGTCTCCCAGTTTGTACAAGTAGGTACAATATAAAGCAGGTATGAAAATAGGCAAGGTAGAGTAAAAGACAACATGGAGGGAAAGAAAACCGTAAAATCAGCTAGAAACCATATGGCACGTACCAGCTTTGTGTCCTATGTACTATATGTACATTCTTTACAGCATGCTCAATGGCTAGCACAGTATGCCAGGAGTTATACTGTAGTTCAGTCACATCATAGTAGCTGCAGGTAGTCCAAACCTACTCTATACCATTACTTGAAAGTTGTCAGAGGGGCTCAGTGCAGCTTTAGACATGCATGGCCCACATACCATCAATTTCTTAAATTCACATATCACATTGTGTTCTATAGAAAGAAACACACTGCAGTCACTGAATCTGTGTTCATCTCTCACACTGCAATGGTAAAATGATGAAGATAACATGATACTGTTGCCCAAATTGCGTTCATAAGTGTCTTTTCCCATAATATGGATTCTCCATACAATTGTACATTACAAGGGAAATAAAATCCTTAATTTGCCAATGGAGTGGGAGGTGTAAAAAATCAAGTTATTACATTTCTTAAGACGATAACTCATTTCAAGGCTGTTAAGGAAGCATACCGTGTTGGAGTAAAGGGGTGAAATTCAATTTGTTCAGCTACAAAACCAATTTTCATGCTGTAAGTTTTTCCTTTATTGCAAGATGATATGTGAGCTCCAGAAGCTGAATGAAGCTTTATCTGGCCGTTCATCCATCTTACCCACCTTATAAATGCCACTGCAGTGGAATGTTCCCAAGGTCACAATAAGGGCAAAGTGGTACTTCTGCAGTAGGGTAAATGTAAGCGCACTTGTTTAGATGTTATATTTAAATTGCCTTGACAGATTTACTGGGCTGGCCTTTCCCCAGATATAGGATAAATTAAGAGCGTGTGTGAAGGACAGTTTACCAAATACAGTACATTTCAACCACTTGATTGTTATAACCAGGGAGACACTTTGACAGGAGATAGTTAGATAGAGGTAAATCAGCGTTGATAGTGGTTAGAGGGCAAAGAGAATAATGGTTTGACAAGATTGAATCCTACTACACCATTCATGCACACATTTTATATAAAACTGGGTAAACTTTGTGAGAAGTTGGTATTTTTTTTAATATTTTAACATATTTTATTAATGTAGATATAAAATGTTCTAAAATAGCATCTAATTATAGCCATGAACTTAAAAAATTTAAAATAGTAGTGAAAAAAAGGGCAAACAGCTAAAGTAAAGTAGCTAATCTCAGTTTGGACCACCACACACTTAGGTCATTAAGAGATTATACCCCTTTTCCATGAAAAACCCATCTCCAACCCGGGACACTGACCATGGACTGAGCATGTTTCAGAGCCGGGTTTTATCCCTTTTACACTGACAGTTGGACCCGGGTTATTCCCAGGTCAAGCGATTGGTATTCTGGCATTACAGTGGATGCTTGGAGATGATGCCATCTCTAAGCCCTACTCAGACCAGCCAAACCGCTGCTTTAGGCATGACCAGTGACAGATCCAGAGGGAGGCAATCGCAAGGATATGCAAGAATAGATCAGTTTCACTTAAACTGTAATGAGTTGCTCAAGGATTTGCCACTTACCGTATCAGCAGAAATTATGTGTAGCACTGCTACATGCTGTCCTCACTGCAGCTTCTTTTCGAAGTCATGCTCCAGCACACTTGTGGTGCATTACGGAAGATTATGAAGGAGAATGCAACTTTTACAAAAAGTGTTGGACTACAGTATATGAATGGTTCCAGCCAGCAATGAAGTAGTAAATATGCACATATATATATATATATATATATTTATACATCAGTATGGGTGGCACTCACATGTGGTGAGAAAATATCAGGTGCCCTCCGGGGAAGCTCCTCAGCGGGAGCTCCAGTATATATACGTTCCGGCGGCACTCAGTGCAAATAAATAACCACTAAGACAGCAGATACAGAAGTCAACGTTTCGATGTTACACCATCGTCATCAGGATATCAAAAAATATACAAACAGTGCACTTACTTATACCCCCACCAGCTAACACGCATGGAAGCAGCTTCCGGGTCCGTCCCGGTGGCGCCCACAAATGACGTCACCCACGTGACTCGTTACCATGGCTGCTAGATAAACATAAACACACAGATAAAAATGCGGACAAGGAAACTGGTCACAAGGTTACATGCATCGTAATAGCACTATAAAAGTCTCATTACTAATACATAAGAAATCTGTAGTGTACCTAGAAATAATACCAGCTTGGTATTTTACATTAAATATCATAATATATATATAATAGTAACATCGTGCCTGCATTAAACCCAAACTGCACAAATATAATTGGTTTCTTATGATCATAGTTAAGAATAACATATAACAAAGACAAACACATACCAAAGACAAAAACACAAACACTATGAGCAATAAGATCAAAAAACAATATCTGTCAGCATCCCAAATAGAATCTTCTGCAGAGTTGCAAAGAGCCAACCCCGCAACCAATCTAAATATAGTGCACAAAACATTTGGAGCACAATATTACAAATAAGGAAAACCAACATGATATTAAAAAAATTAATAATAAATAATCACAGAACCAATAGCCATTCCTGCCATTCTTTGAAATAGTAGTAAATATAGCATAATAGTGTAAATAACGCATCACAAAAAGCAATGCAAGCCAAGGTTATCGTTTAACCCTTTAGGATATAAGGTGCCAAGTCTGAAAATCCA
Source organism: Taudactylus pleione (assembly GCA_031769625.1). NCBI lineage: Eukaryota > Metazoa > Chordata > Amphibia > Anura > Myobatrachidae > Taudactylus > Taudactylus pleione. The sequence continues at coordinate 2,006,903 of JAUIMM010000141.1, read as the reverse complement.
ATGAGATTCACACTGTAGAAGCCTCCTAGATCGATCACCACCACGAATAAGAGGTGGGATGTGATCAATTAAAATATAGCGTAGTGCTAATATATTGTGTCCGGCCTGTAAAAAATGTCTGGCGACCGGTTAGTCACTAGTACCAGTACTTATGGCCGCCCAGATAGCTGACCGGTGCAGTGCCATACGTTCACGTAAAGTTCTGTCGGTCTTACCGACATAACCTAATCCACAAGGGCAGGTGATAAGGTAAATTACATACTTACTCGTACAACTCAATCTGAATCTGATACTATAACGTTTGCCACTATGTGGATTAACAAACGAATCCCCTGTTGTCAAATATCTGCACGTTAAACAGTTAAGGCACTTGAAGCATCCATTTTTTGACCTCATGAAATTACGTTCCTCACTTTTATTCTTATTTTGGCCACTGCCAACATCGGTCTTAACCACCCAATCATGGATGTTTTTGCCCCGTGTATAACAGGACATAATCATGGTGTCAATAAGATTAAGGTCAGGATCATTCTGCACGATAGGCCAAAACCGTTTTGACAGCCTGCTGATAATGGAGCTAAAGGAATTGTAATGGTTGACCCAAGGCATACGCTTGCTTTGATTAGAAGTCATTTTAGGGCACAACAAATGTTCTCGTGGAATACTCATGGCCTTATCCTTGGCCACCAACAGAGAATCTTTGTGGTAGCCACGAGACAAAAACCTACTCGCCATTTCATCCATTTTAGCACTAGCTATTTCAGTATTGTTACAAATGCACTTGGCACGCAAAAATTGTGAATATGGCAAGCCATATTTTAAAGGCTTAGGGTGAAAACTATCTGCGTGGAGCAATGAATTTCTATCTGTAGGCTTGCTGTAAAGAGATGTACCAACAATACCATCATGGTTGCATACCTCAACATCCAAAAAAGTAACACAATCTGCTTTAATATTGTATGTAAACTTAATGGGGCTCATACTGTTGTTATGTCCTTCTATAAACTCAGTAAATTCATTGCATGTACCTGTCCAAATTATGAATATGTCATCTATATATCGAGCGTATAAATGTATACGCTCAGAGTTAAAAGATGAAGATAAAAGATATTATGTTCTTCCATGAACATGTACGCATTGGCGTACGATGGGGCCACATTCGACCCCATCGCACAACCAATGCGTTGCAAATACAACTTGCCCGCATAGGTAAAGTAATTGCATGTAAGTATCATTTTCAGAAGCTGGACCACCAGCTCAATATCAGGACCACTATACAAGGGATTCCCCTCTATTAGCTTACGTACTGCCATGATGCCAGTATCATTAGGTATGATTGTATAGGGATTGGAGATGTCTACACTACATAATAGGCTGTTTGGTGGAATATCCCCAATTGCCAAAAGCTTATTCAAAAAGGAGGTGGTATCCATCAAGAAGTCGGGGTGTCCAGTTACACAAGGTTGTAGCAAAGAGTCTAAGTACACAGACACATTGGAACAATGACCCCCGTGCCTAAATAATCGGGCATCCAGGGGGATTGTCAAGGCTCTTGTGCACCTTAGGCAATGTAGACATAATAGGAATGATAGGAACTTTGTGATTCTCTTGTGCCTAAATTTCCTCAGAAATAATACCACGGTCAACAGCATGCTGCAAACACAATAGCAATTCACCCTTATAGCGTGCAGTTGGATCAAAATCGAGTAACAAATATACATTGGAATCGCTGAGTTGTCTCACAATTTCAGCATGGTATTTTGAAACATCCTGTACCATTATCGACCCGCCCTTGTCAGCAGGTCGTATGACAATATCATCGTAATTCGATAGTGCCCTCAAAGCTTTAAACTCGTTAGTACTTAAATTATACTGAATCTGAGCTTTAGTGGAGGACAGTACCTTGTTGACCTCTTTATCGATCATATTGATAAAAGTTTTAATCGATGAGTTGTTAGAAAGAGGGTCATATGTGGATCTCTTGGATAATTTCTTTACTGACATAGGAATGTCAGACGATTCCACACCGGTAACTTGTTTTCTGGAGCCACTGTATTTCTCATGTTACCGCAATTTGTGGGATAATTTATATTTCTCCACTTCCCAAGAAAAACTGTCAAATTTGACTGTCGGCAAAAAGGATAAACCCCTTGAAAGTACCTGAGTTTCTGTTTCAGTCAATTGATGGCTGGAAAGGTTGAATATTATCGTTTCTTCAGAAGGGGAGGTCTCCCTGGCCATCTTCCTCCTCGACCACTGTCTTCCACGTCGCGTAAAGAGTCTACGGGATCTCGCGGCTGCCTGCGGGTACGTACCCCTAAAGGGAGATGAGAAGAGGTGTTTAATACATGAGGGCCAGCATCGGAATCACTAGTGGTGATAGCGTCCTGTGAGAAATCGGAGTCAGGGAGAAAACGTCTTGGACCTCGTCTCCTAGGTCTTTCCAACTGACGCTGTCCCCCACTAATCCAAAGGTACACACGGTTCTGTTCGTAGTCACTGATGACTTTGGCCTTCTTTAATTCTTTGAACTGAATCAACTCCCTTTTTATATGTAGCTAACTGAGTGGTTAATTTATCAAGCCAGTTTGTCCTGTCATCAGTTTCAAGTGTGTTCTTATGAGCTGTCTCGAAAGCAGATATTTTATCACGAGTAAGCTGTAACTCACATGTAGCCTCCTCTATAACAAGCAATATTAAATCATAGCTGAACTTGTTAAGGATGGCGATCCAGCGTTTACAAAAAGCTACATTGAGGCGGCCTATGGTCGGGCAGTTTTTTACACGGAACCCACGTGGTATGTGTTTTTCTTTGTAGTATTCACTGAGTGTAACACCATGGTAGAAATAGTCAATTTCCCTTTGTTTCAATTTGAGTAGATCACGATATAACTGCTCAGGGGACTTATTGCCCAATTCATCAAATGGTTCTTTAAACAAAATGGATTCTGCTTCCGAATCTGTCCTTGTGGATTAGGTTATGTCGGTAAGACCGACAGAACTTTACGTGAACGTATGGCACTGCACCGGTCAGCTATCCGGGCGGCCATAAGTACTGGTACTAGTGACTAGCCGGTCGCCAGACATTTTTTACAGGCCGGACACAATATATCAGCACTACGCTATATTTTAATTGATCACATCCCACCTCTTATTCGTGGTGGTGATCGATCTAATGTGTGAATCTCATTGGATTTTCAGACTTGGCACCTTATATCCTACAGGGTTAAACGATAACCTTGGCTTGCATTGCTTTTTGTGATGCATTATTTACACTATTATGCTATATTTACTACTATTTTAAGGGATGGCAGGAATGGCTATTGGTTCTGTGATTATTTATTATTAATTTTTTTTATATCTTGTTGGTTTTCCTTATTTGTAATATTGTGCTCTGAATGTTTTGTGCACTATATTTAGATTGGTTGCGGGGTTGGCTCTTTGCAACTCTGCAGAAGATTCTATTGGGGATGCTGACAGATATGGGCCCTCATTCAGAGCCGTACGCTCTTAGCAGAGCGCACGCTCTGAATGAGGGCCGGCCTCCATGAAAATGGAGCGTCCTTCTGGACGCTCGTATAGCTGTGGGTCACCACCCACAGGCTATACGAGCGTGCATTTTGATGGCCGCGATGGTTGAGACCATCGCGACCATCGAAATTGCGAGCCGGAGCCTGCGGTTGAGGTTTTCAACTGCAAGCTCCGGAGTGATTTTGGCTCTATCAGAGCCAAAATCACTCCCACTGACATCACAAGTGATGTCAGTGGGCCGGCTTCTGACGGGAGGCGTTCCCGTGGGAACGCCCCCGTCAGGGAGGCATGCCCCCGGCACGCCTACCAAAGGGGGCGTGCTGTCAATCAACATCGACAGCACGCCCCCTTTGATCAGACACAACGAGCGCAGGACTTTCCTTCGCTCGTCGCGTCTGGCGCATGCGCACGACGGAGCTCCCTCCGTCATGCGCATGCTCAGTCCATAACATCGACCCACTTGCGAGCGGACAGCCGCTCGCGAGTGGGTCTGAATCAGGCCCATTGTTTTTTGATCTTATTGCTCATAATGTTTGTGTTTTTGTCTTTGGTATGTGTTTGTCTTTGTTATATGTTATTCTTAACTATGGGCCTGATTCAGACCCACTCGCGAGCGGCTGTCCGCTCGCAAGTGGGTCGATGGTCTGCACTGAGCATGCGCACGACGGAGGGAGCTCCGTCGTGCGCATGCGCCAGACACGACGAGCGAAGGACTTTCCTTCGCTCGTTGTGTCCGATCAAAGGGGGCGTGCTGTCAATGTTGATTGACAGCACGCCCCCTTTGGTGGGCGTGCCTCCCTAACGGGGGCGTTCCCACGGGAACGCCTCCCGTCAGAAGCCGGCCCACTGACATCACTAGTGATGTCAGTGGGAGTGATTTTGGCTCTGATAGAGCCAAAATCACTCCGGAGCTTGCGGTTGAAAACCTCAACCGCAGGCTCCGGCTCGCAATTTCGATGGTCGCGATGGTCACGACCATCGCGGCCATCAAAATGCTCGCTCGTATAGCCTGTGGGTGGTGACCCACAGCTATACGAGCGTCCAGGAGGACGCTCCATGAAAATGGAGCCCGGCCCTCATGCAGAGCGTGCGCTCTGCTCAGAGCGTACGGCTCTGAATGAGGGCCTATGATCATAAGAAACCAATTATATTTGTGCAGTTTGGGTTTAATGCAGGCACGATGTTACTATTATATATATATTATGATATTTAATGTAAAATACCAAGCTAGTATTATTTCTAGGTGCACTACAGATTTCTTATGTATTTGTAATGAGACTTTTATAGTGCTATTACGATGCATGTAACCTTGTGACCAGTTTCCTTGTCCACATTTTTATCTGTGTTTATGTTTATCTAGCAGCCATGGTAACGGGTCACGTGGGTGACGTCATTTGTGGGCGCCACCGGGACGGACCCGGAAGCTGCTTCAATGCGTGTTAGCTGGTGGGGGTATAAGTAAGTGCACTGTTTGTATGTTTTTTGATATCCTGATGACGATGGTGCTTCTTGCTTGTTTGGAAGAAAATAACCTGAGTACCTTTGTCTGGGGACACTGGGTGAGAACGGTGGGGCCCCCTTGTTCATCTTCGGTGTATCCCAGACTAGTTTTTTTTTTTTTTTTTGTATATTTGGTACTGATACGGTCTACTCTTATTAATGGCAGCTGAATTTTATTGTTATTTTTCTTGTATTTGATATCACTTCTTGGAGATAATAGTCTCAATAAATAACCAATAATACTTTTTGGATTCGAGTACTATTTTTGGAGGTTGCTTTTTGGATCGATATTAAAGAAACCGTTATGGGAATTTACAGTGCTTGATTAATGTAAGCATTTAAAGTGAGTCGTGCACCTATTGTCATTTACTCGAGGTGTTTTAAATGGTATCTGTAAAGACGACACGGGAATAAAGAAACCTTTATATAAACGGAGTGGCATGTTATATGTAAGCATCAAAGAGAGCATCACATCCGTCTGATATTAATCACATGTGGGTGATTTTCCTGTTCAGAATTGGACACATAAAGCACCTGCTTTGATACCGGGACTCCTCTTATCTATCCTTTTAAAAGAACTTATTATTTTAAACCTACTACACTATAAGACTTTTTGTTTGTGTAAATTTTATTTTGCATATTCGGGAAAGAAAATCCCCCTCCTGTCAGAAAATTCAAGGATCAAATGAGAAATAAGAAATTGTTTTGGAACAAAGAAGGAGGGTAATATTGTAATTTTCAAAGGTTTTTTAGTATATCCTTTCATTGGAGCGCGAAATTTCTATTTCTATTTGTTTATAAGTAAGTGCACTGTTTGTATGTTTTTTGATATCCTGATGACGATGGTGTAACATCGAAACGTTGACTTCTGTATCTGCTGTCTGAGTGGTTATTTATTTGCACTGAGTGCCACCGGAACGTATATATATATATATATATATATATATATATATATAGTACCAGTTTTTGGTTTTTGTTTATTTAAATTATTTTCAACATAGTAGATTAATACTGAAGACATCAGGACTATGAAAGACCACATATGGAATTATGTTGTAAACAAAAAAGTGTTAAACAAATCAAAAAATGTTTTATATTTTAGATTCCTCAAAGTAGCCTTCTTTTTCTTGGATAACAGCTTTGCACACTCTTGGCATTCTCTCAATCAGCTTCATGAGGTAGTCTCCTGGAATGGTTTTCCAACAGTCTTGTTGGCTGCTTTTCCTTCACTCTGCAGTCCAGCTCATCGCAAACCAGCTCAATTGGGTCGGGTGATTGTGGAGGGCAGGTCATCTGACGCAGCACTCCATCACTTTCCTTCTTGGTCAAGTAGCCCTTACATAGCCTGGAGGTGTGTTTGGGGTCATTGTCTTGTTGAAAAACAAATGATGGTCCCAATAAGCGCAAACCAGATGGGATGGCATGGTGCTGCAGAATGCTGTGATAGCCATGCTGGTTAAGTGTGCCTTGAATTTTGAATAAATCACCAACAGTGTCACCAGAAAAGCACCCCCACACCATCATATCTCCTCCTCCATGCTTCATAGTGGGAACCACACATGTAGAAACCATCTGCTCACCTTCTATGCGTCTCACAAAGACATGGTGGTTGGAACCAAAAATCTCAAATTTGGACTCATCAGACCAAAGTACAGATTTCCACTGGTCTAATGTCCATTCATTGTGTTTCTTGGCCCAAACAATTCTCTTCTTCTTGTTGTTCAACCTCAGTAATGGCTTCTTCACAGCAATATGACCATGAAGGCCTGATTCACGCAGTCTCCTCTGAACAATTGATGTTGAGATTTGTCTGCTACCTGAACTCTGTGAAGACTTTATGTGGTCTCTAATCTGAGGTTCTGTTAAGTAGCGGTTTGTGAGGCTAGTAACTCTAATGAACTTATCCTCTGCAGCAGAGGTACCTCTTGGTCTTCCTTTCCTGGGGTGGTCCTTATGAGAGCCAGTTTCATCATAGTGTTTGATGGTTCATGCAACTGCACTTAGGGAAAATTTCAAGAACTTTGAATGTGTCCTTATCGACTGACCTTCATGTCTTAAAGTAATGATGGACTGTCGTTTCTCTTTACTGAGTTGAGTGGTTGGTGCCATAATATGGATTACAACAGTAGTTAAATAGTGGTGTCCACTGTGTACTAACCCTACCTCTGCATGACACAACTGATGGTCTCAAACACATTAAGAAGGCAAGTAATTCCACAGATTGACTCTTGACAAGGCACACCTGTTAATTCAAAACCATTCTAGGAGACTACCTCATAAAGCTGATTGAGAGAATGCCAAGAGTGTGCAAAGCTGTCATCCAAGCAAAAGGGGGCTACTTTGATGAATATAAAATATAAAACATAATTTGATTTGTTTAACAACAGTTTTGTATACAACACAATTCCATATGTGTACTTTCATAGTTTTGATTTATTCAGTATTAATCTACTATGTTGAAAATAATTTACATAAACAAAAACCATTGAATGAGAAGGTGTGTCCAAACTTTTGACTGGTACAGTACATACAGTATATATATATATATATATATATATATATATATATATATATGTGATACCCTATACTATGGGTTTATTCACAATGTAATCATACAATATAGTATAGCAGTAAAGATGGCAATAGTGAATCCTTTCTTATGTTTATTATACTTTGTAAGAACAAGGAAAACACTTGGCATATATCAACAATGCATTTCAGTAGACAGTAACACACACATTAACACTCTTGTTTATTTTATTTTTCAGGAACCTGTAGATCACTAGCGAACTCTGGACTTCGAACCTGCAAACTATAAATGGGTAAGTATGCTCTAGTGGCAATTAACAAATGACTAATTTTGCAATTCCCTTAACATCTCTAAAATATATACAAAAAACCTCACACTACTGCACTTTACATGTCTCATACACTGCTAGTTCAGTGCTGAAATAGTTAATAGGGTGCACCCTTCATTGCCCGGGATATGAAGAATAGTTCTTAAACTGCTCCAGCTACAGTACTTGTCTGTATTTAATGCAACACTGTAATCCTCTGTAAATGATCCTGCTGCGATGGTGTTGGTATTACAGTCAGTTCCTTCTCTGCTTAGCAACCTTAGATCATACTCATAGTATTACAGGTGCTGGTACTGAAGTGTCGCCCTAACACTGCTGGTAACTGTTGTACCTAACCTCCAATATGCGGTATCAGGGGGTTAATTTTACTATCATGAATGTAGTCTATAAACCCCACGCTGATCTCTGAAGGGACTGCAGTGCATATGTAATGGTGGACAGCTGTAGGCCTCCAGTTAATAGGCGCTAATGTCACTGAGTGTCTATTTGGGAGGTTGCAGCAGCTTTCTTACCTCCGGCTCCTTTACAAGCTCAGTCTCTCTATATTTCTGCAGCTCCGCCTGAGGCACTCCCTTGGGGGTCGACCGACACACCCCTCTTAGGCTGATTGTTCTCAGGAACCTCCCCGAATAACACAGCTTGGTCCCACTGGATATTTCCCACCTCAGAGACCTCCGCTGCTCGTCCCGAAGTATGGCCGCTGCCCTCAGGTAAGCATCAAGGCAGCGCAGCCCCTTCTCCTGTCCAGCTACCTCACCAACTGCACACACCAACTGCCATTTTTCTCTAGTTCAAATCCTTGAGCCTGCTACAGTACTCACTGGTCCCCTAACGTCCACCACCGCTGAGGGGGCAGTGCAAATAGTCCCTGAACCTTAATGAAACCAGTTAAATCATGCCCTATATTAGATAATGGCAGGAATCACATTAATATTTTACTTTTCATAGAGGCACATCAGTGTGGGTAGAACACAGGATGTTGGTGGGGTGCCACATACTTCCCCACTAGAATGATGCGTGTCCTCACGCATCTTAGACCTCTATATACTCCTGAAGACATCCACTTTATACATCAGTATCTTTTCAGAATTATTTAAATACATATTAGGTACATTCTTACATTGCATGACGTAGATCACAATTAGTTACAATTACCAGGTAAGTCTAGAAAACTTTAGCTCCTTGCTATAATGTAACAATAGCATAACAGATTACTACATTTTTTACATATTAACACAAAGTTTCTTCAAGTTATGTACTTTTGAACACTCTACCTCACAGGCTAGTGTCTACACTGAATATGCGGGGCATTCTTGTTTTCCTTTTTCGATTTTCCCAGAACTCTTTGCATAATTAATGCTATTTCACTTGAACTTAGTTCAGTATACTTATGGACTGGGAATTTATACTCTAATGGCATAGACAGTAAGGGCTCTTTGGATACAAGATATGGCTCCTCCAGAACAACAGATTTCGATATCTCCATAACAGAATCCAGGCAATTCTGTTCAGGGGACCCCAACCTCTCTGCTAGGGGTGAGTCCAGAGCTTTCTTTGTGTCTTCTTTATGTACAGCTGTACTCAGCTCTTGTTGATTGCAGAGGAGCATATAAGAAGCGCTGTCATACACTTTTAGTCGACTCTTTGCTTGTGGTTCTTGAGGAGATGTTGGCCGGACTATTTCTTGCCGGTACTGGCACACCTGTATATTTTGCGTTCCTACATCTTTACCAAACACTCCATCCAGCCTTTCACCACGCTCTGGGAGATCAGGATATTGTTTGTGTCCGTATGGTCTCTTTAGCCAGTAGGATGGGTAGCGACTCCTCCAGTAAGGCCGTTGTTGATTAACCCACTTTTCCTCTGCCACTCTTTCAGCTTCTTCTGGACTCTTTTTACCTTCACTGTGTCGATAGTTATGTGGAGGACCTCTACGATGTGGATAATGCCAATAATGGTTGTGGCTTGATGCATATTTGCTGCCTTGGACTGGAACTCCACCAGGACCAGTTACATTAGTGGCCTTTGCACCTTTCTCTCCTTCAACCACGTAAAACTCTACCAACTCTCCATCTCCCAGACTTCGAAGATATTTTCTTGGGTTGTTCTTTAGGATGGCCGAGTAATGTACAAAAATATCGCTCTTGGTGTCATCTCGTTTTATGAATCCATAGCCTCGTTGCATGTGGAACCATACAACCTTTCCTGAAATCCTTTTTGCGATAGCTGATGTAACATTCCCTGCAGTCGGCGTGCTCACCAATTTTATATTGTTCTGTACTATTGGGCTCAAACTCGCATCTCTGGGTTGCCCTTCTTCCATTTTTGGACCTATTCTTTCTGTCTCTACTGAAGGCTGGTCCTCAGGTTCTCTCTGGATGCAATAGCGTTCAATGTGGCCACTTTGCCAGCACTTTCTGCAGATAAGCCTCCCTTGTGTATCAAATTGGCCTGTTAGACGTCGACCTGTCTCTCGAGGACTGTCCCAGTAAGACTGGTTCCTTCCCCCATGCTCTTGGTGCCAGTCTCTGCATTTTGCTCCAGCCTGCTCTTGCCGAATCACCTTTATCTCCTTCATGATTTCAGTGACAGCACTAGTAAAAATTCCGATCAGATCTTGACCAGACTGTACTTGTTGGGTGACTGTTTCCTTAGGCGACGTAGTGTCAGGTGTCATATATGGTTTGGCTTCTCTAGAATTTCCAACTTCCCACTGTTCTGTAGATGAGTCAAATTCAAGATCAGCATTCTGATTGAGCCCAAGAATATCTAATACCGCTTCCTTGAACTTGGAGAATGGGCATACAGGATTCTGACGTCTCCACATCCTGAGCTGGGCCCGTATGGCTTCTCCTCGCGCCCCTTCGATAAATAAATTAATTAGCGTCTCGTCGACTCGTTCTACTATCCTCGATTCTCGTGCTTGGATGTCCTTCATAGCTTCCTGTAGGCCCAGAGCAAATTCTCTTAGTGACTCTTGAGGTTGCTGTTTCCTAGCATACAAACGTCTTCTAAATTCAGAGACTGTCCTTGAGTCAAATATACTTTCTAACTTTTTGAAAATATCCTCCGCTGTTTTTCTTTCATCATCCGCCCACGCTTTCACCTCTCGCAAAGCAGCTCCTTTCAACTGTCCAATGACTATTTCCACTCTTTGTTCATCATTCAGTGGATATAATTTGAACGTTGATCTCATTTTGTCCTTAAATTCTTTAATAGTGCTTGCACCCTGTGTGCATATCTCCCCTGAATACATGGGTAACCATGGAGCCTCAAAATAGTATGGCATCATAATGGGTGATGTCTGTGTCATATGTACCATACCACTGCTGGGTGAGGCATTTGTTGATGGTGAAGTTCTCCATCCTGGAGAGGCAGGTAATTGTCTGGCCCGTGGTCGATGCAGGAGGCTGAGGTGCTGACATTTTCTGGTCGTATCCTGTTCGCGGACGCCAATTTGTGATACCCTATACTATGGGTTTATTCACAATGTAATCATACAATATAGTATAGCAGTAAAGATGGCAATAGTGAATCCTTTCTTATGTTTATTATACTTTGTAAGAACAAAGAAAACACTTGGCATATATCAACAATGCTTTTCAGTAGACAGTAACACACACATTAACACTCTTGTTTATTTTATTTTTCAGGAACCTGTAGATCACTAGCGAACTCTGGACTTCGAACCTGCAAACTATAAATGGGTAAGTATGCTCTAGTGGCAATTAACAAATGACTAATTTTGCAATTCCCTTAACATCTCTAAAATATATACAAAAAACCTCACACTACTGCACTTTACATGTCTCATACACTGCTAGTTCAGTGCTGAAATAGTTAATAGGGTGCACCCTTCGTTGCCCGGGATATGAAGAATAGTTCTTAAACTGCTCCAGCTACAGTACTTGTCTGTATTTAATGCAACACTGTAATCCTCTGTAAATGATCCTGCTGCGATGGTGTTGGTATTACAGTCAGTTCCTTCTCTGCTTAGCAACCTTAGTTCATACTCATAGTATTACAGGTGCTGGCACTGAAGTGTCGCCCTAACACTGCTGGTAACTGTTGTACCTAACCTCCAATATGCGGTATCAGGGGGTTAATTTTACTATCATGAATGTAGTCTATAAACCCCACACTGATCTCTGAAGGGACTGCAGTGCATATGTAATGGTGGACAGCTGTAGGCCTCCAGTTAATAGGCGCTAATGTCACTGAGTGTCTATATGGGAGGTTGCAGCAGCTTTCTTACCTCCGGCTTGAGGCACTCCCTTGGGAGTCGACCGACACACCCCTCTTAGGCTGATTGTTCTCAGGAACCTCCCCGAATAACACAGCTTGGTCCCACTGGATATTTCCCACCTCAGAGACCTCCGCTGCTCGTCCCGCAGTACGGCCGCTGCCCTCAGGTAAGCATCAAGGCAGCGCAGCCCCTTCTCCTGTCCAGCTACCTCACCAACTGCACACACCAACTGCCATTTTTCTCTAGTTCAAATCCTTGAGCCTGCTACAGTACTCACTGGTCCCCTAACGTCCACCACCGCTGAGGGGGCAGTGCAAATAGTGCCTGAACCTTAATGAAACCAGTTAAATCATGCCCTATATTAGATAATGGCAGGAATCACATTAATATTTTACTTTTCATAGAGGCACATCAGTGTGGGTAGAACACAGGATGTTGGTGGGGTGCCACATATATATATATATATATATATATATATATATTGAATATATTGAAAAAAGCACTGGTAAGGCTGTAAATTGGAAATATATTTGTTCCAGGTTTCTAACCTATATGTGTTAAAAACCCCAGGAAAATGTCTATGATTCCAAGACTAGAAGTCAGTTAAGGGTTCCTGGGGTTATGGATGGAGAGTGAGCATGAGCTCCATCCATTAGGCCCATTTCAGGTCTTCAGTCTGAGAACAGGCTGATTAGTACTTGCACCTGTAAGAGGCTGATAAAGGTGTGTCAGAGGTTTTTTCTCAAGGTCTCACTACCTGGGGAAACAGTCTGAGCAGGCTTGTTAAGAGACACTGTGATTCACTGACTGTGAGTACTGTGCATATACCTATGTTTATGGTAGGGGAATTAGGTCCTACCACGGTAGAAAGACGGATCCCGTTTGTTTAGTTAGAACCCAGATGGAAAAGGATTTTGTTTTATGTTTTATTTTTGCTGCCGAATATACTAACTTTGGCTAATTACACAGAAACCCTGGACTGGTGTGCTGTTTCCTGGCTGCAGTGTGTTTGGAAGGGCCCATCTACCCCAGGAGAGGACACCCCTATCTTGATCACATTGCATAATGCACTGCCATTAAGGTGGATGTCATCTTTGAACTGTGTCGAAGCACATGAGACTTATATGGTGGAACAATATGTATTAAGAAAACACACTGCCCAGCAAGTTAAATACATGTAAAAGCACAAACATTAATATGTGTCATCTCATTTAGTACAATCATTTTTTTTTTTCACTTCTATTCATATGCGCTTGATTTGCATTTCAAACACATCTTACATTTAAAGTTTTCACACCGCTGTGTCTACTGTCTAAAGTTAGCCAGAGACCATTTAGGTCATTTTGAATCAAAATAGTCACTGGTGTTGCCCTCAAAATGATTTTCCAAAATACAATTGTATCAGTTATTGATTGGTCTGGATTAGGGGTGTGCACCGGCCACTTTTCGTGTTTTGTGTTTTGGTTTTGGATCTGGATCTTTCTTCGTGTTTTGGATCTGGATTGGTTTTGCCAAAACCACCCTTCCGTGTTTTGGGTTCTGGGTTTTGTGTTTTGGATCTGTATTTTTTTGAAAAAAAGCATAAAAACAGCTAAAATCACAGAATTTGTAGGTTTTTCTGCTCCTATGCTATTATTAACCTCAATAACCTTAATTTCCACTCATTTCCAGTCTATTCTGAACACCTCACACCTCACAATAGTGTTTTTATGTCCAAAAGGTTGCACCGAGGTAGCTGGATGACTATGCTAAGCGACACGAGTGGGCGGCACAAACACGTGACCCATCTAGGAGTGACACTGCAGTGGCAGGCAGGATGGCAGTTAGAAAAACTAGGCCCCAAACTGTACATAATGCAAAGAAAAAAAGAGGTGCAAGATGGAATTGTCCTTGGGCCCTCCCACCCACCCTTATGTTGTATAAACAGGACATGCACACTTTAACAAATCAATCATTTCAGCGCCAGGGTCTGCCACACAACTGTGGCTGAAATGATTGGTTCGTTTGGGCCCCCACAAAACAAGCTGGCAATTAATGTGTCCCTGCACAAACTGGCTCTACGGAGGCAAGATGTCATCCTCATCCTCCTCATCCACCGATTCCTCACCCTCTTCAGTGTGTACATCCTCATCCTCACAAAGTATTAACTCGTCCCCACTTGAATCCACCACCACAGGTCCCTCTGTACCTTCTGGAGGCTGGTCTCCCTGGAAGAGCTGATAATTCATTTTGATGAACATCATCTTCTCCACATTCTGTGGAAGCAACCTCCTACGCCTTTCGCTGACAAGGTTCCCGGCTGCACTAAACACTCTTTCGGAGTACACACTGGAGGGGGGGCAACTCAGGTAAAATAGAGCCAGTTTGTACAGGGGCCTCCAAATTGCCTCTTTTTCCTGCCAGTACAGGTATGGACTGTCTGACATGCCTACTTGGATGCTGTCACCGATGTAATCCTCCACCATTCTGTCAATGGTGACAGTATCATATGCAGTGACAGTAGACATGTCAGAAATTGTTGCCAGGTCCTTCAGTCCGGACCAGATGTCCAAACTTGGTCCTGCCTGCCCTGCATCACCGCCAGCGGGTTGCTTAGGATACCTAAGTTTTTTCCTGGCAGCCCCAGTTGCGGGAGAAAATGAAGAAGGAGCCGTTGACGTGTCACGTTCCGCTTCAGCTGACAGTGTGTTCACCAGCAGGTCTTTGCACCTCTGCAGGCTTGTGTCGGCCGGAAAGAGAGACACCACATAGGCTTTAAACCTAGGATCGAGCACGGTGGCCAAAATGTAGTGGTCTGATTTCAACAGATTGACCACCCTGGAATCCTGGCAAAGCGAATGAAGGGCTTCATCCACAAGTCCCACATGCCGAGCGGAATCGCTCCGTCTTAGCTCCTCCTTCACTTTCTCCAGCTGCTTCTGCAAAAGCCTGATGAGGGGAATGACCTGACTCAAGCTGGCAGTGTCTGAACTGACTTCACGTGTGGCAAGTTCGAAGGGCTGAAGAACCTTGCACAACATGGAAATCATTCTCCACTGCGCTTGAGTCAGGTGCATACCCCCTCCTTTGCCTATGTCATAGGTGGATGTATAGGCTTGTATGGCCTTTTGCTGCTCCTCCATCCTCTGAAGCATATAGAGGGTTGAGTTCCACCGCGTCACAACCTCTTGCTTCAGGTGATGGCGGGGCAGGTTCAAGAGTGTTTGCTGGCGCTCCAGTCTTCGGCACGCAGTCGCTGAATGGCGAAAGTGGCCAGAAATTTTTCGGGCCACCCAAAGCGTCTCCTGCACGCCCCTGTCGCTTTTCAGAAAATTCTGCACCACCAAGTTTATTGTGTGAGCAAAACATGGGACGTGCTGGAATTTGCCCAGATGTAATGCCCGCACAATATTGGTGGCGTTGTCAGATATCACAAATCCCCAGGAGAGTCTAAGTGGGGTAAGCCACTGGGCGATGATTTCCCTCAGTTTCTCTAAGAGGTTGTCGGCGGTGTGCCTCTTACTGAAACCGGTGATACACAGCGTAGCCTGCCTTGTAACGAGCTGGCGTTTCTGAGATGCTGCTACTGGTGACGCTGCTGCTGTTGCTGCGTAAGGTGATACATCTACCCAGTGGGCTGTCACAGTCATATAGTCCTTAGTCTGCCCTGTTCCACTTGTCCACATGTCCGTGGTTAAGTGGACATTGTGTACAACGGCATTTTTCAGGACACTGAGGACACTTTTTCTGACGTTTCTGTACAGTCTCGGTATCGCCTGCCTAGTGAAGTGGAATCTAGACGGGATTTGGAACCGGGGACACACTACCTCCATCAATTGTCTAAATCCCACTGCACTAATGGCGGATACCGGACGCACGTCTAACACCAACATAGCAGTCAAGGCCTCAGTTATACGTTTTGCTTCAGGATGACTGCTGTCGTACTTCATCCTCCTCGCTAAGGACTGTTGGAGGGTCAATTGTTTAGTAAAAGTAGTGGTGTTCCTACTTCCTCTCTGGGATGATGAACGACTCCCAGCAGCAGCAGCAACAGCAGCAGCGGCAGCAGTAGGCGTAGCAATGCAGGATCCTCCGGAGGAATCCCGGATAGGAGAGTCAGTCATGCCAGTGATATGGCCTGCAGGACTACTTCCGATCCTGACTAAGGAGGAAATTGACGAGGAGGGAGTTGACGGTGTGGTTTGCAGGCGCTTGGATACAACAGGACAACGGGATTTAGGTGTCCCTGGACTGCTTACGGTCTGAGCCAAAGTTTCTGAACTTGACAGTAACTTTTTATGAACGCGCTGCAGGTGCCGTATAAGGGAGGATGTTCCTAGGTGGTTGACGTCCCTACCCCTACTTATTTCACCTTTACATATGGTACATATGGCAAGACAGTTGTTGTCCGGATTTGGATAGAAATATTGCCAGACCAAAGAGGTGGAATGTTTGGTCTTCTGCCCAGGCATGACCGTGATGGGCTTTTTCATCCCACGGACAACAACTGTCTCCCCCGGAGCCTGATTTAAACAAACCACATCACCATCAGAATCCTCCTCGCCAACTTCCTCCTCAGCGCCAGCTACACCAGTATCCTCATCCTGTTGTACTTCAACAGTGACATCTTCAATTTGCATATCAGCAAGTGGACTGTGGGTGCTCCTTTCAGCACTTGCAGGGGGCGTGCAAATGGTGGAAAGAGCCACCTCTTCCCGTCCAGTGCTGGGAAGGTCAGGCATCGCAACCACCACCACACTTGGACTCTCTTTGGGGATTTGTGATATCTTCTTAGAAAGCACAGTTCTTCGCTGTGCTTTTGCCAGCTTAACTCTTTTGATTTTTTTAGTGGGAGGAGTGCTTCCATCGTCATGTGAAGCTGAACCACTAGTCATGAACATACTAGGGATCGACCTTAGCCGTTCCTTGCCACTCCGTGTCGTAAATGGCATATTGGCAAGTTTACGTTTCTCTTCAGCTGATTTAAATGTCTTTTTCAAGGTCATTTTCCTGAACTTTGCCATTTGGGATTGTATGTGCCCTCTACTATGACATTGGGCATCGGCCTTGGCAGACGACGTTGATGGCATGTTATCGTCTATGTCATGACTAGTGGCAGCAGCTTCAGCACTAGGAGGAAGTGGTTCTTGATCTTTCTCTATTTTATTTTTATCGGAGAAAGTTTGGTCCTCCATTTATGTTATATCGATTTGATATATACGTGCGGCTAAACACAGAAAATAAATTTTTTTTTGGTTCGGACTGGAGTGTACTTTGTGGGTTACAGCACCCTTTAACGGTCAAGCCAGCCGGCCCTTTACTTATGACACAGGCGCACTCTTGGCACTACTTTGTTGATGCACGTGCGGCTACTGCGCACACAATTCACAAACACAGAAAATAATTTTTTTTTGGTTTGGACTGGAGTGTACTTTGGGGGTTACAGCACCCTTTAACGGTCAAGCCAGCCGGCCCTTTACTTATGACACAGGCGCACGCTTGGCACTACTTTGTTGATGCACGTGCGGCTACTGCGCACACAATTCACAAACACAGAAAATAATTTTTTTTTGGTTTGGACTGGAGTGTACTTTCGGGGGTTACAGCACCCTTTAACGGTCAAGCCAGCTGGCCCTTTACTTATGACACAGGCGCACGCTTGGCACTACTTTGTTGATGCACGTGCGGCTACTGCGCACACAATTCACAAACACAGAAAATAATTTTTTTTTAGGTTTGGACTGGAGTGTACTTTCGGGGGTTACAGCACCCTTAACGGTCAAGCCAGCCGGCCCTTTACTTATGACACAGGCGCACGCTTGGCACTACTTTGTTGATGCACGTGCGGCTACTGCGCACACAATTCACAAACACAGAAAATAATTTTTTTTTTGGTTTGGACTGGAGTGTACTTTCGGGGGTTACAGCACCCTTAACGGTCAAGCCAGCTGGCCCTTTACTTATGACACAGGCGCACGCTTGGCACTACTTTGTTGATGCACGTGCGGCTACTGCGCACACAATTCACAAACACAGAAAATAATTTTTTTTTTGGTTTGGACTGGAGTGTACTTTCGGGAGTTACAGCACCCTTAACGGTCAAGCCAGCCGGCCCTTTACTTATGACACAGGCGCACGCTTTTCACTACTTTGTTGATGCACGTGCGGCTACTGCGCACACAATTCACAAACACAGAAAATAATTTTTTTTTTGGTTTGGACTGGAGTGTACTTTCGGGGGTTACAGCACCCTTAACGGTCAAGCCAGCCGGCCCTTTACTTATGACACAGGCGCACGCTTGGCACTACTTTGTTGATGCACGTGCGGCTACTGCGCACACAATTCACAAACACAGAAAATAATTTTTTTTTTGGTTTGGACTGGAGTGTACTTTCGGGGGTTACAGCACCCTTAACGGTCAAGCCAGCCGGCCCTTTACTTATGACACAGGCGAACGCTTGACACTACTTTGTTGATGCACGTGCGGCTACTGCGCACACAATTCACAAACACAGAAAATAATTTTTTTTTGGTTTGGACTGGAGTGTACTTTCAGGGGTTACAGCACCCTTTAACGGTCAAGCCAGCCGGCCCTTTACTTATGACACAGGCGCACGCTTGGCACTACTTTGTTGATGCACGTGCGGCTACTGCGCACACAATTCACAAACACAGAAAATAATTTTTTTTTGGTTTGGACTGGAGTGTACTTTCGGGGGTTACAGCACCCTTTAACGGTCAAGCCAGCCGGCCCTTTACTTATGACACAGGGGCACTCTTGGCACTACTTTGTTGATGCACGTGCGGCTACTGCGCACACAATTCACAAACACAGAAAATAATTTTTTTTTAGGTTTGGACTGGAGTGTACTTTCGGGGGTTACAGCACCCTTAACGGTCAAGCCAGCCGGCCCTTTACTTATGACACAGGCGCACGCTTGGCACTACTTTGTTGATGCACGTGCGGCTACTGCGCACACAATTAACAAACACAGAAAATAATTTTTTTTTGGTTTGGACTGGAGTGTACTTTCGGGGGTTACAGCACCCTTTAACGGTCAAGCCAGCCGGCCCTTTACTTATGACACAGGCGCACGCTTGGCACTACTTTGTTGATGCACGTGCGGCTACTGCGCACACAATTCACAAACACAGAAAATAATTTTTTTTTAGGTTTGGACTGGAGTGTACTTTCGGGGGTTACAGCACCCTTAACGGTCAAGCCAGCCGGCCCTTTACTTATGACACAGGCGCACGCTTGGCACTACTTTGTTGATGCACGTGCGGCTACTGCGCACACAATTCACAAACACAGAAAATAATTTTTTTTTTGGTTTGGACTGGAGTGTACTTTCGGGGGTTACAGCACCCTTAACGGTCAAGCCAGCCGGCCCTTTACTTATGACACAGGCGCACGCTTGGCTCTACTTTGTTGATGCACGTGCGGCTACTGCGCACACAATTCACAAACACAGAAAATATATTATTTTTTTAGCACTTGGGGGGAGCACCCCTGATGGACAGAGCACCCCCTGGACAACACTACAGCACCCCTTTAGGACTGGGACACTGCACAGGACTTTGGAACTGACTGCACAACACAGTCCAGCCAGCCCCTATGGACTTTGAAGTAGTGGACACAGCCCCTATTAACAACAGCAGCACAGCACAACACAGCCAGCCCCTATGGACTTTGAAGTAGTGGACAACAGCAGCACTACACTACACTACACTACACAGCACTAACTCCCACCCTCCCTCTTCACTGTCCACAGCCGAGTGAGAAAATGGCGCCGACGCGGGTACCTTATATAGGATCCAAAACCCGCGAGACTCGGAAGGCGGGATGATGACGTTTTGCCTCGATGTCAGATCCGAGTCAGGCGGGAAAAGTCGAGCCTGACTCGGATCGGACTCGGATCGGGGGGGCTCGGGGGGGTTCGGATTTCAGAAATCCGAACCCGCTCACCCCTAGTCTGGATACAAAATTCTTTCAGCCAATGACTGGACAGGCTGTTGTATTTCTTGTGAGACTTTTGCATGCATCCATGTGTTTGGCAATTGGAATGAACTAAATGATCATCAGGTTCAGTTTTACCACTACATTGGCATAAACTTGCACTGTCTGCCATTACACCAGAGCAGCAAGTACTGGGTATGAAAAGTAACGCCACCACCACATAACTGGGCCAACATCAGTGGATTTAATTTGAATGACACAAATAGCTAATAAAACTCAACAAGTTGTCTATTCTACAAAGCTATACAAATGTATTATTCCAGTTAGTTAATTAAAGAGTAATATACAACTCAGGGCCTGATTCAGAGCCGCTCGTAAGCGGCCGCTCGTTCGCTCCGAGAGATGTTCGCACAACTGCGCATGCATATGGGTTGTAATGCGCATGCGCCGACCAGTCATTGCGGTCGGAAATCGAGCACTCGCAAAACAGCGAGTGCCTGCTAATTTGAGTGACAGGATGAGGCGTTTGTGGGTGGTAACAGGGGAAGGTGCTTGAAAACGAGGAGTGGTGATCCGAACGCAGGCGTGCCAAACGGTCAAAACGGGCATTTTAAGGGTGTGCATAATTAACAAAGCAGCGTCATTGGCCACATCACTTGGTTGTTTCTTAGCCTGAACTGTTTGCATGATTGCGGTAGGAAAATCCTACCACAAGCACTGCGAGCAGTTCAGACGCCCGATGTACTCGATTAATCTAATAAATAGCGGAGATGACGTAGGATGCGAGCGGGCAGGGGTCGTCTTTACAAGATCGTTCGCTCGCTCAGACATAGAGGCGTCAACAGACCGCAAAGAGCGAGTGCTCAATTTAAATATCCGGCCCCTTTTTCTGAAAGAGCGAGCGCAAATAGCGTCCGGCTCTGAATCAGGCCCTCAGTTCCTAATGTGCATGAATCAGCGGCATCACTAGGGGGATGCAGATCTCACTGAGTGACACCAGCCCTAGTGACGCCACTGCTCCTATGACATAGTGTAGTGATGTGCAGGGCCTACAGGAGATGGGACTGGTAAGGGGAGGAGACAGGGCTGGAAAGGGGAGGAGCCAGAATTTTAAATGGGAGGAGTCAGGACTTGATAGGAGCAGGAGGGAGGATTAATAGATAAGCCCCCCCTCTAAAAGAAAAGTCTAGATTCATCCATGGGCATGACCCAGGTCATGTCATTTACACTACACTGGACCATTACCCGGGTTATCCCCGTTTGTGACCAGGGTCGGATTACCTGGTTATATTTAACGGACCCTTTTCAACTGAGTCACCACCCATGTAGACCCGGCAATAACCCAGTTTATTACGGCAGTGGAAAAGGGGTGTAACGGTTGCCTTCTAATTTGCTAAAACAATTTATATATATAACTGTTTATATACTCAACATTTTGCTCAGTACATATATGTGTAATGGGGCTATAATAATTTAATTTTCAGCTAATGTCAGCAACAACCCATGCAATCCATACATGCAAAGAAATCAACCATAGATAAATTAAGTTATGTGTAATAATGTGAAATGACACAGGGAGAAAGTATTGAACACGCTTACTGAAATTTATTTAATACTTTGTACAAAAGCCTTTGTCGGTAATGACAGCTTCAAGACGCCTCCTGTATGGAGAAACTAGTCGCATGCATTGCTCAGGTGTGATTTTGGCCCATTCTCCACACACACAGTCTTCAAATCTAGAAGGTTCCGTGGGCCTCTTCTATGAATTCTGATCTTTAGTTCTTTCCACAGATTTTCAATTGGATTCAATTCAGGTGATTGGCTGGGCCATTTTAGCAGCTTTATTTTCTTTCTCTGAAACCAGTTGTGTCCTTGGCTGTGTTTGGGATCATTGTCTTGCTAAAGTGTCTACCCTCGTTTCATCTTCAGCATCCTGGTAGATGGCAGCAGATTATTATCAAGAATGTCTCAGTACATTTTTCCATTCATCCTTCCTTCAATCATATGAAATATGCCAGTACCGTATGCTGAAAAACAGCCCAACACCATGATGTTCCCACCTCCAAACTTCACTGTTGGAATGGTGTTTTTGGGGTGATGTGTAGTGCCATTTCTCCTCCAAACATGGTGTGTGTTATGGCATTTCACAGGCTTGTCCAAATGTTGTGCAGCAAACTTTAAACAAGCTTCAACATGCTTTTTCTTCAGCAATGGAGTCTTGCGTGATGAGCGTGCATACAGGCCATGACGGTTAAGTGCATTATTTATTGTTTTCTATGAAACAATTGTACCTGCTAATTCCAGGTCTTTATGAAGCTCTAAACAAGTGGTCCTTGGCTCTTGGACAACTCTTCTGATAATTATTTTCACTCCTGTGTCAGAAATGTTGCGAGGAGCACCTGGTCATGGCCGGTTTATGGTGAAGTGATGTTCTTTCCACTTCCGGATTATGGCCCCAACAGTGCTCACTGGAACATTCAGAAGTTAAGAAATCCTTCTGTAACCAATGCTTTCAGTATGTTTAGCAACAATAAGGTTTTTATAGGCCATCAGTTGGGACTGAACCAGCTTAGATTAATTTGCACTGACAAGGGGCAGGATTGCTTTCTAATTACTGATAGATTTCAGCTGGTGTCTTGGCTTTCCATGCCTTTTTGCACCTCCCTTTCTTCATGTGTTCAATACTTTTTCCCTGTGTCATTTATTATTTATTATTACACATAATTTAATTTATGGACATCTATGGTTTGATTTGTTTGCATGAGTGGATTGTATGGGTCGTGGCTAACATTTGGTGAAATTTCACTACAATAGCCCCATTACAAATATATTTACTGAGAAAAATGTTTATGTGTTCAATACTTATTTTTTTACCCGCTGTATATACATATACTGTATATATATAAACTTTATGTGTATACTAACTGCCCATGTACATTTAAAAATCTGTGGCCTACGTGCAATCTTTGAGCCAGTCACAGTGGCTTGGAAATTTTTTGCTTAATAGAAATCTGTATTTTAGGTGAAAAGCTGCACACAAGAGAGCAAAATGATAAAGAAAAGCACAATTAAGGTCTGGACACTGAGGGAGCCATACACAGCGGAACACCAGTCCATTTGCAGAGCTTCACTTGCATGTTTTTACACTGCACATGCCCCGGAACCAAGCGTATGAAACTGTACGCGATTTGCAATCCTATGTATTTCAGTTGTATTTGTAGTTGCGATTGAAGGGGCATATCTGGGCTTCAATAAGGAATTCTTGTAGGAGTTCATATTTGCTTCAGTCTCTAAGTGTTCAGCCATATGTTGATGATACTGATTTGGAGCTGACATTGCACCACAGAGTAGGATATATATGACAATATGTACACAGGAAAAGGATGAAGCCAGCATCTTTCTGCTCCCATAGCTCAGTTCCTATTATTTCAATGTCATGATTGTGTGCAAAGTTCAATTCAGTAGACTGTTCTTTGACCTCCTGGTATCTTTCACAGCAAAGTTCTTTTCTACACCCTGGGACACAAAGTTCTGTAAATTAGATAGCTGCGGGGAGGCCAAATCTCTACCATTCCCTTGCAAATCTCACTGGTGGCTATCCAGACATCGGCAGCCCCCCTTGAGGTCCCACAAATCAGCATTTCTTGTATCCTCATCTGCTGGAAGTCCTTCTGCTTCTCATTCAATCCTCCAACAGAGGTCCCGCATATTGCCACCATGCACATTCCCCTCCCTGTCTGACGATATTCTGTAAAATGACCACCCCCGCAATCAGGGGCATTTCTAGAGAGGAGGGGGCCCGTGTGCAGTCTCCGACACTGGCCGCCTCCTCGCCGTTTGGTGGCCGGCTGCACACTGAGCGGTGTGCAGCAATCACCGCACTTATAGACTCTGGGCACTAGGGTGTGCCCTGAGTTTAAGGCGCATACACAGGTCACTGGGAAAATAGCCACGGTGGCCATTTTCCCTGCACTGCGCATACGCAAACATGGCTGCCATTTTCCAGCCATTTTTACTGGCGCAGACAATGGAGCCGACGTGGGACTTCGGAGAGGTAAGTTTTATGGGTGCAAGGTCCTGCACCCATTATAAATACGCCCCTGCCCGCCATTGGAGGCCCACAAATTGCCATATCTTGCACCCAACTCCCCATCAGTGGTCCCGTAATCCCATCCCCCCACTGCAATCCATACCTGCAGGATGCAGTCAGCCATTACCCTACTGGTGTAAGAAGGTCCAGGAGTAGCCATAACCCCATACTCTGTAGTGTGAGAGAAGCATATTCATGTACAGTAGCAGTGAAAAGCCCTATATCAGTAATAACAGGGCTTTTCACTGCTTTGTCCTATTCAGAGAAGGGGTTACCGTGGAGAAATCTCAGATTTCTCCAGCGTTGCCCCTGATTAGTGTAGTTATTGCTTCATCATACAGCAGTATGGGGATATCGATTCATAGAAGCTCCGCTTTGTTTTTGCTTCTCAAAAAATATTAACTTTCTCAGGATGGCGTAAAGAACCTCCTGACAGAAGAAGAGCAGCGAAGATAAGCTGACTTCCTGCATTCTCCCTGTTTTCCCTGATCCCTTCACTGACAGCTAGCCAATCAGGGGTGCCTGGTGTACTCAGCTGGAGAGAAGCAGTGATATTTATCTTCCTGCTTCTGGGATCTTGGTCTCCTCCGACTGCTCCCCCTTGCTGACATGCTTTACCCCTACTACTGATTCACACTACCAACCGCTGCACCTTATCGCCCCCACCCCCAATGGCCCCAATATTGATCCAGACTGCCGACTGCTGCACCCCATCTCCTCCACCCCACTGCTGATCCAGACTGCCCTCCGACTGTGGCACAGAGTGCTGGAGCTGGACTGCTCCAGTGACTGTGGCACAGACATTGCATGAGAAGAAGACATATCGGACTCCCAATATGTCTGTCTTCCCGGGATTGCAGAGGGGTCGCTTACCAGAGGACGTCACTGGAAAGGTACGTTTTACTGACAGGTTACATAACACTACTATATATCAAATCAATATGATGCGATATATAGTGGTAATTACTGATAGCCATTTCAGCACCTAAATGAATAGACCCTGTAGCCTCTGATGAGCCAGAGACTGTGAGTGGAGCTGTTGGAATAAGGCGGAGCGAGGAAGAACATAGGGAGTTGGGAGAGAATTGGGAAGAATATATGGGAGATGGGAGGAAGTGGGGGGAACGGGGAGATGGGAGGAAAGGCAGAATATATGAGAAATAGAGTAAGTACAGGGGGCGATGGGAGGAACAGGTGTAAAACTAGAGGATAAGGGATAACAGGGCAAAATGCAGGGGTAGATGGGAGCAAGAGGGGGAAAACAGGGAAGTGGGAGGAAGAGGCGGAAGAACAGGAGGAGACAGGAGAATGGGGAAGAGCAGTGGGAGATGGGAGCATGAGAGTGGAGAACAGAGGGAGATGGGAGGAACAATGGGAAGAATGGAGAGAAGGAAGGAATGGGGAAAACAGGGGGAGAAGGGAGAAACAGGGAAAAACTGGAGGATAAGGGAGAATGGGGAGATGGGAGGAAGAGGGGGAAAACAGGAGGAAATGTGAGAATGGGGGGAAGTGCAGGGGAGAAGGGAGGTATAATGTGAAAAACAGGAGGAACAAGGGGAAGACCAGGAGGAGACAGGAGAGCGAGGAAGAGCAGGGGTAGATGGGAGTAATAGGGGGAAGAACAGGGGGAGAGCGAAGGAATACAGGGAAGAACATGGAGAAGGGAGGAACAGGGGGAAGAACAGGGGGATAAGGGAGGATCAGGAGGAGACGGCAAAACAGGGCGAAGTGCATGGGAGGAGTAGGGTAAGGGAGGAGCAGGGTAAAGAATAGAAGGGAGGAGCATTGTAAAGAATAGAAGGAGATGGGAGTAAGAGGGGGAAGAACAGGGGGAAAAGGGAGAAAGAGGAGGAGACGGGAGAACAGGGGAATGTGCAGGGGGAGAAAGGAGAAACAGTGAGAACAACAGGAGGAGACAAGAGAAACTGGGAGAAGAGCAGGAAGAGGGGTAAAGAAGCGGGGGAAGGTAAGAACAGAGGGAGATGGGTGAAGAGAAAGCAAAAAAAAACCTCACTATAGCTAACAAGTTAGTAACAACCAGGCAAAATAGTAATGCATTATGTAGGTATAGTGCTAACCAGCATTCATTACATATTTTTGGGGCATGTAACAAGCTTTGTCATCTCTGCTTTGTGTTTTTGTTTTGTCATACTGAGTGCCATAGACAGAGTTTTTTTATCTAGATTCTTTTTGTTTTTAAATATTATAAAACTAGGTGCAGATTTTATACCTCTGTCTTAGTCAGCAGAAGGAATATACTTAGTTGGCAGTTACATTTGTCTAGTGTTGCAAGACCCAATAAATTATACATTAATTTGTGGTCAATAATAAATTGTAATTCTTAATAGCATGTCATGTAAAGAATGAATATTTTAAACAGTCTGAGGGAAATAAAGTAGTCTACATGTAGAACGAATAGCTGAATAGAAGGTGCCACTGCCTCTCCATCAGACAAATGTCTTATTTACGAGTCGACTAATGCAAAATGTTATGTAAAGATATATATATATATATATATATATTAGGGGTGAGCGGGTTCGGATTTCTGAAATCCGAACCCCCCCGAGCCCCCCCGATCCGAGTCCGATCCGAGTCAGGCTCGACTTTTCCCGCCTGACTCGGATCTGAAATCGAGGCAAAACGTCATCTTCCCGCCTTCCGAGTCTCGCGGGTTTTGGATCCTATATAAGGTACACACGTCGGCGCCATTTTCTCACTCGGCTGTGGACAGTGAAGAGGGAGGGTGGGAGTTAGGGCTGTGTAGTGTAGTGTAGTGTAGTGCTGCTGTTGTCCACTACTTCAAAGTCCATAGGGGCTGGCTGTGTTGTGCTGTGCTGCTGTTGTTAATAGGGGCTGTGTCCACTACTTCAAAGTCCATAGGGGCTGGCTGGACTGTGTTGTGCAGTCAGTTCTCCATAGGGGCTGTGTCCACTCCAAAGTCCTGTGCAGTGTCCCAGTCCTAAAGGAGTGCTGTAGTGTTGTCCAGGGGGTGCTCTGTCCATCAGGGGTGCTCCCCCCAAGTGCTTAAAAAATAATATATTTTCTGTGTTTGTGAATTGTGTGCGCAGTAGCCGCACGTGCATCAACAAAGTAGTGCCAAGCGTGCGCCTGTGTCATAAGTAAAGGGCCGGCTGGCTTGACCGTTAAGGGTGCTGTAACCCCCGAAAGTACACTCCAGTCCAAACCAAAAAAAAAATTATTTTCTGTGTTTGTGAATTGTGTGCGCAGTAGCCGCACGTGCATCAACAAAGTAGTGCCAAGCGTGCGCCTGTGTCATAAGTAAAGGGCCGGCTGGCTTGACCGTTAAGGGTGCTGTAACCCCCGAAAGTACACTCCAGTCCAAACCAAAAAAAAAAATATTTTCTGTGTTTGTGAATTGTGTGCGCAGTAGCCGCACGTGCATCAACAAAGTAGTGCCAAGCGTGCGCCTGTGTCATAAGTAAAGGGCCGGCTGGCTTGACCGTTAAGGGTGCTGTAACCCCCGAAAGTACACTCCAGTCCAAACCAAAAAAAATATTATTTTCTGTGTTTGTGAATTGTGTGCGCAGTAGTCGCACGTGCATCAACAAAGTAGTGCCAAGCGTGCGCCTGTGTCATAAGTAAAGGGCCGGCTGGCTTGACCGTTAAAGGGTGCTGTAACCCCCAAGTACACTCCAGTCCAAACCAAAAAAAAAATTATTTTCTGTGTTTGTGAATTGTGTGCGCAGTAGCCGCACGTGCATCAACAAAGTAGTGCCAAGCGTGCGCCTGTGTCATAAGTAAAGGGCCGGCTGGCTTGACCGTTAAGGGTGCTGTAACCCCCGAAAGTACACTCCAGTCCAAACCAAAAAAAATATTATTTTCTGTGTTTGTGAATTGTGTGCGCAGTAGCCGCACGTGCATCAACAAAGTAGTGCCAAGCGTGCGCCTGTGTCATAAGTAAAGGGCCGGCTGGCTTGACCGTTAAGGGTGCTGTAACCCCCGAAAGTACACTCCAGTCCAAACCAAAAAAAAAATTATTTTCTGTGTTTGTGAATTGTGTGCGCAGTAGCCGCACGTGCATCAACAAAGTAGTGCCAAGCGTGCGCCTGTGTCATAAGTAAAGGGCCGGCTGGCTTGACCATTAAGGGTGCTGTAACCCCCGAAAGTACACTCCAGTCCAAACCAAAAAAAAAATTATTTTCTGTGTTTGTGAATTGTGTGCGCAGTAGCCGCACGTGCATCAACAAAGTAGTGCCAAGCGTGCGCCTGTGTCATAAGTAAAGGGCCGGCTGGCTTGACCGTTAAAGGGTGCTGTAACCCCCGAAAGTACACTCCAGTCCAAACCAAAAAAAAATTATTTTCTGTGTTTGTGAATTGTGTGCGCAGTAGCCGCACGTGCATCAACAAAGTAGTGCCAAGAGTGCGCCTGTGTCATAAGTAAAGGGCCGGCTGGCTTGACCGTTAAAGGGTGCTGTAACCCCCGAAAGTACACTCCAGGCCAAACCAAAAAAAAATTATTTTCTGTGTTTGTGAATTGTGTGCGCAGTAGCCGCACGTGCATCAACAAAGTAGTGCCAAGAGTGCGCCTGTGTCATAAGTAAAGGGCCGGCTGGCTTGACCGTTAAAGGGTGCTGTAACCCACAAAGTACACTCCAGTCCAAACCAAAAAAAAAATTATTTTCTGTGTTTAGCCGCACGTATATATCAAATCGATATAACATAAATGGAGGACCAAACTTTCTCCGATAAAAATAAAATAGAGAAAGATCAAGAACCACTTCCTCCTAGTGCTGAAGCTGCTGCCACTAGTCATGACATAGACGATAACATGCCATCAACGTCGTCTGCCAAGGCCGATGCCCAATGTCATAGTAGAGGGCACATACAATCCCAAATGGCAAAGTTCAGGAAAATGACCTTGAAAAAGACATTTAAATCAGCTGAAGAGAAACGTAAACTTGCCAATATGCCATTTACGACACGGAGTGGCAAGGAACGGCTAAGGTCGATCCCTAGTATGTTCATGACTAGTGGTTCAGCTTCACATGACGATGGAAGCCCTCCTCCCACTAAAAAAATCAAAAGAGTTAAGCTGGCAAAAGCACAGCGAAGAACTGTGCTTTCTAAGAAGATATCACAAATCCCCAAGGAGAGTCCAAGTGTGGTGGTGGTTGCGATGCCTGACCTTCCCAGCACTGGACGGGAAGAGGTGGCTCTTTCCACCATTTGCATGCCCCCTGCAAGTGCTGAAAGGAGCACCCACAGTCCACTTGCTGATATGCAAATTGAAGATGTCACTGTTGAAGTACAACAGGATGAGGATACTGGTGTAGCTGGCGCTGAGGAGGAAGTTGGCGAGGAGGATTCTGATGGTGATGTGGTTTGTTTAAATCAGGCTCCGGGGGAGACAGTTGTTGTCCGTGGGATGAAAAAGCCCATCACGGTCATGCCTGGGCAGAAGACCAAACATTCCACCTCTTTGGTCTGGCAATATTTCTATCCAAATCCAGACAACAACTGTCTTGCCATATGTACCATATGTAAAGGTGAAATAAGTAGGGGTAGGGACGTCAACCACCTAGGAACATCCTCCCTTATACGGCACCTGCAGCGCGTTCATAAAAAGTTACTGTCAAGTTCAGAAACTTTGGCTAAGACCGTAAGCAGTCCAGGGACACCTAAATCCCGTTGTCCTGTTGTATCCAAGCGCCTGCAAACCACACCGTCAACTCCCTCCTCGTCAATTTCCTCCTTAGTCAGGATCGGAAGTAGTCCTGCAGGCCATGTCACTGGCATGACTGACTCTCCTATCCGGGATTCCTCTGGAGGATCCTGCATTGCTACGCCTACTGCTGCCGCTGCTGCTGTTGCTGCTGCTGGGAGTCGTTCATCATCCCAGAGAGGAAGTAGGAACACCACTACTTTTACTAAACAATTGACCCTCCAACAGTCCTTAGCGAGGAGGATGAAGTACGACAGCAGTCATCCTGAAGCAAAACGTATAACTGAGGCCTTGACTGCTATGTTGGTGTTAGACGTGCGTCCGGTATCCGCCATTAGTGCAGTGGGATTTAGACAATTGATGGAGGTAGTGTGTCCCCGGTTCCAAATACCGTCTAGATTCCACTTCACTAGGCAGGCGATACCGAGACTGTACAGAAACGTCAGAAAAAGTGTCCTCAGTGTCCTGAAAAATGCCGTTGTACACAATGTCCACTTAACCACGGACATGTGGACAAGTGGAACAGGGCAGACTAAGGACTATATGACTGTGACAGCCCACTGGGTAGATGTATCACCTTACGCAGCAACAGCAGCAGCGTCACCAGTAGCAGCATCTCAGAAACGCCAGCTCGTTACAAGGCAGGCTACGCTGTGTATCACCGGTTTCAGTAAGAGGCACACCGCCGACAACCTCTTAGAGAAACTGAGGGAAATCATCGCCCAGTGGCTTACCCCACTTAGACTCTCCTGGGGATTTGTGATATCTGACAACGCCACCAATATTGTGCGGGCATTACATCTGGGCAAATTCCAGCACGTCCCATGTTTTGCTCACACAATAAACTTGGTGGTGCAGAATTTTCTGAAAAGCGACAGGGGCGTGCAGGAGACGCTTTGGGTGGCCCGAAAAATTTCTGGCCACTTTCGCCATTCAGCGACTGCGTGCCGAAGACTGGAGCGCCAGCAAACACTCTTGAACCTGCCCCGCCATCACCTGAAGCAAGAGGTTGTGACACGGTGGAACTCAACCCTCTATATGCTTCAGAGGATGGAGGAGCAGCAAAAGGCCATACAAGCCTATACATCCACCTATGACATAGGCAAAGGAGGGGGTATGCACCTGACTCAAGCGCAGTGGAGAATGATTTCCGTGTTGTGCAAGGTTCTCCAGCCCTTCGAACTTGCCACACGTGAAGTCAGTTCAGACACTGCCAGCTTGAGTCAGGTCATTCCCCTCATCAGGCTTTTGCAGAAGCAGCTGGAGAAAGTGAAGGAGGAGCTAAGACGGAGCGATTCCGCTCGGCATGTGGGACTTGTGGATGAAGCCCTTCATTCGCTTTGCCAGGATTCCAGGGTGGTCAATCTGTTGAAATCAGACCACTACATTTTGGCCACCGTGCTCGATCCTAGGTTTAAAGCCTATGTGGTGTCTCTCTTTCCGGCCGACACAAGCCTGCAGAGGTGCAAAGACCTGCTGGTGAACACACTGTCAGCTGAAGCGGAACGTGACACGTCAACAGCTCCTTCTTCATTTTCTCCTGCAACTGGGGCTGCCAGGAAAAAACTTAGGTATCCTAAGCAACCCGCTGGCGGTGATGCAGGACAGGCAGGACCAAGTTTGGACATCTGGTCCGGACTGAAGGACCTGGCAACAATTTCTGACATGTCTACTGTCACTGCATATGATACTGTCACCATTGACAGAATGGTGGAGGATTACATCGGTGACAGCATCCAAGTAGGCATGGCAGACAGTCCATACCTGTACTGGCAGGAAAAAGAGGCAATTTGGAGGCCCCTGTACAAACTGGCTCTATTTTACCTGAGTTGCCCCCCCTCCAGTGTGTACTCCGAAAGAGTGTTTAGTGCAGCCGGGAACCTTGTCAGCGAAAGGCGTAGGAGGTTGCTTCCACAGAATGTGGAGAAGATGATGTTCATCAAAATGAATTATCAGCTCTTCCAGGGAGACCAGCCTCCAGAAGGTACAGAGGGACCTGTGGTGGTGGATTCAAGTGGGGACGAGTTAATACTTTGTGAGGATGAGGATGTACACACTGAAGAGGGTGAGGAATCGGTGGATGAGGAGGATGAGGATGACATCTTGCCTCCATAGAGCCAGTTTGTGCAGGGACACATTAATTGCCAGCTTGTTTTGTGGGGGCCCAAACGAACCAATCATTTCAGCCACAGTTGTGTGGCAGACCCTGGCGCTGAAATGATTGGTTTGTTAAAGTGTGCATGTCCTGTTTATACAACATAAGGGTGGGTGGGAGGGCCCAAGGACAATTCCATCTTGCACCTCTTTTTTTTCTTTGCATTATGTACAGTTTGGGGCCTAGTTTTTCAAACTGCCATCCTGTCTGCCACTGCAGTTTCACGCCTAGATGGGTCACGTGTTTGTGCCGCCCACTCGTGTCGCTTAGCATAGTCATCCAGCTACCTCGGTGCAACGTTTTGGACATAAAAACACTATTGTGAGGTGTGAGGTGTTCAGAATAGACTGGAAATGAGTGGAAATTAAGGTTATTGAGGTTAATAATAGCATAGGAGCAGAAAAACCTACAAATTCTGTGATTTTAGCTGTTTTTATGCTTTTTTAAAAAAAAATACAGATCCAAAACACAAAACCCAGAACCCAAAACACGGAAGGGTGGTTTTGGCAAAACCAATCCAGATCCAAAACACGAAGAAAGATCCAGATCCAAAACCAAAACACAAAACACGAAAAGTGGCCGGTGCACACCCCTAATATATATATATATATATAATGTCCAAAGTTCGGCACTCAGGATCTGGAAAAATTGGGAGGTGCCACCCTAAAAATAATTAGAAAAGTAGACTTCTCCTATGTGGGTGCATGCCAGCACCGGGCCAGTGAGGAAAAGAAGAAGGCGGCACTCGCAAGACTGTAGATCAAAGCGTGTTTAAATGGACAATGCTAAGGACACATTAAAGGTCATTCGTTTTCTTCAGACATTTTCCTTTGATGATAGCTTATAAACCCCTATTTACAGGAGAGAGAGAGAGAGAGAGAGAGAGAGAGAGAGAGAGAGAGAGAGAGAGAGGAAAAAGCTAGGGCATGAGTCAGAGATGCATGCAGTTACAGCAGCTG
Organism: Taudactylus pleione; assembly: GCA_031769625.1. Classification (NCBI taxonomy): domain Eukaryota; kingdom Metazoa; phylum Chordata; class Amphibia; order Anura; family Myobatrachidae; genus Taudactylus; species Taudactylus pleione. The sequence goes on along the minus strand of JAUIMM010000141.1, from coordinate 1,973,941 downwards.
GTGCCTTTGTTTGTGGAGTTGCAGCGGTGATAATGTGCAAATGCTAGTTGCAGCCTTCCGATGTGTACTAGCGTGCACCTGAATGTGCATGCACTGAAACACCCACTTCCAGCGTCTCTGGTCACTGTAATACCGCCGTTGAATCTTGACACTTCACCATCACGTGCACCTATGACAGCCTACTCTCCAATATGACCCGTTCCATTAGGTACAAAATGCTCTGCTCCTGGACTTCTCACCTAATTAATGATTGCAGTCACCTGTGTTGAGCTAGTTATTTCATGAGAATGGTGTTTCAGCATAACACGCCCATGTGACCTATGTTTTTGAGTTCATCTCAGGCCACCTCCCACTCACCACCCTGGAACGCCCATGGTCTTCCATTGCCTTTTCTGATACCACCGATCCTGTACACAACAGCATATTTGTGCATTCACTCAGGTAGCGCATGCGTCATAGGGGTTCACAGAATAATCTGCGAATGCGCAGTAGTAATAATCGCTCAACTACATTAACATCGGCAGTGCGTGCAGTTAGCGTGCAGTTAGCGTGCACCTCTGATTCAGGCCCACAGAGAGAGTGAGAGCTGCTGGGGACTAAGGACCTCATTCAGAGTCGGTCATAAGCGGCCGCTCGGTCGTAGGGGAAAGGGGCCGGATATGCAAATGAAGCGATTGCAAGTTGCGTCGCTAAGATGGGATCGTTAGCTGAACGAGCGAGGGTAAGAAGCGGCTGTAAGACTAAAAAACATGCCGCCTTCTCGATCGCAACACACGTCATCTCCGGGGTTATAAGGATTAATCGAGACCATCGGGACCCATCGGAGCTAATTGCAGAGCTTAAGGCTGACCATACCCTTTCTCAAGCACTATGATCTAGTCAGTGTAAAAACCTCCCATGTCACATGTGCCATGACACTACTTAGTTAATTATGCACTCCCATTAAACTCCGTTCGCATAGTCAGGCACGCCTGCGTTGGGATCTCCACTCCCCTGTTCCCAAGCACCTTCCCCTGATACCACCCACAAACGCCTCATCCTGTCACTCAAACTAACGACCTGGCTGTGTTCTAGGAGTGGGAAATTTCCAATCGCAACAGCTAGTTTGCGCACGCACATTGCGAATCTTACGCATGCGCAGTTTAGCGAACATTGCTGGGTACGAATGAGCGGACGCTTACGACCGACTCTGAATGAGATCCTTAGTGGTATCATTGGGACATTGAGTATTGATGTAAGAGAGAGAGATGGGAAAAGGCAAATGGAGTTATGTGTGTGTGTGAGAGAGATCTGGGGACAGAAGGGGAGATGTATCAAGCATTGGAGAGAGATAAAGTGGAGAGATTGCACAAACATTTGATTACAGAGTGAGTGTATGACAAGCTGTGCGATTTCTGGGGAGACGAGGTTGTCGTTTCCTGTATGTGCTATAGCGAGGTATCCCAGCATTACTGGCTGAGTTGTGAGTGAGTGAGGTAGGACTGTAGGGTAGATCGTTACTAAACTGTTTTTGATTACAGACCATTATCATATAAATGTCTATGGCCTGACTTTAGCATGTCTGCTTTAAAGAAAAAAATAACATGTAAGGTCCCCCCTTTGAGCATAACCAACACTAGTGCTTGTCGCTAGACTGGTATTGGAAAACAATTTTCCATTAATCAGCACTGGGCTTGGCCCGCAGTGAGGGGATCCCCCCATAATCATGCCATTAACCCTAGGCCACTTGGTACATGGCTGGTTAACCTAGAGTGTGGGAATTGCCGTGAACTGACCAATCAGTGCGGCCCCATTCATTCTTATGGAGAGTTTCCCCTAGTGAAAACTAATTACCAGTGGTGTTCCAAAAGGGAAAAACTGCAACATCCATAATGGTTTTTTTTGTCAAGTATGTGGAATGCAACATTATTCGAAGATGAGACATCCCATTGGATTGAGGGAGCACTAAATTGGTAAACGAGGGCTGTGTGGGGGAATGATTATTTTATCAAATATTTTTTGTCCGAGTCCTGTCTTTTTTTTAATTTTTGTTTCATAGTGGAAATACAGGTGCCAGTGGCCCTTGATGTGTGGGCATGCTGGCACTTGTGGTTCTCCAAGTACCATCATGCCCCGGCAGCCTTGCTGGGTCAGTATTTCACCTTTAAAAAAAATATTAATTATATTAACCATTACTTCCATAGAAGAGCCCTGGTGCTATTAGCACTAGGGCTGGTTGAACCCCGGTAGGGAGGGGCGACCCGCACGGCTAAGGCTGAGCAGACAAACTTGCTGACGTGCTGAACTGCAGTGCTTGTTTGCTGTATTTCCTGAATTTTGGTTTTGGACAATTTCATTCTTTCTATTTGTTTCTGTTTGGTTTGATATCTGCTCTGAGCGATCTGTTACTGACCTCAATTTTGGGTCAACTTTATTTACTCATTTATATTAGAGATGAGCGGGTCTGGTTCTCAGAGAACTGGACCCACCCGAATTTCAGGGATCTGGGGCATTCCGGGCCACAGCTCAGATCTCCCTGCCTGCCCTGGATCCCTCTCCGGGGCAAAACCTTGCAATCCCGCTTTCGGATCGCAATGTTTTCCATTGAGTGGGCTTAACGCTTATTGGCTGAGAGCCATCTGTCACGGCTCTCAGCCAATCAGCATTAAGCCCATTGAATATGGGCACAGGAGGAAGTAAGGAAGATACCGTCTACCCATCCCCCGCTGCCTGACACCGCTGGCACCCCTTGCTGCCGACCCCCACTGGCAGCATCCCCCGCTGCCGACACTGCTGGCACCCTGCATTGAGGACACCACTGGCACCCATTCACTACCGACACCATCAGGACCCACACACTGAGGACACCGCTGGCACCCCCGCTCTGCCGACACCGCCGGCTCCCTGCACTGAGGACACAGCCAGCACTCCTGCACTGCTGCCCCACAAACTGAGGACACCGTCAGCAACCCCACACTGCCGACACTCCTACACTGAGAGCATCTCCGCACAGCCGACACTGTCAACACTCCGGTTAACACTCTTGCACTGAGGACACCGCTGGCACCCCCGCTATGCTGGCACTATGCACTCGGGACACTGCCAGGACCCCCACTCTGCCAACACCGCCACACTGCCAACACCGACGGCACTTCCACATTGAGGACGCCACTGGTACTCTCACATTGAGGACACTGCCAGCACCCCACTCTGCCGACACTGCAGTCACAGTAAGTGCACTATTGGTGTATCTAACCCACACTGTATAACACACTGTATCCTTATTGGAACTTGGAAGCTGAACTGCAACATGTTAGTGCCGCCCACTGCTGTCGCTTAGCTTAGTCAGCCAGCTCGCGGGATGCCACCTTTTGGCCCTAAACTAGATGAAAAAAATCAATATTGTGAGGTGGACAAAATTGATTGGAAATTACTGGAAATAAATGTTATTGAGGTTAATAATACTGTGGAACAAAAGCAGGCCCAAATTATGTGATTTTAGCTGTTTTTATCTTTAAAAAAAAAAAAAATACAGATCCAAAACCAAAACCAAAAAACAAAACATGCAAGGGTTTTGGCAAAACCAATCCAGATCCAAAACCAGAGGAGATACAGATCCAAAACCAAAACACGGGGGTCGGCGCACATCTCTAATTTATACACTGTCATTTGCTTTCTGTTGTATAATATCTAACTTCTTATCAATGAACACTTTGGATTTGTGCATAAGTCCCAGGTTGCAAACAAATACTGGAAACCAGTCAGACCCCTTCGGTACCAGCTGCTGTTCCAGTCTTCCTGATTTATGAAAGACAGGAGGGCCTAATTTCTTTTGGAGGGTAAAGAAAGTTTTATTAAATATTAGGCCATGGTACTGATTTTGAAAATAAAGATTCTACATTATTGATCATTGCTTTGAGAGCATCCTCCTAAAACTTGGTCACTTGCAGAGGCAGTACTATGGGAGACAATGGAGGCGCCTGCCGCTGGGCGCCAGAACTGAAGGGGCACCTCCTACATCGCCCACGATATATTCACCCCACTTAGGGCTGTAAATATGTACCCGGGGTATACCGTTATGACCGCCCAATACATGGCACCTCTTCTTGGCACCTGAGAAACTACCATACACTAGTAGAGGGCTCTGTGTCAGACCATCAGTTGCCGCCTCCGTCTATCTAAAGCCTGTCCCTGTTCATTGGTGTCGAGGCTCTTCAGCAGCTTCTTATTCCAGTGAGACACAACTCCCCGTCCCACTCCTCTCTGGTGGCAGCTCTAGCCGTGGGCCCGTGCAGCAGTCCCTGTGTCCCCCCTCAGCCACAACTCCCCGTGCCACTCCTCTCTGGTGGCAGCTCTAGCCGCGGACCTGTGCTGCGGGCCTGAACATAAACGTGGCTGCAAATCTTCCAGGAGCTGAATTTGAACAAGGATGCACCAGACGGAGCTGTGGGTAAGAGGGAATGGGAGGCGGGGGCCTGGAGCACCAGTGTCTGAGTCTGGGGGCAGATCTTTGGTGGAGCACCTTCCCAGCATGTGAAGCAATCAGCAGTAGACTAGGCATTTTGTGATTTGTATTCCCACCACAGTAGCAGTCTTGACTCAAACTCAGTCCTCAAAGACCCCACATCAGGTGGTTTTCCTCTTCATCAGTGGTATCAGGAAGGCTCCCTACCCACATCAGGTGATTTTCACCTCCACCAGGGGTATCAGGAGGGCTCTCCACCCCACATCAGGTGGCTTTCACCTCCATCTTTATAATAGACAATGTTGCAATCTTATCCCTTATCTCTTGTCTCTTGTATACGATGGGAGAGCTGTATACCTTTGCATGTGTTCTAGGCACATTAACTGAAGTGGATCTATACATAACCCTAATGCAAACCCTTAACTTCTCCTTCAGCACTACTGTGCATGAGTGGTCTGAGTGGAGAGTACCAGGGAAGGCACTGTACTTTTTGCGAAGTGTAGACCATAGGCAACATAGGCACTAGCAGCTAATGCCACCTTGAAATAGTGTTAGCTACGGGGGCTAGTCTCCGGAATGCAGATACATTCAGGGGATTCTATAAATCTGCAGATATCTTCCGAAAAAGGGCGTTTTTGGTGGATATCCTGCAAATTTACTTTAGTAAATATCCCTAATAGATACAAATTCACTTATATGGGGGGAGGGGGGGGGGGAGGTGGTGATAAATGATAACTGTGTCAAAAAAACCCTCAAAAAATTGAGGAACACCACAAAAAGCACTTTGAAAATGTGGGCATAAAAGTGCAAAGCAGGGGTACAAACTTAAAAACTAGCGAAATAGGCTTTTGGGGGGTCTGCAAGTATGGGTAAGGTGTTTTTTTGATTGGAGGTGCGTTTTTAAAGTTTCTTATAACTTCACTTTAGCGACTTTTAATTATGCTTGCACCCATTTTTAAGTACCCCAAATATGACAGGAATACTTATTTTCTCCTAAGATTACTGCTTTGTGCCATTTTTCACCACTTGTGCAAAGATACTAATTAATGACAATTGTGCGAACTTAAGTACCCCAAACCATTTCATTAGGGTTAATTGGGCACTACTACATTGATCCCCAATGTTTCTGCATCTTTTTGGGGGTTCAGGCTGATTTCCCTGATTCTGACACCACTTTTCACCTGTTATCACTTCGCGTATATCCATTTTCGTGTTTTTTGGAATTGAATAGGGTGAATCGCGGGTACGCGCATGATAAGTTTCTGTGGCTAAAATACGCGATGTAAGCAAAAAATCCAGCAGGTGAAAAAAGTGTCACGGGTGCAAAACTAATTGAATATGGGCCTAAGTGTAATAATGGAGATATACTGCAAAGGCACTTAGACGGTCATGAACACAGTATTAACCTATAATTCCAGGAAAATACATTTATTAAATATAAAAAAATCTAAAAAAATATACACATAGAAACAAACTTAATGCTCCAGGGAGTAAATTAATTAATAACACATAACATTCAGTATATCAATCGTGAAAGAGCATAAGAACTTGTATCCAATGAATAGCAATAGTGTATAAAATTCCAATGTTGCTAAAGGAAAAGAGTGGTATACAGTCTCAAATAGCAACTAAGGCCCTGATTCAGAGCCGGACGCTCTGACCAGAGCGCTCGCTCTGAATCAGGGCCCTCCTCCATTAAAATGGAGCGTCCTCCTGGACGCTGTGGGCCACCACCCACAGCATATACGAGCATCCAACAAGATGGTCGCGATGGTCTTGACCATCGCGACCATCGGACTTGCGAAGGAAACCCTGCGGTCGGGTTTCCCAGCCACAAGCCCTGGAGTGATTTTGGCTCTATCAGAGCCAAAATCACTCCCACTGACATCACTAGTGATGTCAGTGGGGCCGGCTTCAGACGGTAGGCGTTCCCAGGAGCTCCCTCCGTCGTGCGCATGCGCAGTGGGGAACATCGACCCACTTGCGAGCGTACTGCCGCTCGCAAGTGGGTCTGAATGACCCCCTAAGTGGCAAGTCACTTGTATCCAAATGTTGTAATATATAAATCTTCTATAGATGTATAGATAGTAAGTTCCAAAGTAGAATGTAGTAATAATCCTTTAGATGTAAATGGAATACATTGAAACCAGCACCTAGGAGAAATCCTTGTTACTCACGGCAGCACAAACCTCTTTATCAGACTTCAGTCTGTAAATCTGCTTGGTAATTCCAGTGTCTGTAAGAAGTGGTTGCAGTGTAATTATAGAGGAGTAGCATACTGTATTATTCTTGAAATTTTGCGTCTTATTTGCATCCCACGTGCAGCAAAACACTACTCTGGGGCAGATGTATGAAGCTCTGGGAAGTGATAAAGTGGAGAGTGATAAACGAGCAGCCACCCAATTCCTAACTGTCATGTTACAGGCTGTGTTTGAAAAATGACAGTTGGGAGCTGAGTGGCTGGTGGTTTATCACTCTCCACTTTATCACTTCCCAGAGCTTCATACATCTGCCTCACAGTGTGCTAGAGACGCTGGGCAGCAACTGTAATCGCACAGGAATTAGTTTTAAAAACAAAGGGGTCTATTTATCAAGCAGTGAAAAGTGTGGAGAAGTGAACCAGTGGAGAAGTTGCCCATAGCAACCAATCAGCTCCTACCTATTATTATTTTATAGCCTGTACTTGATAAATGCTACTTGAAAGCTGATTGGTTGCTATGGGCAACTTCTCCATTGGTCCACTTCTCCACACTTTTCACTGCTTGATAAATAGACCCCAAAGTCACAGATTAAGCACACGGAAACTTGGCGTGAGAAAAATCCAGATTCAGACTCGCCACAGATGTACAAATGTCGCACATCAAACTGATCAGTGCAAGCTAGCAATGTAGTTTTGTCACTCCAACTTGTTTTATTTATGTGAATAAGGGGTCTATTCATTAAATTAAAATTTTCACCTGCTTTTGTAAAATTATGTTTTGGAGCCATACATCATAAATATTTATCTTTCATTTGTGATGTGGTCGCTGTCCCCATATACTAGTATGGGGACAGAAATTCACCAAACTCCAAAAATACAGTATTCATCATCAGATAGCGGTTGCTCCCGCACTCGGCACTCAGCAGTGCACGTATGGAATCCTTTCAGATCCCACCGCTCCTGTCCAGCTCCATCCGCCAGATGCTGGGGCTTTGTGTGCCTGCGTGACCTTACCATAATTGCAAGGAAGGAATTGCAAGGCTGCTTGCGTGCAGCTTTGCAATTCCATTCTTGCAATTTTGGTAATGCAGCAGGAGGTGTCATCCCTCCTGCATGCATTCCTTATCTGTGTCCAAGAACGCAGCATCGAATAATCTATGATAACATCAGCCGGCTAAGTGACACATTGGTTCACGCAAGCTGGCCGCCACAATTACAACAAAGAGGCCACAAAATCTCCGTCAGCCAATGGAGATGCTGGCCTCTTCCCTCCCCCCCAACTACAGCGCAACGTCTCCGCCCCCTCCTGCCCACAAATGGCAGCAGACTGTCACTGACAGTCTACTGCCACTCTGCGTGTGATCGCACAGGATCCGTTCTGCCCATGCGCAGTATGGGTCCGGCACATGCGCAGATTCCCAACCATCGGGAACCTGCGTTCATACGTGCACTTTGCTCATACGTGCATAGCTGAATAATCCTGATATAGCGCATGTGCAGTTTGCAGATATCCATGGAATCTGGCCGCATTTGGAAATGCATCTGACTTTAGGCGGGCATCCAATAGACGATATTCTCCATGAGCGATATCGTCTAGTGTTTCCCCAGCATTACCGACATTGAGCACCCACAATGAACGATATATCATTCAGTATTGTCACCCTCCCTCATCCCCGTACTTGCAGAACCTGATGCTTTCGTCAGGTTGCCCTGCAAGTACGGGCGATGATAGATGTCGTCAATGACCAGCGGGAGCGCACATCGCTGGTCGTTGATAGCATATCCACTGCACTAGATTGCGGACGATGAACGATAATGTTATTGTTCAAATCGTCCAAATCATCGTGTAGTGGATATGCGTCTTCAGACTGAGGCCCACAATGAGACATTCACGCAAAGGGCCTGACTTACAGTCGCAAACAATTTTTGCGAGATCCACAGCTGCATTACATGCTCCGAAATGAATGCGCATCCATGAGGCCGCCCCTATACATCCACTTGTGAAAGTAGCTGTCCTCACAATTAACTTTCGTTTGAACCAGCTCTCTCCTTGTTGGAAGAGATCTCACATGGCTGCGAGTGGAGCTGCAGCTAAGTTGTGTAGAGCTCTGAATTGCCCATGTTTGTGTATATAGGCTCCAATGCACATGCAGTTGCTATAAAATTTCAGGATCAATCCACAAAGCGGACTTGTGTGTAACCCTGAATCAGAAACACAGCAATCAACACCTCAATTTTATTTCCCATTGTTTGTACCTTTCATGAATTAATTTTTTTATCCCATGCTCTTTTGCCCACACTTCTGCGATTTGGGCCGTCTCTGGTCTACAGTATTTCCTTAGACTTACACTGGTAGACATTGCTTTTGATCATGTGACCTGTTTTTAGCAACGGTGCCAAGGCTCTGACATCTGTTTTTATGGCTCAAGGCAGCATGTGAGCAGTTCTCATGCTGACAGGATCAGTGACTGGGCCAATGGAAGATACTTGACACCGTGTTTCTCAAAATCGATAGTAAAATTACAATTGTAGGGGTGATCTGCTGAGAAGGGTAAGCACAATGTATAATCCCATCTGATGTCAGAAGGCGCCAATCATACAAATGTTATTTACAAAATTATCAATGGTCAATGCCCATTGAATTGTAATAATATATTTTACAGCAATCAGTAGCCAAAACCATCAGTTTCTAGTAAGAGTTAATTCTTAATGTGCATGAAGAGGCTGATGTAAAGTTGTTAGCAAAGAGAAAGCAAATTGCTCTAAAAAAAAAAGCTCACGTAAAAAATAGCATGTCCCCACCCATATGAAGAGGTGCACTGTACATATATCATGATGTGTCCAGTTCCACATTGGCAACACAAGTGCCTGGTTTATGCAAAATCATCCTCATCAGCGGATATTTATAGTAGGTTCAAATATATGCATACAAACAGGTATATGTACCTGCATGAGTCACATTACTGCATAATCTATTGTGCTCGGGCTATGACAGACCACCCCTTCTGACAGACCACCCCTTCCCTCCTCATTTACCCTTTCCAATCCTGCGGAGTCACAAGTTACAAATGCGCACAGGTCTACAATTGCACATATGTGTGTCTGCTTTGAGAACATGCTCAGAGCGATGTCATGCAAGTTACCGGTATGCTGCGCAAAAATTGGCATAGTATGGCATTGTGAATTGAGTCATTGCAGCCCCCTCCCTGGCGTACATTGCTGTGATTCACCACAAATTGTATCATCAACCTCCCGAACCACCCACTTCATGGGGGAAGTGGGCAGGACCCAGTAGACCTATGCAGGGCAACAGGTGAGAGATTGTCCTCCCAATCTTTTCCTTCCTGCAGCCCGTGGGTGAGACAGTAGGAAAGTGCCCAAAAACCAGGACTGTGCCATCAAAATTGGGACAGTTGAGAGGTCTGCTGGTGAGCATATGGTGTTTCTCCATCCAATGATTCCGTCAAGGGGCATGACAGGTGGAGGAAAATATCACTAATTCTTTCAGCATAACAGGGTGTGCAGTGGAGATAAAATGTGATTTAATAGTGGGGTTCCCCAATTCCATGAGTTAGAGACCTCTGACCAGCTCCAACTTGTAGATCATTTACCATTCTATAACAGTCATCTAAACAGGAAAAATATCCAGAATATATATATATATATATATATATATATATATATATATATATATATATTAGGGATGTGCAGGCTCGGATAGGTTCGAGTTTGCACGTGGAGTTCGGATTTTTCCCTCCAAAAAAACGGAACTCAGAACGAGGCAAAACGTCATCTTACATGGACGAACATCATCATTCCTGGACAAAAGACCAGGAATGATGATGTTCGTCCATGTAAGATGACGTTTTGCCTCGTTCTGAGTTCCGTTTTTTTGGAGGGAAAAATCCGAACTCCACGTGCAAACTCGAACCTATCCGAGCCTGCACATCCCTAATATATATATATATATATATATCACAATACTTATTTACTACCAGCTGGGATACCCAGTGTCTGGACTGGACCCGGAAGTACGCCTTCTACCTTTATTTGTTTACATTGTTCTTGCCTATAACCCCATTCCATTGATCCTGAAAAGGACCCCACTGTTTGCTAACAGTGGCGTAACTACCGTGGTGGCAAGGGGTGCAGCTACTATAGTGCCAAAGCTTCCTCTGCGGCCCAATGCTCCTCCTGCACCCAGTCACACAAAACAAGGTGGGACATGCCAGTCAGGGCTGCCGAGGGGGGCCTGGGTGTCAGCGGTGTTGATTTGGTGCAGCGCCAGCAGGCAGACATGGGGTCTATTCAGGGCCGGATTAACAATGGGGCGGGTGGAGCTACAGCTCCAGGCCTCCTATTGAAAATAGGCCCACACAGACTGCAGTGCAGGCAGGAAAAAAAAAGTGTTTTGGTTTTTTTTCCTGTCAACACTAAGGAACAGCTCAGTCAGCTCTCTCACCTAATGGCTACCAAACACAACTTAGTCCATTGTGACCTCCCCACCCGTTCTCCTCCTCTTGGAGGATCGACAGGCCAGGCCAAAGCCACGCCCACCCTCGGGGCGCTTAAGCCCCACCCACCTCCGAAGCCCCGCCCCATTATACCGAGGCCATGCCCCCTAAACCATCCTACTACAAAGCAGTGTCAAGTACCTAGTTGAGGAGGGAAGGCAGCACAGCCCAGCATGTCAGGATTAACTCAGGTCAGTGTAATGTCTGGCCAGGCTCTGTCTGTCTGTCTGTTTCTCTCTCATGTCTATCTATCTCATGTCTGTCTGACTCATGTCTGCCTATCTATCTCATGTCTGTCTCATGCCTGCCTATCTATCTCATGTCTGCCTATCTCTTGTCTGTCTATCTATCTCATGTCTGTCTGTCTATCTACAGTATCTCATGTCTGTCTATCATTCATGTCATGTCTGTCTGTCTGTCATTCATGTAATGTCTGTATGTCTATCTACAGTATCTCATGTCTGTCTGTCTATCTATATCATGTCTGTCTGTCTCAAGTCTGTTTGTCTGTCTGTCTGTCTGTCTATCTATCTCATGTCTGTCTATCTATCATGCCTATCTATCAATCAAATTAGGTGGGTATAAGAGCATATGTGTATATATATATATATATATATATATATACACACACACAAGCACAGAAGTTCGTGCATATATATGCGTGTGTGTATACATATAGTACATATACACACACATACTGTATATACAGTATATATATACAAATGTACGTGTGTGTGTGTGTATATATATATATATATATGCACGTACATGTGTGCTTGTGTGTGTATATATATATATATATGTATATATATATATATATAGTGTGTGTATATGTATGTATATACACACGTGTGTGTGTGTGTATATATATATATACATACACACACATATACCGTTATATATATATATATATATACACACAAATGTACGTGCATATATATATATATATACACACACGTGTGTGTGTGTATATATATATATATACATACACACAAGTGTATATATATGCACGTACATGTGTGCTTGTGTGTATATATATATATATATATATATAGTGTGTATATATGTATGTATATACACACGTGTGTGTGTGTGTGTGTATATATATATATATATATATATACATACACACATATACCGGTATATATATATATACACAAATGTACGTGCATATATATATATATACACACGTGTGTTTATGTATATATACATACACACAAGTGTATATATATGCACGTAGTTGCGTGTATGTTTGTGTGTGTATTTATATATGCACGAACGTGTGTATGTGTGTGTATATATATATATATACATATGTATATGTGTGTGTGTGTGTACTATGTATGTATATATACATACACACACGTTGGTAAATAGGGATGGTACAGCAGCTTCAGGCACATTTAAGGCGACTGAAGCAGGTGAGGAATGGTGTGTAAATATTCATCATGTTGATAGAATGTCGACATGGTCATAATGTTGAAGTTGTTCGTGTCGACATTCATGTGGACAGTGATGGAATGTCGACATATCATCCCTGTTGGCCCAGTTCTCACTGACCTGCTCTTGATGGCTGCAGTGACTCCAGCACGGCTTCCGGGTCCCCGCGGTCATGACCTCTGCGGCTCCAGTCTTCCAGTGAGTATCCCCCCCTAACCCTAATGCCTACCCCTTACTTATAGTGCCTTTCCCTAACCTCCCCCCCCCCGCAGTCTAACTGTAACCTCTCCCTAGTGCCTAACCCTATCCTCCTCCCCCCGTAGCCTAACCCTAACCTTCCCCTAGTGCCTAAGCCCCCATGTAGCCTAACCCTAATGTTGACATTTGCATCACTGTCAACATATCACACCACACCTGCCTCAGTCCCCTTAAGTGTGCCTCAAGCCCTGTACCATCACAATTTATGTGTGTATGTGGGTGTGTATGTATGTACACACCCACATACACATATATATAGCAGTCAAATGGGCGGCACTCTGGACGGCTTGTATAAAACACACTAAAACTCAGTTTAAGTTATCAATGCTTCAGAACTTGTATTCATTCTTTCATCAGGATTACTGAAAGGACGAATACAAGTTCTGAAATGTTGATAACTTAAATGGATTTTAATTGTTTTATACAAGCCGTCCAGAGTGCTGCCCATTCGACTGCTACATGTCTCCCTTCACAGGCAGAGGTAATTAAGAGGGCACCAGACGCCATAGCACTATCCTTTGCACAAGAGTGCTGGTCTACACATGCACAGTCAGCGGCACAGCAGGGCTAACTCCTTAAGTGTGTAACGTCATGCCATTGCGTAGAGGTACTGAGGCTGCCGGCACCTGAAAATGCAGCACTGCTCGGAGCGTCCAGGGAGAACGCTGCACTGGCCACACCCCTATGTAAACCACAACCACACCGCACTGGTCATGGCCCCACATTACCAATCACACTGCTACGGCACTTGTCACACCCCCTTCGGCGGCATACAATAGGCCCATCAAAAATTTCAGCTCCAGGCCCATGTGGACATTAATCTGGCACTGGGTCTATTCACTAAGCCTTGGAGAGAGATAAAATGGAGGAAGATAAGTCCCAGCCAATCAACTCCTAACTGAACACAAAAATAGACAAACCCAACCTCTGCGCACACCAACAAATAATGTAATGATACCAAATTAAGGAAGTACTATCATTACATTATTTGTTGCTGTGCGCAGAGTTTGGATTTGTCTATTTTTGTGTTCAGTGTTATTTGATTTGGGAGTTGGTGATCCCTCTATCGACACTTCCCTCCTTTGCAGACCCTTGTGCGCAGTTGTCCATCGTCGCTTCAATTGTTTTTGCAATCAACTCCTAACTATCAGTGTACAGGCTGTGTTTGAAAATGGCAGTTAGGAGCTGATTGGCTGGGACTTATCTTTCTCCAAGGTTTAGTGAATAGATCCCATGGAGAGACAGCATCGCTCTTGGACCGGCAGCCAATCAGCAGTAGCTTCTCTTAATTGGCTGCTGGTCCGCGAACTCTGATTGGCTAGTGAGCAGCACCAGATTCAAATTGTGCACTGTCTGTCCATGTTTCCGCTGCCTGCCGGTGCACCAGCTGTAATTAGCTGGTGGCCAGGCACCAAATCCACACCTGTTGGCTACTGATGGCATGGAGGAGGAGACAAGAGGCTGCTGGAGGGACAGGGGGAGGTGAGTTGCTCAGAGGGGCATAATGTGTAAGGGGCATTATTGTATGGTATAATAATGTTATAAGTAGCATTACTGTGTGACATAATATGTAAGGCAGTGATTTTCAACCTTTTCAACTAGAGGCACACCACACAAGATATTAAAACTGCTAAGGCACACTATCAGGCTATGTGATGTGCATGACCAATAAAAAAAACATAAACATTGGTTCACACATAAAAATATTAACACATAATGGCCTCCACAGGTATAAAACACACTACATTGGCCTCCAGAGGAACAAAACACACTACAGTACAAGTGGGCTGAGATGATAGCCGCGGCACACTTGACAACCACTCGCAGCACACTAGTGTGCCACAGCACAGTGGTTGAAGCACGCTGGTGTAAAGGGCACTACTATTGTGTAAATTAATGTGTTATATGGGGCACTACTACTATGTGGAATAATCTGTAAAGGTCATTACTGTGTGGTATAATGTGCAATGGGCATTACTGTGTAGTGTAAGGGGCATTACTGTGTGGCATATAGTGTAAGGGGCAATACTACAGTGTTTCATAATGTGTATAAGGGGTACTACTGTGTGGCATAAACTGAATGGGCTCTGTGTGGCATAACATGAATGTGTGTGTGGGGGCAAATGTATGTTGTTTTTTTTACCTCTGGGGGGCTCTTTTAAGAGCTTTCTATGTGGCCCACAAAGTTGTAGTTATGCCCTTGCATGTAAACACAGAGACTCTGGATTTAATATGAACTTGTATGAGTCATCTTTTGCTCCAACTGAGGATAAAATTATACTTTTGTAGCTTTCTCAAAGGTTTTTGGCAAATTGCCAAAATCCACTGCAGCCAGCCCTGGAACCTATGTAATTGGCCACATTTTTAGCGATTGTGTGACAGTGTGTGGCCCTGACGAAGTTCACACATAGGCAAAAACCTAATCCTTGTCAATCTACACTACCAGGGCTGGATTAAGGGAGGAGCGACAGGGGCGGTCGTCCCTGGGCCCCCACACCCGGAGGCGCCCCCACTAGCAGCGGTGCACTGTCTGCACCCACCACTAGTGACCCCTCCGCTAGTGTAGTGTAGACCGCACAGTGAGCGCAGTCTACACTACACAGTTACATACACACAGCCAGCGGCGGCAGCTGTGTGTATGTTACAGCAGCCGATGAGAGTCAGACTCTCATTGGCTGCTGCACAACGGAGGGAGCCAGCCGGAGCTCACTCATGAGCTCCGACTTCCGGCTCCCCCCGCATCTGCTGATAATGGGATAGACGTCATGACGCTGACATCTCTCCCATAGTGCAGTGGAAGAGCCGGGACTCGGAGCGGGCAGCGCCGACTGCGTCAGGAGCGGGAATTCAGGTAAGTGGTGATTTTTTTTTTGTTTGTGTGTGCATAGGGGAGGGGGCAGCTACAGGGGACACTGCATAGGGGGGGTGGCAGCTACAGGGGACACTGCATAGGGGAGGGAGCCCCTACAGAGGTCACTGCATGGGGGGGCAGCTACAGGGGAGACTGCATAGGGGAGGGGGCCGCTAAAGAGGTCCCTGCATAGGGGAGGGGGCCGCTACAGCGGTCACTGCATGGGCGGGCAGCTACAGGGGACAGTGCATAGGGGAGGGGGCCGCTACAGCGGTCACTGCTTGGGGGGACAGCTACAGGGGACACTGCATAGGGGAGGGGGCCGCTACAGCGGTCACAGTTTGGGGGGACAGCTACAGGGGACACTGCATAGGGGAGGAGGCTGCTACAGAGGTCACTGCATAGGGGAAGGGGCCACTATAGAGGTCACTGCATGGTGGGGGGGCTGCTACAGGGGACACTGCATAGGGGAGGGGCCGCTACAGAGGTCACTGCATGGGGGGGCAGCTACAAGGGACTGCATAGGGGAGGAGGCCACTACAGAGGGCGCTGCATAGGGGGGCCGCTATAGGAGGCACTGTATAGGGGGCCGCTTCATGGGGGCACTGGGGGGTGTTTTCTAGGGTCAATGCATAGTGGGGACAACTACTGGCCCCACTGTATAGGGGGGACTACTACTGGGGGCAATAGGGAGGGACCACTACTGTGTCTGGGGGCACTTTATAAGGGGCACTGTATAGGGAAACCTTTACTGTGGGCATTATATAAGGGGACCACTTCTGGGGGAACTGCATAAGGGCATTACTACAGTGGGCACTGCATATGGGGGAACATTACTTGGTGCACTGCATAGGGGGGGACCACTACTGGGTCTGGGGGCACTACTGGGGGCATTATATAAGGGGCATTACTACAGTGTGCACTGCATAGGGGGGACCATTACTGGGGGCACTGCATAAAGGGCACTGCTACTGGGGACATTGCATAAGGGGCCCCCACAAGTTTGTTGCCCAGGGGCCCCCACAGACCTTAATCCGGCCCTGTACACTACCATGCCAAATTTGGTGGAGCTAGGTCCAAAACTCTGGCCGTGCATAAAGGATAAAAAGATGGACAGACAGGCAGACATGCTTTCTCGCTTATTATATAGATTAATTTAGTTAAATACATAGTAAATTAGTTATTTACTATGTAATTAAACAAACAGGATACAGGGTCAAAGGTTTATATAATAGCTGTCTATTATTTGGCACACATAAGGAAACAATGAGTAGACTTTACTTCCGGTCACTTGGGTATGTCTGTTTATAATTTTAAAATGATGGGAGGTCGTTCTGGACATATAAATAAAACTATATTACTGCGCTAGATGTACAGTTGTTCTCAATATATATTAAATATTCAATAATGCTCTCTATTATGTAGACAAAAAAGGCTTGTTTGAATGCCACAAATAAATATTTAATTAGAAAACATTAGCACAAAACATATAACATTTGTACATAGAATATTTATGATATTAAAAAAGGTAACTAGTTACGCCTATTGCGGCCTCTTAATATATATGTGTAAGTGAAAAAACACAGATAACTTAAAAGAAAAAATTCAAAACATAAAAATAAAGTTTTCATAAGATCCTTAGAATGCTAAAGTCCACACAGCATTTGTTGCTTTGTAACACTTTGGTTCATAAATAAGTATCCATATGAAAATATGTGGCAATTTGTTTCCACTTTAGCAGCCTCACAGATGAGCCAGCAAGCCTGTCACTAATAGCTGACCGGTGTGTGGATACAATCCGTGAACACTGGCGTCTCAGCTGTTCACTAGTCAGCTTGCATACTCTGCCGTCAAGATATATATTACCTCAGTCTTTTGTTAAGGAAAATTCAGCACCTCAAGGTAATGTGGCCACTCGGAGGCGCGTAATCCAGACGCCGTTTCCCTGACACGGGATAGCAGCAGGAGGTGAAAAAACGGCTTCCCAAAGGTGATCGCCGGCTGCTGTGGTGATGTACGGCTGCTCTCACCAACAGTGTGTGTCCAGGATACTATCAGGAACCAAGTGTAGTGGAGGTGATGGTGTGAACGCGTTTCATCCCACACACAATTGGGACTTTCTCAAGGCTGACAGATAGAGCCTCTATCTGCTCCTTATAAACCTTGTTTGATAATCCTGTCCTTATTGGTAAGTGTGTCAGTAGTGCAGAAACTGGTCTTGTGTTCACAGGGCCTGAGTCAGCAGTGCACACAAGGAAACTACTGAATGCAGATTTACGATCATCAGCAGGACAGATTTTGCGCGTGTGCAGAATGGGTCCTGCTTAATCACACCCAAACCCTAGAATTCTTCTGCCTGATTGACAGGTCTGGCGCTGTCCACCATCGCGACCATCGACCACCGATAGTTGCAATGGTGCTGGGATCGCAAATGCAGCTGGGGGGGGGTCATACACCTCCTGCTGCATTTGCATTATTGCAAGCATCGCAATTGCACAGCTGCCTGCATGCATATATCATATACTGTATCTATAGCCTGCATGCAGCTTTGCAATTGCGATCTTTGCCGAATCAGGTCCAAAGTCCTATCAATTACCACAGTATGCTGCACTAGAACACTAGGGCCTGATTCAGAGTTGGGAATAAAGTAAGATAGAGCAAATGACTGTGCACCTGGAAAAAGTATGTTGCAATACAAGGAGTGCAAATACATAATTTTTTTTAATGTGGGTAAATACTGGCTGCATTTTTCATTTACAGTAGCCCACAAATGCTGGACAGCTTTATTCACCATACTTGCCGACTTTCTGGCTGCTCCTTCTGGGAGGGAGCAGCCAGATCGGCAGGACGGGGGTGCGTGGCCAGGACAAGGGGGAGTGGCTGGGCGGTTGATGAACATTTGTGGGTGTGGCGGGGGTGGGGCCACACAATTGCATCATTATGGCCCCACCCCCACTACACAATGCCATTAATACAGGCATTGTGGAGCAGGGGACGGGGCCAAAATGACACGATACAGTGTGAATTGCGTCACCAGCCCCCTCCACTGCAGGGGTTTAACTATTAATCATGGTGGGGGGGTGGGGTCGGGAGATCGGCGGCTGCCGGGAGGCTTACCTGCCTTCCCGGGGCAAAATCGGGTGGGTAGGCAAGCCTGTTATTCACACTGCAATTTAGATGTCAGTTAGGACACACAACTCCCAGATCTAAATCTCTCTGCACATTTTACATCTGCCTCTCCTGCAGTGCATCATGGTGTTACAAATATGCACAGTTACTTGGTCTTTCCAATGCTGGGCACACACTAGACGATATGTCGTCCGATCCCGCAGATCACAGCAATATATTGGGTACATCTTCTAGTGTGTACCCGTGACATCGCCCGTCGGTCCTACTGCAGGGATGTCGCTAACAATGTCAATCTGCAGAATGCAGTATGACATGCCCCTCCCCCCGTCTGACCCGGTATCTGCAAATGTGTATGCGCTTGCCGCAGGCCGGGTCTCGTCGTCGGTGATGTCTCGCTGGGACACATCGTCTAATGTGTTCCCAGCTTTACTCTATTCCCAAATCTCAATCAGGCCATATGCACAGGAGTGAAGCTCTACAGGTCCATAGGGTTCATTGTGATACATGGCTATATCATATTCATGTTTTATTATATTATCATGTCATTCCTCTCTGACAAATGAACAGCCAGCTCAAAGTCATCTGAAGGACATCCGAGGTAGAATTCTTAAAAAGCTATTATGTGCTTGCCAGACTTCATGTGAGGAATGGACATGAAAACAAGCACAATGTACAGTACCTAACAGCAGTTACCAAAACAACAATAAATCACTTGTGACTTTTGCCTTGAGAATGGATATATGATATTTATGAGTGAATAACCATATCTGCTGTCTTTAACCTATAATCAATGCACACTCTGTAATGTTATTCTGTACTGAATGTCAGGTTGGTGATCAGGACAGAAGTTGCTTAATAATGGATGACATGCTGTCTGCTCCAGCGCGAAGTACAGTCTCCAGAAAGCCATCTGCTACAGATCAGACATACTACACAGTGATTCATAGCTGTCTCTTACGTAGATACAGGTTTTATACAAAGGAAGCCGACAACATGCAGAGCAGACTGCAGCAGTATAACCAGCAGCATATGCAAGGCATTTTGAAATAACTACTTTACCAGTAGGGTTTCGATAGATCATCCCATAAACACATTTAAAGATTACATGGTCTCAAGAGTACAAGTTCATTGTCATTGTCTCTCTCAATAGTTGGTTATTGGAATATCTAACTGGGGTTTACTTTATGTTGGAATGCTCAGGAACGCTGTTCTGGTTTGTCCCTATAGTCTTTGGTATTTTAAAGATATTTTATTATTGTTGTCCCTGCATAATGCACATGTCATTTGTTTTAGATTTCCACTTCTTTTTTTACTTAATTTGTGCTCACAAATAAAACACCATCTGTTGTTAAAGAAGTGTTCTGCATTGAGATTAATTGTTATTTATTCATTAACAATTACTTATATTGCGCCCAAGCCCAGTGCTAGCAAGCTTAAGGACATTGATGTGCGGTGAGGTCAATGGCTGGGGAGGCACACATGGAGATGGGTCGGAGTGCTGGGAGCCTGTCTCACCCCCTAATCACTGTAACTCTCCCCTCACTACACTAAGCTTCAGTGTCCAGATTCTCCTACCTGCATCACTGTGTCTTCTCTTGCTTCTGCTGATTCTGTAGTGCACTTCCTGGTCACATTAGACATCCATGATGCCCATCAGTGCTCAAGGCACACCCCTCAAACTCAGAGGCATGCCTCTATAAGCCTACTTTCTGTGCAACTTTCTGACGTGGTGTGGCCCCACCCCCAGCTCTGCAAGCAGTGTCTGACTATACAGAAGCGAAGCAGAGCTGTTGCTGCCTCATCTCTCTGGGGTCTATGTACTAATTGTTTATATCAAACATTTAACAAACTTGTCTGAACAACCATTTTCATCTGTTTTGTGGCGTTTAAGAGCAAATTGCTGATCATCATTTATTCCCATTCCTTACCAGATTTTCATTCCAACCAATCAACTAGTTGGATGGTTGGATGAAAGTTGGTCTAGTGTGTGGCCAGCTTAACAATCCAAGTTTTAAGGATATCCATGCTTGACCACAGGTGACTTAATTAGTACTTCAGTCAAATTGATTTAACCACCTGTGGTCAATCATGGATATCTCTAAAACCTGATCTGTTGGGGTGCCTTGAGGACTGTGTTTGGGAACCTCTGCACTAAACCTTGGATAGAGATAAAGTGACTGAGATAAAGTACCAACCAATCAGCTCCTAACTGTCATTTTTCAAACACAACATGTAAAGTGACAGCTAGGAGCTGATTGGTTGGTATTTTATCTCCATCCACTTTATCTCTCTGCAAGGCTTAGTACATAGGCCATCTATGTCTTATCATCATGTGACTGCTGCAGTCACATGGTAGACAATGCTAGATAAGAATCAAGTAAAGAAGGGGGAGTACTAATGAGCTGAATAGAATGTGATAAAGAAACTCTTGGGCATAGAGGCAAGTGAGAGAAAAGGTGGTAGGCAAGCGGTGGCAGGTGAGCGAACATCTGATGGGCACAGGGTGATGTGCAAAAAAAAGTCAGTGGGCAGCAGATGGCATGTGATAGAAAAACTGGTGAGCAGGGGGGTACATTAGGGAAAGTCTGATTGAAAAACTGGCATGAGAGAATGTCGGGAGCCTCCCAAAAATTGGAGCCACTCCTGGCCTCCCCGGAAAGGCAGGCAAGCCTCCCCGCAGCTGCCGACCCCTCCGCCCCCCTCCCCCGCTCGGTTTATAAGAGAAAACCCACAGTGGGGAAGGCCGATGACGCAATTCACGCTGAATCGGGTAATTTTGGCCCCACCCCCTGCTTTACAATTGCGGTAATCTCGGCATTGTGTAGCGGGGCCAAAATGACATGACTGTGCGACCATGCCCCATGCTCCGCCCACAATCCCATGTAATCTGTCCAGTCATGCCACCGTATGACAGCCACGCCCCCTGCTATGCCGAGCTGGCTGCTTCCTCCCGGAAGGAGTAGCCACAATGTTGGCAACCCTGCTATGTATATCACCGACAAACAAATATAAGTAACCGCACTGGCAAATTGGTTGATCCTGGATACACGGCGTGGGGCCCTGGATCCATGACCCATGTGAACTGCACACCCTGCATTCATAATAGATACAGCACTGGATGAGCACTCTCAGATGACTGTGTGATTTATGAGGCATAGTAATACAGTTTGAAGAGTGATAAAGTGGAGAAGTTGCCCAAAAGCAGCCAATTAGCTTCTGTCATTTATCTAGCACAGTCTATGAAATCAAATGACAGTTACAAGAAACTTCTCCATGTTATCTCTCTCAAACATTTGATCCATCTACTAAAAAACATCTACTGTATTTAAATGCAGGGTATTTTCTACTCAAGCAAGAGAGGATACATGCTGGTTAATAGCCTTAAAATTATATCCAGGTCTAAATATATTTATTTCATGGATACTCCTGCCATTTTAACTGAAAGCATAGCTTTTTAGCCATGACATGTTATAGTCTGAGGTTTTAATCTTCATTACCCTATGATATGACACAATAAACAACTCTGATGAACAGTGGCATATCTAGGGGGGTCGAGCAGGGCTCGTGGCCTGGGCGCCATCGGACGAGCAGTGTGCACGCGCGCTGGGGAGGGGGGCACCGGACGCGGTCCGCACTACACAGTAACAAACACCGCCGTCTGCGCTTCCCGGCGGCAGTGTGCTTGTTTTAGCAGCCAATGAGAGTTAGACAGACTCTCATTGGCTGCTGTGCCCACTGCCAGCCACTTCCAGCTGTCGCGGACGGTGATGTGAGGAACGTCATGACGTCTCTTCCATAGTGCAGAGCGGACCAGGAGGACGAAGGAGTGGACGATGGCGGGTGCAGGAGTGGAGAGTCAGGTAAGAGTTTTTATTTTTTGTGTGTGGGGGGCCACTGCTGTGGGGGCACTGCATAGGGGGGACTACTACTGGGGGCACTGCATAGGGGGGACTACTACTGGGGGCACTGCATATGGGGGGCCACTACTGGGGGCACTGCATAGCGGGGACCACTACTGGGGGCACTGCATAGGGGGGACCACTGCTGGGGGCACTGCATAGGGGGGGCCACTACTGGGGGCACTGCATAGGGGGGACCACTACTGGGGGCACTGCATAGGGGCGACCACTACTGGGGGCACTGCATAGGGGGGACTACTACTGGGGGCACTCATGGGCGCCGAGAGGGGGGGAGTGGATACAGTTTACCCTGGCCCGGGCTTGCTGTTTTTTTTTTTTCAAGGGGGTGTGGCCACGCCTCCCATGATTAGGCCATGCCCCCTCCTTTACCCGGGCCCGGCCAGGCTCTCTATGTCCCTGGGGGCACTGCATAGAGGGGACTACTACTGGGGGCACAATATAAGGGGCACTACTGTGGGCACCGCATAGGGGGGACTACTACTGGCGGCACTATAGAAAGGGCACTGCATAGGAGGGACCACTACTGGGGGCACTGCATAGGGGGTCTACTACTGGGGGGCACTATATAAGGGGTACTACTCGGAGCACTGCATAGGGAGGACCACTACTGGTGGCACTGTGTAAGGGCCACTGCATAAGGGGGACCACTACTGGGGGTACTATATAAGGGGACCAGGAGGATGAAGGAGTGGATGATGGCGGGTGCAGGAGTGGGGATCCAGGTAAGTGGTTTTTCGTGTGTGGGGGGCACTGCATAGGGGGGACAACTACTAGGAGCACTGCATAGGGGGACCACTACTAGCGGCACTGTATAAGGGGAACTACTGGGGGCACTGCATAAGGGGCACTGTATAAGTGGCACTACTGGGGGCACTGCACTGTATATATATATATATATATATATATATATGTCTCGTTTTTAAAAAATCCTGGAATAATGCAAATATACTTATTAAACGAGAGGAAGTTCACTTTTTTGGCAGGATATTAGAATAAAAATGTATTTATGGGAAAAATGGGCACGAATAGGAAAACTATAAACATAAGTTATTTTCAGCAAGGTAATACCATCACACAAGTATACAACTTCATTATGCAGTATGTATGTATAATGATACCAAATACAGAACTGTGGGGGCGATTGAGCTTGGGACGGAATTGCAAAGCTGCACGCAGGCAGCTTTGCAATTCCATCCTTGTAAATATGCAAATGTAGCAGGAGGTGTATAACATCCTCTGTATGACACCCCGTGCTGCATTTGCAATCCCAGTGCTGAGACCACAGGCTGGGATAACCATCGCAACGATTGGTCGGATGGCACTGGGCCGCCAGCCATCTGAGTAAGCCTCAGCTTACTCAAGCTGGCCAGCTTGGGAGACAAGGAAACTGCGTCTGTGGATGCAGTCCCTGGCCTTACCACTCCTGGAAAAAGGCCGCCCCCGCACCTCCCCTTAAATGCCATGCCTATCAATTGGGCAGTCATAGAAGGGTCTGCGTGCGATTATGCAGAATGTGCAAGCGAATGTGCGTACAAATGTGCACATTCGCAGAACGGGTTCCGTGCAGGTGCAAACTCCCGATAATCGTGAATCTGCATTAAGGATTGCACGCAGTTGAATTAGCCCCAGTATTTGCACTTTAATGTTTAAGGTAAGATTCTTTAGTTACTGATTTGAGGTTAGTTATATAAGGTTAGTATATAAGGTTAGTATATAAGGTTAGTTACTGATTTAAGGTTATGTATATAAGGTTAGGTATATAAGGTTAGTATATAAGTTTAGTTACTGATTTAAGGTTAGGTTCTTTAGTTACTGATATAGGTGTGGGTATTTTTCCATTTCCCATCACTGCAAGGGAGCAATGCCTGTGACTGTGATATCTGTGCATTAAGGTGAAGCTTAAAGCAAATTGTTTTAGCAACTGAAGACTGCAAAGTTCAATGTGTTGTGCGAGCAGCCAATTTAATAAGAAAATAATCCAAGAAGTGCTCCACAGAATAGAATATCATTGTTGATTGCAGTGCGAAGACCGTTCATCATACCTGGCAATGCACGTTTGCCAGCTCATAATCCCAATGGCTTATTGAGGGACTTTATTTTACTGTAGGTTTTCCAGTACTTTTTTTTTAATATATAAAAAAAATCTTATAACTAGTTCCACCATCAGGAAGTTCAGCGTTGAACAGCTTTCCTAACTCTGCCCAGAGAGGAAATGCAGCTGGCTACTATGAAGGGCAGGGCAAGCTCTCACACCATTAGGCCCCACCCCCTTTGTGGTAATAACCTGTGATTTGCCGGTCCGAGGTGAGAGGGCGGAGCTAGGATTACACGATTCACTTCATTTTAAACCCCACCCTCTCTATACAGACCATGATTCCTGGTATTATCTCCCCATTCTGCCCACCTAACTAGGAAGTGGGCATGATATGGGAGATCCACCCAGTCTACCAGGCGTGTGGGTGATTAACCGAAAACTCAGGAGTCTCCCGCAACTTCTGGGGAGTAGGTATGTATGGTGAACAGCTACAGTACATGCGACTGAGCAGTCGTGACATGATCTATTATTTTGGGTATGTCTGAAGACTTGTCCAAAGTATGGAAGCTACTATGGGCTCTATTTACTACAGTCTGCATTGGGAATGCAGATTGTAATGTGATATTACTGACTGAATTCAGGCAATATCACAGGGATTTACTACAAATCCCTTGCAGGGATAGAGCTTGCGATAAAACTCTGTCCCTGCGAATCCCCTCCGCAGCCTCGTTTTTTTTCTTGCAGTGTATCAGCGTGTGGTTTGTTTAGACCACACAGCTGATCACTGGGACCGGCTCTGGGCTCTGCTCTGCCCGTTAGAGCAGAGCAGGAGTCCAGTAACCGGGGTAACTCCAGGTGTCGTTATTATCACAGGGCTTTCCCCGGTATTTTTTTCACAATTTATTTTTAGTAACTTGCACACAGATCGCATTTCCCATTACAATTATGGGAAATGCGATCTGATTACTAAAAATAAGTGATAATTAGGGGTTGGAGTAGAATTTTACGAATTCTACTCCAATTGCCCTTTAGTAACTTTATGTGAAACTAAAATAATGTGAAAAGGGCGCGAAAACACCCCTTTTTACTTTATTTTAGTAAAAATAATGTTAATAAATAGAGCCCTCTATACCTTGTATCAAGTCAACTTGTAACTTTTTGTACTGTAAGTACTGGCTCATTCTTTTCATAGAAAAGGAGCAATGGGTGTTTCCATTTATTTTACCGCCATCATCATGCCGTGTGACTCACCCTCCTTTATTTTTGTATTGATTTTATGCCCCAGTCACCCACTTTATATCTAATTATATAATTTGTCAGCTGAGCAGCCCCACCCTAGTGATCCCTGACATGACCAAACATATCCACACCGCACCATTATTTATTTTTACTTTTTAACTAACTTATCTTGCTCAGGGCCCCATCTATTACCAAGATACCAGCGGCATATTTCATTTAGTATCGCACTGATACAAACAAATATGCCACTGGTATTCATTATTACTTACCTCGCCAGTGAGGCCCAGCAACGTCCTCCTCGTGGACGGGGTCATCCACTTAGCTTCAGTCATTCTGCGCATGTACATAGCTGTATAACCTGTCAGGGACCCGGCAGTGCCTGGAAGGCTTTGTCTAAGCCAGAAAGGCTGTTACTGGATCCCCATTGCCATAAATGGGGACCGCATTGCTCTCGCCAGCTAGATGGTGAGAACGATGCAGCAACAAACAGCGGTAATCTTATATTACCGCTGTTTGATAAACATTGAAAGGATGACATAACCCCTTTAGTGACTGTTTAGTATATATTGTTGTTAAATGGGGCCCTCAGTCGGCTCTGGTGTCCCCTCCACTGTGATTCAGCATCAGCACTGGTTCTCCTCAGCTGCCCCGGCTTTGGAACGCCACAGACGGTGGTGGGAATGAGACAGACATCGCTTCCCAGTCTGCCAGAAGAGGGGGAGGCAGTCCAAGTCACTGTAATGCAGTCTGGCTGCCACATTTATTGATATGGGAGGTGCGGCCCACAACGTGTAGCAGCATCCATCATTTTCAGGTAGTCGCAGCGCTGTACTGGTAAGTAAGTGACCTGCTGTGCATGCAAGGTGGGCCGGCAGGGGAGGGATGCGGTCTGCCTCCAAATAAAGCTCATGGAATACAAGTTTCCATCGTTCCAGCCACTTTAACACTTTTCCAAGAATGACAAAACTCTGAGCTAAGACGGAACTGATATATAACTCACTACCTCCTAAAGAAATGTAAGTCCCAGAAATGTCATAAATTGAAAGCAGTGAAACCCCAAAAGTAGCATAAACCGGGCAAATTAATTCAGGGTCACAAATGAACACAAACTAACTTATGTACCATCCTTTAGAACACAAGGAACCAGGGTAGATATTTTAGTGGAGTCTTACAAGTTACAGGTATGAAATTTGGGGCCACGAGCTGAGACTAGGCTGCATGTGATTGCTGACTATATTACAACAGAAATGATGTGAAGTACTGTAGCATGCACTCTTCACATTGCACTCAGCGAGGCAGTCCTACTTTCTACTTCCTCTACACTTTGTTAGTGTGGAAGGAAATATGTCAAAGTCCCATTATCTTTAAAACACATCATAAGAGCCACCTCAATACAGTACAGTATGTCCAGATAAGATGTCCCACTACACTTTTGAGAACACTTGACCTTTAAAAATAAATGTACTTTTATGAACCAAATCTTCATCTCTAATTTTAGTTTTGCATCAGCTACATTATAACAGAGCCTTTGGGGCCAAGAGATCTATCCCCAAGTATATAGTTGTATTTATTTTATGCAGTCCTATTAGCAATATACATTATTATTCTGTTACAAAAATAATAATAATAATAATAATAATAATAATCTATGTAAAAATTGTATATGGCTGTCCAGTCTCCCATTGCAAGTGAGGGAGACAGGACACTCCTGAAAGAGGAGTACCAGTGGCAAAGTGGCGTAACTAGGGGGGTCGAGCAGGGCTCATGCCCTGGGCACCGCCGACTGCAGTCCAGGACATGGGTGGTCAGTGTAGTGTGGACCGCACTGGGGGCATTATATAAGGGGCACTGCATAGGGGGAACCACTACTGGGGTAACCACTTAAGTGGCACTATATAAGAGGCACTACTGGGGGCACTGCATAGGGGGGACCACTACTGGGGGCACTGCATAGTGGGGACTATTACTGGGGGCACTATATAAGGGGCACTACTGGGGGCACTACATAGGGGGGACCACTACTGGGGACACTGCATAGGGGGGACTACTACTGGGGGCATTATATAAGGGGCACTGCATAGGGGGGACTACTACTGGAGGTACTGTATAAGTGGTACTACTGGGGGCACTGTATAAGTGGCACTACTGGGGGCACTGCATAAGGAGCACTGTATAAGGGTGCACTACTGGAGGCACTGTATAAGGGGCACTACTACAGGGGGCAGTGCATAAGGGGCACTGCTACTGGGGACATTGCATAAGGGGCACTATTACAGTGGTCATTGCAAGAGGGGCACTACAACTTTGGACATTAAGGTGCATATGGAATGGAAAGGAATGTTCCCAGAGTGACGAGAAATGGTGGTGTGTAATGTTGACACGGACCTTGTGGCATGTGACCACACCCACTTTTTCAGCGCGCACCTATTTGTGGGGGGGGGCTCTGTTTTTTAACTTGCCCTGGGCTCCAAATACCCTAGTTACGCCACTGCTGAAGGTAAATATTGGAGCGTGAAAATGAGGGTGGGTCAAAGAGACAGGCAGAGGGGGTTTGCGAAAGAGGCGCGAGTGTGGGTGGTTTTGGTCAGTCAAAACGCAGGTGCGACAGAGCAAGGGCAGTAGGGAGTGCCATAGCAGAAGGCGGAGCAGAACGTGGTGGCAAAGACTAAGGTGACTCGGGTCTGTTATACTAGTAGTAGTAATAATAATTATAATACAGAAATATGTCTAATTTACAGCTATTCTTGCTGGTAAACAGCTGCTGCTGTTGCTTCTATTCATTGATAATAGACTTTTATTGTATATTTTTTGTTATAGCTACTGTACATGTATAAGTGTATTTTTATTTTTACAGTTTTGAAGAAATATTTAGTTTCCACTTTTGGTATTGGGTAAAGGTAGAACTATTTCTCCTATCTAAATTGTTAAATTTTCGCATAAAAAAAAACAAAAACAAATTTAAAGGATGAATTCAGTAATATAAGACACCAGCTTGTCACTTAGCCACTAATATTAAAGTGTCATATTCAAATGCACTCCAAGACTGTCCTTTCATAACCTTGTTTTGTCAATTTCCTCCTTCTATTAAATTGACTGTGAACTCCAATTTATAGGATGTAATTAAAATGAGATTGATGGAAAGTAGAATTCCAGATCCTTGATGTGTTAGTCACCCTGAACTGCTATGCATGTGTGATCATTTCATTGCTAAAAAGTGATTATTATATTGCTTGAATGACCCAAAAACACATTTAAATAATCCTTAAAGTGCAGGGGGATATCAAGTATGACCTTACAGAATGCCTGTATTCAACCCAATTCACAGTGAGCTTAGCCAAATGTTTGATATTTGACTACATTATAATTACCCCTAAAGAATTTCATATTGTGAATGAAAAATAAATCCGTTCACTGATTAAAATTTATTTTTCAGTCGCCAAATTCCACAAAATCCATCTAATGAGGTTTGTGTGATGTCACTGATCAATAATGTACTAATATTTGTAATGCTCCCCTTTCCCCCATAACCCCTCTAAAATGTAAGCACTTGTAAGCAGGACCCTCTCTCCCTCTGTGGTCTCTATGTAATTATGTAGTCTGGGATTATAATTATGTATATATTGTGAATTTGTCTGTATCAGTCCTGTGTGATCACCCAAAAAGTGCACTCTTGCGCACGCTTAAGGCGTGCGTGCCTCCGAAAAGGGGGCATGGCCAATGAAAAGGGGGCATGTCTTTATGAGCTGGTCACTAAAATTGGGACTTGATGTCAGTAGAGTCTATTTACTAATCTGCTGCAATAAAGTTGCTTCTCTATTGCCACTTACCGAAAGGGCAGCTAAGGCTATCTTAATTATATGCTTTGCCCTGGCGATAAAGCTGAAAGTCTTGCTGGTCAGCCTAGATCCCTGCATACATGTGCAAACTGTCTTTGCACATTTCTTAAGCAAATAAAAGATCACAAAAAAAAATAGAATGTGTAAAAAAAAAAAAGATTAAAAAAGTATTAATTTGTTTCATGAAAACTTTGATCCTTTTAAATAGACTTTCCAATCGCTTTCCCATTAGAGAAGCGCTTATCTTCCTTTTCTAAATATACCCCTATGTTATTAAAGGGGCAGATACATACCTGAGATAAGAAGCTTGTCATTTTTTCCAGAAAAGGTGGAGTTCCTATCTAAAAACCTACCTAAAAAATTTAGAACTTCAATTTTTCTGTGTATGTTATTAAGGGATCGATTTAGTTAGGGGAGATGTGCCATTGCACGTCCTGCAGCTTTTGGCCGCGCATATATAGTATCTTCCCATTACGGTAGGCCAAGCATGGCAAATTTTCCTGTGTGCCTCTATGGGGTGTGAGAAGAACTATCAATGTTGCTGGCTGTGATGTCCTGTTCTGGCAGGCACATCACAGCCACTAATTGAATTGCCGATTGCTCCTTAGCAAAGGAATCTTCACCAATCACCACACTTAGTGATCTTTGCTTTTTGGGAACATATATATGTATCTCATCATAGTATCTCATCCTCTGATACAATTTGCTCTTGTTCACTATAAAATATACTATGATTGAAAAAAAAAAAAAAGACTTTGGCGTCACACTTCCAGAACCCCCATCCCTGCCTTCCCCAGGACACACTGTTTTGTACCTGTTATATTCAGATATTCATATTCATATATAAATCACTCATTATAAAAAGAACCGTCACACTCTATAATAATAACACCACATGCACAGAATTTATGAAGAAAGACAGTTTGCATGAGACACTTCTGCCAATTACTAATTGAAAGTCAATATTTTCTACCTTCCTAGTGCGGAATGTGAGCTGGCAGCGCTGTGTGAGAATATAGAATAATTTGGGGAGGGGAGGGGGGGCGTGCACCTCTATTATACACATGTAGCTCCCATCAGCATGGAACAGAAATGGTGCTACTTTGAAGTAGCGTGGCACCTTTTTATGTTCTGTTTTAACTCAGGTTCTTGACAGGATTTGGTTTAATCAGAAGACCTCTCCTGCTGGGTTCACGCAAGGCAGGCGGTTCGGAAAAAAAAATATGTGCTGTGTTAAGCAAACATTAGACCATCTGGTTTCTCATTACCATCTAGATTGAAAGGAAGTACTCCTTAAGGAAGTGCTCTGTAGACACGCCTGACACAAGGAGAGATCATTCATTACACACAGAACGCAATGTATGGATAATTCTCCAGTGCTCCTCTATTGAACCATGATCATTTCCCACTCCTGTGCTCCATTGACGATTTATATGTTTCGTGGGGTTTTTATAACCAAATGTGAGTTTCGTGAAAGGCTCAAAAGGGGATGGATTAAGGAGCTAAATGTGCTGCTTAATTGTGTATGGGAATATTTATAGAATGCAGCACACTGAGAGAAATAACAGGGCTGCGTGAAGAAAAAGGTTCCTGTAATTACAGTCTGCAATGGGTTTTAATATAGGATGGCAACACATATTTAGAGTGCAGAAAATCAATTCACACAGAAGATTTATTGAAATTATATGGAAGAAAACAAAATAAAGGGGCACTGCTGATAGGAATGAACAGAGCACGTTCTTAGAAAACGTTTTCCTAATTATTACAGAGTTAAATGCTGTTAGTTATATTAAAGGATAAATATTACTGTAGACCTATTGCTCTGGGGTTGGCACATACAGGGTCCCCGGCCCAGTTTTGTCTATGGCTAGCTCTATCCCTTCTACCCTCATCTATCTGAGCTCTGTAGGGTATAAGAATCAGAGTTACATACTTTGCCCAATGTATTCATGGAGTTATCACCAGCAATAGTGCCCCCCAAGCTTTTTACACGGGAAGCTTGTTTATAAAGCATTATGACTGTACTGTGCTCCCACAACACCTTCTGTCAAGACCATTCTTAGGGCAGCTTCAACAGAAAGAATAGCCTACAAAATATATTTATCGATACAATAAATTCTTCATTTTCTGGCTCAATCTTTTTAACTTAAATTGGCATATATATGATCAGACCTCTGTAGTGTGATATACTGTATAACTGTATTATTACTAATCTTGCACCAGCAGTGGCGTAACTAGGGCAGGGCGAGCGGGGTTCGTGCCCTGGGCGCCGTTGGACCGGCGGCGCGGGGGGGGGCGCCGCCGGCCACGGTACCGGCCTGCCCGCCCTAGATAGCCAGTGTAGCACCGACCGCAATGAGTGCGGTCAGCGCTACACATTTGCACAGGACCGGCGCTAGGCTTTCAGCGCCGGTCCTGTGCTGCACGCCTGAGCCCATTCCCTCCCCCTGAGCGCTTGCCCAATAGCGCCAGGAGGCAGGCTCAGGCTGTGCATAACACACGCATCGCCGCCAGCGCTGGCGGCGATGCGTGTGTTAAACAGCAGCCAATGAGAGTCAGATAGACTCTCATTGACTGCTGCAGCACCCACTGCAAGAGCCGTCCGGCTCCTGCAGTGGGTAAGGGGACTGACGTCATGACGTCATGACATCAGTCCCATAATGCTGAGCGCGCCAGCCCGGGCGGACTGGAGGGCGGGAGCGGCATCGCGGACAGGAGCAGGAGCAGCGTGGAATCAGGTAAGTATATTTTTATTAGGGGTGAGCGGGTTCGGATTTCTGAAATCCGAACCCCCCCGAGCCCACCCGATCCGAGTCCAATCCGAATCAGGCTCGACTTTTCCCGCCTGACTCGGATTTGAAATCGAGGCAAAACGTCATCATCCCGCCTTCCGAGTCTCGCGGGTTTTGGATCCTATATAAGGTACCCGCGTCGGCGCCATTTTCTCACTCGGCTGTGGACAGTGAAGAGGGAGGGTGGGAGTTAGGGCTGTGTAGTGTAGTGTAGTGTAGTGCTGCTGTTGTCCACTACTTCAAAGTCCATAGGGGCTGGCTGTGTTGTGCTGTGCTGCTGTTGTTAATAGGGGCTGTGTCCACTACAAAGTCCTGTGCAGTTTCCCAGTCCTAAAGGGGTGCTGTAGTGTTGTCCAGGGGGTGCTCTGTCCATCAGGGGTGCTCCCCCCAAGTGCTAAAAAAATAATATGTTTTCTGTGTTTGTGAATTGTGTGCGCAGTAGCCGCACGTGCATCAACAAAGTAGTGCCAAGCGTGCGCCTGTGTCATAAGTAAAGGGCCGGCTGGCTTGACCGTTAAGGGTGCTGTAACCCCCGAAAGTACACTCCAGTCCAAA
This sequence comes from Taudactylus pleione, assembly GCA_031769625.1. NCBI lineage: Eukaryota > Metazoa > Chordata > Amphibia > Anura > Myobatrachidae > Taudactylus > Taudactylus pleione. The sequence continues at coordinate 1,940,728 of JAUIMM010000141.1, read as the reverse complement.
CCAAAAAAAAAATTATTTTCTGTGTTTGTGAATTGTGTGCGCAGTAGCCGAACGTGCATCAACAAAGTAGTGCCAAGCGTGCGCCTGTGTCATCAGTAAAGGGCCGGCTGGCTTGACCGTTAAGGGTGCTGTAACCCCCGAAAGTACACTCCAGTCCAAACCAAAAAAAAAATTATTTTCTGTGTTTGTGAATGGTGTGCGCAGTAGCCGCACGTGCATCAACAAAGTAGTGCCAAGCGTGCGCCTGTGTCACAAGTAAAGGGCCGGCTGGCTTGACCGTTAAGGGTGCTGTAAACCCAAAAGTACACTCCAGTCCAAACCAAAAAAAAAATTATTTTCTGTGTTTGTGAATTGTGTGCGCAGTAGCCGCATGTGCATCAACAAAGTAGTGCCAAGCGTGCGCCTGTGTCATAAGTAAAGGGCCGGCTGGCTTGACCGTTAAAGGGTGCTGTAACCCCCAAAGTACACTCCAGTCCAAACCAAAAAAAAAATTATTTTCTGTGTTTGTGAATTGTGTGCGCAGTAGCCGCACGTGCATCAACAAAGTAGTGCCAAGCGTGCGCCAGTGTCATAAGTAAAGGGCCGGCTGGCTTGACCGTTAAGGGTGCAGTAACCCCCGAAAGTACACTCCAGTCGAAACCAAAAAAAAAATTATTTTCTGTGTTTGTGAATTGTGTGCGCAGTAGCCGCACGTGCATCAACAAAGTAGTGCCAAGCATGCGCCTGTGTCATAAGTAAAGGGCCGGCTGGCTTGACCGTTAAGGGTGCTGTAACCCCCGAAAGTACACTCCAGTCCAAACCAAAAAAAAAATTATTTTCTGTGTTTGTGAATTGTGTGCGCAGTAGCAGCACGTGCATCAACAAAGTAGTGCCAAGCGTGCGCCTGTGTCATAAGTAAAGGGCCGGCTGGCTTGACCGTTAAAGGGTGCTGTAACCCCCAAAGTACACTCCAGTCCAAACCAAAAAAAAAATTATTTTCTGTGTTTGTGAATTGTGTGCGCAGTAGCCGCATGTGCATCAACAAAGTAGTGCCAAGCGTGCGCCTGTGTCATAAGTAAAGGGCCGGCTGGCTTGACCGTTAAGGGTGCTGTAACCCCCGAAAGTACACTCCAGTCCAAACCAAAAAAAAAATTATTTTCTGTGTTTGTGAATGGTGTGCGCAGTAGCCGCACGTGCATCAACAAAGTAGTGCCAAGCGTGCGCCTGTGTCATAAGTAAAGGGCCGGCTGGCTTGACCGTTAAGGGTGCTGTAACCCCCGAAAGTACACTCCAGTCCAAACCAAAAAAAAAATTATTTTCTGTGTTTGTGAATTGTGTGCGCAGTAGCCGCATGTGCATCAACAAAGTAGTGCCAAGCGTGCGCCTGTGTCATAAGTAGGGATGTGCAGGCTCGGATAGGTTCGAGTTTGCACGTGGAGTTCGGATTTTTCCCTCCAAAAAAACGGAACTCAGAACGAGGCAAAACGTCATCTTACATGGACGAACATCATCATTCCTGGACAAAAGACCAGGAATGATGATGTTCGTCCATGTAAGATGACGTTTTGCCTCGTTCTGAGTTCCGTTTTTTTGGAGGGAAAAATCCGAACTCCACGTGCAAACTCGAACCTATCCGAGCCTGCACATCCCTAGTCATAAGTAAAGGGCCGGCTGGCTTGACCGTTAAAGGGTGCTGTAACCCCCAAAGTACACTCCAGTCCAAACCAAAAAAAAAATTATTTTCTGTGTTTGTGAATTGTGTGCGCAGTAGCCGCACGTGCATCAACAAAGTAGTGCCAAGCGTGCGCCAGTGTCATAAGTAAAGGGCCGGCTGGCTTGACCGTTAAGGGTGCTGTAACCCCCGAAAGTACACTCCAGTCCAAACCAAAAAAAAAATTATTTTCTGTGTTTGTGAATTGTGTGCGCAGTAGCCGCACGTGCATCAACAAAGTAGTGCCAAGCATGCGCCTGTGTCATAAGTAAAGGGCCGGCTGGCTTGACCGTTAAGGGTGCTGTAACCCCCGAAAGTACACTCCAGTCCAAACCAAAAAAAAAATTATTTTCTGTGTTTGTGAATTGTGTGCGCAGTAGCAGCACGTGCATCAACAAAGTAGTGCCAAGCGTGCGCCTGTGTCATAAGTAAAGGGCCGGCTGGCTTGACCGTTAAAGGGTGCTGTAACCCCCAAAGTACACTCCAGTCCAAACCAAAAAAAAATTTATTTTCTGTGTTTGTGAATTGTGTGCGCAGTAGCCGCATGTGCATCAACAAAATAGTGCCAAGCGTGCGCCTGTGTCATAAGTAAAGGGCCGGCTGGCTTGACCGTTAAAGGGTGCTGTAACCCCCAAAGTACACTCCAGTCCAAACCAAAAAAAATTTATTTTCTGTGTTTGTGAATTGTGTGCGCAGTAGCCGCACGTGCATCAACAAAGTAGTGCCAAGCGTGCGCCTGTGTCATAAATAAAGGGCCGGCTGGCTTGACCGTTAAAGGGTGCTGTAACCCCCGAAAGTACACTCCAGTCCAAACCAAAAAAAAAATTATTTTCTGTGTTTGTGAATTGTGTGCGCAGTAGCCGCACGTGCATCAACAAAGTAGTGCCAAGCGTGCGCCTGTGTCATAAGTAAAGGGCCGGCTGGCTTGACCGTTAAAGGGTGCTGTAACCCCCAAAGTACACTCCAGTCCAAACCCAAAAAAAAATTATTTTCTGTGTTTGTGAATTGTGTGCGCAGTAGCCGCACGTGCATCAACAAAGTAGTGCCAAGTGTGCGCCTGTGTCATAAGTAAAGGGCCGGCTGGCTTGACCGTTAAAGGGTGCTGTAACCCCCGAAAGTACAGTCCAGTCCAAACCAAAAAAAAAATTATTTTCTGTGTTTGTGAATTGTGTGCGCAGTAGCCGCACGTGCATCAACAAAGTAGTGCCAAGCGTGTGCCTGTGTCATAAGTAAAGGGCTGGCTGGCTTGACCGTTAAAGGGTGCTGTAACCCCCAAAGTACACTCCAGTCCAAACCAAAAAAAAAATTATTTTCTGTGTTTGTGAATTGTGTGCGCAGTAGCCGCACGTGCATCAACAAAGTAGTGCCAAGCGTGCGCCTGTGTCATAAGTAAAGGGCCGGCTGGCTAGACCATTAAAGGGTGCTGTAACCCCCGAAAGTACACTCCAGTCCAAACCAAAAAAAAAATTATTTTCTGTGTTTGTGAATTGTGTGCGCAGTAGCCGCACGTGCATCAACAAAGTAGTGCCAAGCGTGCGCCTGTGTCATAAGTAAAGGGCCGGCTGGCTTGACCGTTAAAGGGTTCTGCAACCCCCAAAGTACACTCCAAACCAAAAAAATATATATTTTCTGTGTTTGTGACTTGTGTGCACTGTGGCTGCACGTGCATCAACAAAGGAGCAGCGCCAAGCGTGCGCCTGTGTCCCATAAGTAAAGAGCCGGCTGGCTCATTTCGTAAAGGGTGGTGTAACCCACAAAGTGCACTACTCTCCAGCAAAAATAAAAAAATATTTTCTGTGTTTGTGTGCGCTTTAGCCGCACGTATATATATCAATATAACATAAATGGAGGACCAAACTTTCTCCGATAAAAATAAAATAGGGAAAGATCAAGAACCACTTCCTCCTAGTGCTGTTGCTGCTGCTGGGAGTTGTTCATCATCCCAGAGAGGAAGTAGGAACATCACTACTTTTACTAAACAATTGACCCTCCAACAGTCCCTAGCGATGAGGATGAAGTATGACAGCAGTCATCCTGAAGCAAAACGTATAACTGAGGCCTTGACTGCTATGTTGGTGTTAGACGTGCGTCCGGTATCCGACATTAGTGCAGTGGGATTTAGACAATTGATGGAGGTAGTGTGTCCTCGGTTCCAAATCCCGTCTAGATTCCACCTGCATCCTCAAAGCAGCAGCGACAAGCGTGCGTCTGTCTGTTAAAGGGTGGTGACACCCTCAAAGTGTGCTACACAAACAATAAAAATATTCTTCTTCTTTTTTCGGTCTTTGTGAATTGTGTGGGCTGTAGCCGCACCTGCATCCTTAAAGCAGCAGCAACAAGCGTGCATCTGTCTGTTAAAGGGTGGTGACACCCTCACAGTGTGCTACACAAACAATTAAAATATTGTTCTTTTTTTTTCGGTCTTTGTGAAATGTGTGGGCTGTAGCCGCACCTGCATCCTTAAAGCAGCAGCGACAAGCGTGCGTCTGTCTGTTAAAGGGTGGTGTAACTCTCAAAGTGCTCCAAAAATTAAAAAACTATTTTTTTAATGTGTTTGTGACTTGTGTGCGATGTAGCCGCACTTGCATCCTCAAAGCAGCAGCGACAAGCGTGCGTCTGTCTGTTAAAGGGTGGTGTAACCCTCAAAGTGTGCTACACAAACAATAAAAATATTCTTCTTCTTTTTTCTGTCTTTGTGAATTGTGTGGGCTGTAGCCGCACCTGAATCCTTAAAGCAGCAGCGACAAGCGTGCGTCTGTCTGTTAAAGGGTGGTGACACCCTCAAAGTGTGCTACACAAACAATTAAAATATTGTTCTTTTTTCTGTCTTTGTGAATTGTGTGGGCTGTAGCCGCACCTGCATCCTTAAAGCAGCAGCGACAAGCGTGCGTCTGTCTGTTAAAGGGTGGTGACACCCTCAAAGTGTGCTACACAAACAATTAAAATATTGTTCTTTTTTTTTCGGTCTTTGTGAAATGTGTGGGCTGTAGCCGCACCTGCATCCTTAAAGCAGCAGCGACAAGCGTGCGTCTGTCTGTTAAAGGGTGGTGACACCCTCAAAGTGTGCTACACAAACAATTAAAATATTGTTCTTTTTTTTTCGGTCTTTGTGAAATGTGTGGGCTGCAGCCGCACCTGCATCCTTAAAGCAGCAGCGACAAGCCTGCGTCTGTCTGTTAAAGGGTGGTGACACCCTCAAAGTGTGCTACACAAACAATAAAAATATTCTTCTTCTTTTTTCTGTCTTTGTGAATTGTGTGGGCTGTAGCCGCACCTGCATTCTTAAAGCAGCAGCGACAAGCGTGCGTCTGTCTGTTAAAGGGTGGTGACACCCTCAAAGTGTGCTACACAAACAATTAAATTATTGTTCTTTTTTCTGTCTTTGTGAATTGTGTGGGCTGTAGCCGCACCTGCATCCTTAAAGCAGCAGCGACAAGCGTGCGTCTGTCTGTTAAAGGGTGGTGACACCCTCAAAGTGTGCTACACAAACAATTAAAATATTGTTCTTTTTTTTTCGGTCTTTGTGAAATGTGTGGGCTGTAGCCGCACCTGCATCCTTAAAGCAGCAGTGACAAGCGTGCGTCTGTCTGTTAAAGGGTGGTGTAACTCTCAAAGTGCTCCAAAAAATAAAAAACTATTTTTTTAATGTGTTTGTGACTTGTGTGCGATGTAGCCGCACTTGCATCCTCAAAGCAGCAGTGACAAGCGTGCGTCTGTCTGTTAAAGGGTGGTGACACCCTCAAAGTGTGCTACACAAACAATAAAAATATTCTTCTTTTTTCTGTCTTTGTGAATTGTGTGGGCTGTAGCCGCACCTGCATCCTTAAAGCAGCAGCGACAAGCGTGCGTCTGTCTGTTAAAGGGTGGTGACACCCTCAAAGTGTGCTACACAAACAATTAAAATATTGTTCTTTTTTTTTTTCGGTCTTTGTGAAATGTGTGGGCTGTAGCCGCACCTGCATCCTTAAAGCAGCAGCGACAAGCGTGCGTCTGTCTGTTAAAGGGTGGTGACACCCTCAAAGTGTGCTACACAAACAATAAAAATATTCTTCTTCTTTTTTCTGTCTTTGTGAATTGTGTGGGCTGTAGCCGCACTTGCATCCTCAAAGCAGCAGCGACAAGCGTGCGTCTGTCTGTTAAAGGGTGGTGTAACCCTCAAAGTGTGCTCCACAAACAATAAAAATATTCTTTTTTTTTTTCTGTCTTTGTGAATTGTGTGGGCTGTAGCCGCACTTGAATCCTCAAAGCAGCAGCGACAAGCGTGCGTCTCTCTGTTAAAGGATTACATCGGTGACAGCATCCAAGTAGGCATGTCAGACAGTCCGTACCTGTACTGGCAGGAAAAAGAAGCAATTTGGAGGTCCCTGTACAAACTGGCTCTATTTTACCTGAGTTGCCCCCCCTCCAGTGTGTACTCCGAAAGAGTGTTTAGTGCAGCCGGGAACCTTGTCAGCGAAAGGCGTAGGAGGTTGCTTCCACAAAATGTGGAGAAGATGATGTTCATAAAATGAATTATCAACTCTTCCGGGGAGACCAGCCTCCAGAACGTACAGAGGGACCTGTGGTTCCAGCAGGGACGAATTAATACTCTGTGAGGATGAGGATGTACACACTGAAGAGGGTGAGGAATCGGTGGATGAGGAGGATGAGGATGACATCTTGCCTCCGTAGAGCCAGTTTGTGCAGGGACAGATAAATTGCCAGCTTGTTTTGTGGGGGCCCAAACGAACCAATCATTTCAGCCACAGTTGTGTGGCAGACCCTGGCGCTGAAATGATTGGTTTGTTAAAGTGTGCATGTCCTGTTTATACAACATAAGGGTGGGTGGGAGGGCCCAAGGACAATTCCATCTTGCACCTCTTTTTTTTCTTTGCATTATGTACAGTTTGGGGCCTAGTTTTTCAATGCCATCCTGTCTGCCACTGCAGTTTCACGCCTAGATGGGTCACGTGTTTGTGCCGCCCACTCGTGTCGCTTAGCATAGTCATCCAGCTACCTCGGTGCAACCTTTTGGACATAAAAACACTATTGTGAGGTGTGAGGTATTCAGAATAGACTGGAAATGAGTGGAAATTAAGGTTATTGAGGTTAATAATAGCATAGGAGCAGAAAAACCTACAAATTCTGTGATTTTAGCTGTTTTTATGCTTTTTTAAAAAAAAATACAGATCCAAAACACAAAACCCAGAACCCAAAACACGGAAGGGTGGTTTTGGCAAAACCAATCCAGATCCAAAACACGAAGAAAGATCCAGATCCAAAACCAAAACACAAAACACGAAAAGTGGCCGGTGCACACCCCTAATTTTTATATATATTTATTTATTTTTAAACCTATCTGCACAACAGGGGAGGGGTTGGCTACTACTGGGGGGGACATCTACTGGGGGTGCCATTGGGAGGACCTCTACTGGGGGGGGCTACTCTACTGGGGACTACTACTTGGGGGGGGACTACCACTGAGGGCATTCTAAAAGGGGCCTAGTATTACTAGAGGCACTGCACTCGGGGGACCACTACTGGGGGTAATAATAGGAAGGGCCACTACAGGGACCACTGGATAGGGGGGGGGTCACTACTAGGAGCCTGCATCAGGGGGACCACTACTGGGGGCACTGCATGGGAGGGGGGGACACTACTGCTGGGGGCACTATATAAGGGGCTTACTGCTAGGGGCACTGCGGGGACCACTACAGGGGGCACTAGATAGGGGGGATCACTATAGGGTGCCTGCATAAGGGGACCAGTACTGGGAAAACTGCATGGGGGGACTACTGCTGGGGGCACTATATAAAAGGGCACTGCATATGGGGATACTGCTACTGGGCGCACTGCATTGTGGGGACTGCTACTGGGGGCACTGCATAAGGGGGAACACTACGTGGGGCACTGCATTTGGGGGGGCCACTACTGGGGGTACTGAGTAAGGGGAACTAATTGGGGGCTGTATAAGAGGGACCACTACTGGGGATACTGTATAAGGGGCACTACTATGGGCCTGCATGAGAGGGACCACAACTGCGTACTGGGGGTACTGTATAAGGGGTACTATTGGGGTTAAGGTGCATATGGATAGGAATGTTCAGTTTGAAAATAAAGGGGTGTGTCATGTTGACACGCCCCATTTTTAAGTGACCACGCCCATTTTTTTTCCCGCACGCGCCTTCGGCGGGCGCACATAGGGGGGGGGGCTCCCTTTTCAAATTTGCCCTGGGCTCCAAATACCCTAGTTACGCCACTGTGCACCAGTGTTGCTGTCTGGATGGATAACGACCCAGGTTCTGAATGGCCTAACTATAGGATTCATGTACTAAAAACTAGGGATGTGTACTGACCTCTCATGTTTTGGTTTTGGATCTGTATCTTCTTTGTGTTTTGGATCTGAATTTGGTTTTGGTAAAACCGACCTTGCGTGTTTTGATTTTGGATCTGTATTTTTCTAAAAAATCATAAAAACAGCTAAAATCACATAATTTGGGCCTGTTTTTGCTCCTACAGTATTATTAATCTAAATAACCTAGTACATTTTGACCAGCTCATAGCTCACAATATTGTTTTCATCCAGTTTAGGCCGATAATTTGCCATAATTTGCACCAAGCTAGCTGGCTGACAAAGCTAAGTGGCAGCAGTGGGCGGCACAAAGAAGTGGCAGTTCAACTCAAACATGTGACATAAGGAAACCTATGTTTACATTAAACAAGAGGCCTGAGGGAGATGGATTATGGAGTATGTATGTAATCAAGAGGCCTGAGGGAAATGGAGTATGTATGTAGTTGAAGGCAGGGAAAGAAAGGGTTGATTCATAGTAAATTGAATTTAAATTTTGGATTCCAAAGCAAATTTATGAGGGAGGGAGGTGGGGAGTCATTTTCAAAGAATATTTGACTCATTCACGTCAGTCCTTGCCTCAGTTAAGCTCTTGTGGTGGTTCAGTTTTTTTTTATTAATTAAAGGGGCATGCAGGAGATGCTGTCTGTGGCAGCGCACAAAATGGAAGCTCTGAACATAAAGGGGGCAGATGGATTTTTAAAGTCTGGTGCTAAACATCTGTTATCATTGTGCTTCTTGGATTATGGATGGAAAGGCTGGTCTGGGAGGGGTGAGAACATCTCCAGATAGCATCACAAAATAGCCTTTCCATTTGGTGTTTGAGTTACAACTGACCAAACATGGCTGTTATAATCAAGGAAAACCAAGCACCCCAGGTTGGTATCCACAAATCAAGGTTGAAAAATGGCATAAGAGTATTTTGCAAGCATACCTATTTGTGATTTTAGTTGAAATAAATACAGTATGAAACTATATAAAAAAGTGTCAGAGCAGCGGCACAAAAGCATGGCAGTTTACAAAAATTTAGTGCATCTATTAAACTTTTGCAACACAGCAGTGGCAGACAGGATGGCAGTTTCATAAATTATAATATTAAAAATGTCAGCCAGCAATGCCCAAAACAGCACATAATGCAAAGAAAAGAGGTGCAAGATGGAATTGTCCTTGGACCCTTCCACCCACCCTTATGTTGTGTATATAGGACATGCACAGTTTAACAAACCAATCACTTCAGTGACAGGGACTGCCAATTGTGGCTGAAGCGATTGGTTTGTTTGGGCCCCCACAAAACAAGCTACCAAAGGGCAGCTGGCAATGATCTCTCTATTCCCAAACTGACCTTACAGAGGCAAGATGTTGTCGCCATCATCATCCGATTCCTCACCCTCATCAGTGTGTACGTCATCTTCACACAATATTGACTTGTCCTTGCTGGAATCCACCATTACAGTCTAGGGTGCCTCTGTAATTTTTGGATGTAATTGCCGGTAAAGGTCTTCCTCGTGAAATTTGTAATTAATTTTGATTAACATCATCTTTTCCACATTTTGATGAAGTAGCCTCCTAAGCCGATCGCTGACAAGGTTCCCGGGTGTGCTGAAAACTCTTCTGAGTACACACTGGAGGGTGGGCAACTCAAGTAAAGCAAAGCCAGTTTGTGCAAGGGTATCAAATTGCTTTTTTTCCTGAAAGTAGTGAAATGGACTGTCTGACATGCCTATTTGGACGCTATCATTAAAATAGTTCTTTGAATGGTGACTGCATCAGATGGAGTCACAGTAGATGTCTCATTAATTGTGGCAATTCTTTTAGAATGTCAAAACTTGGTTGTGTTGACTCATCTGCATCACCAGTGGGTCTTCTTTTTGGGAAAGTTTAGTTTTTTCCTGGCAGCCGCACTTGCTGGAGAACCTGAAGGAGGAGCCATCGCTGCATAACGTACCGATTGAGCTGACAATTTGCTTACCAACAGCTCTTTGCATCTCTTCAGATCTGTGTCTGTTGGTAAAAAAGATTCAACATATGACTTAAGCTTAGGATTGAGCAAGGTCGCCAAAATGTATTACTCTGATTGGAAGATCATGACAACCCTTGGAGCGAATAAAGGATTTAGGGCCTGATTCAGAGTTGGGAATAGAGAGAGATAGCACTTAACTGTGTACCTGGTCAAACCATGTTGCAATGCAAGGGGTGTAAATACATAATTTTTTTTGCATGTAGGTAAATACTGGCTGCTTTTACATGTAGCCCACAAATACTGCACAGCTTTATTATTACTCTACAATTTAGATGTCAGTTTGGACACCTCCCTCCCAAATCTAAATGTCTCTGCACATTTTAAATCTGCCCCACCTGCAGTGCAGCATGGTTTCACCAAGATGATCAATTTAGAGAGATATCTCTCTCTATTGCCAACTCTGAATCAGGCCCTTAATCCTTTATTCTGACAAACTTAATTTAGTCTGACAAATTTAGCGGAATCTCTTTGTTTCAGCTCCTAGTTTCTCAAGCTGATTTTCCGACAGTCTAATGAGGGGAATTACCTGAATCAAGCTGGCAGTGTCTGAACTCAGTTTATAGGTGACTACTTCGAAGGGTTTCAGCATTCTGCACAACACGGAAAGTATTTTCCACTGAGCTTGAGGTACAGTTCCCCTCCTCTTCCTATGTCATACTTTGTTGTGTAGCTTTGGATGGCTTTTTGATGTTCCGTCATCCACTCAAGCCTATAAAGGGTGTAGTTCACCCAGCTGTAATGCTTTCACAATATTGGTAGCGTTGTCAGAAATCACAATCCTGAGGAGAGTCCAAGTGGAGTAAACCAGTTTGCAATGACTTCTAAGAGTTGTCAGCAGTATGCCTCTTAGTGAAACCGGTTATACACAGAGTAGCCTACCTCGGAATAAGCTGCTTTTTCTTAGATGCTGCTGTTGGTGCCACTGAAGGCAACATACCCACCCAGTGGGCTGTTATAGTCATGTAATCTTGTGTTTGCCCTGTTCCACTTGTCCACATATCTGTGGTTAAGTGGACAGTGGGTACAACAGCATTTTGGAGGACACTAATTAAGTTTTTTTTAACGTATCTGTACAGCAGTGGTTTTTAACCGCTGTGCCGCGGCACACTAGTGTGCCATGGGCAGTTGTGAGGTGTGCTGCAGCACCATTAGGAACGGCGGTCAGGGCCACCGGTCACATTGCAGATCTGTGAACCGGACAGCGCTGACGCTGAGCTCCTCTGGGAGACTCAGGTGCACCCGGGCTGTGACCTGCATGGATGCGGCAGCGTGACATCACAGGTCACGCACGCCACATTTTTAGCTCACCCGCCCTACCCGATCCACAAGTCAGCCCAGTCACTGACTCACCTGCACACCATGCCCTTTCCGCAGGACAGACTGTCTGCTCTCCTGCCTGCCTGCATGCTTGCACACTCTCATGCTGCTGACCACTCTGCACTAACAGGTATGTGGATTATATTTTCTGTGAGGTCAGACAATATTTTCATTTATGTTTGTGAATGTGTTTTAGATTTATTCTGTGGGGCCTATTGATGTGATTGTTTTTCCTGAGATGAGCAATGTGTTTTTTTTTGTTGGTTTCTGTGGGGGACAATGTATGGATTGTATTCCTGTCGGGGCCAATGTTATTTTTTTCTTTGGGGGCCAATGTTATGTTTTCTTTGGGGGCCAAGGTATGTGCCTTTTATTACTGTGGGTGCCAATGTTGTGTGCTTTATTCATGTGGAGAGGATACGTTTAGGAAGCCGGCGGCCGCAATCCCAACCGCCGGCTTCCCGAATCCTCTATCCCGCCTAGGAATAAATGACGGACAGCCAGGGGGGAGGGTTAGGTTTAGGGCACCCGGGGGGGAATTAGGGTTAGGCACCCCCCGGGAGGGTTAGGCTAGGGGGAGGGAAGGTTAGGGTTAGGCACCGCCAGGGTGGACTCAGGGTTAGGCACCCCCCCGGGGGACTTAGGTTTAAGCAGTGTGGAAGGGGGGTTAGGCACTTAGAGGGGGGAGGTTAGGGTTAGGCACTTGGGGGAGAGGTTAGGGTTAGGCACCCCTAAGGAGGGTTAGGGGGGTTGGTTAGGTTAGTAAGTACTTACCTTAGGGACGATCGGGATTTCCAGCACTGTCGGGCTTCCGCTGCCGGGCTCTGCTGTATTGTTGGGCTGCCGCAGCCGGGAATCAAACTACCAGTCATGCGGCAGCCGGCTAGTCATACCGAATGCATGTGGAGGCCAGTGTAGAGTGTTTTTTTGCGGTGTAGGCCAATGTAGTGTGTTTTTTTATGTGGGAGCCAATGTGTATGTTTTTTCATGGGTCGCGCACGCCGCATCTCAGGATGGTGTGCCTTGACAATTTTTAAATCTTGCGTAGTGTGCCTTGCGTTGAAAAAGGTTGAAAATCACTGCTGTACAGGCTGGGAATTGCTTTACTAGTGAAGTGGAACCTAGATGGGATTTGGTAGCGGGGACAGAGGACATCAATTACCTGTCTAAATCCCACTGCACTAATGGCTAATATCGGACACACATCTAATACCAACATATATGTTATGGTGTCAGTGATCTGCTGTGCAACTGGGTGACTGATGTCATACTTGCTCCCCCTTGAAAAGTATTGTTTAACAGTCAATTGTTTTTTAGAACTACTACTAGTAGTCTTCCTGGTCCCCTTCTGGGATAAAGACCCACTTCCAGCAGCAGCAGGAGGTGTAGCGCTTAAGGATTCTTGTGAGGAATCCAGGATAGGGGAGGACTGAGTTAGCCTTATCAAATTAGATGAAGGACTACTTCCGATCATGATTGAGGATATTGTTGATGAAGGTGTTGGTGGTGAAGATGCCAGGTGCTTGGATCTAGCAGAGAGAAGGGAGCTAGCTGATGCTGGACTGCTTGTTGTTATTTATTTAGCCAAAGTTTCTGAATTTTGCAAACACTTTTAATGGATGCGCTGTAGATGATGTAACAGGGAGGAGGTTCCTAGATGGTTAGGGTCCCTAACTCTACTTACTCTTACATGACAACAGGTACAGATGGCTTGACAATTGTTGTCCGGATTTGGGTAGAAATGATTCCACAAATTAGAAGTGCATTTTTTTGTTTTATGCCTAGGCATGAAAATGTGCTTTTCCTTCTCATGGGCAAAAACTGTATCCACTGGAGCCTAATTTACACAAACAACATCCTCATCAACAACATCCTCATCATCAACAGCCTTATTAGTGTCAGCTACACAAATAGTCTCCTCATCCTGGTGCACTTCCATAGAAGCATCCTCAATTTCTATGTCAGCATGTTGACTTGTGTTGCTCATCCCCACATTTGCAGAGGATTCACAAGTGGTTGAAGGAGGCTTCTCTTCAAGAACAGTATTGGAAAGGTCAGGCTCACATATGGCACCTGCTGACACACTTAGGGCATGATTCAGAGCCACTCGTAAGCGGCCGCTCGTTTGCTCCGAGCGATGTTCGCACATCTGCGCATGCATATGGGTCATAATGCGCATGCACCAACCAGTCAGTGCGGTTGGAAAACGTGTGTTCGCAAAATTGCGAGTGCCTGCTAATTTGAGTGACAGGATGAGGCGTTTGTGGGTGGTAACAGGGGAAGGTGCTTGAAAACGGGGAGTGGAGATCCGAACGCAGGTGTGCCAAACGGTCAAAATGGGCATCTTAAGGGTGTGCATAATTAACAAAGCAGCGTCATTGACCACGTCACTTGGTTGTTTCTTAGCCTGAACTGTTCGCATGATTGCGGTAGGAAAATCCAACCACAAGCACTGCGAGCCTTTCGATGTACTCCATTAATCTAATAAATAGCGGAGATGACGTATGATGCGAGCGGCCAGGGGGCGTCTTTACAAAATAGCAAGCGCATGTTTCGTTCGCTCGCTCAGGCATAGAGGCGTCAACAGACCGCAAAGAGCGAGCACTCAATTTAAATAGCCGGCCCCTTTTTCTGAATGAGCGAGCGCAAATAGTCCCAACTCTGAATCAGGCCCTTAGACTCTCCTCAGGGAATTGTGACATTTCTGAGTGCACAGTTAGTTTCTGTGCCTTAACGATTGAATTTTTTTTTAAAACATCTACAGGGGCAAGGGCTTACATCATCAGAAGATGCAGAACCACCAGTCATAAATAAAGACCAATGCCTTAGCCTTTCCTTGCCACTTTGTGTGGTGAAAGGCATATTGCCAATGTTGTCTTCTGCAGCTAACTTTCCCTTTGATGTTTTTTCTTTACCACTGTAAAAGATTGGCTCTTTGATTTTAGATACCCTGACTTAAGAGCTGTATGCCCTTGGGCATTGGCTTTAGTAGATAATGTAGACAGACTAGTATCATCATGACTGGTGGCATTGGCAGCAGCTCCAGCACTAGTATGTAGTTCCTGCTCTCCTCTCAACTGATCATTCTCCATATCAACAAACATGAATGAAGTGTGGTACAGCACACACATCAATTTTGACCAATTTTAAATATTACACTGTGGTATAAATGACCTACAGTGTCACAATATTTTTTTTATAAATAAGAAAAGAATAATACACTGCACTACCACTTACAGTGTCACAATATTTTTTATGAATAAGAAAAGAATAACACACTGCGCAACCACTTACAGTGTCACAAGATTTTTTTTGAGTAAAACACTGTGATACCACTTACAGTGTCACAAGATTTTTTATAAACAAGAAAAGAATAACACAGTGCGCAACCACTTACAGTGTCACAAGATTTTTTATGAGTAAAACACTGTGCTACCACTTACAGTGTCACATGATTTTTTATGAGTAAAACACTGTGCTACCACTTACAGTGTCACAAGATTTTTTATGAGTAAAACACTGTGCTACCACTTACAGTGTCACAAGATTTTTTATGAATAAGAATAAGACACTGCGCAACCACTTACAGTGTCACAAGTTTTTTTTTATGAGTAAAACACTGTGCTACCACTTACAGTGTCACAAGATTTTTATGAATAAGAATAAGACACTGCGCAACCACTTACAGTGTCACAAGTTTTTTTTATGAGTAAAACACTGTGCTACCACTTACAGTGTCACAAGATTTTTTATGAACAAGAATAAGACACTGCGCAACCACTAACAGTGTCACAAGTTTTTTTTATGAGTAAAACACTGTGCTACCACTTACAGTGTCACAAGATTTTTTATGAATAAGAATAAGACACTGCACAACCACTTACAGTCTCACAAGATTTTTTATGAATAAGAATAAGACATTGCTCCAGGCCCACCATTAGCCAAGTGATCCGTAATATTTATTATGATTGGGATAATCCTTTAGATGAGTTTTTGTCATGTCCCACTCCTAGTAGCAGAGCTATCTCTCTCCACTATGCTTTTTAACATGATAATATAGATTATACCAAATCTCAATCTGACCTACCCCGGTGGTTACAACAATTCCCAAATTTAAAGGTTGATCATTTGCTCAAGGCCTTGATGATTCTTGTCATCTCCTTCCAATGAGTTCTTATAGAGAATTATTTCTAAATGTTTTTCATAGAACATATATTAGTCCAAAAAGGGTCTTCCTGATGGGTTCTTCTCACTCAAACAATTGCCCTCGTTGCGGGGACGACAAAGCAGATTTATACCATTGCCTATGGTCTTGCCCTTTGGTTAGAGCCTTTTGGCTTTAAATTCATTGATTTGCTCTGGGTATTTGGTCAATTTTGTTCCCTTTCACTCTGAATGGGCCATATTAGGGATCTTCCCTCTAGGCCAAAGAGTGACACCTGGGAGTCGTAAACTCTTGCTTGCTTTGAGTGTGGCTGCTAAAAAAAACATATTACAGGTATGGATTCAACCAGGGATGCCTCCCTTTTCTTTATTAAGGAAACATTATTTTATTTGTTTAAAATGGATTGGGTGGAGGCTTCTTTGTGTAAAGAAACTAGGGTGTCTACATTTTTTAACACTTGGGAAAGTTATATAGCTGCACTACCTTTGCAAACCCAATGATTTTTCATCAACCTTATGGTATCTGAGGCGCTTAATAGACAATGACCCTCCCATAACACTAGCTGGGGAACCCTAGTCCGCATAGCACCATTATGTTTTATTTTCTATGTTTAATCATTTTGTTTTTGTTTATTTTTACAGTTTTATTTTAAATTTATGTTTGATTGATTTAATGATGTATTTTGTTATTTGCCTAGTATATTCTCTGATATTTATATTCCTGCTCGTATTTCTATACTTTATATTGTATTGCATTTTATTTATTTTTTTGCCAAAAGATGCTTTTGAGTCAATAAAATACAAGTTTAAAAAAAATAAAAGAATAAGAAACTGCGCTACCACTTACAGTGTCACAATATTTTTTATGACTAAAAAAAGAATAACACACTGTGCTACCACTTACAGTGTCCCAAGATTTCTCATGAATAAGAATAAGGCACTGCGCTACCACTTACAGTGTCAAATATTTTTTATGAATAAGAAGAAAAGAATAACACACTTCACTACCACTTATTGTGTCTGGCCGGCAGTGTCACCGAGCAATATTTTTTTTACACTGGGGTAGAGCACCAATGGATGAGGCAGAAGCCCCTTGATGAACAACACAGCACCCCTTTATGGACAAAGAAACACCTCTGCGGAGCGTGGATGGACCACCTGCAGAGTCACAAATACATGGATGATAAACTGCGGTCTGGCTGGCAGTGTCAACAATAATAGTGTAGCTAGCACACACTAAAAAAAATGAAAAAAACGAAGAGCACCCGTGGATTGAAAGAGCATCCCTGGATGACTCAGCACCCCTTTATGAACTGCAGCCCTAGCCCCTTGATTGCCAGGACATCAGTGACACAGCAGCACCCCCCACTTTATGTACTGCAGCCCCAGCACGACAACACTGCACCCTTGAACAACAGAGAAGAACAGAGCATGTCTGTTCTGTACACTCTCCACAGCCGGAGTGTCATGACCAGGGTTCCTCAGCATGCCAGCCGGCAGGTATTACCTGTGAGGACGCTATGGTGAGGGGCGTCTGGTGGGGTGCATTGGCTGTGCGTAGTCCTGTGCAGGCATACTGTCACTCTGGTCTGGTTAGGCCTGGTGGTGCTTCCATTCCGCTCTGGCATTGGCTACGCCATCTTGCCTCTGGTCATGTGACCTAGTCGCCATATCCTAGTTTGTCACATGCTCTCTCTGGCCTGTCACAGTGCTGCACTGGGTATTTAAGGGAGTGCCGAGCTTCCTCTCATTGCCAGTGCAACGTGTTTCTCAGCGAGAGCTGAGAGAGTTCCTGTGCTCATTCACCTATCTGTTGGGATCATTGCCTAGCCTGCTTCACCCTGCCTATTCCAGCCCTGCTGGCTCCTGTCTCCTCCTTTGCCTGAGTACCTGTGTCAGCTGTTATCCTGCACCTTGCCTCCACTTGCAGTTTCCCTGGACATTATTTCTCAGCCTGCAATTCACTTCAGCCTGCCATTCACTTCAGCCTGCCATTCACTTCAGCCTGCCATTCACTTCAGCCTGCAACTCACTTCAGCTGAGCCTGCCATTCACTTCAGCCTGCCATTCACTTCAGCCTGCCATTCACTTCAGCCTGCAACTCACTTCAGCCTGCCATTCACTTCAGCCTGCCATTCACTTCAGCCTGCAACTCACTTCAGCCTGCCATTCACTTCAGCCTGCCATTCACTTCAGCCTGCAACTCACTTCAGCCTGCCATTCACTTCAGCCTGCCATTCACTTCAGCCTGCAATTCTTTTCAGCCTCACAAACCCTGGAATACTGGACTACCTTCTGTTATTACTACCTGGACTTTTTCCCATTGCTTCACTACAGTTTCCCAAGTGCACTTTAGTGCTATACCCAGACTTTTTGTTTTTACACATTCATGTCTGTTAAGCCACTCATTAAAAACTCCACGTTTATTTTTAAATCTGCTTCAGTGTCTGCTCCTTTTACCATCCCGGGGCTACAACAAAACTAGAACCTCTCACATGGAGTGAAAATGGCACAGATCACCGGGACCTTTATAGAATCCAAAACCCGCAAGAATCCAACAGTAGGATGATGTCGTTTTGCCTCATTTTGGATTCCAAGTTAGGCGGGAAAAGCCAAGCCATGCTCGGATCCTACTCGGATGTCCCATGTTCAGGTGGGCCCGGTTCTCCGAGAGCCAGACCTGCTCAACACAGTTATAGTGGAGAAAAAGCAGCTGCTGTTTTTCCTGCTATCAGTGCAAAGCAGAAGGTGGCTACTGCGATTGTTACTAAAAATTGCAGTGTGAGTGAACAATATAAGTCACCCCCTTCGCAGTGTCAGCAGACAGCAGAGGCTCTAAACACCCTCTCTCCCACCTCGTGCAGCACTGCAGCAGAGGAAATATATATTTTTTTACAAACAAACTTTATTAAGAAATGAACAAAGCAACACAGAAGTTCAGATCACCCTCTATCTCTTTACACTGCAGGAGGAAGACAACTGCACCTAGAGGAGGCAAAACGGTGCTGGAATGACCTCTCCCTTAAGTAATAGCTGGGACATTTAGCGCTGCCATAGGTGCCTATGGCAGTGCAATATTGTACTCTACTAGTAGCACTAGCAGGCTAAAGGCAGAGAAATCTCTTTAGTACATATCAAGAAGTCATATGTACTGTACAGAGATTTTCTCTGCCTTTTTGTGTTTGGCCACCTTATCTCTGCTTAGTACATGGAACCCCATATTTATTCTGGAACGACTGTTCCAGTCATCTAGCTTTGTTGTATAATGCTTGTTCGGGTGTGTAAAGGCAACAAATATCTTTTCAATACAAATGAGACTATCTGCGCAAGACCTTTCGGGGTAAGCAGTTAAATGTTCAGCAGCCGTTTAAGCAACCTGGGACCCTTCCCAGTTACAGGATAAGAACTAGAAAAAGCTAGAGACTAAGCTATAGTCATGCTTATGGCGCTAACACATTTTAAGATTAGATAGAAAGAAGATAATTAAAACAAAGATAGTATAAGGAAGAAAAGTAAAAAGAATGAGAGAATTTCCCGCTCTGAGTAAATGACTAAAAAATATATATGTATTTATTCTATAGCAAAGTATTCATAAAATTGTTTCACAAATAACAATAAATACCAGGTACCTGGAAATGTTTCAACAACAATATATAATAAAAAGCACAATTGCATTCAGTGATAAAATAGTATATAATGTGTCTGTGTGTATATATTCACACAACACACAAGGTGCATCTGCTTGTGATGCAAAGAATTAAGCCTGACCAGCTTAGATAATGTCCAGGGACCTGTAATACTTTTAAAACAGAAAATAGCATATATAAAAACTTCTGCCTCCTGCTACAATGTTACCCATTAGCCTAATGGCTGAAGTATGTTCCATAAATAATAGGATCGGTTATTCCATTTAAACGTGATGTTGCTCCGTCTCCTGTAATATGGAGTGAGGTGGTAAGACCTTAACACTGACTGGCGTTACCTGGTTTTTTCTTTTCCTAGCGGTGGTTAGATTACCTGTTTCTTCATCGCCGCCTGTGCTCTGGTGTGTAGCACCTCGGCATCCTTATGCTGTACTCTCTGTGCCTGGTGTCTCCGCACTCTCCCGACTGCTTAAGTGCGCGTGGAGCAAGCAGAGGCAGCTTCCGGTCCGGCTTGTGCAGCCAATTTAAATGCGGGGGTTCTCTGCTTTCTCCTTAGTGAGCACACAGTATCACAGTATCCAACCGGTTTCACCCCTCTCGGCTTCGTCTGGGATCTTATATAGCAAAAAGTGACCTACTGTACAGTAGTCGACATCTTTATTATGATCCCAGGGAACACATATCTAATATGTACTTTATGACTGGCCCAGGGACAACATTTCTGACATGACTTTATAATGGGCCTGGGGCCACTTATCTGATAGGGGGAACTTTATCAAATCTTGGAGAGAGGTAAAATGGAGAGAGATAAAGTATCTACTGCTGCGCAATTTTCCCGTTGATTAGCGCTGGTACTGCAGCACTGATGCTGGTCTCTGGAGAGGTAAGTATTAGATATGGGTCCCCCTGAACCCAGGAGCCCGTGTGCACTGCAAACCCTGCATCCATTATAGATATACTTAATGGTGTTATAGTGACACCGGTGGTATAGTGTAATGTGCTTGCGGGCATACAGAAGGACACTGTGGCTCTTTGGTGATGAGAGTCTCCTGGTCCGACCTGTCCTCATGGACGCTATAGAGTAATGATGCGTGGAGATGCCGTGTATGCACGGTAGTGCATGGCAGAGTTCAGACCTCTCCTAGTTGTGTCCCGTTGGGTCCTAGTGACAGCTGGATATCTCCTACCTGGATAGTGCTGCAGGGAGGCAGCTCAGGAGTGCACTCCTTCCAAAAAAATCCCTTGGCAAAATCACCAAATATGAGCACCTTTGTCAGGAACCATCTTATTACAATTGGACTTTTGAGCAAGGCCGGCATCACACACATACTGATATTTTATTTCCAATATAGTAATGTATGAGTAATAAATTACATATATTGTAGCATAGGTTGGTAATATAATATTAACAAAGATTTTTTTTCTCTATGACTGAAATTATCTGAGCAGCTCAAGCAAAGGAAGCATACTGGTAGATTTCTGTCAGTTGGCAGCGAGGACACAGCCAATGGGGCAGATGGGTCTACAGCTCCAGGCCTCCACATAAACATAGGCCCATCATCACAACAGCATGATGATGGGCAGTCACAGTATTAAAAATGTATTTCTGTGTTTTTTTTTACAAAATTATAAACATTTTCTGCTTTTACATATTTAGGGTGACACTGATGATGACAGTATAGGGGTCCACATGGCACTGGCCACACCCACACGGTACTGGTCACACCCACATGGCACTGGCCACACCCACACTGTACTGGTCACACTCACAGGGTACTGGTCACACCCACACTGTACTGGCCACACCCACATGGCACTGGCCACACACACACTATGCTGGTCACACCCACATGGCACTGGCCACACCCACACTATACTGGTCACAACCACACTGTACAGGGCCTCTGCTTCTCAGAATAGGTCCTTGATCATATTCAGCCCCAGGCCCATATGGCCTTTAATAAAGCCCTGTACTTTTTGAATAGGTATTAACAACATACTTGCCTACTTTTGAAAAATGATATCAGAGAGATAGTGAAAGTAACACCTATGAGCACTATCTCTGTTGTTGCTTTTAATATAACAATTTGATAATGGGAGTAAGGTGCAATCAGGGAGATTGCTACTACTGTATTTCAGGGAGTCTCTCCATGTAAAGAAAGTTACACTCAAATCCACAAGTATCAACCAAACTTGGTGCAATTACCTTTAAACAAACATCTACCGCAATGTACCATATACACATATATGAGAAATATTTCTTCACAGGAAAATTATTAATTAGAAATACTAATATTTTCATAGCCATTTACTATCTCTCTTGTGTCTTATGTGCTACTGATTATTAAAGTAAAATCAAATATAGAGGGATTTGAGATTTCACTGACATCAGAGGCGTCTGAACAAGATTATGTTGGGGGGCAACATAAAATCATTACGGCAAAGCCCCCGCCCCCCTTCCCTCTCTTCCCCTCCCATCCATCTTACCTAAGCGGTGGCTGCGGACGGTTAGGGGCTGTGCTTTATAGCAATAGGCTGCACAGCCCTGGCACCGCACGGAGGAGGAGGTGTAATGTGCCATGTTTCAACTTAAAAACTGCACATTACACTTCCTCCTCCATGCAGTGCAGGGG
The DNA here is from genome assembly GCA_031769625.1 of Taudactylus pleione. Taxonomy (NCBI): domain Eukaryota; kingdom Metazoa; phylum Chordata; class Amphibia; order Anura; family Myobatrachidae; genus Taudactylus; species Taudactylus pleione. The sequence goes on along the minus strand of JAUIMM010000141.1, from coordinate 1,918,932 downwards.
CTGTGCTGCCTATCACTATCACTATAAAGCTGCACAAGTCTGACAGTCCGTGCCTGCCGCTCCTTTGAAATGCCCCCCTCCCCCCCCATGCCGACACCCATGTGTGACATGTTAAATTAATTCTTAAAAGATGTTAAGTTGCTGTGTGGAGAGGGGTATTTAGCATTTGGAGGTCTAGTCATTATGTTACTGATGAGCAATTCATCATTGATCCGGCGCAAAGTCAGCTGATCCCACAATCAGCTGTCTCCACAAAGTGGCTTCAACGCTCCATTCAGAGAAATGGAACTTAGGGGTCTATTTACTAAGCAGTGTTAGGAGACAGAGTGAAAAATGGTAAGAAAGTGATAAGGTGCCAGCCAATCAGCTCCCAACTGTCATCTCACAGACTGTGTTTGAAAAATGACAGTTGGGAGCTGATTGGCTGGTACCTTATCACTTTTCACTCTGTCTCCTAACACTGCTTAGTAAATAGACCCCTTAGACCTGCCGAGTTGACTCGGCAGTGCTGATGTGCCTGCGTGACCCTGAGTTCACGCAGACGCAGAAAGCCCTGTCGTCCTCCGGCGGAAGGAGACGGACAGGGACCTAGGGATACTAAAGCATTCCTCTTCTCAACCCGGGACTCCTTCCCATAGGGCAGGAGTGGGGTGTGCACTGCATTCAGATGACGAATGATTTCACAGTCAAGCTCTGAAAATATTGAATTTTTGGTGCTTGTTGAATTCTGTCCCCATACTAGTGTATGGGGACAGAAGGCTACATCGGGAGAGAAAGGTAAGCAGGAGATATCTGTTCATTTTCACCTGCTTTTGTAGAAATTAAGTGATGATGAATAGACCCCCTAGGAGAGAAGCAATTTCATGGTTAGGCAGCCAAAAGAGAAATCACATTGAATACAGTAACTGATTGTTTTAAGAATGTTCAGATGTTGAGTTAGTCATGCTGTACGTCTGGCCAGCATTACAGGTGCTATGTTATAACAAATATTTGTTAACATTTTCCTGCTGGCTGACATTTAACATCCAATTTAATTGAGCAGCGTGACAACCTTTCAGCACTTTGAAGCTAGCTATTTTTTCCATATGCACAGGTAGTTAGCATTCTCAGTTCAGCGGGATCTCTTAAAATCCCTCACTTATTGTACAAGTTGTTGATCTGTGATTTCAGTTCTAGTTTTGAAGCACATGTTGAGTGTGTTGTGCCAGGAAACGGAATGTGAAATGTTCTTTCATCAGCTGACAGTTCCCTGTTGCTCGTACAGTATGGTGGGCCGGGACTTCTGAAAAATGAGCTTATCAATAGTACTGTACTTGGCCTCGTAAAACACTGACTCATCTCCTTTTCAATGTTTTTATTTGTCTTCCCCCATTATTAATTTATTATTGCCACAGTAGTAAACTGTAATATTCATCTGATATGTTAGGAAATATGACTGACTAAGGGCTATTATCTGCCGGTCTGGCCACGCTGAAACCTGTTGCTCAGCGTTTTGGCCAGATTGACGACAAACAACTACCTATTATTATGTGACGCCAGTGAGACTGAAGGATAAAAGATACTGTACTCTTAAACATATACAGCTTCAAAACAGATTCCCAAAACAAAACAAGACCGGCATTTGTGCAAGATTCTCCTTATACAAAATGTATTCCTCGGATAAGACAGATGATTTCAATGACTTTGTAGATGACATGACAGGCTCGCTGGTACTGTATGTGTATAAGAAGCACAGACGGTATGTTAGCAGCATAGATACAGATGTGTCCACATACACTGTTCCTGAAGTCACGCCAAACAGCCCCTCTCGCACTAGGTCCCGCGCCGAGCATATTTCTTGCCCAAAATATTTGTCATATTCACATAAATGACACAACTGGGAGCGACAAAACTACATTGCTAGATTATACTGATTCATTTAATGTGCGAAATTTGTACATCTGGGCCACTGAGTCTCAATCTGTGTAAAAAGGGCTGTGAGCGGCCGCGATTTTTCCTCATGTCAAGTTCCGTTGTTCTTCATCTGTGACTTTGTACGTGTATACAACTAATTCCTGTCTGGTTAAAGTCACTTCCCAACATCTAAAAATTGACCGTGAATGGGTTTTCACTGTGTCTGCAAGGCAAATAAGACACAAAATTTAAAGAAAAATACAGTATGCTACTCCTCTCGCAGCTTATCAAATGCACCAGGCGTATCATGTCATATGGCAGGGCTTGACAAATGTTTCTAAAATCTAGGAGCCAGGATGAAATTGTAGGAGCCAGACCACCGCCCCTCAAAAAAATTACAGGAGTAAGGAGCACAGCTCTGTGTGTTATGCAACCTTTATACGCACTATACTAGTCCACAAAATGGTCACAGCTGAATGGATACAGTAAAATGGAGGCTCCCTCACTGCTCTGCACAGCTCCCCTGCTCCACCCCCACCCTCCAGTAATAACGGACGACATTTCACATAAAACAATGGTGCCACAATGTACAACAAAATCCCCCTCCCCACATGGTCACACCACTATCCCTCTGAAGCCGCTCCGCAATCCCTGGCCACGCATAGATCGTACTACCGGAGAGCTCTATGCAGCCGGAGATAGGAGACAGTAGACAGCTGGGACGTACAGGAGGATCAGTGTAGACTGGGACAGACAGCAGGGATCAGAGCAGGCCAGGTTGGAGAGGAGTCATCAGCGCAGGCCGGGACGGACACAGGCACAGCAGTCACCTCAGACAACACTCAGCACATGCACTTCTGTGCATGATATGAACACCGCAATACTATAGGCACGAATCACCGCCAGAGTGATCTGCTTCCTCCCTCACTGCAAAATCTGGTAGCCATGGTGACCTGGCCCCTGGGATTTGTCGAGCCCTGCCATATGGTGTATAGATGCTAGGGGGTATATTTACTAAAGTGCAGATTTATAGCAGTGGAGTTGCTGCCCATAGTAAGCAATCAGATTGTACTTATCATTTATTTAGCAACTTCTACAAGATAAGAGCTAGAATCTGATTGGTTGATATGGGCAGCAACTCCACTTCTAAAATCCTGCACTTTAGTAAATATAACCCTAGGTGTATGAGGAACCATATGTATGTACAAAATGGCCTGAAGAAAGTAACACCGGTAAACTAAACCACCTGATGAATATGACTTTGTTAAAAAGACATGCTAAACGACTATCATATATAGGGCCTAAAGAGTGCACAATTCTCCGAACCTAGTGACAGAAGGGGTATGGAAATCACTGACCCCAATTGGTTTCTTTCCTGTCAGTGAAAAACAAGAAGGGGCAGATTTAGTTGGCTTGGGTACACAAACACAGGACACTGGCAAAGTCCCATTAAATTCTCACTCAGGTGAGAACCAGGATACGTTAAAAATTGCATGAGTACATGAATCCACTCTGCCAAGTTTCAGTAATGGAGGCCAGTGGTTAGGTGATGAGGTGATGGGGTGTGTTTTTTGTGGCACTCAAGAAGCTACAAGCAGAGCATTGTTTGAATACCATGGGTTATCTGAAAATCAGTTCTTAATAGCATTTCTTTCACTATATAATTACCATTGTACAGGGAGTTTGGAAAGTCTCTCAGCAGTGACTGTGTGTTCAGTGTGTGACAGTCCAAAATTGAAATAGGGGAACCACACCAACTGCCAATGAGTCCCGGCCAGTGATGTCTGGCAGATAATGGAGTGGCAGTTGGTGTGGCTCCCCTATTTGAATTTTGGACTGTGCTGCAGCCACACCTCTGGAGCCACCACTATTTGTCACATACTTAGAACACAGTCACTGCAGAGGAACTCTCCAAACTCAATGTATATACAATAGCAACAGTGTACCTATCTGTTAATGGGCATTTTGAGGACGACAGTACTATATGCTTTAGGCTAAGAGGTCTTTGCATTGTTGGCATTCAAAATTATTATTTTTAATATTAAATATTCATCTATTATCCTTCATATAATCTTTTATTTTTAAGTGTCTGCAGCTCTGTAAAGGGAATATACTAAGTAACAGTGAAACTTGATATTTCGCAAGCACAGAAAGTTGACCCATTTTTGTAACAACACAAAGCTGTCAAACTAGGTAGGAAGCAGATAAGGTGCAAGGGTTGGGTAACTCACTGTGAGCGGGATGTATCAATCCTTGGAGAGAGATAAAGTGGAGCAGTTGTCCAAAGCAACCGACCATCTTCTGGCAACCAACCATCTTCTGTCATTTATCTAGCACCGTCTTTGAAATTTCAGAAGCTGATTGGTTGCTCTGGGCAACTTCTCCACTTTATCTCTCTCCAAGGCTTTATACCCCTTGTATGTTGATGGGCAAGGGAAGATGAGTCACTGGGAGAGGAAGTCTGAATGAGCTTGTAACCAAAGAAGGACGAACACACAGTGTCAGAGTTTCTGAGTGGGACTAGGAACCAAGAGGAAGCACTGGAAGCAAGGATAGTGCTAGGGACATGAGGAAAGAAGGCCTTGCCCATGAGGGTTTACATATTAAAAGGGACATGACATTAAGCTCTTTAGATATCCACCATCAGGAGCTAGTTTTCAAGGACTAGGCTTATTAGCTCATTTCAGACCTTGAGGAGATCATTATTTTATTCTACTTCTAAGAATTTTATGTTCTGCAGAATTATTATTCCTTTCCTTTGGCATAAAGTATTACTAACCAAGAAATCATGGGAGGTAGTACAAAGGATGAGGATGGAAGATAGGACAAAGGCTGATGATACAGTCTGTTTCTTGAATATCTCTAGCAGACTCATGTTTAAATAATAAGGAAACTCTGTATGACCTTGGAAGTGTCTCCACCACTTTCAGTCTGGGCGACATCACTAAACAGGAACTTCTGCATCATTTATATCGGCAGCTAAATTCAGGAGCTCATCTAATGAGGTCACGGGTGACTCTTCTGAAGGAACTGACTGACATTGTATTACTACAGCTGGGTTCTAGATTTGTGAAATAATAATGATTTGCATCTTATAATCAGGACCTAGAGCATTATACACCAAGAGCGATTCTCCGGTTAGATGTGAATTATTTATGCGCTGTGTGCTGCATTTATCTATTATTCTGCACATATGCTCCTATAGGAAAACAGAATGAGAAGAGAAGATTCTATAGTACATGTCATGCTTTGCCATGCGTGTTATTTCAGTATGTCAGGATATTATTATTTATACATACATGCGTTCACCATGTTAGGTTAGTTATAGGTAATTTTTATTATATACATATAATCTTTGCACAGTGTATTAGGAAAAAGCCAAATAAAACCTGAAACTTCCTTCAGAGAAAGTTTGCTAATCCTTTGAAATAAGAAAGTACTGAAGATCAAGTGTATCCTTCAAAATCAAGTACTGAGCATGATAGTTCCACACGTTGATGCAGTGGCTCCAAGCTGTAAAACATTAGTGTTGCCTACTAACAGCTGCCACCTGTTTGGTTATGAAACAGACTGTCTGGCTCTGAATTACATTATGCTGTTTTTAGCCACTGCTCGGATGTCAGAGATCATTTTACCCAGACAGCAGCTTGAGTCCTTGTAATAGTTTAGGCCCACATCATGTGCACTGCACCACAATTAGTCCCCGAGAAGTAGCTTTCAAATCCAATGTAAGAGAGAAGTCAGAGGCCTGTTTACAACAAAATGTATCTACTTCCTCCCAATTGCTAAATAAATGTAGAAGGTAGAACATGCTCTGAATCACAGGAGCTGTATTCTATAATAGGGGTGGCCATCAGTTGGTTCTCCATTGATGGTCTCCATGGATGGAGCCATCTGTACTTTACATAGATGACAGGAAACCATTGAAAGAAAGCCGCCAATGGTTTATTCCATCAATGGGCATCCCTACTGTGGGGCATCCGTACTAATTGGGACAGCGATCAGTTCAGTGAACTCCCCCAATAATTACCGTACCTCTGCCATTGCTGGCGGAGAAACATCGGGCCTTCGTTGTTGATTGATAAACCATCAACCATTGCTGGCAAATATTGATGGTTGCTGACCATTGATGGTCGAGGGTTGTCCCTATTCTGCAATGAAATACAATACATGTTGGATAACTAATGTATAACTAACGTATATCCATATGCAGTACATTATTTATATGAACATCACTATATATATATAAATATAAATATATATATATATATATATATATATATATATGTGTGTGTGTGTGTGTGTGTGTCCCGTCATAGTACATAGAGAAAAAAATCTATGTTAAAGTAAATCAGAAATAATATACCCATTTATCTTCCATTACACAATGGAATGTAAAACATATTTTTTTTCTTCAGTTCATCCCTTGGTTACAAATTTACCAATCTCTGTTTTATCCCAAAGCTTTTATGTATGAATTTGTATGACTGAATACATCCATTTACTCCAAACCTGTTTTTTCATAAATGTAATGTAATGACTTTCATGTAAGCTTGATGTGTCTCTGTGAAATGTATTGCTTTGTTTTACAAAGACAGAGCAAAAAACTTGCAACCCTAATCCAGCATAATATATTGAGGTCGAAAGGCCCTGTTTATGAAGGAGTGGTAAAAAATTTCTTATTGTCGCCTTAAAAATAAATCTTGCCAATTCAGCTGATTGGGACGGTGATAATGGCCTTGGAGCAGTTCCAGTCAACATGTCGACATTCAGAATGACGACACTCAGGATGTTGACATGTTTACAATGTCAACAGATAACATTTCAACAGTCACAATGCTGACAGTAACAAGCGGCAATTAGGGTTAGGGTTATGGTTCAGCAACAATTAGGGTTAGGGCTGTGGTTAGGTAACAATTAGGGTTAGGGCTATGGCTAGGTAACAATTAGGGTTAGGGCTATGGTTAGGCAACAATTAGGGTTAGGGCCATGGTTAGGTAACAATTAGGGTTAGGGCTATGGTTAGGCAACAATTAGGGTTAGGGCTATGGTTAGGCAAAAGTTAGGATTAGGGCCATGGTTAGGCAACAATTAGGATTAGGGCCATGGTTAGGCAACAATTAGGGTTAGGGCTATGGTTAGGCAACAATTAGGGTTAGGGCTATGGTTAGGCAACAATTAGGGTTAGGGCTATCGTTAGGCAACAATTAGGGTTAGGGCTATGGTTAGGCTGCAATTAGGGTTAGTTTTAAGCTAAAATAGTACTATCAACATTCACAATATTGATATTATGAACATGTTGACATTATGTCAGTGTCGACATTGTGGATGTTGACATTTTTAACAGGTAGACATGCTGAATGCCAACTCTGAACATGTTCACATTCTGGTGTCGACATAACATTCTGGTTGATATAATGTAAAACAGAAAACATACTGCAAAAAGCCTTCAACATGCATTTCTATTTTAGACAACCTGCGATAGTGGTTGTACATGTCTGATATTTAGATTAGCAACAATAAAAATCAATACTAATAAATAGTAATGACATAACAGATTGTAGCAATTATAGTGAATTGTGATTTCAATAAAATAAACAAAAAAAACCATAACTAATAATCTGTGGTGCACTTTACCCTGTACCTTTATTTTACTTGCATATAGCTGTAAATGGTAGTGCAGGTAGGAACAGGATTCAGTCAATATCCCTGGGATTCCGGAACTCAGAATGCCGGCGCCAGATTCCAGACTCCTGTAGCTTCAGGTTGGACAAACAGCGATTGAATTATGCATATTAAGTTTTTGCATTTTTTACTAAAATTATTTTTTGATATATTTTTATTTTTTACAATTTTCTTGCAGCGTATATAGCATGGTTGGCACACAAATACATACAAATGTAAACGATTTAAGTATGTATGATTGGTACATGTGATAATAATATTATTATGATGTGCATTGTTTAATTTTGGTATTTAATCCGATAATTATTGTGACTATCACTTTAGACAGTTATTGTATGGTATGCACATCTATTATTATAATTTTGTATTGTCCATATGTCACTTTCATTTTGGGTGTGTCTTCCATCCCTGACGCCCAGTGATCTAGACACTCTTACTTGTTGTAATAAATAATTAGATTGTTGTGACTTTGTCACCTAGCGACTACCCAGTCTCCCCTGTGCGTCTTCACCTCCGGGTATGTGACGGTGATGTCCATGTCTGTTATCAGCGTTGCCTGGTAACCGTCCGCATCATTTCCTACATGTGGTCCGCCGCGTCACTTCCGGCAGCGGTGCGTTTCACGTTGTGGAATGCATGGCAGTTCCGGGTCGCGGCGTGACGGGGCTTTTATTTGTTTATACATGCGGGCCAAGTGTGTGTGCCAGGCACTTATGTCTTTCTATGTCCTGAGTCTGTATTATTATAATATGAACACAGGCTGTGGTTCTTTGTTGTTTGTCCTGGTCTGGGTTTCACCTGGGGGGCGGGACTTGAATAATTGATGTGGCTTTTTCAGGAGGGCTGTGGGGTATTGGATTATGGGTCTCCTTGGTGGTAGCTTTGTGGTGGTTATCCTGTCTTGACAAAGGTCTATTTGAGACCGAAACGTCGACCACAACCATGTTATTTGTGAGTAATTAAACAAGAGCCGTTTACTGAGTGGTGAGTGCCCATTATTTTCTACATGTATCCTGGACTTGATTGTCTCTATCGGAGCACCCCTGATTACACACTCTGATATGATAGTGCAGCTTACTGTATTCATTATATATATATATATATATATATATATATGTATATATTAGGGGTGTGCACCGGCCACTTTTCGTGTTTTGTGTTTTGGTTTTGGATCTGGATCTTTCTTCGTGTTTTGGATCTGGATTGGTTTTGCCAAAACCACCCTTCCGTGTTTTGGGTTCTGGGTTTTGTGTTTTGGATCTGTATTTTTTTGAAAAAAAGCATAAAAACAGCTAAAATCACATAATTTGTAGGTTTTTCTGCTCCTATGCTATTATTAACCTCAATAACCTTAATTTCCACTCATTTCCAGTCTATTCTGAATACCTCACACCTCACAATAGTGTTTTTATGTCCAAAAGGTTGCACCGAGGTAGCTGGATGACTATGCTAAGCGACAGGAGTGGGCGGCACAAACACGTGACCCATCTAGGCGTGACACTGCAGTGGCAGACAGGATGGCATTGAAAAACTAGGCCCCAAACTGTACATAATGCAAAGAAAAAAAAGAGGTGCAAGATGGAATTGTCCTTGGGCCCTCCCACCCACCCTTATGTTGTATAAACAGGACATGCACACTTTAACAAACCAATCATTTCAGCGCCAGGGTCTGCCACACAACTGTGGCTGAAATGATTGGTTCGTTTGGGCCCCCACAAAACAAGCTGGCAATTTATCTGTCCCTGCACAAACTGGCTCTACGGAGGCAAGATGTCATCCTCATCCTCCTCATCCACCGATTCCTCACCCTCTTCAGTGTGTACATCCTCATCCTCACAGAGTATTAATTCGTCCCTGCTGGAACCACAGGTCCCTCTGTACGTTCTGGAGGCTGGTCTCCCTGGAAGAGTTGATAATTCATTTTATGAACATCATCTTCTCCACATTTTGTGGAAGCAACCTCCTACGCCTTTCGCTGACAAGGTTCCCGGCTGCACTAAACACTCTTTCGGAGTACACACTGGAGGGGGGGCAACTCAGGTAAAATAGAGCCAGTTTGTACAGGGACCTCCAAATTGCTTCTTTTTCCTGCCAGGTACGGACTGTCTGACATGCCTACTTGGATGATGTCACCGATGTAATCCTTTAACAGACAGACGCACACGCTTGTCGCTGCTGCTTTGAGGATTCAAGTGCGGCTACAGCCCACACAATTCACAAAGACAGAAAAAAAAAAAGAATATTTTTATTGTTTGTGGAGCACACTTTGAGGGTTACACCACCCTTTAACAGACAGACGCACGCTTGTCGCTGCTGCTTTGAGGATGCAAGTGCGGCTACAGCCCACACATTTCACAAAGACCGAAAAAAAAAGAACAATATTTTAATTGTTTGTGTAGCACACTTTGAGGGTGTCACCACCCTTTAACAGACAGACGCACGCTTGTCGCTGCTGCTTTAAGGATGCAGGTGCGGCTACAGCCCACACAATTCACAAAGACAGAAAAAAGAAGAATATTTTTATTGTTTGTGTAGCACACTTTGAGGGTGTCACCACCCTTTAACAGACAGACGCACGCTTGTCGCTGCTGCTTTGAGGATGCAAGTGCGGCTACATCGCACACAAGTCACAAACACATTAAAAAAATAGTTTTTTATTTTTTGGAGCACTTTGAGAGTTACACCACCCTTTAACAGACAGACGCACGCTTGTCGCTGCTGCTTTAAGGATGCAGGTGCGGCTACAGCCAACACATTTCACAAAGACCGAAAAAAAAGAACAATATTTTAATTGTTTGTGTAGAACACTTTGAGGTGTCACCACCCTTTAACAGACAGATGCACGCTTGTCGCTGCTGCTTTAAGGATGCAGGTGCGGCTACAGCCCACACAATTCACATAGACAGAAAAAAGAAGATGAATATTTTTATTGTTTGTGTAGCACACTTTGAGGGTGTCACCACCCTTTAACAGACAGACGCACGCTTGTCGCTGCTGCTTTGAGGATGCAAGTGCGGCTACATCGCACACAAGTCACAAACACATTAAAAAAATAGTTTTTTATTTTTTGGAGCACTTTGAGAGTTACACCACCCTTTAACAGACAGACGCACGCTTGTCGCTGCTGCTTTAAGGATGCAGGTGCGGCTACAGCCCACACAATTCACAAAGACAGAAAAAAAAAGAACAATATTTTAATTGTTTGTGTAGCACACTTTGAGGGTGTCACCACCCTTTAACAGACAGATGCACGCTTGTCGCTGCTGCTTTAAGGATGCAGGTGCGGCTACAGCCCACACAATTCACAAAGACAGAAAAAGAAGAAGAATTTTTTTATTGTTTGTGTAGCACACTTTGAGGGTGTCACCACCCTTTAACAGACAGATGCACACTTGTCGCTGCTGCTTTGAGGATGCAAGTGCGGCTACATCGCACACAAGTCACAAACACATTAAAAAAATAGTTTTTTATTTTTTGGAGCACTTTGAGAGTTACACCACCCTTTAACAGACAGACGCACGCTTGTCGCTGCTGCTTTAAGGATGCAGGTGCGGCAACAGCCCACACATTTCACAAAGACCGAAAAAAAAAGAACAATATTTTTATTGTTTGTGTAGAACACTTTGAGGGTGTCACCACCCTTTAACAGACAGACGCACGCTTGTCGCTGCTGCTTTAAGGATGCAGGTGCGGCTACAGCCCACACAATTCACATAGACAGAAAAAAGAAGAACAATATTTTAATTGTTTGTGTAGCACACTTTGAGGGTGTCACCACCCTTTAACAGACAGACGCACGCTAGTCGCTGCTGCTTTAAGGATGCAGGTGCGGCTACAGCCCACACAATTCACAAAGACAGAAAAAAGAACAATATTTTAATTGTTTGTGTAGCACACTTTGAGGGTGTCACCACCCTTTAACAGACAGACGCACGCTTGTCGCTGCTACTTTGAGGATGCAAGTGCGGCTACATCGCACACAAGTCACAAACACATTAAAAAAATAGTTTTTTATTTTTTGGAGCACTTTGAGAGTTACACCACCCTTTAACAGACAGACGCACGCTTGTCGCTGCTGCTTTAAGGATGCAGGTGCGGCTACAGCCCACACAATTCACAAAGACAGAAAAAAAAAGAACAATATTTTAATTGTTTGTGTAGCACACTTTGAGGGTGTCACCACCCTTTAACAGACAGACGCACGCTTGTCGCTGCTGCTTTGAGGATGCAGGTGGAATCTAGACGGGATTTGGAACCGAGGACACACTACCTCCATCAATTGTCTAAATCCCACTGCACTAATGTCGGATACCGGACGCACGTCTAACACCAACATAGCAGTCAAGGCCTCAGTTATACGTTTTGCATCAGGATGACTGCTGTCGTACTTCATCCTCATCGCTAGGGACTGTTGGAGGGTCAATTGTTTAGTAAAAGTAGTGATGTTCCTACTTCCTCTCTGGGATGATGAACAACTCCCAGCAGCAGCAACAGCACTAGGAGGAAGTGGTTCTTGATCTTTCCCTATTTTATTTTTATCGGAGAAAGTTTGGTCCTCCATTTATGTTATATTGATATATATACGTGCGGCTAAAGCGCACACAAACACAGAAAATATTTTTTTATTTTTGCTGGAGAGTAGTGCACTTTGTGGGTTACACCACCCTTTAAGAAATGAGCCAGCCGGCTCTTTACTTATGGGACACAGGCGCACGCTTGGCGCTGCTCCTTTGTTGATGCACGTGCAGCCACAGTGCACACAAGTCACAAACACAGAACATATATATTTTTTTGGTTTGGAGTGTACTTCGGGGGTTACAGAACCCTTTAACGGTCAAGCCAGCCGGCCCTTTACTTATGACACAGGCGCACGCTTGGCACTACTTTGTTGATGCACGTGCGGCTACTGCGCACACAATTCACAAACACAGAAAATAATTTTTTTTTTGGTTTGGACTGGAGTGTACTTTCGGGGGTTACAGCACCCTTTAATGGTCTAGCCAGCCGGCCCTTTACTTATGACACAGGCGCACGCTTGGCACTACTTTGTTGATGCACGTGCGGCTACTGCGCACACAATTCACAAACACAGAAAATAATTTTTTTTTTGGTTTGGACTGGAGTGTACTTTGGGGGTTACAGCACCCTTTAACGGTCAAGCCAGCTGGCCCTTTACTTATGACACAGGCGCACGCTTGGCACTACTTTGTTGATGCACGTGCGGCTACTGCGCACACAATTCACAAACACAGAAAATAATTTTTTTTTTGATTTGGACTGGACTGTACTTTCGGGGGTTACAGCACCCTTTAACGGTCAAGCCAGCCGGCCCTTTACTTATGACACAGGCGCACGCTTGGCACTACTTTGTTGATGCACGTGCGGCTACTGCGCACACAATTCACAAACACAGAAAATAATTTTTTTTTGGTTTGGACTGGAGTGTACTTTGGGGGTTACAGCACCCTTTAATGGTCAAGCCAGCCGGCCCTTTACTTATGACACAGGCGCACGCTTGGCACTACTTTGTTGATGCACGTGCGGCTACTGCGCACACAATTCACAAACACAGAAAATATTTTTTTTTTTGGTTTGGACTGGAGTGTACTTTCGGGGGTTACAGCACCCTTTAACGGTCAAGCCAGCCGGCCCTTTACTTATGACACAGGCGCACGCTTGGCACTACTTTGTTGATGCACGTGCGGCTACTGCGCACACAATTCACAAACACAGAAAATAATTTTTTTTTTGGTTTGGACTGGAGTGTACTTTCGGGGGTTACAGCACCCTTAACGGTCAAGCCAGCCGGCCCTTTACTTATGACACAGGCGCACGCTTGGCACTACTTTGTTGATGCACGTGCGGCTACTGCGCACACAATTCACAAACACAGAAAATAATTTTTTTTTTGGTTTGGACTGGAGTGTACTTTCGGGGGTTACAGCACCCTTAACGGTCAAGCCAGCCGGCCCTTTACTTATGACACAGGCGCACGCTTGGCACTACTTTGTTGATGTACGTGCGGCTACTGCGCACACAATTCACAAACACAGAAAATAATTTTTTTTTTGGTTTGGACTGGAGTGTACTTTCGGGGGTTACAGCACCCTTAACGGTCAAGCCAGCCGGCCCTTTACTTATGACACAGGCGCACGCTTGGCACTACTTTGTTGATGCACGTGCGGCTACTGCGCACACAATTCACAAACACAGAAAATAATTTTTTTTTGGTTTGGACTGGAGTGTACTTTCGGGGGTTACAGCACCCTTTAACGGTCAAGCCAGCCGGCCCTTTACTTATGACACAGGCGCACGCTTGGCACTACTTTGTTGATGCACGTGCGGCTACTGCGCACACAATTCACAAACACAGAAAATATATTATTTTTTTAGCACTTGGGGGGAGCACCCCTGATGGACAGAGCACCCCCTGGACAACACTACAGCACTCCTTTAGGACTGGGACACTGCACAGGACTTTGGAGTGGACACAGCCCCTATGGAGAACTGACTGCACAACACAGTCCAGCCAGCCCCTATGGACTTTGAAGTAGTGGACACAGCCCCTATTAACAACAGCAGCACAGCACAACACAGCCAGCCCCTATGGACTTTGAAGTAGTGGACAACAGCAGCACTACACTACACTACACTACACAGCCCTAACTCCCACCCTCCCTCTTCACTGTCCACAGCCGAGTGAGAAAATGGCGCCGACGCGGGTACCTTATATAGGATCCAAAACCCGCGAGACTCGGAAGGCGGGATGATGACGTTTTGCCTCGATTTCAGATCCGAGTCAGGCGGGAAAAGTCGAGCCTGACTCGGATCGGACTCGGATCGGGGGGGCTCGGGGGGGTTCGGATTTCAGAAATCCGAACCCGCTCACCCCTAATATATATATATGTATATATATATATATATATATAGGCAAAAAAGTGTCTCCTAGTGTATTAAATTAGTGAGACTAGTGATAGGTAAAGTGATATCAAATGCCTATTTTTTTCCTGAAAGCTTATTGATGTAAAAAAAACTAAATTATTACCAGTGGTGTTCGGCACTATTGATATCAATGGCCCATTCATTTATACGGCTCATTCATTTTATTATGGTTTCTACTGCACACATACCTCCCAACTGTCCCGCATTCAGCGGGACAGTCCCGTTTTTCTCGGATTGTCCCAATGTCCAAGCCACGAGCCGCAGTGTCCCTCCGCGGGGGGCAGTTTCGGGGGAACACAAACCGCTGCTCTGCATACCAGAGCAGCGTGTAAGCAGAAAGAGAACAGATGCCAGTGTACGGAGAGCCTGGGGCACTCCCCCATAGTGACGTACATGGGTGGAACCACAAGGCCCCACCTTATTTTCCCATAGCCCCTTCCCTTTTCAGGCATGCAAACTGTCTCTCTTATGGAACCTAAAAGTTGGGAGGCATGTGTACATGTATGTACAGCACAACTGCATGGAAATAAATTGAGCGCAGCTGTAAATAGGTTAACATGAATAGGAAAGATACAGCACAAAGCTGATTAAACCACTCGTGTTAATCTCTAGTGTGTATGTATGCAATATACTGAAATGGATAAAACAGCATCCAAAAAATAGCACATTGTAATGCAAACGAACACAAGCGCAAATATAAATAGGTATGACCACATGGATCAAAACTAGTTAAAAAGCCAAAGTCAACCACAAAGAGCCTCCTTATTTTATATTGCAGTCTTAACACAGGGATAAAAAATATGGATATAGACCAATAACCTGGGAGCGTTGACCATTGTAATCAAACCATTAGTCTCCTTTTATCTGTAATATACTGTAGCAGTTAATATTGTATTCACAAAGCATTCTATACAAAACCTATTGTAGGTTATACTTGTGTGTATTATGATACATATGAAGACTATGAATAATAGAAGGTAATTTATTAATAGGTGTACAAAATGGCATTATAGCAGTGAAACATCACACAGAGAAGAGAATTAAATTATCTTTTCTATTTGCCTTTGTGCTGTCTGGATTCTATGATATTTTAGAGAGATTGATTTATTGAATTTGTCATGTAGAGCTGAAATATTCATCTTGAAATCTGCACCATATCTATACATAATCCACTTAAATTAATATGATAAAATGCATCATTTCCTATTTTGCATTGTGATGTATTTTCACATTTCTTTTCCTGAATGAGCAATTCCCTCTATCAGCGTTTGTAATGGTGTGTCAGGACGACTTAAAGCATGTAAAAGCGGTGTTGAGCAAATAAGGAAAGGCATTCGGTCCAGTGAAAGGAGAGAGAGTATCCGAAAAACATTCAGCCAATAGTAATATTTTGTGTAATCAGCGGAAGGATTAGCGAGAATGGAAAAGCTTTAATACTGAATGTTGCTGAACTACATCCAGGTCTAGTTTTTTATCCCCCTAAGTCTGAACCCCATAAGGGCAGAACTATGAGGGTGGTTTGTTCAATGAGGATAATTCATGGAACTTGAAAATGTTGAGATATGAGAGTACTTTTTGCATGTTACTAGGATGATGTCCTCTCAAGCTATCCTCAGCTATGTATTGGGCCCAATGGGTACAGCACAGCCGCAAAAGCACTCTGATTGAGAACGGTAATACATACAGTAGGTGGTGCCCCTTTTATTAAATTATGCTGCCGGGGATCATGGGAAATGTAAATTCAAAACAACAGTGTTGGTCGGTAGTGACCAACCTTAGGTCTTGTACACTGCCAATGAAAAATAACATCTGTTAAAAAGGGACAAAAAGTTGTACAGTACTTTAAAGCTTCCTTGCAGCATTGCATAGGGTATACTTAAAATTGCACTCTACCATGGGACCCATTCACCAGAACCCAGGGGCTCTTCATTGTAGCCATTCTTTCCCAGGTCTTTGTAGTTCATTACACAGCCTTGGCTGAAAAGTGATGGAGATAACAGAATATATACTTATATGTATATATTTTGAAATGCTTTATTCATTCAGTTATGCATTAATATTTTCCAATATTTGTGTAACTTTTAAAATAAATATGTTCCATTTATTTTTATGGATTAGGTATGAAATCCTGGTGACTGTATAGCCGCCGGGTGAAATGCCGACACCGCAGAATCCCGACGGGGTAGGTAAGTATGCTAACCCTACCCTTCCCCCCCCCCATAACACTAACCCTCCCTTGGTGGTGCCTAACCCTAAAACTCCCGGGGTGGTGCCTAATTCTAAATCCACCCCAGGGGTGCCTAAACCTAACTCCCCTCCCCGCACCCTAAACCTAACCCTCACGGGGGGTGGTTAACCCTAACCTCCCCCCGGTGGTGCCTAACCCCCCTTCCCCTAGCCTAACCCTCCCCGGAGGGTGCCTAACCATAAGTCTCCCCGGGGGTGCCTAAACCTAACCCTCCCCCCCAGTGGCTAAGTGCTAACATTCCCAAGTTACCTTCGTTCGGGAAGCCGTCTGTCGGGATTCCGGCATCGGGCTAAAGATATGCGTTAGGATTTCGACGCCTATCATTAGTACCAAGTTGGGAATTAGATGCTGAGATTTTGTCAGACGGCTTCCCTAGCATTTTAGTGCAGACTTACATAGAGTTCTGCTCAACTGCCTCAACAGTATATTTTTGAAAAATTTTGTTAAGTGTTTTTTTTTTTTTTAAATAAACAGTAATACTTGTCGCCACAATCATGGATATTGAAATAATTATGTACCTTAGTTATTAAATTAATATTTTAAGGGAAACTATAAATCCCATGCAATCACAATTTTTCACTTAAAGGGATCCATTCAGCCTCCGATTATTAAGTATCTAACTCGTTCGAGTAGCAGTGGTGGATACAAATTCACCGGAGCAATTCAACATTGCTTCGGTACGGAGACAACTGATCTGACAATCAGCAGCAGCGGAGCTTGATGAATTAAGGACCCGGGGGACAGCGGGCCAGATCGGGGCTGAAAGGTAAGCAGGAGATATCAGTGATACAGTATCTCCTGCATTACCTTTTATAATGAATATCCCCAATCCTTAATTTCTACCTGCTTTTGTAGACATCACGTGATGATGAATAAACCCCAAAATCTCATACAAATAAGCTCACAACATTTGTACTTTACGCTATAATAAAGGGTTCCCACTTGAGCTACTGGTGCTCTTGTGATATTTTCCACCTATAGTATCTTATACCCAGGACCCTTCTGGTTAAGATAACCAAGAAGCAAGGGGACTGCCAAAATACGCAGTCTTCTAAATATTAGCATGATTGTAAGTGGGAATAAGTAATTTATGCTGGGCACAAGGCATTGTACTTTGAGGGCATGAAGCTTTAATATTGGGCACAGGAATTATATATGGGCACAGGTGTGACATTTATGCTGGACACAGAATATGGTAAGTGTATTGTGGTTGGGTATGTGTTTTTTTTTTGCTGGATACAGGGCATTTGTTTGTACTAGTCTCTCATCTGATTTGGTTCTTTTAATCAATGAACTGACCTTCACTGTCTTCTTCCGCTAAATTCTGCTGTTCCCTAAAAGGCAGCCTTATTTTGCCTCATTGCATACCCATTTCAGACAGAAATCCAAATTACTGGGTTAAACATTTCACCCCGGTAATTTGGTGATTTACACGGGACCTTTTTCTGTCTGAAAGGGTCATCCCGGGTTTAAATTCCCGGGACTTTTACCCAGGAATTTACCAGGGTCGGAGACATGGGAATTGTGGGCCTGATTCAGAGCCGGTCGCTATTTGCGCTCGCTCGACCAGAAAATAGGGGTGGCTATTCAAATGAACCGTTCGCTGTTTGCGGGCTGTTCACGCCTCTAGGTCTGAACGAGCGAACAAAACTTGCGGTCGTTTTTTGGGAAACTACGCCCCCTGGCCGCTCGCATCCTACGTCATGTACGCTATTTATTAGATTAATCGAGTACATCGAACAGGGTCTGAGCTGCTCGCTATGCTTGTGGTTGGTTTTTGCTACCACAATTTTGCGAGCAGTTCTGGCTAAAAAAAAAACCAGTGACGTTGTCAATGATGCTGCTGTTTTAATTATGCACACCCATAAAACGCCCGTTTTGACCTTTAAGCAAGTCTGCGATCGGATCTCCACTCCCCGTTTTCAAGCACCTTCCCCTGTTACCACCCACATACGCCTCTTTCTGTCACTCAAATTATCAGGCATTCGCTATTTTGCGAGCACATGAATTTCGGCCGCACTGACTGGTTCGCGCATGCGTATAACGATCCATACGCATGCACAGTTGGGCAAACATCGCTCGGAACGAACCATCGGCCGCTTACGAGTGGCTCTGAATCAGGCCCTTAGTCCCGGGTTGACCTTTTTAGACAGAAGAAATATCCGTGTAAATCAGCAAATAACAGGTTGAATTTGTTGACCCGGTAATTTGCTCTTCTGTCTGAAGGGGGGTAAAGACAGAGGATGGCAAAACAACCCGGTACGCAAAAGTCGGGAAAAACATTTTCTGTCTGAAAGTGGTATGAGTGGGAAGATGTATCAAGCCTTCTAAATAGGGCTAGCGGAAAAGATAAAACTAGCAACTAAGATTCTAGTTATCATTGACCTAGTAAATTCTATAAAATGATAGGAATATCCACTTGTCCTCTATAAAAGGTTTGTGTGTCTCCACCTTAAATACAGTATGTATCAAAGCAGTTTTTGTGATAAAATGCAGTTTAAAAATCGTGTTTTTATTAATTTCTTTTCCCGAGAGATGTTTTATGTGTTATCGCAATTTTATCGCAAAATTTTGTTGTGATATTTGTCTGTATTAGTGATAATGCAGAACAGTTCCAGAACCATAGAAATTAATGGAAGTGCGTTCATTTTCATACATTATATATCAAAATCTTACCTCTAATTTAAATTTTTTTTATCTCATGGATGTAGTAATTATCAGCATGGTTTGAAGGTGTAAAATTTGGAACAGAAAAGTTATTATTTAACTTTTTTAACCTAATAAACAGAATTAAAAAAATATATACAGTCAGGTCCATAAATATTGGGACATTGACAGAATTTTCATATTTTGGCCTCTATTCACCACCACAATGGTTTAGAAATGAAACAAACAAGATGTGCTTTAACTGCAGACTTTCAGATTTAATTTGAGGTTAATTACATCCAAATCGGGTGAACGGTGTAGGAATTACAACAGTTTCAATATGTGCCTCCCACTTTTTAAGGGACCAAAAGTAATGGGACTATCAACTCAAAAGCTATTTCATTGACAGGTGTGAGCTATTCCCTCATTATTTCATTATCAATTAAGCAGGTAAAAGGTCTGGAGTTGATTCTAGGTGTGACATTTGCATTTGGAATCAGTTGCTATCATCTCTCAATATGAGATCCAAAGAGCTGTCACTATCAGTGAAGCAAGCCATCATTAGGCTGAAAAATCAAAACAAACCCATCAGAGAGATAGCAAAAACATTAGGTGTGGCCAAATCAACTGTTTGGAACATTCTTAAAAAGAAATAACGCACCGGAGAGCTCAGCAACACCAAAAGACTCGGAAGACCACGGAAAACAACTGTGGTGGATGACAAAAGAATTATTTCCCTGGTGAAGAAAAACCCCTTCACAACAGTTGGCCAAATCAAGAACACTCTCCAGGAGGTAGGTGTATATGTGTCAAAGTCAACAATCAAGAGAAGACTTCACAAGAGTGAATATAGAGGGTTCACCACAAGATGCAAACCATTGGTGAGCCACAAAAACAGGAAGACCAGATTAGAGTTTGCCAAACAACATCTAAAAAAGTCATTACAGTTCTGGAACAACATCCTATGGACAGATGAGACAAAGATCAACTTGTACCAGAGTGATGGGAAGAGAAGAGAAGTAAAGGAACTGCTCATGATCCAAAACATACCACCTCATCAGTGAAGCATGGTGGTGGTAGTGTCATGGCGTGGGCATGTATGGCTGCCAATGGAACTGGTTCCCTTGTATTTATTGATGATGTGACTGCTGACAAAAGCAGCAGAATGAATTCTGAAATGTTTTGGGCAATATTATATGCTCATATTCAGTCAAATACTTCAGAACTCATTGGATGGCGCTTCACAGTGCAGATGGACAATGACCCGAAGCATACTGCAAAAGCAAACAAAGTTTTTTAAGGCTAAAAAGTGGAATGTTATGCAATGGCCAAGTCAATCCCCTGACCTGAATCCGATTGAGCATGCATTTCACTTGATGAAGACAAAACTGAAGGGAAAATGCCCCAAGAACAAGCAGGAACTGAAGACATTTGCAGTAGAGGCCTGGCAGAGCATCACCAGGGATGAAACCCAGCGTCTGGTGATGTCTATGCGTTCCAGACTTCAGGCTGTAATTGCCTGCAAAGGATTTGCAACAAAGTATTAAAAAGTGAAAGTTAGATTTAGGATTGTTTAGTTTGTCCCATTACTTTTGGCCCCTTAAAAAGTGGAAGGCACATATAGAAACCGTTGTAATTTCTACACAGTTCACCTGATTTGGATGTAATTACCCTCAAATTAAATCTGAAAGTCTGTAGTTAAAGAACATCTTGTTTGTTTCATTTCAAAGCTATTGTGGTGGTGAATAGAGGCAAAAATCTGAAAATTCTGTCAATGTCCCAATATTTATGGACCTGACTGTATATATACAGTCAGGTCCATAAATATTGGGACATTGACAGAATTTTCAGATTTTGCCCTCTATTCACCACCACAATGGCTTTGAAATGAAACAAACAAGATGTGATTTAACTGCAGACTTTCAGATTTAATTTGAGGGTAATTACATCCAAATCAGGTGAACGGTGTAGGAATTACAACGGTTTCTATATGTGCCTCCCACTTTTTAAGGGGCCAAAAGTAATGGGACAAACTAAACAATCCTAAATCTAACTTTCACTTTTTAATACTTTGTTGCAAATCCTTTGCAGGCAATTGCAGCCTGAAGTCTGGAACGCATAGACATCACCAGATGCTGGGTTTCATTCCTGGTGATGCTCTGCCAGGCCTCTACTGCAAATGTCTTCAGTTCCTGCTTGTTCTTGGGGCATTTTCCCTTCAGTTTTGTCTTCATCAAGTGAAATGCATGCTCAATCGGATTCAGGTCAGGGGATTGACTTGGCCATTGCATAAAATCCACTTTTTAGCCTTAAAAAACTCTTTGGTTGCTTTTGCAGTATGCTTCGGGTCATTGTCCATCTGCACTGTGAAGCGCTGTCCAATGAGTTCTGAAGCATTTGACTGACTATGAGCATATAATATTGCCTCAAACACTTCAGAATTCATTCTGCTGCTTTTGTCAGCAGTCACATCATCAATAAATACAAGGGAACCAGTTCCATTGGCAGCCATACATGCCCACGCCATGACACTACCACCACCATGCTTCACTGATGAGGTGGTATGTTTTGGATCATGAGCAGTTCCTTTCCTTCTCTTCCCATCACTCTGGTACAAGTTGATCTTTGTCTCATCTGTCAATAGGATGTTGTTACAGAACTGTAATGGCTTTTTTACATGTTGTTTGCAAACTCTAATCTGGTCTTCCTGTTTTTGTGGCTCACCAATGGTTTGCATCTTGTGCTGAACCCTCTATATTCACTCTTGTGAAGTCTTCTCTTGATTGTTGACTTTGACACATATACATCTACCTCCTGGAGAGTGTTCTTGATTTGGCCAACTGTTGTGAAGGGGTTTTTCTTCACCAGGGAAATAATTATTTTGTTATCCACCACAGTTGTTTTCCGTGGTCTTCCGGGTCTTTTGGTGTTGCTGAGCTCTCCGGTGCATTCTTTCTTTTTAAGAATGTTCCAAACAGTTGATTTGGCCACACCTAATGTTTTTGCTATCTCTCTGATGGGTTTGTTTTGATTTTTCAGCCTAATGATGGCTTGCTTCACTGATAGTGACAGCTCTTTGGATCTCATATTGAGAGTTGACAGCAACTGATTCCATATGCAAATGTCACACCTAGAATCAACTCCAGACCTTTTACATGCTTAATTGATAATGAAATAACGAGGGAATAGCCCACACCTGTCCATGAAATAGCTTTTGAGTTGATAGTCCCATTACTTTTGGCCCCTTAAAAAGTGGGAGGCACATATTGAAACTGTTGTAATTCCTACACCGTTCACCCGATTTGGATGTAATTACCCTCAAATTAAATCTGAAAGTCTGCAGTTAAAGCACATCTTGTTTGTTTAATTTCAAAACCATTGTTGTGGTGAATAGAAGCCAAAATCTGAAAATTCTGTCAATGTCCCTATATTATGGACCTGACTGTATATATATATATATATATATATATATATATATTTATATGATAGGAATAGTAACACTGATAAATATTTTTCTACATATATTTACATTTTTATATATATATATATATATATATTAGGGATGTGCAGGCTCGGATTGACTCGGATTGACTCGGTTCTTATTGCCACTTTACTGCAAGTTCGGATTTATTATATTGGCTATCCAAAACACATGATAGGTGATAGCCAATAAAATGCCATTTTGAGAGCCGAGTAAATCCGAGCCTGCACATCCCTAATATATATATATATATATACAGTATAAATATATATTTATATATATATATATATATATGTATATATACTGTATATACTTAATAAAATATACATGCTTATTTATTTTATATATATCTACGACCACTGATTGGATGGTTAAGGCTCAGGTGGAAGAAGGATGCGCAGTAATCACACTGTTATCGCATTTGCCTAAAGTCTATTACAGAGGAGGGCACCCGGGTGCTGAAATACTGTACATTCATACTAGAGTGCCAGTCCTATCGTAACAGTTTATATGAATACTGTATATTTACATATGTGATGAAGTTTTGATGTAAGGTTTATAAGTCCCAGATCTTAACTTCTGTGAGGTAATTATCCAGGTAATGAACAGCCTTGATTGCAAGACCACCTATGAAAGGCTAATAAAAGGTGTGTCAGTTTCGCAGGGCAATCTCTCACTGCCTGGGGAGCAGGCTGACATATCTATTGAGAGACACTGCTATTGCTTTATGTAAGTGCTGTACTTAAATGCTGTTTTGTGTGAGTTGGCCATTAGGTCATCTCACCCCTAGAGAGGGAGAATTATGTATAGTTAGTGCTGGACAATCCAGGATTTACTTTTAAGTTTGGTTTATTATTGTGTGCTACAAAATAAAACTAGCTGTGTCCATCTGGGATGTTGCTGATCCAACATGGCTGGTGCTACTAACTGTCACTGTGCTGTCTGCTGTGTCCATCTGGGCTGTTGCTGATCCATCTGGGCTGGTGCTGTCTGCTGCATTCATCAGTGCCCAAGTTCTGGACCCCCCCCCCCAAAAAAAATAATATTTTTTTTTGTTTAATATATATTTGGCTGTGTGTGTGTTAGGCTTAACCACACAAGATCTAGCAAGTCGGAAACGCAACCTAGTGCTGCCCAACTCCAGTCATCATCAATCTGTGCTCTGGGCCCAAGTTCTGGAGCTGGAAAAAAAATAAAAACATATTGTCTTTTATTCAAATAATTGGCTGTGTGTCTGTGCGTGTTAGGCTTAGCCGCACAAGATCTAGCAAGTCGGCAACGCAACCTAGTGCTGCCCAACTCCAGTCGTCATCAATCTGTGCTCTGGGCCCAAGTTCTGAAGCTGGAAAAAAATAAAAACATATTGTCTTTTTTTTCAAATAATTGTCTGTGTGTCTGTGCGTGTTAGGCTTAGCCGCACAAGATCTAGCAAGTCGGCAACACAACCTAGTGCTGCCCGATTCCAGTCGTCATCAATCTGTGCTCTAGAGCTAAAAAAATAATAAAAATATATTGGGCCAAATGGAATAGGGTGTCAGTTTTAGTAACAGTACAAACTCGCACCTACTCGCATTTTTTAAAGGTGGAAGTTTGTGCTGTTACTCGCAAATTCAATAGCCTGCGAACTTTTCAGCTAGAGGCTACACCATTTGCGAGTTTAGGTGAGTTGTTCCCTAGTTAAACTGACACCTTTTAATGCGGCTACCATTAAAAGGTGTGAGTTTTAGAGAAGCCATCACAGATCAGTGAGATCCGTGATTGCTTCTGTCTGTATATTTAAAAAAAAATGAGGTGCACCCCCTCCCCTGCAACATTGTATCAATGGTGTATCCACAAGATTAAACTCAATTAACCTTGTGGATACGAGGTAGCGGCTCCCATCATAGACTTCAATGGGGAATTCTCACCATAGAAGTCTATGGGGAACACAGGCTGGCCGCACACAGCCAATCAGCAAGCTGCTCCGATGAAGATGCCCGCTGATTGGCTGGCAGCTCCTTCAATGACGGGGCACGTGTGCCCCGGTCATTTACGTGGAACAAAGGTATGTGTACACACATACCTTTGCTCGGTCCGGCATGGATCGGTTTATTTTCGGTTTCTTATTTTAACCCTTTGGATGCCTACAGGGAACGAAGCGGACGTAATCTAGGCATAGGAGAGGTGAGTATGGATTTTTTTTCTCCAGGTACCCCTATGGTCAACTTCGTATACTAGGTGAGTATGTGTGAGTGTGAGTTTGCAGGTATGTTTTATTAAACTTTTACTTTCACGGTGTGTGTTTGTTATTTTACGTATTTCTTTAGTTGTGGAACTACAAGTGGCAGCAGGCCCGTAATGCCCCGCATGCTGGTATTTGTGGTTCTCCAAATACCAGCATGCGGGGGTGGCTTGCTGGTACTTATGGTTCTACAACTAAAGACAATATTTAACCCTTTATTTTACACAAAACACTAACACTATCAACCCGGCACCCAGTGCCCTAGGCTGCCGAGGATAGCCCCGGGCTATCAGTCTAGGCCTGGGGTGCCCTGGAGAGGGGGATCCCTTTATTGGGGGGGTCCCCAACTCCCCAGGGATCCCTGGCATGGGCTGAATAGCGGTCAGTGGTAATGCTTTGGCCGGGGAAACCGGTGAAAGGTTTTCCCTGGCTGTGGCATTATCCCCCGCTAGAAAGAGTTCGGTGCTGGTTTTGGAGTCTTCAGGGAACCCCTACTCATTTTGTCCCCTGATTTTCCAGAACCAGGACCAGCTCAACACAGCCCTGTACTGGTTCTTAATATACAGAGGCCCCCTATGCATTTTGGCCCCTGTATTTTTAGAACCAGGACATGCTTTATAAAGCCCGGGGCTGGTTATGCTTTTGGGTAGGAGGTGCACATAATTTTTTTTTTAAGTTTTACTAAGTACACACAGAAACGTGCACGTATCTCATGGATATGTGCATGTTTCTGTGTTAATCTGACCTGCTCAGGATATACTCGCTATCCTGAAGCAGGTTTATTATTTGGGGACTTTTGGTTATCTTTTTTTTGCGAGTCTAAAACAGACACTCTATTACATTGGGCGAGTTGATTGTTTTCAATGTGAAAACATCTGGATGCGAGTTTGAGAATGGGGATTTTTAGTAACTCTAAAAAATTCGAGTTTTAATCTATTACCATGGGCCAGACTATATTGTGCAGCAGGGATCACGTATACCATTAGGTACCAATAGCCTCCCCTGTGGATAGGGGAGAGGTAAGGATTGTTCTATATACATTCTAGTACCAACTTTTGGATTACCAATTAACACATTAACAACAGGAGAAAATAAACTAACTAACAAATACCAGTTGCATATTTCCTGACAGTCTGCTTTCCTATGGCTTACTAAAGAGATTAACCAATGCCCTGCTGACTACCATTATATGCTTTGCTGCTAATTAACGGACTGCTTGCAGACTAACCACTTTTATTCGCACATGGTTTATTGAAATTGTGCAATATTGTTGTAAAAATCATTGATTAATTGCATTCCACCTGTATAGATACTATTCATGTGTGTGTTATAAACAAACTTTTACTGACTGAAGTAAAGATTGTATTTTAAATAGCAAACTGTGTCAAGAGTGCTTGGTTTTCTATCTAGTGAGCTTAGAAGAATTTAAATATAGCACTTCCATAACCACCCGGCGGACACTCCAGTCCACCGGGTACACTGCCCTCTGTTGGGCCTGCCACAGCTCGTGACAAATGCCCATTGGCCCCGCCCTAAGTAGCACTGGTGCTCATCTAAGCAATGTGTCTAATTGTGCTTAATGTACAGGTAAAAATTATTTCTAAAATTGATTGATTCTAGAATGGATTGTATAACAGGACCAAGGGAAGACAAGACACACCTCAATATGAGATATCCTATGTGATAAATACTGTATATACACAGTGATAGACTTTATAGAAAAGATCATTTTTAGCTATACAGGTTGAGTCTCCCATATCCATATATTCCGAAATGCAGAATTTTTTTTAGCATGACTGAGATAGTAAAACCTTTTTGCTTTTTGATGGTTCAATGTACAAAAACTTTGTTTAAGGCACAAAATTATTAAAAATATTGTACAAAATTATCTTCAGGCTGTGTGTATAAGGTGTATATAACCCATAAATTAATTTCATGTATGTACACAAACTTTGTTTGAGCCACAAAATTATTGAAAATATTGTAGAAAATGTCCTGCAGGCTGTGTGTATAAGGTGTATATAAAACATAAATGCATTATGTGTTTAGATATGGGTCCCATTCCCAAGATATCTCATTATGGTATGCAATAATTCCAAAATACGGAATATTCCAATATCCAAAAAACCCCTGGCCCCAAGCATTTTGAATATGGTAGACTCAACCTGCAACCTGCAATAGAAGACACTAAACTAGAATGCTTGCAAAGGTTATGTCTTATCATTGCTATGATCAGGTAAATATCTCTTGGTTTTCATCTTTCAGTTGGTTTCCAAGATACACGATGCATAAATGAACAAGGAGTCGGGGGAGCAGTAAAGAGAGGTAACATCTGGTGTACAGTGCCAGGAGACGTCTAGTAACACACACTGCTGCCCCCTGTTATCACCTGCCCCCACTTAAACACCTCTCAAGTCTGAGCAGAAATCTATTCCCATCACTGAGCTGTAATCATCACTTTCTATGTGCCTATATGCAAAACATCTGTCGTTATTGAATCACACTCAACGTATATGTCACCTTTTCTCCCAGGGACACAACTCAGCCCAATATTATTCACACTATGCAGCAGCCATAAAAATATGAGCTTATTATTTACAATCATAATTAAATGGTGTTGAGGTGTCTACTGAATAATTTTAATATGCTATCTGTTTGTCTATAATGCTTTACATTTTCCTAAATGTGCTATAGTATAACATCATCTGCTGTGTGCTGTGTATCTCTCCATCCAGGGAATGACTAGTGACTGATGTACTGCCATAGTGACTGATGTACTGCCATAAAGCTGAGTGGCTTTCCCTCTGGTGTGATGGAAATGGATGCTGCAAGTACTGCCTCTAATACAAAGCATTCCGCTCTCTGCCTGTTGTATCCCAGCCATTCCAGGCCAGTCTTTTCATCTTCTGTGTTTTTTATAGGCCTGTTACAGTTAAATTGGTTTCCTTTTGTGCCAAACTCTGGCTGTGATGATGGCCCTAATAGGAAAGAGGACTCAACGTGGTACCTGGAACTTATTTAATGTTGGTCACAGCTAGAAGGAGGTGATGCCAATCCTTGCCAGTTAGAGAGGGCTCGAGCAATATATACTGTACACAAGCACAGTGAATGCATAAACACTAAGATGTCTTTACTGAACAAATATAATATTAAAAATTAGCGATCAATATTCCTGTGTAATAGATGACCATTTCAGGGACTGTTTATTAATGTCTTTTCCCCCATAATTGATGCAGAAATGTTGGTATTGGCTTTATATGAGCATCCCTGCTTATTACCAAAATCTGAACACAGGAAATATCAGAGCTATCTCCAGTTTTCAGCTAAGTGTCAGTGGGGATTGTGATCTGGCCAAATGCACAAAGCTCCAGAATGCTTAGCTTTTCGGCTGCCTCTCAGCTGAATTGTGCGATCATGCCAAGCACGGATATTAGCTTTCTTCAGGGCATCTAAGAAGTGAAATCTTTCGTTTTTACGTTGCTGCATTAAGCGTCACCATGGGAGAAAGTGCTTCGCAGGGACAGCCTCTTTTCAGAAGCATTGTCCTGGTAAGGAAAGTTTAATAAATAACTAACAAATTCAAATACATGAGATAAATGATAAATAGACCCCTTATAGTCTTATTCAGAGACACCATTTCTTTGTAATATACTGTATATTACAAATATGGACAGGAGCTCATTGTAAATTACTATATATGTGTATTTTCTGCTTGTCTAGGGGCCTGATTTAGAGATGGTCGCTGTTAGCATCGCTGTTGTGTCTTAGCACGCAGCAGTGATGCTAACATATGCAAATACAGCAGGAGGCGTCTGAGGGCACAATATGCCTCCTTCCAACATCGCTGTGTCACATCTTCTGACGCAGCGTCAGAAGATGTGGTATTAGATCCACTCGCAACCATCCATTGCCGTTAGCAAAGTAATTGCTCATCTGAATACCCTTAAACATACTCAGAATGGGCAACAGAACTACTCAGCTGGGGCCAAGACAGACGCTGTCCTCCAAAATATGGGCAAAGACAGACGCTGCTACGTCAAGACAGACGCTGGCCTACAAAATATGGGCAAAACGACCCACTTTGCCGCCTCCAAATGGTCGCAACATGTCAATCATGCTGCAGCTTTGGGGCACTGTGAGCAAATTTGAAGGACCCATTCGGCACATTCGCAGAGCGAGCAATGCGCAGTGCCACCACCATAGCGGTATGTAGTCAGGAAGCCGGCGGACCTAATCCCGACAGCCGGCTTCCCAACTGTCATATCCCGGCAAGGGTCTAAAGACAAGTGTCGATATGCCGACGCCTGTCATCAGACATATGCCGGGAGCCCGACGCCCGGCATCCCACTTGAAGGGGCGCCGGGCACCGAGCGCGGATAGCCACGCGGGGGGGAGGGTTAGGTGTAGGGTTCCCGGGGGAACTTAGGGTTAGGCACCCCCCCGGGAGGTTAGGTTTAGGCTAGGGGAAGGGGGGTTTAGGGACCACCCCGGGGGAGGTTTGGGTTAGGCACCCCCTTGGGGGACTTAGGTTTAGGCTAGGGGAAGGGCGGGTTAGGTTTAGGCACTTAGTGGGGGGATTAGGGTTAGGTACTGGGGCTGGGGGTTAGGGTTAGGCACCCCAAAGGGTGGGTTAGGGGGTAGAATTAGGTCTGCTAATACTTACCTGAGGAAGATCAGGATTTCCACTGCTGCCGGGATGCTGGTGTCGGGATTCCAACCGTCGGACATGCGTCCGGCGGTAAATCATACCGATTCCGCCATAGCAGATGTACATAGACAATTGGGTTTATGTACATATCGGAATCAAACTCTATTATAGAAAGGGCTCACCAGGAAGTTGAGCCATATACAGTCATTATTAAGCCATTTGCAGGGGCTAATAAGTAATGTAATGTGTGTGTGTGTATGTGTGTATATGTGTATATATATATATATATATATATATATATATATATAAGAAGAAATAGCCGGCACTCACATGCTCCTGAGCATCATGCGCCGGTGCCCTCCTAAATTACCAACCCTCAGAAAGGGATGGAAAAACACAAAATATAGCCAACGAGGTGGCACTCTGGCATCTTAAAGAAATGCAATGGACCCCAAAAGGTAATGCCAACGTTTCAGAACACTTTACTTGGGTTCTTTCGTCAGGATTCTATCCTGACGAAAGAACCCAAGTAAAGTATTCTGAAATGTTGACATTACCTTTTGGGGTACATTGCATTTCTTTAAGACGCCAGAGTGCCACCTCGTTTGCTATATTATATATATATATATATACATATACATAAATATATAAAAAATCCATATTAAACCGTAAATAAGCAATATTTTACACCTAGAAATGGTCAAATAATGGGCTTTGAACTAGCAAGTAAAATAAAATCTATTTTACCAGGTTTTTGCCAAACTTATGATTGATATTATCGATCATTTAAGTTTTGCATGATCTACTGGCATCTTTGGGGGTTTTTATTGGATTTTGGAGGAAAGATTTCCAAACATAAAAGGTGTAATAGAATATCACCATCGTGATGGCTGTCATTTTATTGTTTCTATGGCTGGCTTCCATGGACTTATTGGCCAAATGCCTCTCTGGGAGTTTTTCTGGTAGACTGTCTGCTCATGGGACGTTTAACCCCTTCAGTGCTAAGGAAGAGCGGGACTTGTCCTCAACATGTACATTAAAGACCTACTTGTCCTGAGCTGAAATTTGGGAAAAGTTGCCTACTAGCCTCAGCATTGCTGATAACTGGAGCTTGGGAGGTGGCATGGCTTTGTCGTCTCCAAGCAAAAACACTGAAGTCAATCATAAAGTACTAGCGAGCGAATGGGGTGCGTACTAATGGGCCAAGTGGAGGGAACCCCTTTTTCTGTGTTTTGCTAGAAAAAGAGGTTAGTACCACTTTTCTATATGCATTAAAAGGCAGTCCGTGGAGAAACCTCTCCAGCAGCGCCTTCATTTTCTCTTAATGACACCTTCGCCATAGCTGGCAATTTAGAAAGCAATGATGATCTTTTCGTCACTTGTCCTAGGATGGCAATATGCTTCCTCACAGTCTACATTTCACAGCTAAGAGATCCTGGATTGCTGCGATAAGCGATGATGCAGGATGTCTCTTGGCACTGAGAAAACTTGTTGATACAGTAACCTGTACAAGTGCTCTTTCTCACAAGTCCTTGCGCTTACAGTGGGGAGTCCCCTCTTTCAAATGCTATATCCCTAAGCAGTTATTTTCTGGTGATCATATATGACCACCAGAGATTTACCCATACACTGCAGAAATCAGTAAGAAGATCAGAGCTGGGGCTATAAATACCCAATCTCCCCCATCTTGCCACCTACACACTCAGAGGTACTATACACTCATTGAAAGAATCCCCATACTAAAGATGTCCAAAGATGGGTGATTCTAACGCCCAGATCTCCCCATCCTGGCTTCAATAAACACTTTGACACATTAGGCTAACTACTTTTCAGAATGGTGCGCCTTGTTGGGCACTGCAGTTGTTTGTGACTGAGGGGGATTGTGCCACAACAGTCACATAGGTATGTGACATAAAACTATTTTTATTCTTTAAGGCATTTCTGCAACTGATCTCTTTCACTTGACAGATTTTTCAGTTAATTTTCTAGTAACATTTGGCCTTGTCCTTTGTAATGTGATTTCCTGTGTTCCTTTTCTACGTTTGCCTACTGCTACATGTTCCTGCCAATAATTGCTTGCTGCCTGAACTAACATTAGCCGTTAACCCTCTCCTTTCTTGTCTGCCGCATGCCTCTTGTATTGCACTTCTTCTGAGTTATGTCTGTGTTCTAAAGCTTGTCTGGTACTTACTGAACTATTTTACCTTTCTGGTTTGACAAATCATTCAGGCCAGACACTTAGGCAGATTGTGTCCTCTCCTCCTAATTGTCACAATGGGACAAGAAGTGTAGATGGTTTTAGATGGTGAAAAGGTTCCAGAATAGCCCACAGCAAAAGGTAGATTTACTGTGATCCACTAGTTTATTGTACCTTTGGAGAGAGAGGCCCTGATTCAGAGCTGGACGCTCTGACAGAGCGCTCGCTCTGAATCAGGGCCGTTCTTCCTAATTTTTAGAGCGGCCTCCTGGCCGCTCGTATAGCTGTGGGTGACCACCCACAGCTATAGCGAGCGGCCAGGAAGATGGTCACGATGGTCAAGACCATTGCAACCATCGGGCTTGCGACAAGACCCTTGTGGTAGGGTCTCGTTGCCGCAAGCCCTGGAGTGCTTTCGACTCTATCAGAGCTGAAGGCACTCCCACTGACATCACTTGTGATGTCAGTGGGGCCGGCCCCAGACGGTAGGCGTTCCCATGGGAACGCCTCCGCCTGGGCAGGCACGCCCACCAATGGGGGCATGCTGTCACTCAACATCAACAGCACGCCCCCTTTGGTGCGAGACCCGGAGCGACGGTTTCCCCGTCGCTATCCGGGTCTCGCACATGCACACGACGGAGCTGCCTCCATCATGCGCATGTGCGCTGGGCCAACATCGACCTGCTTGCGAGCGCTCAGCGCTCGCGAGTGGGTCTGAATCAGGCCCAGAGGCCCTGATTCAGCGCCGGACGCTCTGACAGAGCGCTCGCTCTGAATCAGGGCCATCCTTCATTTTTAGAGCGGCCTTCTGGCCGCTCGTATAGCTGTGGGTGACCACCCACAGCTATAGCGAACGGCCAGGAAGATGGTCGCGATGGTCAAGACCATCATGACCATCAGGCTTGTGACGAGACCCTTGTGGTAGGGTCTCGTTGCCACAAGCCCTGGAGTGCTTTCGGCTCTATCAGAGCTGAAGGCACTCCCACTGACATCACTTGTGATGTCAGTGGGGCCGGCCCCAGACGGTAGGCGTTCCCATGGGAACGCCTCCGTCTGGGCAGGCACGCCCCCGGCATGCCCACCAAAGGGGGCATGCTGTCACTCAACATCGACAGCACGCACCCTTTGGTGCGAGACCTGGAGCGACGGTTTGCCCGTCTCTATCCGGGTCTCGCGCATGCGCACAATGGAGCCGCCTCTGTCGTGCGCATACACACTGGGCCAACATCGACCCACTTGCGAATGATCAGTGCTCGTTAGCGCGTCTGTATTAGGCCCAGAGTTGCCTTTTTCTATAGAGTTATATCACTGTTGAAGTGATTCATTTTTAAAACACTGTCCTCAGATTAGGGTAACCCTAAAGCATCATAATTTACATGGTGGATGAAAACGTTGATTACCTTACTAGATATTAGCCTATACACCCACAAAGTTTGGGAGAGTCATACATTTCTGGGATTTCAGAAGCACAGCCTTGCTGCCTGCACTTGCCCGCTGGACCTTCAGGATGACAGCATATCAGAAGTGTCGGCAGGTATGTCTTTATGCATTACACTGGTTCCGGAATAAACTTGTGTTAATTCATTTTTTTCTGTTATTACTGTGCTGAGATGGCGCTAACAGAAAAAAGATAAGAGACCTGTTTTCGCCACCCGCAAAGCTTTTCGCCCTATCTAAGAAGATGTCACAGAGTAGAGTCACCGCCATAATCTTGGGGAATGGAAATACGTACATAACATAGACAAGGAAGGGGGGGTGCAACTATATATGTATGTGAGGGCCAAACCTATTTCTGTAAAATACAAGTGGTGGGAGGGAATTAAATAATCAAAATATTGAAGATGCAAAACCACTTTAATGTGGAGAGTAAGTGACAGTGGAAAGTTGGTGTGAATTTTTCATCCTTACATATAGTATCTATAGGCAAATGCAGGGGTGGTTTCAGTTGCACAGAAACCCCCCTCTATCCCAGCCAGCAGTTTGAGTCATATCAGAATAGAAGTGGTATAGAATACAATTTTACTAGAGCTGCTGAGACAGCATGCAGTATAAGGGATGGAATAGCGCTGCTCCTTCTCTGTCTTCTGTGTGTTTCAACATGAGCATTCAATCAGCATACTGGACCACAGAGACCAAAGAGCAGCTGCCAGCAAAAAGAGACAGGCGTATTACCATGAAGTGGGAGAATGTGAGCTTAGAAAGCTCAGTTCAGAATCCTACTGGTTATATTTAGAATTGGATGTGCAAACTTTTTCCGACCACTTATTTTATTTACAGTCTATATTATAGACCTGTGTTTTCCAATCTTGGGGCCAAATGTAATGAGGTGCACAATAAGAATGTGTGAGTTTGTCCCACAACTCGCAAATGTATTTGGGTGTGAGTAATTGGGTCTCATTTTGACTCATACTGCGGGTAAACTCGCACCTTGCAATGCGACTTTCATTACAAGGTACAAGTTACACAGTTGCATGCGAAGATCAGTGAAACCCATGCATGCTTCTGTGTTAAATAAAAGCTCTAAAACTGTAAAAAAAACAATGTGGGGTCCCCCCCTAAAAGCACAACCAGCATCAGGCTTTTCTGAGATAGTCCTGGTTGTGAAAATACGGGGAGGAAAAAATACAGGGCCCCCCCGTATTTTCATCAACCAGCACTAAGCTCAGTGAGCCAATCCTGGTTGTGGATATTAGTGGGACAAAATGAGTAGGTGCCCCCCATATTTGGCACAACCAGCACCAGACTCAGCATTGGAATCTGCTTCACGGGGTCCCCTGGCCAAATCATTATAATAATCATTATCATACCATGCTAGTCAGCCTAAGCTGGAGATTCCTGGGTAGATGTGGACACCCGAATAAAGAGGCTACTAAAGGTTACCTAGTGAATCCCACCATTCCCAACATTAAAGTCAATGGTGGGAACCGCTCATTGGCTGGGAGAGGCGGAGGCCCCTCAGGGCCTGATCAGCTCTCGATCAGGATTCTACTGGACAAGGGGACAGACTGGTGCTAGGGACAAGGTAAGTATGTAGTGTGAGTACAGGTGAGTGTAAATGAGCGAATGAGTGCATGTGTAATAAAATAAAAAAATCTTTGTCTGTATCCTGTCTTTTTTTTTAATATTTATTTTACAGGTGAACTAGAGGTACCAGCAGGCTTTTATTGCCCCACATGCTGGTACTTGTGGTTCTTCAAGTACCAGCTTGCGGGGGAGGCTTACTGGGACCTCTAGTTCTCCTGTAAAAGACAATATTATTTATTCTATTTTTCACACAATCAATCCGGCACCCACCTCTCGGGAGTGGCAGGGACAGCCCCAGGGTATCAGCCCAGGCATGGGGTGCCCTGGAGAGGGGTAACCCGTTGGAAAGAGTCCAGTGCTGGTTGTGCTTTTAATGGGTGACCCCACATTGCTTTTACTTTTAACTCGTTTATAGGTGTTTTAATTAGAGATGTGTGGGTCCGGTTCTCAGAGTACCGGACCCACCCGAACTTCACGATCCAGGCCGGGATCCGAGTCTGGCTTGGGGTCTCACATCTCACTCAGATCCCAAAACGAGGCTCATCCCGCTGTCGAAATCTCATGGGTTTTGGAATGTATATAAGTCCCTCCCATCAGTGATCGGCACCATTTGCTTGCTGAGTCCTGGGCTGTCAGGCTGTGCTCTGCTGTGCTCCATCCAAGGGGGACTGTGTTGTCCAATACAGGAGTGTGCAGCGGTGTTCTGTGCTGGGCTGTGTTGTCCAATCCAGGCAGAGTGTGCTGTGCTATGTCCAGGGGGCTGTGTTGCCCATCAAGGGGTTTGCTGTGCTGGGCTGTGTTGTCCAATCCAGGCAGGGTGTGCTGTGCTCTGTGTTATTTATCAATGCTAATCCAGGGGTGTGCTGTGCTGACCATCAAGGGGTGTCCTGTCCAGAGTTGTGCTGTCCATCCAGTGTGCTGTCTGTCCATGGGCTGTAAAAGAAGAAGTAACTAAAAGTAAAAAAAAATAATAAGTTAAAATAAAAGTAATAAATATTTTTTTTATGCTGTACCCCAAACTGTGATGCTGTACGCCATACCCCCTTCCCCAGTGTATGGAAAGCACTGTGACACTGCTGGCCATATTTTGAGTGATGCTGTAGGTTCATCATATTGCAGTGTATAATTTGTAAAGTATTGTGAGTGATGCTGTCGGTCAGTAATACTGCAGTGTAATATTATTCATACAATTAGTGTGACACTGTTGGTCATACTGTATGAGTATTGTGACACTAAGTGGTAGCGCAGTGTAATATTCATAAAAAATATTGTGACACTAAGTGGAACCAAAGTGTAATAATATTCATAACAAATATTGTGACACTATAAGTGGTAGTGCAGTGTAATATTCACCATGTATTGTGACGCTGTAAGTGGAAACACAGATTAATATTCATAAAAATATTGTGACACTGTAGGTGGAAACGCAGTGTAATATTCATAAAAATATTGTGGCACTGTAAGTGGAACCACACTGTATTATTCATAAAAAATATTGTGACACTGTAAGTGGAAATGGAGTGTAATATTCATAAAAAATATTGTGAAACTAGTAGTGCAGTGTATTCATAAAAAATATTGTGACACTGTAAGTGGTAGCGCAGTGTATCATTCATAAAAAATATTGTGTCACTGTAAGTGGTAGCACAGTGTATTATTCATAAAAAATATTGTGACACTGTAAGGAGAGCCACAATGTATTATTCATAAAAAATATTGTGACACTGTAAGTCATAGTGCAGTGTATTCATAAAAAATCTTGTGACACTGTAAGTGGTAGCACAGTGTATTATTCATAAAAAAATATTGTGACACTAAGTTATAGTGCAGTGTATTCATAAAAAATATTGTGACACTGTAAGTGGAACCGCAATGTATTATTCATAAAAATATTGTGACACTGTAAGTGGTAGCACAGTGTATTCATAAAAATTATTGTGACACTGTAAGTGGTAGCATAGTCTATTATTCATAAAAAATATTGTGATACTGTAAGTGGAACCACAGTGTATTATTCAGAAAAAATATTGTGACACTGTAAGTGGTTGCACAGTGTATTCATAAAAAATATTGTGACACTGTAAGTGGCAGCGCAGTGTATTATTCATAAAAAAAATTATGATACTATGTGGAACCGCAGTGTAATAGTCAAAAAATATTGTGACACTGTAAGTGGAACCCAACTGTATTATTCATAAAAAATATTGTGACACTATAAGTTATAGCGCAGTGTATTCATAAAAAATCTTGTGACACTGTAAGTGGTAGCACAGTGTATTATTCATAAAAAATCTTGTGACACTGTAAGTGGAACCAGTGTATTATTCATAAAAATATTGTGACACTGTAGGTCATTAATACCACAGTGTAATATTTAAAATTGGTTCAAACTGAAGTGTGTGCTGTACTCCAATTCATTCATGTTTGTTGATATGAAAAACGATCAGTTGAGAGGAGAGCAGGAACCACATACTAGTGCTGGAGCTGCTGCAAGAGCCACCAGTCATAATGATACTAGTCCGTCTACATCATCCACTAAAGCCTATGTCCAAGGGCATACAGGGCTTAAGTCAGGGCATCTAAAATCAAAGAACCAATCTTTTACAGTGGTAAAGAAAAAAACATCAAAGGGAAAGTTAGCTGCAAAATACATTAAATTGGCAATATGCCTTGCACCAGACAAAGTGGCATGGAAAGGCTAAGGCCTTGGCCTTTATTTATACCTGGTGGTTCTCACTCTTATGATGATGTAAGCACAAGTGAACATGCTGATATAGAAATTGAGGATGCTTCTGTGGAAGTGCAACAGGATGAGGAGGATATATGTGTAGCTGATGCTAAGAGGGAATGTTGATGATGAGGATGTTGATGAGGATGTTGTTTGTGTAAATCAAGCACCAGTGGAAGAAACAGTTGTTGCCCATGATAAGAAAAAACACATTGTCATGTCTGGGCATAAGACAAAAAAATCCACTTGTTATGTGTGGGATTATTTCTACCTAAATCCGGACCAAAATTGTCAAGCCATCTGTATCCTTTGTAAAGCCAGAGTAAGTAGACGTAGGGACCAAGGAATCTCTTCCTTGTTACGTCATCTGCAGGCATCCATCCAAAACATTTTTGTAAAATACAGAAACGTTAGCTAAAAAAGTAACAAGCAGTCTAGCATCAGCTAGCTCCCTTCTCTCTGCTAGATCCAAGCACCTGCCATCTTCACCACCAACACTTTCATCAAGAATATCCTCAATCATGAAGCGATTGGTTTGTTTGGGACCCCAGAAGACAAGCTACCAGTTGGTAGCTGACATTGCTGGCAATGATCTCTACATGCACAAACTGGCTTTACAGAGGACAGATGTTGTTGCCATCATCATTTGTTTCCTCACCCTCATCAGTGTCTACATCACATCATCTTTCTTCACACAATATTAATTAGTCCCCGCTGTAACCCACCATTACAGACGTAATTGGCGGTAAAGGCCTTCCTCGTGGAATTTGTAGTTCATTTTGATGAACATAATCTTTCCCACATTTTGAGGAAGTAGCCTCCTACGCTGATCGCTGACAAGGTTCACGGCTGTGCGGAAAACTCTTTCGGAGTACACACTGGACCATAGGCAGCTCAAGTAAAGCAAATCCAGTTTGTAAAAGGGCCTCCAAATTGCCTTTTTTTACTGCTAGTAGGCAAATGGACTATCTGACATGTCTATTTGGGGGCTATCATAAAAATAGTCTGCAACCGTTGTTTGAATGGTGACGTATCAGATGGAGTCACGGTAGAGGTCTCATTAATTTAATTGTAGGAAATTCTTTTAGGCCCGACCAGATGTCAAAACTTGGTTGTGTTGACTCATCTGCATCACCAGTGGTTCTTTTGGGAAGTTTAGATTTTTCTTGGCAGCCGCTCTTGCTGGAGAAACTGAAAGAAGAGCCATCGCTACATCACGTGCCACTTGAGCTGACAATTTGATTTGCTTACCAACAGGTCTTTGCATCTCTTCAGATCTATATACATTGGGAAGAAAGACATGACATTTGACTTAAACCTAGGATTGAGCACGGTCGCCAAAATATATTGATCCGATTGGAAGGTCCTGCCAACTCTTTGATCCTGGTCAAGTGAATAAAGGACTTAATCTTCAAGTCCAACATACTTTGCAGAATAGTAAAACAAAGGAAATTCTTAGGGCGCTAGTCTCTTAATCTGGTGACAATATTACTATTCGAACTGCAGCCTTCCACAGGGTATTGCTTCCCTTAGTTAGTAAAATCAAGAAAAACTTCAAACAAGAAGTGGTAGGCGCTATTCAATTAGTAGGAATAAATATTCAATTTATTAAAAAATAAAAAACACATATAATCCACATATAAAATTAATTAAATATTGCACAATGCTTCCAGTCCAGTTGATACTTAACATTCCAATGAAATGTTGTACTTTTAGAACACTTCTATTCAAAAAACCACATGATCATTGTAATCGCTCATTAGAATGGTTTAAAAATAGCATACTTAGCAGAATAGCTTAGTTTCAGCTCCTCCTTCAGTTTCTAAAGTTGCTTTTCCAACAGTCTAATTAGGGGAATTACCTGATAGTATCTGAACTCACTTCACAGGTGACTAATGGTTTCAGCACTTTGAACAACACGGAAAGTATTTTCCACTGAGCTCGAGTAAGGTGCATTCCCCCTCCTCTTCCTATGTCATAGTTCGCTGTGTAGCTTTGGATGGATTTTTGCTCTTCCTCCATCCGCTGAAGCATTTAAAGGGTGGAGTTCCACCATGTAACTACCTCTTGCTTCAGCTGGTGTCTGGGCAAATTCAACATTTCTTGCAGGTTATGCAATCTTCTACATGCGCCTGCAGAATGTCCAGAAATGTTTTGGGCCACAGAGGGCATCTCCTGCATGGCCCTTCATTTAAAAAAAATAATTTGCACCACCAAGTTGATTGCATGAGAAAAACATAGGACATGTTGGAATTCACACAGCTGTAATGCTCTCACAATATTGGTGGCATTGTCAGAAATCACAAATCCTGAGAAGAGTCCAAGCTGGGTAAGCCATTTTGCAATGACTTCCCTGAGTTTTTCTAAGAGGTTGACAGCAGTATTGCCTCTTATTGAAACCAGTGATACACAAAGTAGTCTGCCTCTAAATGAGCTGCTGTTTCTTAGATGCTGCTGCTGCTGTTGGTGCCGCTGAAGGCAATATACCCACCCAGTGGGCTGTTATAGTCATACATGCTCCTCCTTGCAATGGATTGTTTAACAGTCAATTGTTTTTTTAAACTACTACTAGTAGTCTTCCTAGTCCCCTTC
This sequence comes from Taudactylus pleione, assembly GCA_031769625.1. Taxonomy (NCBI): domain Eukaryota; kingdom Metazoa; phylum Chordata; class Amphibia; order Anura; family Myobatrachidae; genus Taudactylus; species Taudactylus pleione. The sequence goes on along the minus strand of JAUIMM010000141.1, from coordinate 1,878,627 downwards.
TGGGATGAAGATCTACTCCCAGCAGCAGCAGCAGTCATAGCGCTCAAGGATTCTTCTAGGCAAGGACTGATGTGAATGATTTAAATATTTTTTTGTATTTTTTGTAAATACTGCCCCTACTCCCTCATAAATTTGCTTTTGAATTAAAAAATGAAATTCAATTTACTACTAATCAAACCTTCCTTTCCCTGTCTACAACTACATACATACTCCAAGTCCCTCAGGCCTCTTGAATAATAAAAACATTTGTTTCCTGATGTGCCATTTTGGAAGTTGAACTGCCACAGCTGCTGCAATCTTTGACATGCAGTTGCTGAATGCCGAACATGTCCAGAAATGTTTATGGCCATAGACAGCATCTTCTGCATGCCACTTTAATTTTTAAAAATGTTCTGAACCACCAAGTTGATTTTGTGGGCAAAACATAAATCTCCTCCCTCATAAATTTGCTTTGAATCAAAAAATGAATTAAATTTACTATGAATCAACCCTTCCTTTGTCCACCTTCAACTACATACATACTCTATCTTCCTCATGCCTCCTGATTAATGAAAACATATGTTTCCTTATGTGCCTTGTTGGATGTTGAACAGCCATGTGTTTGTGCCGCCAACCGCTGCCGCTTAGCCTAGCCAGCCAGCTAGCTTGATGCAACTTTGGGCCTAAACTGGATGAAAACTATACTGTGAGCTGTGAGGTGGTTAAAATTAACTGGAAACTAGTGGAAATTAATGTTATTAAGGTTAGTAATACTGTAAGAACAAAAAAAAGACCAAATTATGTGATTTTAGTAGTTTTTATAAATTTTTTAAGAAAAATACAGATCCAAAACCAAAACACACAAGGGCAGTTTTGGCAAAACCAAACCCAGATCCAAAACAGGAGATACAGATCCAAAACCAAACATGGGGTCAGCGCACATCCCTAGTTTTAACACAGAAGCATGACAGATCTCGCTGATGAAACTCGCACCTGCACAGGCTATACTCGCTAACCTGAAGAAGGTCAATATTTTTAGCGAGTTTTAAGTAAGTAATATGTGCGAGTTAAAAATGGGCACTCTGTTACATTGGCCGAGTGTTATGTTTTCCTTGGGAAAACATTTGGATACAAGTTTCGGCAGTGTGAGTTGCTGGGGTGTAAGAAACATGAGAGTTTGCATGTTCTCGCACCCTATTGCATAGGGTGAGTTCTAAAAATGTACAAGTATACTGTAGCTCTATACTTCCACATTTTCAAAAGTAAGACCCTATTATATTTAGCCCTTGGTCTTCAGGGAACCCAGGCAGCTTGTTAAGTCAGGGCCGAAACTAGGATTTTTGTCACCCGGGGCAAGACAGTAATTTGGCACCCCATTGGTAATTCCCCCATAGTAATGCCCCCTGCAGCCGTGCCCCTTTAGTAATGCCCCCTTCAGCAGTGCACCTATAGTAATGCCCCCTAAGGTAATGCCCCTGTAGTAGTGACCATATAGTAATGCCCCCATAGTAATGCCCATATAGTAATGCCCCTGTAGTAGTGCCCATATAGTAATGCCCCATTGCAATGCCCCTGTAGTAGTGCCCATATAGTAATGTTCCTTTAGTAGGAATCAGTATGATTTACCGCCGGCCGCATGGCCTCCCCCCAAGTGCCTAACCCTAATCCCCCCTCTAAGTGCCTAAACCTAACCCCCCTACCCCGCCTAACCCCGGGGGGGTGCCTAACACTAACCTCCCTCCGGGGGTGCCTAACCCTAACCCCCCTTCCCCTAGCCTGACCCTAATCTCCCGGGGGGGTGCCCAAACCTAAGTCCCCCCCCGGGAACCCTAAACCTAACCCTCCCCCTCCCACGGTTGTCCATGCCCTGCGCTTGGCATCATTTCGATCGGGATGCCAGGCGTCGGTCTCCCGGCGTAGGTAAAATGATAGGCGTCGAGATTTTGATGCCTGTCATTTAACCCTTGCCGGGATTCAGCAGTCGGGAAGCCGGTGGTCGGCATTGCGTCCGCCGGCTTCCCCACTGTTTCCCATTTAGTAATGCCCATATAGTAATGCCCCTGTAGTAGTGACCATATTGTAATGCCCTCATAGTAGTGCTTCTGTAGCATTGCCCATATGGTAATGCCCCCATAGTAATGCACCTGTATTGCCACTTACACTAAAAAAAACCATTACTTACCTTAAACCCCGCTCCTATGTCTGCCGCCGTCCCGTCCGCCCGGTTGCTCCTCAGAACTATGGGAGAGATGTCATGATGTCTCTCCCATATTGCCTGTGGAGAGAGCCGGAAGATGGAGTTCAGGAGAGAACTCCAGCCTCCGGCTACCATGGCGCCACAGGAAAGGAGCCGGGCGCCCGCTGGTAATAAAATCTCAGCGGGCGCCCGGCTTGGAGACCCCTGTAGCGCCGGACTGGAAGACATTGACGGCGCACCCAAAGCACATGCAACTCCTGCCCCCCCCTAGTTGCGGCCCTGGTTAAGTGCTAATTATGCCTTCTTTATGGTCTGGCCACAGAACTCTTAAATCAAGCATCTGGACCCCTCCCCCTCTAGAAATCTTGCATTTTCCCATGGTGTCTATCATATTACTATATATTTATAAACTAATAGTCACATCCAGCGGGGCTAATTCAGAATTGCATGCAAGTTGGCCACATTGTGTGTTGAGAAATAAATGCTGACCTTCGCCTATATTCAGAGTTACATGCAACTCTGCAGTCGTACCGCACTTTTCCATCAGACATCTCTGAAACAACCCAGCAATTCTACATACATAACATGACACGCTTCCAAAAAACTAAGAGGCTTTAGGGCCCATTTATCAACCAGTTTTATCATATGCAATGAGTGATAAAACTCGTTGCGTTTGATTATGATGCTTCAGCCAATCAGCTCCCAAATGTCATCTGTTGGAAAAATGACAGTTGGGAGCTGATTGGCTGGAGCACCATTTATCATACGCAACGAGTTTTATCACTCGTTGCACATGATAAAACTCTTGATAAATAGACCCCATAGTAATGAAAAAAAGATTGCGAGATATCCTCAAAGGCAGCTGTTTTGTGAGGTTTCCACTAATATTTAGCACCATGGGGAAGCATGAAGTACGTTCCCCAGTCTAAAGACCGTGATGAGCAGTAGTATGGCTAGGGTCCGCACCCGGAAGCAAAGTGATCACAATATCGATCAGTTTACTTCTTACACATAGCATTCCTATTGGAAGCCCTATTCCTGTAAGCAAATTTTGTTAAATGCTGGCAAGCCATCATTTCTTATTTCCATGATTTGCAGCAATAAAAATGTTTTATTATGGGAACCAAAACCTGATAAGTGACATATATGCCCCTAAGCCTCTCACTGCCCCTCAGTCACACACATTCAGGTGTAAGTATGGCGTGTATGATTCCAATTTGTTCAGAGATGTGTGTGATGGCCCCCTCCCCCCAATGCAAATGCAGGTGTTAAAAATTGCAAAGTTTAATTGGGTGCAACCCTGATTCAGCCCCAGGTTCTCACAATTCTCAGAAATGAATCAACATCACAGTTTCAGCAACATATGCGAAATATGACATGTGGATTACTCTCCAGCAAAACTGTCAGATAATTCCTACACTGACTGATGCGGATATACAGTGAGAATAAATGCATGCAATGATTGTTTATGTTACTGCTGTGCAGCTGGTTTGTTGTTTCCTTGGTCCTATTTATTATCCCATAAAGTAGAAGGGGGGGGATCAGTCTTCAACACAAAACTTGGATGAAGGATATTGAATAATATTCCCTTACTCGACAAGCTGTTGGCAGATGGCTTGTTCGTGCTCTGAAGTGGCATCAAAGAGAAATGCTGGCTCTCCTTTCTAATGGCCATAAGACTGCGCAGCAACACATCGCTGCTCACATGGCAGGAAGCAGATGTGCTTTATTTGACAGATTACAGCTGGTGATTGACACTGAGACGCTGATGACGAGTAGCCAGAGCTAATGTAACAATGTGCAAGCAATGTGCCAGCGGCTGTTACACGGCCACCAGTCACTTGGTTACACGTTGCCGGCAAAATTAATAACGTGGATTCTAAGGAATCCTGTTCTTGAGCTAGGTACTGTAGATGGAGTTGTAATGAGGTTTAAGCATATCTGACTAGTTTTTACATGCCACCTCTTGGAGAGAGAGGTAGACAGTGTATGTGGGTGGAGACAGTTGGCACCGTGCCCTGCCCCTGGCTGTACTATTTCACTATTCATGTCATCAAGTCCTTGGACTGCTCACTAGGGAGGCCAATCCCAGGTGTTTTTTTCAATCCCAGGATTCGGGATTGAAAAATGCTCAATACCGGAATTCTTGGGATACCTGGGATTGAGTTAGTCAATGGGGCGGATGCAGCTGGAGGGGCGGGCCAGCATGCGACAGCTGGGGCACCATCCGAGCAAGTGCTGCAGGTGCTCAGCGCAGCCCAGGATAAAAAAAATACAAAATAGCTCATGTGAACATTAGTCCCGAAATCCCGGCATTGGAAGTTCAAATCCCAGATTGAAATCCTGCCAAAATCCCCAAATCCCGCCAATCCTAATCCTGGGATTGGCCTCCCTACTGCCCACTCTCCCAGGAGGCCGGAAGACTTACCCAAAATTTGCGAGTCTCCCAGAATTTCCAGGAGAATAATAAGGATCACACTCATGGGCTTGATGACATTCAGCCATGTTGCAGTGCCCTGTGTTGTATTTACCTTCCACTGAAAGTAGTTTAAACATATCTCAAAATACCAATGAACATGACTGGGCCTGATCCTGAGTCGGAAGCACGTGCAAAAATAGACACATCTTGTGATATTCTGCAGACTGCTCATGTATCAAAAACAGCAACACAGTCTGCGCATACATCGCACAAAGTATCTGCAGAGGCAATGACCTACATATGAGTTGGATCTCCAGCGCACTTAGCTTTACGTGAACTGGGTGTTTCTGGGTGGCAGTTGGGCAGTTACCATTCAGAAGCATAGAACATATTCTTCTCTTGGGAGTGTCACGTTCATGTAGCCTGACTTCCGTGCTTGATTGGTGAAGATACAGATAATATGCTTGTTTCAGTCGGATCATTTGCACCCAACGTGGGGTGGGTGCAAGTGTCAACACTAATGATGACGACTGCCACTCTGGATGGACAATCGGTGGACAGTACGACCATACCCATGAAGTCACATGGATAGTCACATAGATTGACTGCTAGTGACATTAGCATATGGTAGTATATCTGTCCACCGTGGACATCCGCACTTGCAGTCTTTTTGCACCAACTCAGAATCAGGCCCATTGTTTACATTCACTGTACTCTTTACAAAGCTGATACAGACCCTGGAGACAGCTGCTTCTGTTATGGCCCAACATGGGAAATATTTCATACTGTACAGAAAATGTCTCCCTCATATTGATCAACATAACATAACTCAGGTAGAGTTATTTGTTTTTTGTTACACTTGGATACAGAACAGCTCAGTGGGACAGCGGACAGCGTTCGGAATCAAGACTGTCTTACCAAAATCCATCGATTGGGAGACTGCACTTTATAAATAATTGAAATGTGGCCGCATTTTTTGTTGTTCATAACTGACCATTACCAACATTTTTCTAAATGGCTCACAGATACATTCAAAATCTCTGACCACCTTTTTCGTGCAGTCTCTGTGGGGTGATGGGAATGAAAGCCGGACAGAAGTGGGTCCATTAGGTTGTGTGAGGCAAGAAAGTGTGTAAGACAAGGGTAAGGCATTCTCTCAATAAGCTTCGACAGGCAAGAGAGTTGAGATAGGGGAACCTATTCATCACTAGTGATATATATGTTTTAAACTCGATGCGAGTTTAAAAAACCTTTTGGAAGCATTCATCAAAAGTATCACTTCTGAAAAGCTGTTCTTTTTGTAAATTCAACTTTTCGGAATGGTGATACTCTTTCCCCTACAACTGAGGTATCCATAATGATTTCCTTACAGTACATGCATCTGTCTCTCCCCTTGCCAACCCCACCACTGTCTGTAACCACAGACCTCCCCCCCCACCCGGCTCAGTATTGCAGCTCCATCCCGCTTCCGGTTTTGTCCCAGACCAATCTGCCCCCTCACCACTGTGTTGTCGAAGCCGGATAATTGGCCGAAACAGGCTCGGTTTAAAAGTAAATCTGCACAACGCCATTTTGCGAATGGCAATGAGATGCCATTTTGCGACTTGCCGCCCAGCGCCATTTTAGTGAATCTCGCCCATTATAAGTACATATGGCGATGCTATTATTTAGCGTCGTGCGATTCCCACGCAATAGAAAGAAGTTAAAAGTCCTCACTATATAAATACAGACAGTCACTAAAACATATAAAATGATCAACCCTGCAAAACACGTACCATGGTGTATGCCACAAACACGTAGTCGCACAACGCTAACTAGCGTCTTTTCCCAAAACCCCAATACTTACACACTGCATACTTCCATAAAAGGTTCCCTAGCATTAGAGGGTAATATTCAAGGTTTATTCAGTATTATTAAGGTTGTGAAATAAATGTAATTCGATATCTAAGGTTTAGTACATGGTAAGCAGACCGTGTTTGGTTTTGTACTGATCCACTGTGTCTTTGCAGATTTCCAGTATCATCGTAAAATGTGTCTGCAAACTATGGACTATAGAGAGTTAAACATTAAAATGTACTCTGTAATGTAACTAGCTTAGACTTAGTATGCAGCAGGAAAAAAGGACACAAAGGGCTGTTGGAGGCTGGTTTGTGTCCATTCAAATTGACCTATGAACTATACTGTAACAGAAGAACCAGGAAGAAGAACCAATGGAATCATGCCAAACTGTTCTATTGTATTGCCTATCCCTGTAAGAGTATATATGTGGCCTCTCTAAACTTGGATGCCAGTCTTCTTGCCTTGCTGTTGACGGAGGTTTCTATATTGATGCCGGTATCTGGGTCCAGAGCACATGTGTATGTAACAACTGTACCTTGGGTCTGTATGATTTATTTGCGCTAATTGTATTTAGATCACAGCGTGTAACCAACTGTTTTTTATATTGAATAATAACTTTTTGTGCTTTGGAATCACACTCAAAGTCTGAAAGCATATATTTCTTGTGCGACTCATAACGCTAAATAGCGACAATTTTAGAAGGTATAGGTAGGTAGGAATTGATAGTGTGTAACCACCACCCCCCACCGCCGGTGTCTGTCCCAGCCACCCACTCTTCTGCAGCAGCCACCGCTGTCTATAGCACAAGTTTCCCCAAGCACCCCTGCAGGAGAAACTGCAGTTGAACACAGGGTAACCTGCTTGGGGAGCTCAGAGCCACCAGAGGTACCCAGTTGGAAGGATCTCAAAAGATCCCTCTGCTGCAGAGGCTGCCGTGCAAATGGCAGCCTGTGTAGATTATCGGGGGCTGTACGCAATTTCAGGGTGGCATACAGTAACATCACCAAGTTCCAAAACTTTTTTTTTTCGGAACTTGATGTATGGCCCTGACGATTTATACAAAAGTAGTTGAAAATGTTAATTTTCACCTGCTTTTGTAAAAATGAAGTGATGATGAATTTGAGATAGAGTTCGGGTCAGAATTTATTTTTTTCGGACTAGGAGTAATCACTGGGTACTTGAATAACGATGTAAAGATGCTAAAAAGAGAGTGAGAGTTACAGAATTTAGTTAAGATTGGGATGAGCACAGAAGACAGGACTCGGCCAATTTGTAAGAGTATAAAATCAAGAGGAGGAGGAGTCAAGTAGGAAGATAGAGTAGAGAGTCAATATTTTGTCTTCATTTGGGGGATGAAAGGAAGAGAAGGTGCCAGGGTTTTCAGGGACCTGAGCAACTTGCTTGAAATTTAATGTCAGATGTTGTCAATTCTGTTCTTAAAGTAGGAAACAAGATATTTTTGGATTAACTAGGCAAATAGCAATATCAAGTAGGACAGAGATTAGGAAACTTATTTTTAGCATAATTTATGCTAAATAATGGACCTATGGAGGTTCTCACGACTGGTGTGTGCCACAAAAGAAGAACCTTGGATTGCCGCTGGTTGTAAATCTCTCCTTAGAGGACACGTCTTCTTTTCTGAGCTGCTGTTTTAAAGAACTGAATAAGGCTTCTACTCTAGTGCTGATTTAAATCTTTGGATTTTGGGAATAGAGCTTTTCAAGGGGTGTAACATATAATTAAGCTTTTGTTATTCATGACAATTGATGTAAAACCTGCAGTGTTCCTGGAAATGCAACTGAGAATATATAATAGTTTCAAGTTGGAAAATAGCTGTAAGCTAAGAAATAAAAAAGCTTTCACACATTAACATCCATGTATTCAGTGCGAGCGTTGGAATGAGTTCATTATAAGGTGACGATTAACACTCTTTACAAAAATCAGATTATCAGCATGTGTGAATAGTGGCTGCTGAGTTTAAGAAAGTGAATCTAATTTTAAAATAAGGGTGTTTATAACTCTATAAATCACTTAAAATTAGTCTACATTATGCTGGATGTAGCATACAGTATTTCTTCATTTTACTGTATTATTCTATCACGGCTGCTGTTACAGTACAAGTATCCAAGGGAACATAATTGGAAAGTTTAGAGCAGTAACTTCAACTTAAGTGAATCTCAATTAAATTGCAGTTAGTGCATTTATGCATTCAGTGTAATATAACCGGTGGCCTGATTACAATCATCAGAAATAGTTGTAGTACAATTAGTTCTTGAACAAATAATATATAATTAGATTGCATATTTATGTCAACTTATTCTCAACATTTTAATGACTGTGTGTTAATTGACCAGAGCTATATAATGTTCACGTGTCCACTGACATCAATACTACACAACCAACTCCTGAACCACATGTGTCCACTGACATCTATGCTACACAACCAAGGTCTGTACCATATGTGTCCACTGACATAAATACTACACAGCCAAATCCTGCACCACATGTGTCCACTGACATCTATACTACACAACCAAGGTCTGTACCACGTGTCCACTGACATCGCTACTACACAACCAAATCCTACACCACATGTGTCCACTGACATCAATACTACACAACCAAATCCTGCACCACGTGTCCACTGATGTCAATACTACACAACCAACTCCTGCACCACGTGTCCACTGACGTCACTACTACACAACCAACTCCTATACCACATGTGTCCACTGACATCGATACTACACAACCAAAGCATGCACAACATGTCCACTGATGTCAATACTACACAACCAACTCCTGCACCACGTGTCCACTGACATCACTACTACACAACCAACTCCTATACCACATGTGTCCACTGACATCAATACTACACAACCAAATCCTGCACCACATGTGTCCACTGATGTCAATACTACACAACCAACTCCTGCACCACATGTGTCCACTGATATCAATACTACACAACCAACTCCTGCACCACATGTGTCCACTGATGTCAATACTACACAACCAACTCCTGCAACACATTTGTCCCCTGATGTCAATACTACATAACCAACTCCTGCACCACATGTGTCCACTGACGTCACTACTACACAAGCAACTCCTGCATCACTTATTCACTGATGTCAACACTACACAACCAACTCTTGACATCAGTTACTAAACAACTAACTCCTGCACCACATGTGTCCACTGACATCAATCCTACACAACCAACTCCTGCACCACATGTGTCAATTATTGTCAATACTACAAACCAACTCCTGCATCACATGTGTCCACTGATGTCAATACTACACAACCAACTCCTGCACCACATGTGTCCACTGACATCAATCCTACACAACCAACTCCTGCACCACATGTGTCAACTGACATCAATACTACACAACCAACTCCTGCACCACATGTGTCCACTGACAGCAATACTATATAACCACATCCTGAACCACGTGTCTACTGACAGCAATACTACATAACCAACTCTTGACATCAATACTAAACAACCAACTCCTGCACCACATGTGTCCACTGACATCAATCCTACACAACCAACTCCTGCACCACATGTGTCAACTGACATCAATACTACACAACCAAATCCAGCACCACATGTGTCCACTGATGTCACTACTACACAACCAACTCCTGCACCACATGTGTCCACTGACAGCAATACTACATAACCAACTCATGCACCACATGTGTCCACTGATATCAATACTACACAACCAACCCCTGCACCACATGTGTCCACTGATGTCAATACTACACAACCAAATACAGCACCACGTGTCCACTGATGTCACTACTACACAACCAACTCCTGCACCACATGTGTCAACTGACATCAATACTACACAACCAAATCCAGCACCACATGTGTCCACTGACATCACTACTGCACAACCAACCCCTGCACCACATGTGTCCACTGACAGCAATACTACACAACCAACTCATGCACCACATGTGTCCACTGATGTCACTAATACACGAGCAACTCCTGCACCACATGTTCACTGACATCAATACTACACAACCAACTCCTGCACCACATGTGTCCAATGATGACAGTACTACACAACCAACTCCTGCACCACATGTGTCCACTGACATCACTTCTACACAACCAACTCCTGCACCACGTGTGTCCACTGATATCAATACTGTACAACCTACTCCTGCACCACATGTGTCCACTGACGTCACTACTACACAACCAACTCCTGCACCACGTGTCCACTGACATCACTTCTACACAACCAACTCCTGCACCACGTGTCCACTGATATCAATACTGCACAACCTACTCCTGCACCACATGTGTCCACTGATATCAATACTACACAACCAACTCCTGCACCACATTTGTCCCCTGATGTCAATACTACATAACCAACTCCTGCACCACATGTGTCCAGTGACGTCACTACTACACAAGCAACTCCTGCACCACATGTCCACTGAAGTCACTACTACACAAGCAACTCCTGCACCACTTATTCACTGACATCAACACTACACAACCAACTCTTGACATTAATACTAAACAACCAACTCCTGCACCACGTGTCCACTGACATCAATCCTACACAACCAACTCCTGCACTACATGTGTCAACTGACATCAATACTACACAACCAAATCCAGCACCACATGTGTCCACTGATGTCACTACTACACAACCAACTCCTGCACCACATGTGTCCACTGACAGCAATACTACACAACCAACTCCTGCACCACATGTGTCCACTGATGTCAATACTGCACAACCAACTCCTGCACCACATGTGTCCACTGATATCAATACTACACAACCAACTCCTGCACCACATGTGTCCACTGACATCAATACTACATAACGAACTCCAGCACCACTTGTGTCCACTGACATTAATACTACACAACCAACTCCTGCACCACATGTGTCCACTGACAGCAATACTATATAACCACATCGTGAACCACGTGTCCACTGACAGCAATACTACATAACCAACTCTTGACATCAATACTACACAACCAACTCCTGCACCACATGTGTCCACTGACATCACTACTACACAACCAACTCCTGCACCACATGTGTCCACTGACGTCACTACTACACAACCAACTCCTGTACCACGTGTCCACTGACGTCACTACTACACAACCAACTCCTGCACCACATGTGTCCACTGATGTCAATACTACACAACCAACTCCTGCACCACATGTGTCCACTGATATCAATACTACACAACCAACTCCTGCACCACGTGTCCACTGATGTCAATACTACACAACCAACTCCTGCAACACATTTGTCCCCTGATGTCAATACTACATAACCAACTCCTGCACCACATGTGTCCACTGACGTCACTACTACACAAGCAACTCCTGCATCACTTATTCACTGATGTCAACACTACACAACCAACTCTTGACATCAGTTACTAAACAACTAACTCCTGCACCACATGTGTCCACTGACATCAATCCTACACAACCAACTCCTGCACCACATGTGTCAATTAATGTCAATACTACAAACCAACTCCTGCATCACATGTGTCCACTGATGTCAATACTACACAACCAACTCCTGCACCACATGTGTCCACTGACATCAATCCTACACAACCAACTCCTGCACCACATGTGTCAACTGACATCAATACTACACAACCAACTCCTGCACCACATGTGTCCACTGACAGCAATACTATATAACCACATCCTGAACCACGTGTCTACTGACAGCAATACTACATAACCAACTCTTGACATCAATACTAAACAACCAACTCCTGCACCACATGTGTCCACTGACATCAATCCTACACAACCAACTCCTGCACCACATGTGTCAACTGACATCAATACTACACAACCAAATCCAGCACCACATGTGTCCACTGATGTCACTACTACACAACCAACTACTGCACCACATGTGTCCACTGACAGCAATACTACATAACCAACTCATGCACCACATGTGTCCACTGATATCAATACTACACAACCAACTCCTGCACCACATGTGTCCACTGATGTCAATACTACACAACCAACTCCTGCACCACATGTGTCCACTGACATTAATACTACACAACCAACTCCTGCACCACATGTGTCCACTGACAGCAATACTATATAACCACATCCTGAACCACGTGTCCACTGACAGCAATACTACATAACCAACTCTTGACATCAATACTAAACAACCAACTCCTGCACCACATGTGTCCACTGACAGCAATACTACATAACCAACTCATGCACCACATGTGTCCACTGACATCAATACTACACAACCAACTCCTGCACCACGTGTCCAATGATGTCAGTACTACACAACCAAATACAGCACCACGTGTCCACTGACGTCACTACTACACAACCAACTCCTGCACCACATGTGTCAACTGACATCAATACTACACAACCAAATCCAGCACCACATGTGTCCACTGATGTCACTACTACACAACCAACTACTGCACCACATGTGTCCACTGACAGCAATACTACATAACCAACTCATGCACCACATGTGTCCACTGATATCAATACTACACAACCAACTCCTGCACCACATGTGTCCACTGATGTCAATACTACACAACCAACTCCTGCACCACATGTGTCCACTGACATTAATACTACACAACCAACTCCTGCACCACATGTGTCCACTGACAGCAATACTATATAACCACATCCTGAACCACGTGTCCACTGACAGCAATACTACATAACCAACTCTTGACATCAATACTAAACAACCAACTCCTGCACCACATGTGTCCACTGACAGCAATACTACATAACCAACTCATGCACCACATGTGTCCACTGACATCAATACTACACAACCAACTCCTGCACCACGTGTCCAATGATGTCAGTACTACACAACCAAATACAGCACCACGTGTCCACTGACGTCACTACTACACAACCAACTCCTGCACCACATGTGTCAACTGACATCAATACTACACAACCAAATCCAGCACCACATGTGTCCACTGACATCACTACTGCACAACCAACCCCTGCACCACATGTGTCCACTGACAGCAATACTACACAACCAACTCATGCACCACATGTGTCCACTGATGTCACTAATACACGAGCAACTCCTGCACCACATGTTCACTGACATCAATACTACACAACCAACTCCTGCACCACATGTGTCCAATGATGACAGTACTACACAACCAACTCCTGCACCACATGTGTCAACTGACGTCACGACTACACAACCAACTCCTGCACCACATGTGTCCACTGACATCTATACTACACAACCAACTCCTGCACCACATGTGTCCACTGATGTCAATACTACACAACCAACTCCTGCACCACATGTGTCCACTGACATCAATCCTACACAACCAACTCCTGCACCACATGTGTCAACTGACATCAATACTACACAACCAAATCCAGCACCACATATGTCCACTGATGTCACTACTACACAACCAACTCATGCACCACATGTGTCAACTGACATCAATACTACACAACCAAATCCTGCACCACATGTGTCCACTGACAGCAGTACTACATAACCAACTCATGCACCACATGTGTCCACTGACATCTATACTACACAACCAACTCCTGCACCACGTGTCCAATGATGTCAGTACTACACAACCAAATACAGCACCACGTTTCCACTGACGTCACTACTACACAACCAACTCCTGCACCACATGTGTCAACTGACATCAATACTACACAACCAAATCCAGCACCACATCTGTCCACTGACGTCACTACTGCACAACCAACTCCTGCACCACATGTGTCCACTGCCAGCAATACTACATAACCAACTCATGCACCACATGTGTCCACTGATGTCACTAATACACGAGCAACTCCTGCACCACATGTTCAGTGACATCAATACTACACAACCAACTCCTGCACCACATGTGTCCAATGATGTCAGTACTACACAACCAACTCCTGCACCACATGTGTCCAGTGACATCACTACTACACAAACAACTCCTGCACCACATGTGTCCACTGACAGCAATACTAAACAACCAGCTACTGCACCATACGTGTCCACTGACATCAATACTACACAACCAACTCCTGCACCACTTGTATCTACTGACAGTAGTACTAAACAACCAACTCCTGCACCACATGTGTCCACTGACGTCAATACTAAACAACCAACTCCTGCACCATGTGTCCACTGACGTCACTACTACACAACCAACTCCTGCACCACTTGTATCTACTGACAGCAATACTAACAACCAACTCCTGCACCACATGTGTCCACTGACGTCACTACTACACAACCAACTCCTGCACCACATGTGTCCACTGACGTCAATACTAAACAACCAACTCCTGCACCACTTGTATCTACTGGCAGTAATACTAACAACCAACTCCTGCACCACATGTGTCCACTAACATCACTACTACACAACCAACTCCTGCACCACATGTGTCCACTGATGTCAATCATACACAACCAACTCCTGCACCACATGTCTACTGAAAGCAATACTACAAACCAACTCTTGCACCACATGTCCACTGACATCAATACTACATAACCAACTCCTGCACCACATGTGAGGTTAGGTTTTGGCACAGGGGAGGGAGTGTTATGGTAAGGGTTAGGGTTAGTGCTAGCATACCTACCTTGCTTGTCGGGATTCTGACTGTCGGGATGCCGCTGTCTGTATTCTGACCAGCGGCATCCCGACATAACCAACTCCTGTGCCACATGTGTTCACTGACATCAATCATACACAACCAACTCCTGCGCCACATGTCCACTGACATCAATACTTAACAACCAACTCCTGCACCACATGTTTCCACTGACATCAATCATACACAACCAACTCCTGTACCACATGTCTGCTGACGTCAATAGTACACAACCAACTCCTGCACCACATGTGTCAACTGACATCAATTATACACAACCAACTCATGCGCCACATGTCTACTGACATTAATACTACACAACCAACTCCTACACCACATGTGGCCACTCCCATAAGTAACATGCAACAAACTACTACACAATGTGTCCACTTACGTCAATTCTGTGCAACCAACTTTTGCATCACATGTGTCCACTTACGATAATGCTTTTCTGCCCAATGAACTCCAAACCCACAATGAAACAAGGGCAACAGATTCTAGACACAAATAGCACAGAAAAACCATATGAAATTGGGTAATTACTTTTTCTGCTTCTAACCCACAGACCTGGTGTTGTTCGATTGTGGGAGGAGGTATCTAAATGGGAGTTTGCCTCTGGATACAAATTACTTGGGCTCACGCTTCCTCCAGAGTATAATGTTTACATATTGTCCGACAGCCTGGGAGGTGCAGGAGTCACAACTCCAACCCCATCCACCCATCAATAACCTCTTCTATTATTTAAAAACATTGGTCTTAGATGCAAATATGTACTAGCACTATAGGAACCAATTAGCTATGAGCTTTTATCTGACTTTTGAAAGGTAAATGGTTACATTTTATTTTTACTTCTCTAGGACCATCTTTATTTCACGTTTGGTGGCATATCTACAATGGGTACAGGGGGTCTCATTCAGACCCACTCGCAAGCGCAGGACGGTCGCAAGCGGGTCGATGGTACCCAAATGCGCGAGACCCGGATAGCGACAGCCAAGCTGTTGCTCCGGGTCTCGCACCAAAGGGGGCGTGCTGTCGATGGTGAGTGACAGCACGCTCCCTTTGGTGGGCGTGGCTGCCAGACAGAGGCGTTCCCATGGGAACGCCTACCGTCTGGGTCCGGCCCCACTGACATCACTAGTGATGTCAGTGGGAGTGATTTTGGCTCTGATAGAGCCAAAATCACTCCAGGGCTTGCGGCAGCGAGACCCTACCGCAGGGTCTTGTCGCAAGCTCGATGGTCGCGATGGTCTTGACCATCGCGACCATCATCATGGACGCTCGCATAAGCTGTGGGTGGTAACCCACAGCTATGCGAGCGTCCAAAAGGCCGCTCCAAATTTAAATAGGACGGCCCTGATTCAGTGCGAGCGCTCTGGTCAGAGCGTCCGGCTCTGAATCAGGGCCAGGGTGCGCTGTGCACAGACTCTTGAGCAAAGGGGGGGGGGGGCTGGTACTGCACATTTCATTTGGCATGTCCTATTGTTTCTTCTGATACTCTTAAACTTGCTTTAGTCAAAGAAGTGGAAAGGAATTTAGTGGCTAAATACCTAGCTGATGATGTATTAGTGTTAAATCTATTATGTGCATGCATCTGGGGTACACTGGGGTACATACATCCTGGAGGTTAGTTAAAAGGTACTATGCTAACATTATGAAGCCTCACGCAGATTAAAAGCCTTTTGCTGCTGTTCATTGAATTGAAGATAAGTTCCCATTTCCTCTATTATAGTAATCTTGGAATGACCATCATTGAGGTCTGTAATGCTCAAAGTGCATGACGTTGTTATTACCGTGACTTCATGGTGGAAAAGCTGAAAGTCGCATGTATCTTCTTTAGTCTGAGAGACATCATATGGCTGGGCTGTAACGCTGACTCCAATGCAAAGCAAGGATAGTGAGGGCTTACACAAAGAGGTCTGGCTGTAAGAAAACAGATCAATTTTACTTACATCCCAGAAAGAAGATCTGTCCTGATTTTTATTATTATTAGTTACTTTCCAGCATTTGGTTATAATTACTGTTGAGATTCACAAAGCGCAAGCACACTATTATCTGCGATAAGGTTCATTATCGCATAGCATTGGATATCAAAAGGCTTTTTGGCAATAATCTCGCTGATGTGCTCAGTGTTCAATCTTAGGAGCTCATTAAGAGTCGGTCATGAGCGCTGAGCGCTCACAACTGACTCGATGTTGCCCCACAGCACATGCGCACAACGTAGTGATAGCTCGCCGCATTTTGCTGGGTGGGCCGGGGGCGTGCACGGCCAAATGGAGGCGTTCCAGTCGGAACGCTTGCCGTTTGGAGGTGGCCCCACTGACATCATTGCTGATGTCATTGGGGAACTTCCTGCTCGAACAGAGCAGGAAGCTCCCTGGGGCTTACGAGTGCCCAGACCCTACCCTAGTGTCTGGTCGTAAGCCTCGATGGTCGCGATGGTCTTGACCATTGCGACCATCACCCATGACGGTCGTTAGAGCTATGGGTGTTAACCCACAGCTTAATGATCAACAAGGAGACGGCCGTTCAGGATGCAAGCGGCCGCCCTGATTCAGAGCGACCGCTTGCATCTAATGACCGCCTCTGAATGAGGCCCTTACTTCCCTAGAAAAGAGATTCCAGTAAACTTTTATTTTTTACACCAAGAGATTTAGTTTTTCAGGAGATTATTATGTATATGAGATATATAGACAGGTAGATATTATGTATATAATATATGTAGACAGGTCACATTTAGGGGTGACTGACTTCCCAGGAGTTAAGAAGTGGTGGAATGTAGTGCACATTAAATAGCATTGGGGGTCATTAGTAAACTGACATCAGTAAGTCATTTCATGACGTAGCACGTGGGATTCAAGCACGTTAATAGGCTGTATTTTTGTAAATTATGATACAGGCCACAAAATACCCCTTTATTAGTATTATTTCTGTTAACACACCCCTGCATTGCTGGGTGATAGTCATATTTTTACTTTATTGTATAGGTGTTAAATTAGATAATTTCATGTATGCTGTACTGTGCCTTGGTTGTTATGTATTGGTTTTACTTCATGTCAAAGACTGTACCCCATTGTCATGGAGTGTTATGGTATTCACCACTTGATCTGAACTGCTTCTAAAAGGGGGTTGCGAGGCAAGGACTCTCCTACTGGACGTTATGGGGGAGCCCTGCTTGAATTGGAGTTAATGGCCAACTGTCTTTGTGGAACAGCAGTAGAGCATGTGACCTGGAGGGAGGTTATAAAAGGAGCTGCCCAGCTGTCAGTTGGCCAGCCCTGAGGTGATAGTATGGAGCTCTGGACATGCGCACTTGCCGGGCATCAGTGGTGATCAGCAACAGGAGCTGGTTGCTGGAGAAACCAAGCTATGCAGGACCTCCATTCCCCACCTGTGACAGGAAAGTCTGGAGTGAGTTGGGAGAGGAGGCGGGTCCGTCTGATCCAGGAGGTGGACTGTGGGTGGAGGACCCGGAGGCTGTCCCTGTGAGAAGAGGAGGAGGCTGAACAAGGCAGTGATTTTCATGGAAAGTGCAGCCCATGGTCGGAGCCTTTAGTGTGGGAGAGGTCTGTAAATGAAAGCAGCAGTACCCTACATTACTGATTCACCTCTTGGCCTCCCGGCAGTCAGTTAATAGGATATCTAGTTTCCCATACAAGAGACTTAGGGATTATTCACAGTGTTATCATTGTAAGTGTCAGAGAAACATTATCTTTTGTTAGGAAGATTACACTATAAGGTATTGGTGGAGTAAAGTGTACTATTGCCCTAACTCTAACTGGCCTATCACCATAACCAACCATTAACTGTCATTCCCAGCAGCTAATCTCAGATAGTAATAGTCGGCAGACATCCCTGCCGTTAGACTAGCTGAAGGCTGCATAGGCATGAAGCTATATAAGAGTCCTCAGTTTTTTGTGATTAGTTATTATTAGGGAATCTGTTGCTAGGAAATTTACTCTTTCGTGAGGTTCTTTTTCTCTTGCTTAAAGTCAGCCAATTGGAGATTCAAGGGGGCGGGCATGTTACGTTTTATATGTAAGGCTAAATTTGAATAGGTTCAGCCTCTTTTTCAGTTGGAAGCCAGCTAAGTAGTATCTGTGTATTTAGGGCCTGATTCAGAACCGCTCGCGAGCGCTGAGTGCTCGCAAGCAGGTCGATGGTGCCCTAGTGCACATGCGCACGATGGAGGGAGCTCCGTCGTGCGCATGCCCGAGACCCGGGGAGCGATGGGGAAGCCATGAATCAATCAATGTTGATTGACAGCACGCCCCCTTTGGTGGGCGTGCCTGCCAGACGGAGGCGTTCCCATGGGAACGCCTACCGTCTGGGTCCGGCCCCACTGACATCACTAGTGATGTCAGTGGGAGTGATTTTGGCTCTGATAGAGCCAAAATCACTCCAGGGCTTGTGGTCCCCGAGACCCTACCGCAGGGTCTCGTCGCAAGCCCGATGGTCGCGATGGTCTTGACCATCGCGACCATCATCATGGACGCTCGCATAAGCTGTGGGTGGTAACCCACAGCTTTGCGAGCATCCAAGAGGCTGCTCCAAGTTTAGGTAGGAGGGCCCTGATTCAGAGCGAGCTCTCTGGTCAAAGGGTCCGGCTCTGAATCAGAAATTGGCAAAGAGTAAAGATTCAAAGGGCAAGACAATTGCGCCTACTGAAGTGGCTCCATATTCTGATATGGTGCATTGCGCCAATACGGCTATAACTAGGGGTTTGAGGAATTAGTGAAAAGATAAGATAGGGATGGGAATTCAGTCATGCCCTTGGGTGCTAAGAACGTAGAGGTGTGGTTGGAAGTTACCCAACATAGTAAAACTCCCTAGAGAGTAATTTGCAGAAGTCAAATGTGGCAGGGTGGTAGTGCCCAGTCAGAGCACGGCGCTAAATATGGCACCAATGCCTATTGTTATAGAGGAGCTCAGAAAATGGCTGGCACGTTATCCTAAGCAGGATGAGGCAGAGTTTTTGTTAGCAGGTTGTAGTTCAGGTGTTCGTTGCCCATTTCGGGTTCTTTTCAAGTAGTTGCTCGCAGGAAGAGTTACCGCTGGTGGTGAGGCAGAGGGTGGAGATGGAGATCAAATTGGGACGTATGAGCGGTCATTTTGTGGTTGAACCCCTGTGGCTTGTGCATTTTCCCCCTTGGGGTGGTGCCCAAGAAAGTTCCGGGTAAATTCAGTTTAATCCAGCATTTGTGTCATCATTTGGCTCTGTCAACGGCGCCATTTCAGAAGAGCTTGTTTGATGATGCAGCTTTGGCCCTGGGGCATTAATGGCATTTAATTTGCAGCTTCGGCCCTGGGGTATTAATGGCAATATTTGACATTGAATCGCTTTTTCGGCTACTGCCATTGTACCCCGATTCTATGCGCTATAGAGGTTTTAAGTTGGAAAATAGGTTTTACATTGACAAGTGCCTGCCAATGGGCTGTTCTGTCTCCTGTGCCTATTTTTAGAAATTCAGCGCTTTCCTTCACTGGTGCATTGCGGTGAGCACAGGACAGCATGGAGTCACCCATTATTAAGACGTTTTTACCTTTATTAGGGACAGGTGACAGCAACATTTGTCGGGAAATTCTGTTTTCAGCTAGCTCGTTTTTCCATATTTTGGGGGTTCCTGTTGTGCGGGAAAAGATGGAGAGCCCCACTTTTTGTTTGTCATATTTGGTTATCGAGGTCGATACCGGGGTGGGATGCTGCCGCACGTCAGCTCTTTTAATTTTGCATGCCAGATAATCTCAATGGGGCAATTTTTTTGCCGTAAGTTGGAGAAATCAATGGCTAGTGTGGTTAAGTCACGTCATACCATCCGCTTCTCTAGAGAGGTCAAGGATGATCTCTGAGTGTGGTTTTCCTTTTTGAAAAATGTTAAACATGAACTTTTATAGCCTTCCAGTACAGTTTTTTTTAATTCTACTCTGCAATTATTTACTGATTTACCGTTTTTTTCTGCTTTTCGGAGCATTTTTTCGCATTGGCCGCCGTCATGGTTCGTCCAGATTTTCACATCCAACCTATTGTTACTGGAGCTATTTCCAATTGTGTCTATGGAGCTTTGGACCACCAGGTGGCAGATCGAAGCGTGTTATTTCGGTGTGATAATTTGGGAGTGTTACACGCTGTTAACAATCAGCATTCCTCTTCCCCTCAGGCTTTGCGGTTTAAGAGGCATTTAGTTCTGAGGTGTTTGCAATTCAATATAAATATTTCAGCAGAGCATGTGCCAGGGGTTGAGAATGAGATAGCAGATGCTTTATCACGTTTCACGCTTTGGTGCCTGGGGCTACCCCCATTGGCATAATATGTCATTCTTATGTCTGGCAGATTATTGAGCAGGCATAGCCGGGCTGGTGTGTAATTCTTTGGCACCATCAACTTTGAGGGCATACACATCAGCGTGGCAGGACTGGGAGTCATACCGGGCTAAGTATGGGGATGCGGGTAAATCCCAGGAGGATTGTTTGTTAGCATTTGTTTGGTGTCACTATGAAAGGGGTAGATCTAAGTCAGCCATGGCTGCTGCAATAGCAGGTATTTCAATTGTATCTAAGATTTATCAGATGCATGATCCCACCAAAACTTTTCTAGCCAAGACTTACGGGTTGAGCCAGGGAGAGTCCTGCCCCCGCTGATGGCCATTGGCCCATTGATTTGAGCTTGTTACGGGACCTTATGTCAGCCTTGCCATCTGTGGCTTTGAGCAAGTTTGAAGCCTTGCTTTTTCAATGTTCTTTTTCTTTTGCATTTTTCGGTGCTTTTCGGGTCAGCGAGCTGGTGGTGGTTAATAAACATTCAGAGGTTACCGGCCTGCTGTCCCGAAGTGTACTGATTAAGAAGGAGTCAGTCATTTGCAAAATACCCCATTCGAAAACGGATCAGATGGGCTGTAGGAGGTGGGTTTCCCTTAAATCCCATGCTATAACTAACATCTACCCTTTGCGTCCCTTTACAGTCAATCTAGGCCCGCGTGGGGTGAGCAATTTTTAGTTTATTTAGATTCTTCCCCCCCTTATAAAATTCCAGTTTGCGGCAGTTTTCAGGCAGTGTTTACTTGGTTTAGGCCTTAAGAGCGAAGAGTATGGTAGGAAGAGTATGGTACTCACTCATTTTGCATTGGCGCTGCTACATGCGCTGCAATTGAAGGTTTACCAGCATCTGCTATTCAGGAAATTGGCAGGTGGAAATCGGCTGCTTTTAAAAGTCATGTTCGTTCTGATAAAGTTTGAAGTTGCGCTCGTTGCGCCAACCCAGAAACATTGCATACCTGTCAGTTTTTGAATGATTAGCATTCAAAAACTGGGGGTGTGAAGAGATTTTTAATTTTTCCTCCGAGGGGGCCCTGATCACAATTGACTAAACAAGTGGTCCACGGGAGGTTTTTTAAGTTTTCTTCTTCACCTGGGTTCTATATAATATTGTCTGTTGCATGCTTTGTTCATTTACATGGTTTTGGGTACAGAACACTTTCTGATGGTTGTTATGTTCTGGGTTGTTTGTGGACCCGGGGTGGTAGCAGGAGCGATCACAGAAGCGAATTTGAATAAAAAACTAGGTTTTTTAATAAGTGCTTGAGAAGACATAAAATATGGCAGTAAATAAAAGTCCAAGAATATATATGTGCACAAGAGTTCTGTGGTGGGAGTAATGGGTTAATGTCCAAGTAGAAACAATTAGAGCTGTCCAGGTGTGCAGGTAGTGAGACTGAAAATAATCAACCAGGTATGCAGGTAGTGATGCATGAAAATAATAGCCAGGTATGCAGGTAGTGAACTAAGGCAATGCGCAGGATGTCAGCAGGCTCAGGCACTCAGGTATGGGCAAGGGTGATGGAGGAAGCGGGGTAGTCCAGCGGAAGCTAGGAGCTGACAGGCAGACTGGCAGACAGCGAATTCACAGGAACAGGATAAGCACAGAGAACTCCCTCTCAGCTAGGCTGAGATACACGTTGCACTGGCAAAGAAGGAAGGCACTGACCCTTCCTAAATACCCCATGCCGTGCTGTTACTGGGCGGAGGGAACATGTGACTCACCAGGATTGCCAAGCCGCATCACATGGCCAGAAGGCAAGATGGCGGTGCCCATGCCAAACGGAACGGAGACGCCGCCAGGCCTTACTAGCGCAGAGTGACAACAGGCCCGCACAACAAGGCGCGCAGCCAAAGCCCCCCACCAGACACCAGCTCTGCCACCAGACAGCCCGCGCCACAGCGACCTCACAGGTAACACCCACCTAGCGCCATGCTGAAATACCCTGGCCGTGACAACGGTTAGGTTATTTTTCTTTTTAAGCATCCACTGGCTCTGCGGAGCATGTGTGGCTTGTGGGCCACTCCTATAATTTTTGGTCTGAAAGGCACCCGTTGGCTAAAAGGCAGTTATAGTGATGGGGGGTCGCAGAATTAGATGGCTTGGGATCTGAGGATTGCTTTGGGCATTGATCTTAGAGTTGATGTTAAAGTAGGTACAGCAATGGGGACGTCCCGACTGGTTAATTTTAAATTTAGGAGGCAATGATGTTGGCCAAATTAAGGACATTGAGCTGATCCTTTGGATAAAAGAGGATTTAAATACGGTTTTGTCCCATTGGCCGGGGGTACATGTAGTGTGATCAGAGATTGTACCCAGGTTCATGTGGAGAGGCTACAGAGATTTAGCGGCTTTGGACACAGCCAGAAAAAAGGTGAATATTGCTGTGGCTAAGTACGTGATCGCTGCCGGGGGTGTTGTGGTCAAGCACCCATTGTTGGTTCTTGAAGGTCCAAATTATTTCAATCTTTGATTAGCTGGTTTTAGGTTTTTGGGAGGCAGGCTGCGGTTCGTGGAACCTGGCATTGGCGGGAAGGCGCTACTAACCAGCAGCCACATGTGACGTAAGTGGTCATTGTGCGGCACTTGCCCCTTTGAACGACGGCGAGTGGGTCCTACCTATGTTGACTGGACAATTGGGCGCTTTCTTTGCAGAAGCATCTGTACTGTGCCAAAGGAGCGGTGAGACTTGCACAGCACAGGTTACGCATATTGAAAAGGGGGGCGTTTTAGTCATCCCCATTTCATGGTAAGAAATATTTGACTGGAGCTGGGTTGTGGTAGCGCCTTCTTTTGCCACCCTTTAGTAAAATAAATTGCAATTAATAAATACATAAATTTGATTTGAACTAAGCAGTTGTTGTCAGTGTTGTTATTTTAGAGTTAAGCTTAGCATAAGTGGATTATAATGTTTTCACAATAAATGAATGGACGTCTTAGACTAGCTGAAGGCTGCATAAGTGTCCTGAGTTTTTTGTTATTAGTTAGTATTAGGGAATCTATTGCTAGGCAATTTACTCTTTTGTGAGGTTCTTTTTCATTCACTTATAGGCAGCCAATTAGCGTTTCAAGGGGATGGGCATGTTACGTTTTATATGTCAGGCTAAATTTGAATAGGTTCAGCCTCTTTTTCAGTTGGAAGCCCCTCCCTCCTTACCCAAAACTGTGTGTTTGTCTGTGTTTTGTTTGTTCTATACTAAGCATTCTTAAAACAGTGGGTGGGAAGGCGCTACTAACCAGCGGCCACATGTGGCATAAGGGGTTATTGTGGGGCACTTGCCCCTTTGAAGGATGGCGAGTGGGTCCTACCTATGCAGGCTGGACAATTGGACGCTTTCTTTGCGGAAGCATCTGGACTGTGCCAAAGTAAGGGGCGGTGAGACTTGCACAGCGCAGGTTACGCATATTGAAAGAGGGGCATTTTAGTCATCCAGATTTCATTGTAAGAAGTATTTGGCTGGAGCTGGTTTGTGGTAGCACCTTCTTTTGCTACCCTTTAGTAAAATAAATTGCAATTAATAAATACATTAATTTGATTCAAACCATGCAGTTGTTGTCAGTGTCATTATTTTAGAGTTAAGCTTAGCATAAGAGGGTTATAATGTTTTTCACAATAAATGAATGGACGTCTTAACACTAGCTGTTTGTAAAGAAAGTGTGCGATATTGAGACTCCATGAGCCCTTTCCAAAGCAGCATTATTGTTCAACAATGACTACTCTAACTATCACTCAAAGCTAGTGAGACTGCAGTTATCTTTATACATTAGCCTTGCCTACTATGCAGAAGTGAGAGACTAGTTACTAGAGGCAATCAGCAACTTTGTTAGTAGTAAATATACCCCCTGTACATTTAAAAACGTACCACTAAAGCAGATTTTACTGTAGATTTAATGCATTTTCCCAGCACATATGTTTGAACAAAGCCTGGGGATTTCAACACAACAGGTGAAAAAAGCTGCATAAAATCATATCGTTTTCACATTGTAATAAATGTTCCTGAATCTGCACCACAATAAATTAAATGCAAAACAGGCTACAGGACCTGAACTTGATGTTATTTTTCCATTTGCAGCCCTATCTCTTAGATAAATGAATAATTCATAACTTGATGCATTTTTCCATTTTGTTAGAAAATGTTCTCACCTATATATCAAATTAAAGTTGACCATCTCTATATTTCACAATTTTTTTTTCATTCCATTTTTTCTAATGCAGATATTTTGCCAAGAGCATGAATAAACACTGGCCTCTCAATGTATTCTATATTCTGTAAATAGGTGTAGGAAAATAATTGGCTGTTTTCAGAAATAATTTTAGGTATAAATTGATGGGGGACAAGTAGTAATCGAAATGAAGTCTATAAATAGAAACATTTAATCAACCTAACATTGTTTTTTGAAATTAGCCCATTCGGAATACTACAGTGAAACGACTTATGTTGAAGTTAGTGGGGTCACTGAATCCTTTTTTGAAACATAATGTTTATAAATAACACTTTGGTGGGGAAAGTACAATGCTGAAGTGCCGTGTTGAGATGAAGAAACATTTTACTCAGTCCCTGGACTTGGAATCTGTACAAACAGTATCCAAATATGAATGTAGTTTGTACAATACAGACACTTTCCCTATATTACTAATAGTACTTATTTATAAGGTGCCACAAAGTTTAGCAGCAGCGTAGAGATCAGTGATACAGACAGGGTAGACATAGTAATGAGGTTACATGGCAGTCAGGATGTATATAGTTACAAATGCGTAGACGTAACTACTGTGGGTGCAGTTATATGGGGCCCATACCAGCTCCAGGGCCCACCTCCCCCTGCACCCAGTCATACTGCCGAATAAAACACAGTTGCCTGGCTGCTGGGAGGGACTGTGGAGCTTATTCAGACCCGGTCGTTAGCTCTAAGAGCTCGCAACCAGGTCGATGTTGCTCCAGTGCGCATGCGCATGACGGAGTTGGCTCCATCGTGCGCATGCGCGAGACCCGGCTAACGATGGGTGATCCGTCATTAGGGGTCTCGTAGCAGACGGGGCGAGCTGTCGATGTTGAGTGACAGCTCGCTCCGTTAGCTGGGCGGGCCGGGGCGTGCCCGGCCAAACGGAGGCGTTCCTATTGGAGCCGGACGCTCTGACAGAGCACTCACTCTGAATCAGGGCCGTCCCTCTAAATTTTTGAGCAGCCTCCTGGCCGCTCGCATAGCTGTGGGTGACCACCCACAGCTATAACGAGCGGCCAAAAACCTATAACGAGCGGTCAAGACCATCGCGACCATTGGGCTTGCGATGAGACCCTTGTGGTAGGGTCTTATTGCCGCAAGCCCTGGGGTGCTTTTGGCTCTGTGATGTCACTGGGGCCGGCCCCAGATGGTAGGCGTTCCCATGGGAATGCCTCTGTCTGGCCAGCCACGCCCCGGCACACCCACCCATCACGTGCTTGCCCTTCACTATCCAGGTCTCGCGCATGCGCTCGACGGAGCCGGGTCCGTTGAGCGCATGCGCACTGGCCCAACATCGACCCGCTTGCGATTGCTCAGCGCTCGCGAGCGGGTCTGAATCAGGCCCAGAGTTCCTATCCGGATCAGACCCGGAATTTAGCCGGCGCCGACTCGGGATAATCCCGAGTTGGTGCCTCTCACACCGGAGTCGGGTCTGCATAGACCCGGCTTTCCGGGCATGAAAGTGGACGCTTGGAGATGACATCATCTCCAAGCGAACTGAAGCCGGACCAATCGGCCGGCTTGCAGTGCACTCCAGGTCATCGTGTTAAACCCTGCGATTTACCTGGGTTGGATTGCCGGGTCACTAGACCCGGCGATCCAACCCTCTCCCCTTTTACACCAGGGAGCTGCCCCGGATAACCCTGCAATAACCCGGGTTTTAGCTCCGGTGTAAAAGGGGTATAAGCAACAGAGCAGCAGCACAAACATATGGCAGTTTAAAATATAATAAAGCACATCTAGGAAACATAGTGGCACTGCAGTGGCAGACATGATGATAGTTTAATATAAACTATATGATGCTATGGAATGTTTTCATTAATCAAGAACTAGGCACGAGGACAACAAAAGTAAATGGAGGTTGTACTATTAGTTGAAGCCAGGTAAAGGATTGTTTGATTGATTGATTGATTGATTGATTGATTGATTGATTGATTATAGAGTATAACTAGAAAAAGAAGAAAAAATCAGAGACATGGAAAACATTATTTAAAAATGAGCGTCCAAAATCCCAATGAAATTGATTTATTGATTACAGTACTAATATAACTATACAAAAAAACAAATCTGAGACTTGGAACAAACTATTAAAAATAAGCATAAAAAAATCACAATGAGATTTTTAAAGTGGAAACTGAGGGCCTGATTCAGACCCACTCGTGAGCGCTATGCGCTCGCAAGCGGGTCGATGGTGGCCCAGTGCGCATGCAAACAATGGAGCCAGCTCCATCGTGCGCATGCGCGAGACCCGGATAGTGACGGCCAAGCCATCGCTCCGGGTCTCGTACCAAAAGGGGCGTGCTGTCGATGTTGAGTGACAGCACGCCCCCTTTGGTGGGCAGGCTGGGGGCGTGGCTGCCCAGACGGAGGCATTCCCATGGGAACGCCTACCATCTGGGGCTGGCCCCACTGACATCACAAGTGATGTCAGTGAGAGTGCTTTCGGCTCTGCTAGAGCCGAAAGCACTCTCTCGTCGCAAGCCCGATGGTCGCTATGGTCTTGACCATCGCGACCATCTTCCTGGCCGCTCGCTATAGCCGTGGGTGGTCACCCACAGCTATGCGTGCGGCCAGGAGGCCGCTCTAAAAAAACAGAAGGCCGGCCCTGATTCAGAGTGAGCGCTCTGTCAAAGTCAAAGTCGATAATTGATTATTACTTATATGATTTGATGATACTACTCTATCTACTGAAAATCTGCAGGAAACAGGCCTATACAACTTGATGAGAAGCTGGTGCTGGATGGCATTACAAGATACAAAAGAAAACCCCCCAGTAAAGTACAGCAATATACACTACCTGCCAAATACACATAATCTTGCCAAAGCCCATAATGAAAAGTGGTGCACGATGGAATTGTCCTTGGGCCCTCCCACCTACCCTTATGTTGTATATTACACAGGACATGGACAGGTTAACAAACCAAGCACTTCAGTGACAGGGACTGACACTTTTGTGGCTGAAGTGCTTGTTTTGTTTGGGCCCCCACAAAACAAGCTACCAATGGGCTTAAGGCAGCTAACAGTATTGTTAATCATGTCTACAGTTGGAAGATGTCATTATCATCCTCATCAGTGTTATTATCATCTTTACATTCCCACAGGAATCCACTATTTCAGAAGTCACTGTACTTTGTTGTAATTAGTGCCAAACCCTCATAGAATGTATAGTTTATGTTTATGAACATCAGTTTTTCCATATTTTTAGGCTATAGGCCCTTATGCCTATTGCTCACAAGGTTTCCGACTGTGCTAAACACTCTTTCCAAGTACACACTGGAGGATGGGCAGCTTAAGTAAAGCAAAGCTAGTTTGTACAAGGGGCTCCAAATTCCCTTTTTTTCCTCCGAGTAGTCAAAGGGACTCTGTGACATGTTAATTTATACATTGTCATCCTTTACCATTCTATTGATACTTACTGTATCAGATTGAGTTACGGTAGAAGTGTCAATAATTTTTGGCAATTCTTTTAAGCCTGACAAGATGTCATAATGGTATTTCACTCTGGTGCAGTGAGTTGACCTCATCACCAGTGGGTCTCTTGGAAAAGGGCAGTTTTTCCTGGCAGCAGCATTTGCAGGAGAAACTGAAGCAGGAGACATTGTAATGTAATGTGCCACTTGAGCTGACAACTTGGTCGCAAGAAGCTCTTTGTATCTCTTAAGATCTATGTCAGTTAGAGAAAGACACTATGTAGGATTTAAACCTGAGATCAAGCAAGGTTGCCAAAATTTAGTGATCCAATTGGGAATAAAGAACTTGAAATATAAGTTCAACATGCTTATTGGAATTGCTTAATTTTATCTTCTCCTTCAGTTTCTCTAGCTGCTTTTCCAGTATATTAACCTTTTCCAGTATATTAACTAACAGAATCATCTGATTCAGACTGGCAGTATCTGAACTTACTTAATTGGTTACTTTTTCAAATGGTTTCAATACCTTGCATAAAACAGAGAATATTCTCCACTGCACTGGCCTAAAGTACATTCCCCCACCTCTCCCAATGTCATAACTTGCTGTGTTTGTTTGGATGGCATATGGCTGTTCCTCCAGTTGATGAAGCATATAAAGGAGATACTAAGTGGGGTAAGCTATTTTACCATCCTGAGTTTTTCCAACAGGTTGACACCAGTATGCCTTTAGTGAAGCCAGTGATACAGAGAGTAGTCTGCCTGTGAATGAGGTGGTGTTGTGTTTCAGATACTGTTGCTGCTGCTGAACGCGATGCACCCACCCAGTGTGCTGTCACAGTCATGTAATCTGTAGTTTGACCAGTACCACTTGTTCACATATCTGTAGTTAAGTGGATACTTAACTAGAGTATAGGTGAGGAATTGCTGTTCTGGTACAATGGAATCAAGATGGAATTTGGTAGCAAGGACACAGGACCTCAACTAAATGTCTAAAACAAAATTCATTGATGGCAGATATTGGGCCTGTTCCAGAGTTTTACACTAATGCAATCACAACTGCATTCTCTCAAGGATCGCAGTTACTAAAATATGCTAATGCCTTCAAAAGTATAGACAAGCATAGGGACTCCCACTGCTTCATTCTCATATCCATCCGACAGTGTGCAACAGCATAAACATCGGTACCATCGATGCACATCGGCCAGTCATGTATGTCAAGTCTGGCCAGCCGCTAACACTGCAGATCTACTGACATGCAGAGAGCTATCATGCAGTGAAGGTATTCGCAAAGGCTAGTTTATTCACACCCATGAATTGGGTCCGACATGCCTGAATTTTTCTAACCACCACCCGTTACCACCCCCTAATGTTGACTACATGTCACTCACTTTGCGAGTGGTTTCAGTGATCGCGCTGAGTGAAAAAAATTGTGTGTCCCAGGGACCCCTCATTTTTAAAATTGGAGTGAGGACAGGAAGCAGTTGGGACAGTGTTGGGGACAGGTAGCAATTGGGGCAGAGGGGGTTAAGGGCAGGGAGGAGTTGGGGTAGAGGGGAGTTAGGGCAGGCAGTGGCACGGGTAGGGAGGGGTAAGCGCAGACAGCAGTTGTGACAGTGCTGGGGACAATGAGGGGGCCTGGGGAAAGGCAGTGCTGGGGTAGGAAGGGGCAACGGTAGAAAGTAGCTGCCATAGTACTGGGGGGCAAAAGGGGTTAAAGGTAGAAAGCAGCTAGGGAAGTATTGGGTGTGTTTTGCAATCACTGATTATACTATGTAGTTACATTTTACTTTTTGTTTTCACACTACTGCCAAATTATATAAGCTTACTTATATAGTGCACCACCAACATATTCTATAACTCTGTACCATCAAGCCGCATGCTAAAGACACTTTACTCATTGAGCACTCTTTACATAAACTTTACACAGGCTACAAGCTAGTAGAACTGAGGTCATAAATCATTCTTCCTGCATATCCCTCCATACCAGGGTGATGATGTGTTTTAGCGGAACAAAGACTGTCAGGACACATACCTGCTGAGCCATCCCTCTGTAATGCTGCTATAGGGGTGTATGAGCCAGGTTCCCTGTAGTCACCATGCTGCACTCCGCTCTCGGCTCTCCAACAATAAGTGAGCGCTTGCAGACGTCACTCCGAGTCCGACCTGGGAACAGGGGGAATGCTGGGAGAAGACGCTGCCTCACTGCTGCTGCTCCCAGGTAGTGGACAGGGCATGATGGGCTGGCCGGTGTCTGCATGACTGGTCAGAGATTGGGTGAGGAGACGCCGCGTGGCGGGGGCTGGTTGAGGAGATGCCGCACGGCAGGGACTGGTAGAGAAGACACTGCCGGCAGTGATTGGGTGCTGCACACAGCACAAACACACACAGTGCATCCTGCAGGACCCACTCAGTTTTTAAAATGAAGTCTGCAACTGCCTGTAGTGCGATAACGCGTATTATGCGATCACTGGATTTTTATGTACAAGAATAATTGCAGTGTAATCACTGAACATTCGCAGTGCGTCTTTCATGTATGCGCATTAGCAAAAAATCGCTGCATCTGCGAAAATATTGGCTTTGCATAAGTCTCTGAATTTGGCCCATTGGAGGCAGATCTAAAGGCACATACACACTTAACGATTTGCTCCATGAGCGATATCTTAAAGTGTTTGCCAGGCTCAATGTCGTTAATAACATTGAGCCTATACACTGTACGATATAGTTCAGTGATGTCACCGGCATCATCCCTGAACATGCACAACTATCATCAGGTTGGCCTGCATGTTCAGGTGATGAAAGGTATCGTTACCAATCCACGGGAGTGCGCATCGTTAACGATATCTTGCATACACACTGGACGATATTGTGCACGATTGAACGATAACGATATCATTATCGTCAATCGTTCACAATATCGGCCAATGTGTACACGGCATAATGCTAACAAAGCCATCATGGCTTCAGTGATCTGCTGTTCAACAGGATGGCAGCTTTCATACTTCCTTCCTCTTGCCAATGATTGTTTTAATGTAATTGTTGTTTTAAACTACTAGTCTTCTTGGTCCCTTTCTGTGATGAAGATCCACTCCCAGCAGCAGCAGCCCAAGCGTGCAAGGATTCTTCTTGGGAATCCTGGGTAGGGAGGGAGTCAGTTATCCTTTGCAAATTGGATGAATGAGGACTTCCTTTGATCATTAATGAGGAGGTTAATGATGAAGATGTTGAAGTTTGCATGTGCTGTGATCTATCAATGCTGCTGGTAGCTGATGCTGGACTGTTTAATATTATTTTACAGGATTTTTGAGATTTTACAAAATGACTTGTATGAACTTGCTGCAAATGACCTAACACACAAAAGAGGTGGCTTTATTAGCTAGTTAGAAGGTGTTGCATGCAAGGTTACAAAAGATGCCTGACTGTGTTTTCCCCCGGCTTCCGCAATAGGCATTCTAGGGCATGAAATAGCAGTAGCAGGACCACTTGTTAAAAGCTGGTGTAAAAACACATAAAGGTTTCTTTGTGAAATTCATCATTTCTTCCACATAGTCATATGTATACACATGCGCTCCATTCAATATAAAATGAAATTAAAAAATGGACCAATTTGTAATGCTAAATTGTAATGGTAAATTGGTACACCAGGTCTTAACAAGTAAGCATACATGTAAGAGTCTGCACAAAGTGTGAATTACTCTACGCGCGTGTGGGTGTTCTATTCTGAAGTTCGGGATACCTGACTCCTTTGGATGAGGACTATTCCACCTGTACCTGTAAAAACTATTGCATGTGGAGTGAAAATGTTATAATTATATTACACTACTGTATATATTTATTGTTTTGCTTCATGTATATATGGACTACACTAATTTCCAAAAAGCATCATTTGTGACTTCATCACGTCAAAAATCTAGTGCCTGGGATAATTGGAAGCACAAGTGAGATAGTTATACATATCTTTATTTTCGGTTCATATTTATATAAGTTGGTGACTTATTACAGTATTTGTTGACGGTGCTTGCTGCTTCTGGCAGCGCCACAGGTGGGATTAATACTGTTTCTAGTGAAATGAGTTGTTTTTATCGGCATCCGAAAGATGTCCTATAACTTTATAACAGTAATGCTATGCCTAACAAAACTGAAGTTAGGCACTAAATATTAATACAGTAGTTATAAATATTTATTAGTACCTTTAACTAAATATTATATAAATTTCATAAAAAAGCAGCACTTCATTCTAAAAAAGAGAGGATTTGCCAACCTCTCACACAAGGATAAAACCCAAAATAGCGCAGATGGAATCTGCTAATTATGATATATATTTTTCCAAAAAACAGGGGGCATGTAATTACTCCTGCCAACTTACAAAGCAAAAGTGTATCATGAAAGAAGACTCACAAGAGACCAGTGGGTAAATTTACTAAGAATTGTGTCTGGCCCAAGTTTAAACACACTCACCATCACAGGGGCACATGAAAATTTTGTCTGCTAAAATACTCAAATTTACCAAGATTCGTGTTTTGCTGAGTCTTGTTTTCTGATGGTGTGAGATCATGTTTTCTCCTCATGTTCACTGTGTCTGACCACAGCCATACACTCCCTAATATGCAGCCTCCACAGATCAGTGAGATCCATGCAGGCTTTTGTGTGTATAGTATAATAAATAGAGAAAAAACAGCATGGGGTCCCCCTTCCAAGCATAACCACCAAATATGAGGGAAAAATGGCATGGGGTCCCCCATATTTCCATCAACTGGCACCGGGCTCTTACTAGCAGGGAAGGGGAGGAAGGTAGGTAATGCCTCAGCCAGGGGGCATGCTTTACGGGGTCCTCCAACCAAAGCATTCTCCACCCCAACTAGTTTCCTGGGTAAGTGGGGACCCCCCCCTGCAGCCCTAGTTGTCTGTGAAGGCCAATCAGATTGCCTTAAAGAAAATGTGCAATAATGGGTCCAAAGCAATGTTAAACAGTAAAGATAATAACAGTCAGCCCTGGCGGGTCCCACGCTCCGTTTAGATTTTGTCCTCTTTGAGTCCAATAGAAGATATGTCATTGGAGTGGCATAAAGGTAGCATATTAAGCAAACAAAACCCAACTCGAATACCCTGTTATCAAATATGGCACCATGGCCCTCATTCAGAGGCGCTCGCAAAATGCGAGCGGTCGCTCTGAATGTGGGCGGCCGCTTGTGTTTTGAAGTGCGGCCTCCTGGTCGCTAGCTAAGCTGTGGGTTACCACCCACAGCTTTAGCGACCGACCAGGTTGATGGTCACGATGGTCAAGACCATCGCGACCATTGGGGCTTGCGACAAGACCCTAAGGTTGGGTCTCGGCAACCGCAAGCCCCAGGGAGCTTCCTGCTCTGATCGAACAGGAAGCTCCCCACTGACATCACTGCTGATGTCAGTGCGGCCGCCCGCAAAACGGCAGGCGTTCCTTAAGGAATGCCTCTGTTTGTGAAACCAGCCCCCTCCCCGTCTACTAAACGGGGCGAACTGTCGATCAACATCGACAGCCACCCCATTGGTAGCAAGCCCCGGAGTGAGAGAATTTCTCTCTGGCTCCGGGGCTTGCGCATACGCAGTGTGGCCGCTGCGCATGCCCAGGGCCTAAACATCGACCCACTTGCGAGTGCTCAGCACTTGCGAGCAGGTCTGAATAAGGTCCCATGTCTCTGGGGAATCTAAACTGAGGCTTTTGCAAAAATTTGCGTCAGCTGGGGTGGCATTAGAATACAAACAAAAAATATGGTGGTTGCTCATATCAGCTTAATGACATAGCACAGGTGCTTGTAAAGGGCGGGGTTTACACTGAACACAGAAAATTTGAATTTGATATATAAGATATAGCCTGATTTTATATATAAGATATAGCCTAATGACGGTGCCGGTTGAGCACTGAAACGTTGCCGTGTAATTGCTGCTACAAAATTTTTTTTACGATTAAGACCTGAGTGCTGCATCGTTGAATTACTGTATTTATATATATATATATATATATATATACACAGTCAGGTCCATAAATATTGGGACATTGACAGAATTTTCATATTTTGGCCTCTATTCACCACCACAATGGCTTTGAAATGAAACACACAAGATGTGCTTTAACTGCAGACTTTCGGTTTTATTTGAGGGTAATTACATCCAAATCGGGTGAACAGTGTAGGAATTACAACGGTTTTCATATGTGCCTCCCACTTTTTAAGGGGCCAAAAGTAATGGGACTATCAACTCAAAAGCTATTTCATGGACAGGTGTGGGCTATTCCCTCATTATTTCATTATCAATTAAGCAGGTAAAAGGTCTGGAGTTGATTCTAGGTGTGACATTTGCATTTGGAATCAGTTGCTGTCGACTCTCAATATGAGATCCAAAGAGCTGTCACTATCAGTGAAGCAAGCCATCATTAGGCTGAAAAATCATAACAAACCCATCAGAGAGATAGCAAAAACATTAGGTGTGACCAAATCAACTGTTTGGAACATTCTTAAAAAGAAAGAATGCACCGGAGAGAGCTCAGCATCACCTAAAGACCCAGAAGACCATGGAAAACAACTGTGGTGGATGACAGAAGAATTATTTCCCTGGTGAAGAAAAACCCCTTCACAACAGTTGGCCAAATCAAGAACACTCTCCAGGAGGTAGGTATATATGTGTCAAAGTCAACAATCAAGAGAAGACTTCACAAGAGTGAATATGGAGGGTTCACCACAAGATGTAAACCATTGGTGAGCCACAGAAACAGGAAGGCCAGATTAGAGTTTGCCAAACAACATCTAAAAAAGCCATTACAGTTCTGGAACAACATCCTATGGACAGATGAGACAAAGATCAACTTGTACCAGAGTGATGGGAAGAGAAGAGTATGGAGAAAGAAAGGAACTGCTCATGATCCAAAACATACCACCTCATCAGTGAAGCATGGTGGTGGTAGTGTCATGGCGTGGGCATGTATGGCTGCCAATGGAACTGGTTCCCTTGTATTTATTGATGATGTGACTGCTGACAAAAGCAGCAGAATGAATTCTGAAGTGTTTCGGGCAATATTATATGCTCATATTCTGTCAAATGCTTCAGAACTCATTGGACGGCGCTTCACAGTGCAGATGGACAATGACCCGAAGCATACTGCAAAAGCAACCAAAGAATTTTTTAAGGCTAAAAAGTGGAATGTTATGCAATGGCCAAGTCAATCCCCTGACCTGAATCCGATTGAGCATGCATTTCACTTGATGAAGACAAAACTGAAGGGAAAATGCCCCAAGAGCAAACAGGAACTGAAGACATTTGCAGTAGAGGCCTGGCAGAGCATCACCAGGGATGAAACCCAGCATCTGGTGATGTCTATGCGTTCCAGACTTCAGGCTGTAATTGCCTGCAAAGGATTTGCAACAAAGTATTAAAAAGTGAAAGTTAGATTTAGGATTGTTTAGTTTGTCCAATTACTTTTGGCCCCTTAAAAAGTGGGAGGCACATATAGAAACCGTTGTAATTTCTACACCATTCACCTGATTTGGATGTAGTTACCCTCAAATTAAATCTGAAAGTCTGCAGTTAAAGCACATCTTGTTTGTTTCATTTCAAAGCCATTGTGGTGGTGAATAGAGGCCAAAATATGAAAATTCTGTCAATGTCCCAATATTTATGCACCTGACTGTATATATATATATATATATGTGTATATATATATATTTATATATATATATATATATATATATATATATATGCCCCACAGATGTACTATATACTAGTACAAAAAACATGTATTTTGATGCTCAGCACTGAGTGTAAGTGTGCTTCGAAAAGATCAAGTCGAATATTTTAAAGAAGGATACATAAATCAGAACAAAACTTTGTATTTTCCAGTATAAACTTAAAATACAAACACTGCATCTTTCATTGTATAATACAATATAGTGGTTGACTATAACCCCTCGACAACTGGATGTCCTATTTAATTTAAATCTATTGATTCAATATTACCCAAAGAAATGAACAAGGTCATGTTATGATCACCAAGAGATGTATATAAGATCAATCAGTAAAATGAAGTTCAGAATAAATATATTACAATTTGTTAAGTGTGTGTATTTAGAATGGGAATAATGGGAATAACCACAGGCCTCAATTCAATCAGGTGCGAGTATGGGAATGCAAGCTTGTTTCATGAAACTCGGACACTTCTCACTAATGCGTGCACCAGAGAAATGACAATTTGCGCTACTCTCGTCTAGGTTGCACAAATTGTATACAAAAATGTGAACTGGGAGAAGTGCATGAAAAAGTGGGAAAACCGCCCTGCACTCCCAAAAAGTGACAACTAAGGGCCTCATTCAGACCCACTCGCAAGTGGCTGTACGCTCGCAAGTGGGTCGATGGTGTGCACTGCGCATGCGCACGACGGAGGGAGCTCCGTCGTGCACATGCGCCAGACGCGACGAGCGAAGGACTTTCCTTCGCTCGTTGTGTCTGATCAAAGGGGGCGTGCTGTCGATGTTGATTGACAGCACGCCCCCTTTGGTGGGCGTGCCGGGGGCGTGCCTCCCAGACGGAGGCGTTCCCAAGGGAACGCCTACCGTCAGAAGCCAGCCCCACTGACATCACTAGTGATGTCAGTGGGAGTGATTTTGGCTCTGATAGAGCCAAAATCACTCCAGGGCTTGTGGTCGAAAACCCCGACCACAGGCTTCTGGTCGCACTGGCGATGGTCGCGATGGTCAAGACCATCGCGACCATCATCCTGCACGCTCGTATGAGCTGTGGGTGGTGACCCACAGCTATACGAGCGTCCAGGAGGACGCTCCATTTTTATGGAGGATGGCCCTCATTCAGAGCGAGCGCTCTGCTCAGAGCGTTCTGCTCTGAATGAGGGCCTAAGATAGCAGAACCATATGGAAGGCTGTTAGTGGCCATTACAAAACTACTGGAGGTTCTTACAATGTATTGCACTTTTTAATAAAGGTTGAAAAATTAAAAGTGTTTTTAATCAAATTAACGTCTTTCTGGCATTTTGGGGTACAAGAAAAGGCTTGGACAGTGATCTTGCAGTTTTTTTGTACAAGTTTGTAAAAAGTTGGAATAAAAACTTTTAGTTCCAATCTTCCAACAATACAACACTACCACATACCCGTCCCATATATTTCACACCTCCACATACCTGTCCCACATCATCTACTGCCACATACCCGTCCCACATCATTTACACCTCTACATACCTGTCCCACATCATCTACTGCCACATACCCGGCCCACATTATTTACACCTCCACATACCTGTCCCACATTATTTACACCTCTACATACCCGGCCCACATCATTTACACCTATACATACCTGTCCCACATCATTTACACCTCTACATACCTGTCCTACATTATTTACACCTATACATACCTGTCCCACATCATTTACACCTCTTCAAATACCTGTCCCACATTATTTACACCTCTACATACCTGTTCCACATCATTTACACCTCTACATACCCATCCCACATCATTCACACCTCCACACCTCTGTCCCGCATCATTTTACACCTCTACATACCTGTCCCACATCATTTACACCTCTACATACCTGTCCCACATCATTTACACCTTTACATATCTGTCCCACATCATTTACACCTCCACATACCTGTCCTACATCATTTACACCTCCACATACCTGTCCCACATCATTTACACCTCCACATACCTGTCCCACATCATTTAACCTATTATTTAGTTTTTTAGAGAAATTCACCTGAAAATTGATATGTTTTTATTGACCAAATAATGCAATTTTAACCCCTTCAAGTGCATGATTATTCATTAGGAAATGTGTACCAGAGATCCTGCACTAAAGTTTTTACCTTAAAATAAAGATTTTCCCCACTTTTTCACATTCTCATGGGGGTACGCACAAAAAAACATAAATTTCCCCTGAAAATGTGATGCTTGTTTGCAAACTGAATTGTAACTAAAATTTGCGGTTCGAGGTCAGCATGAGAACAGCTCGCAGGACTCAACTTGCACCTAACTGAATTCCCTCTGATAGTGTATCCCCTACTGCAAAAAAATATATAAAATGGAAGGATTAGCAGACACTGAGGTGTTCTGTTATCATAGAACTCCAAGGTAACTTGTAATATATTTTTTATTTACCAGTAAGGGACAGAAATGGGCAATCGATATAGACAATTCTGAAATTTAGTCCAAATCTGTGATTTGCCCCAAAGTTTGCTGAATAAATTCTGTCTATGGGAGCAACAGGCCAATCTCACAATGGAATGTAAACAAGCCATTCAGCAACAATCAACAAATGTCTTCATGCTTATAGAGTGAGCTTAAAGAACCTTGGACACACATTCTTCCTGAATTTTCCATGGGAAAATATATGTGATTGCTACATATTGTAAGATGTCCAAAAGTATGTGGACTATCGAACACTATGCCATAGCAGTGCACTAATTCACCCTGGTCAGGCCACACGCCTCCCCAACCCACAGTAATACCCCCTATTTATATAAGAGGGGAATGAGACCAGGTAGCTAAGAGCTAGGCATATCCTAAGCACATTCCAGGCAGCTCTCCAGGCTGCAGGGTGCCATTTCAGATACCCTGTAAGGCAAATACAGGTGCCTCTAGGGCAGTAATAACGTCATCCCCTTGGCCTCATACCTTGTATGTTAGCACCAGTCACAAACCCCTAGTTATAGCCCTTTCCAAACATCATCCCACATGTGCTTGTTGAATATCTCATTCCAATGCAATAAGTCTAAATACAGAAATTGGAAACATGGGGGTTATCTTCCATGGAACCAAAAGAACATGTCACTTTTGCGTTCTCGGGATCCTCAGCCAGAGGGCTTGGAGCCTGGGCCCTGGAGAAGGGAAATAGCAGGAGACAGGGGGCTTGTATATATGTCTTCCTCATCCACTAGCACCAGATGTTGATGAGACCTGACCAAAGGCGCAGACTCTAACTTCCCAGGAGGTTTTCGCCAGTGACCCCTCCAATTGGGATTTGGGTTTAGCTGCACCCGGCAAGCAGGTCGTGGCCCTTTGGTCAGGTATCCGGTACTAGTGGGAAAGATATAAAACACAGGAAGACAAGGAGAGGTACTGGGAAAGTATAGTAGCTAAGATACTCAGGGAGCGTCACAGGTAATGAACAAGTGTACTGGGAATCCAGATGCAGATATCAGTAGTCTACTAATGCTCTGGTAGCAGGCCAGCCGCGTCAGTCGGCTGCCGGCCACCGGGGAGAGAGGAGGGGGCCCCGCACAGGGAGTGCACACGGGCCCCCTCCTCTCTTAAGACGCCCCTGGTAAAGGTCAACTGTTTCTGAATGTCAACAGTTAAATGTCAACATGGTCATTAGGTCAGCTGTCATTCTTTTGCTTTAACTCTAATTAAGAGCAAAATATATGAATGATAATCTTAATGAATAACTAACACCACATTAAGAAAATTCCATCTGGCATTCATTTAACTAATATGAAAAAAATATTTACACACAACAAACTTGCTAAATACTCCAGGGACTGACGGATCAGTGACAATAACAAACAGCCTATATTGCTGCCTGAGTGATAAATTTATGTCCCCAATAGCTGGTGCATGCAACTCAAGTCTAATAATTTACCAATGTCCATAAGGAATAGTTTTTATATATTAGAAAAAAACATTTATTGATAGCTTTCCTCAATGAAAGGATATTACCAGCTATTTAGCAATTATTACTGAGCCAAAGTAATTAGAAAACACATACATTTACCATTGATAAAAACAGATCAGGAAAAATACTCAAAGAATATTTGCTGTTTTATATTATACCTTCAAAAGATAATAACCTCTTGATATTTATATCACAAGATCCTTATTATTATAGAACACTTGACAGGCTATTATCTATGAGTAATAATCACAGCTGTAATCTCTTTAAAAAATACACATAGTAACAACAGGTTCAATTTCTAACTGTTTCACAGTAATTGATATTCTTCCACTAGTTTGTTACACAAGTAGCAATCCTATAAATAAGTGCAACACATTGTGCAAAGAGTTGCAAAAATATTTAGGAGGTGAACTATGCAAAAGTGTAAACATCACTCTAAAGTCCAGCCTCCTGCCCCAGTAGTACCACCAGCTTCCATTTACTAAACATTTTCTCCTAAAATTGGTGTATTCATATTTATGGCCCATTTATACTATTTAAACCCCACCAAGTGCAGAGTATTCACTGGGAAGGGTGTACCAGAGGTTTTGCACTGTGTCCTGACATTTTTACCTTTTGATAAAGATTTTCCTTACCTTTTCACCTGCTTAGGGGGCTGCACACAAAACAAAAACAGAAAAAAAAAAGAATTTGAAGAGTTTGGAATTAAAGTACACATGAAAATCGCTGTGCAAGTTCACAGGACCCAACTCGCACCTAATTGTATTGACCCCTATGACTTTATCTTAGGTGGATCTATCTGTAAGCATGCATGTGCCCCAGGAAATCCACAGTCAAACCTTGTTTTCTGAGATTGTAAGTCATAACTTTGATGAGGGCTGGAGTCAAAGTATAAAAGACATCATAGATGAATGGGATGACATTCTAGTGGATAGAGGAGAATCCTTCTGACATATCTCTCTGGACCACTTCCTGCAACCTTTGCAAGTACTACAGAATTGTTCAGGGTTCCCACAGTAGAAGCAGAATTTAGGTATTATCTTCGCCAATGTTTATTTTCAGGAAGTGGATCTCAAAATCCATCCATGCCCTCCATAGGTTCATCATGTGTAAGCTCAATAGTCAGAAGGTACAGGATTGGACTGTT
The DNA here is from genome assembly GCA_031769625.1 of Taudactylus pleione. Taxonomy (NCBI): domain Eukaryota; kingdom Metazoa; phylum Chordata; class Amphibia; order Anura; family Myobatrachidae; genus Taudactylus; species Taudactylus pleione. The sequence goes on along the minus strand of JAUIMM010000141.1, from coordinate 1,836,722 downwards.
CAACTGGGGTACAGTAAGTTGCCTGTAGGGCTATGCTTTTCTTGAAATGTACAGTATCTATTACTTCTTCTGGTCATCATGACGAACCATATGAACAAGTACGTATTTAGTAATCTCATTGAGGCCTTACCGAAACTGCAGTCAATGAATTAAGTACCAACCAATCATCTCCTGTCTCTTTACAGGCTGTGTTTAAAAATGACGGTTAGGAGCTGATTGGTCTGTACTTAATCTCATCCGCTTTATCTCTCTCCAAGGCTTAGTAAATAGACCCCTAATTCTGTTGTATCATAGAGCTCTGATTGACAACATTGGCGGTCAAGCTTAGATGTGGAACATCAGCACTAGTGATAATGATAAGGAATGATGAAGTCCAGTTCAGGCCTTGTCCTTCGGTACAGTAAGGATAAAGTCCATCTATAGCAAATCTTTGGGGTGTATTCTGGGCCATACTGTATCTAGAGAATCAGGTGACATCGAGCCAAACTTTTCTATTATTGGTAATCATGTTTCTGAGTCTCGGTGGTCGCTTGGTAAACGAGACGTCAGATTCAGCAAATTATTTATTTGTGCTTACAGTTCTCAAGTGATTTGTAGAACTGCTCAATAAAAAAGATTGCTGTAGGAGCTCCAGCAAAGTCCCCATGGCCAAGTTATTATGATGATATCCTAATCTCCAGATTTGGAGGAAACAGGGGCAAGAGGTCAGAGAGGCAGAAGGCTCTGAAAGCTAGATACAATGAAGAAAATAGCAGACCACTCAGTATGGTCTGTACACAATTCCCAATAACAAACATAGAATAGGCACAGATAAACCCTTAGTACCAAAGTGCAATAATCTGGCACATGCAAAATGCTAGAAGATACTTAATATACTCCAATGGTTACAGGAAGTCATTATCTGCTGTGAGTAGGCAAGGTGTCACTTTCACAATGAGAATACTCCAGGTGACAGTGTTAGTTACAGGTAACTTTCTAATCAGAGCTCGTTTTTGACAAGCTCAGGGTGTTTGAAGGATTTCCCAAAGGTGGTAACTGATGTCAAACTCCTTCAATGTTATACAATAGTTACTCACAGGTGAGCGGCCAGTTATTGTCTTCTGGAGTGTAATTATTCTGAGAGAGCATGCACAGAATTTACACATTTCCTCCTTTGCAACAGGAGAGAAATTGTGTACAATGTACAATACTGAGTGAGCACACACCTCTTTCCACCTCAGCCTCTGTCCACTGCAGGCAACTGTCTCCTCTGTCTAACATTAGTCTTGACACTAAGTAAACCCAATGTACGTAGGACGCAGAAGTGAAATAAGTAATGTGATTCTCAGATAGTTGAAATTCTTCATCCATTTCAATCAATGAAGCTATTTAGAGCAAAACAGATATATTTTGCCAGGGGAAGTGAATTGCCTCCAAGAACTCAGTTTGTGAGTCTTCTACAAACGAATGTGGGCCTGCAAAGACCTTTGAGACTTGGCTGGTCCAAAGCGAACATGTAGAGGAGGCAGAAAACCAATCTTAAAATGCCCAGAGGCTTATTCTTTTAAATCAGGACATTTCTTTACAAGCTGAGACATTACAGCATCTGAAAGTGGTTATTCCTCAAAGTGTCAGGCTGTGAGGGCTAAGCATGGCTGATTTTAGCTCTTTATGTTGGTAGCAGAGCAGCCATTCATCTCTCTGCTGCTGCAACCTGCTAGACTAATATAAAAAATGATGAAACACAGCGCCAGGTTCTGCAGTGTAAGTGTTAAGTAATGCACAGCAAAATAATAAAGAAAACGAACATTCATCATGGTATTGGCAACATGCCTCGGCATGACAGTAAAATAATACAGTGAATGGATAATATTTGTGCAAACTATATTTCATGCTAGGTAGCTACATGTGCAGAAAGTCATAATGGGAAATATAGCAGATTATCTAGGTTCTATTCAGTGACATTTAAAAAAAAAAAAGTCAATATGGGCAGGAAAGGCAATTGGGCCAATGTTGATATCTCTTCTTTCTCCTGCAAGGGGGATTTAACAGATTAATTGACCATTCAGGGCTATTTCTTTTTTAAATGTTCCAGTGCTGAAAATCCCAATTAACCGAAGGATTAGGTACCCCAGATTAGTAGCTTCTGTATGTGTAAGAACAGATTACATACTTGACAACCATTGGTGTGTTACGGGGACAGGCAGATAATGAAAATCCATTGCGTTGTCTGATAATGTTCCTTGTTTTACTGTATAACCCAGGTGCAATTCAAGTGATCTTTTATTTTTCCATTTTCTTTATTACAATGGATGAATAAGACTATGGATCATTCAATAGAAATGTGTTAGGAATATATATATATATGTATATATATATATATATATATAGTGCTCATGCTATCTTTGGTAGATGTAGGTGGATGGGATGCACTATCTTCAATAATGCAGTCAACCCACGCAAATGCCATTTTCGGGGGTTTGACCACATTTCTGAAATGCAACAAGCTTTCCACAGCTTGGATCCAATGGATACCACATGGATCCCTCCCAGCCCACACAACCCCCCCTCCCGGTGCTTGATGCATCCCACCTTGTGTCTTTATAGTGTAACAGAAATGCAGAATGACCTAGGAGGTCTCTATAGGGTCCTATACAGTATATGATGTAATAGGTGTAAAGTAAATGTTATGATTGTCATCAGTTTCGTCATGTTAAGGGATTAGTGTCCTATGTTTTAAAAAAAAATAATATAATTGTATTAAGATCATGTCCAGTGGTCAGGTCATGTCGGTGGTTTGGATTTAGTAATAAGGTTTTATATTTATTTATTCAGGGATTGTTTATGTGTGTTTACAATACTGGTGACCAGTTGTTACATTATTTTTGCCCAGTGGTCAAGTTATTTGGAAAGGTGTAGTATTTTATGTCGTGTGATAGAAATTAATTCACAGCCTTTTGGTCAGTGCCTAATGCCTAATATTTTGGTTCTTGCCCCCCCCTTGAACCAGTGGGCAGCTAGGCTGCTTATCACTGTTATCTAGTGGCTAAACAACTAAATGACACAGTTCTTTGTTCAATTATCTGAAGATGGGTACACACTGCACAGATATATCTGCAGATCAAGTGATCTGCAGATATATCTGTAGATGATGGTCATTCATATACACTGAACAATCATCATCTTCCAGGCAGACATGGGTCCTGCTGGCCGGGGGTCGCACCGCGACCCCCTCCCCACTGCTGCCTCTGCATGTGTACGGGCGATCGGCTAATCGCCCGTACACACTTGCCAATGGACAGATATATCTGCATATATATCTGTCCATTGGCTGTGCAGCACAGCCAACGCAATATCTGTGAACGACGTCGTTCACAGACATATCCCTGGTACACAATGGCCGACGGGCTGCAGATATATTGGCCGATCAATTGATCGGCCAATATATCTGTCAGTATGTACCCAGTTTAAGATTCCTTACTCAGCCAGTCACTGTAGTCTGGGAAAGGTGCCCCACTTTGGGGCTCATTAACAGTTGGAGGCTTTATTGGGACAATGTATCAATGATTAAATGCTATGACACATACTCCGATAAGAGTCCATGCCGGTTAATACTTACACAATCACTTTATTTACAAGTTCGGACAAGATCTTGCTACTGCGCATGTGTGGTGGCGAGGGCGGTATAGTTATAGGCATCAGGGTCACCTATAGCCTACAGCGGTGAAGCTGAGCTGCTCCATAGAGGTAAGTAGGGTATCACCAACCATCAAGATTAAATTAAATTGCACTACTGCAATTTCCAGTCCTCACGCTTTGTATGAGGACTGTGGTTTGCTGCAATTTTTTTGTCAAATGCTGGGAATATCTGCAATACCCCCTTCTTTAGTCATTGTTATATATACTTTACTTACATAGTGCAGGCACTGCTGTTTCCGCATTATTTATGGGGCAGAATTGCTGATGAATAGCCCCCTATCTGTGGCCTGTCTGTCTACTTTAGTTTACTGTACATTACTTGAGGTAGTGTTTGAGATCGAACTCTTCCTGCTCTACCTTAATAGTTTCAAGAGACAGCTGTTAAAAACCTCCATTTCTGTCTCTCTCTCTTTGCTACAGGCTTTAGGCTTCTTTTGTGTTCCCCTTCCATTGCCTTCACTTTCATCAATTGCCTGCTACCAACTTGTATGTCTGCCTGCCACCAACTCAGGATCTGCAATGACAGCTGTCTCTCTCTTGCTGGCTCTGCAGGATGTTCTTAAGAACATAGATTTGACACTGTCTTTCTTGTACAGCCACACATATTCGTATTACCAGGGTAAGAGCAGTCTCCTTTTCCCCACTGCACTCTTGAACATTCGCTCTGAGCTCTATAATATGCCTATCTCTAAGAGCTTGGTTTGACAGTGCAGTCACAGTCAGAGCACCTCGTTTCTTACAGACATGCCTTTAAGGTCTGTTTTTCAATCTCTAACTGGGAATGTTTTTTGGACAACTCTTGTCTCAGCTGTGTTACCTGATTCCCCTTTTCAATCAACTCCGCTGACAGCTTTTTAGTTTCAGTGTCTCTCAGGTTTATCAGTTGCCCGTATGACATTTGGAAGAGAGTTCCGTGTGCAACTTTTCATTAGTTTGCTCTTGCACTTTTTGACTCATGAATATAATGAGCCTTTAAACTACAAATTTATATTTCCATTGGGTGTTTTAGCTCCTCATGCAGCAACATTTTTTATTATAGTTTTATTTAGTATATAACAGTGCAGACCCTCCAACATGACCCGTTCCATCAGGTACAAAATACTCTGCCCCTGGGCTTCCCTCTTAACTTATGATTGCAGACACCTGCGGGGAAACACCTGCCTCATCAATTACCTAGTTCAACACAGATGACTGGATCATACATTAGGTAGTCCAGAAGCAGAGTGTTTTGTACCTAATGGAATGGGGTAGGACAGTCTTCCCCAAACTCACTCCTCAGGGAGCACTAACAGTGCATGCTTTCCATTTTTCCTAGTTGGTGCACAAGTGTATTCATTACTGTCTGACACAATTTAAAAGGCCCACAGGTGGAGCTAATTATTTAACTTTTAATTCTGTGAGGAGACCTGGAAAACATGCACTGTTAGTGCTCCCTGAGGAATGAGTTTGAGAAACACTGGTATATTTCAATGAACTCTAGTCTACAGAGCTGGCCCTCGCCAATTTGGTGCTCTAGGCAAAATTTTGACTGGTGCCCCTAGCATATATTCCCACCACCAATCTTATTGTTTATACGCGGATACCAAAAATAACACATCAATTGATTGACCAATATATCGGGTGCCCGTCGGCCACTGTGTATCAGTGGTATGTTCACAGACATATTGCGTCGGCTCTGAAAAATTGTCATTAGCCATGGTATAGCAGAGTGTGTTATTGAAAGTATCTGGAGCAATATAAATATATATATATATATATATATATATATATCAATCACACACACACACACACATATATATATATATATATATATAAATATATACATAAACATATCTCTCTCTCTCTCTCTCTCTCCACACACTGATTACACTGTCAGACGCAGTGCCACTGACAAAAAAACACTCTTTGCCCCCAGGCCTTTCCCCCAGCTAAATTTAATGATGCTGTGGCTAGTGGCTGGCTGTGCTTTATTGTTATTAGTTATTTTAAACTCTTACCTGCGGGCGCTGGGCAGCAGCCTGCGTTATTCATAATGGCTGGCTCTGGCTGGGAGTGGGACTTAAGATGGAGGCGGAGGGCAAAGGCCCATGGGAGGTGTGGCAGCGGCAGGGCATGCGCAGGCCATCTTGGCTCCTCCTGTAGACTGTCAGAATGAGCTTCTATGCAGAAGCTCATTCTGACTAAGGGCCAGGCGGATGAAGATCCCGGTCACATGACCGGCCTGGCCATTCGCTGCGCTGCCCGATCGGAGAGCTCCGATCGTGACAGCATTATGGGCAGTGCCAGATTAAGGTCCACATGGGCCTGGAGCTGAAATTAAAAAAAGGCCTATTGTGTGCCGCCACAGGGTTGTGACCAGCACAGTATGGTTGTGGCTCGTGTGTGTGGGGGGGAATGTATATACACACACACACACACACACATATATATATATATATATATATATACACATACACACAGTATTTGTGTGTGTGTATATATAAACACATACATACATATATGTATCTATATATATATACGCAGTACATATAATGTACACATCATCAGACAGCACTCGTTGGTCTTTTTATCTTGATACAAAAAGGCACGGACACCTTAATCCTTAAATCTAAGGCTTACGGTGTCCCTGCCTTTTTGTATCAAGATAAAAAGACCAACGAGTGCCGTCTGATGATGTGTACATTTTACAGTCGTTTGATGTGGAGGGCACCGTGGCATAATTAAACGGAATTGAGGAGTGCCAATCCTGGACATTGCATTATATATATATATATATATATATATATATATTCATGCAAAGAATCAGCGGCACTCCTGGACTGGTATCATAAGCAAAAAAAGGGTTTAATACATGCCAAACTAGGGGTGAGCGGGTTCGGATTTCTGAAATCCGAACCCCCCCGAGCCCCCCCGATCCGAGGCAGATCCGAGTCAGGCTCGACTTTTCCCGCCTGACTCGGATCTGAAATCGAGGCAAAACGTCATCATCCCGCCTTCCGAGTCTTGCGGGTTTTGGATCCTATATAAGGTACCCTCGTCGGCGCCATTTTCTCACTCGGCTGTTGACAGTGAAGAGGGAGGGTGGGAGTTAGGGCTGGCTGGGCTGTGTAGTGTAGTGTAGTGTAGTGCAGAGTAGTGTTGTGCTGTGCTGTGCTGCTGTTGTCCACTGCTTCAAAGTCCATAGGGGCTGGCTGTGTTGTGCTGTGCTGCTGTTGTTAATAGGGGCTGTGTCCACTACTTCAAAGTCCATAGGGGCTGGCTGGACTGTGTTGTGCAGTCAGTTCTCCATAGGGGCTGTGTCCACTCCAAAGTCCTGTGCAGTGTCCCAGTCCTAAAGGGGTGCTGTAGTGTTGTCCAGGGGGTGCTCTGTCCATCAGGGGTGCTCCCCCAAGTGCTAAAAAAATTATATTTTTTGTGTGTTTGTGAATTGTGTGCGCAGTAGCCGCACGTGCATCAACAAAGTAGTGCCAAGCGTGCGCCTGTGTCATAAGTAAAGGGCCAGCTGGCTTGACCGTTAAAGGGTGCTGTAACCCCCAAAGTACACTCCAGTCCAAACCAAAAAAAAAATTATTTTCTGTGTTTGTGAATTGTGTGCGCAGTAGCTGCACGTGCATCAACAAAGTAGTGCCAAGCGTGCGCCTGCGTCATAAGTAAAGGGCCGGCTGGCTTGACCGTTAAAGGGTGCTGTAACCCCCAAAGGACACTCCAGTCCAAACCAAAAAAAAAAAATATTTTCTGTGTTTGTGAATTGTGTGCGCAGTAGCCGCACATGCATCAACAAAGTAGTGCCAAGCGTGCGCCTGTGTCATAAGTAAAGGGCCGGCTGGCTTGTTCGTTAAAGGGTGCTGTAACCCCCAAAGTACACTCCAGTCCAAACCAAAAAAAAATTTTTTTTCTGTGTTTGTGAATTGTGTGCGCAGTAGCCGCACGTGCACCAACAAAGGAGTAGCGCCAAGCATGCGCCTGTGTCCCATAAGTAAAGAGCCGGCTGGCTCATTTCTTAAAGGCTGGTGTAACCCACAAAGTGCACTACTCTCCAGCAAAAATAAAAAAATATTTTCTGTGTTTAGCCACACGTATATATCAAATCGATATAACATAAATGGAGGACCAAACTTTCTCCGATAAAAATAAAATAGAGAAAGATCAAGAACCACTTCCTCCTAGTGCTGAAGCTGCTGACACTAGTCATGACATAGACGATAACATACCATCAACGTCGTCTGCCAAGGCCGATGCCCAATGTCATAATAGAGGGCACATACAATCCCAAATGACAAAGTTCAGGAAAATGACCTTGAAAAAAACATTTAAATCAGCTGAAGAGAAACGTAAACTTGCCAATATGCCATTTATGACACGGAGTGGCAAGGAACGGCTAAGGTCGATCCCTAGTATGTTCATGACCAGTGGTTCAGCTTCACATGACGATGGAAGCCCTCCTCCCACTAAAAAAAATCAAAAGAGTTAAGCTGGCAAAAGCACAGCGAAGAACTGTGCTTTCTAAGAAGATATCACAAATCCCCAAGGAGAGTCCAAGTGTGGTGGTGGTTGCAATGCCTGACCTTCCCAGCACTGGACGGGAAGAGGTGGCTCTTTCCACCATTTGCACGCCCCCTGCAAGTGCTGAAAGGAGCACCCACAGTCCACTTGCTGATATGCAAATTGAAGATGTCACTGTTGAAGTACAACAGGATGAGGATACTGGTGTAGCTGGCGCTGAGGAGGAAGTTGGCGAGGAGGATTCTGATGGTGATGTGGTTTGTTTAAATCAGGCTCCGGGGGAGACAGTTGTTGTCCGTGGGATGAAAAAGCCCATCACGGTCATGCCTGGGCAGAAGACCAAACATTCCACCTCTTTGGTCTGGCAATATTTCTATCCAAATCCGGACAACAACTGTCTTGCCATATGTACCTTATGTAAAGGTGGAATAAGTAGGGGTAGGGACGTTAACCACCTAGGAACATCCTCCCTTATACGGCACCTGCAGCGCGTTCATAATAAGTTACTGTCAAGTTCAGAAACTTTGGCTAAGACCGTAAGCAGTCCAGGGACACCTAAATCCCGTTGTCCTGTTGTATCCAAGCGCCTGCAAACAACACCGTCAACTCCCTCCTCGTCAATTTCCTCCTTAGTCAGGATCGGAAGTAGTCCTGCAGGCCATGTCACTGGCATGACTGACTCTCCTATCGGGGATTCCTCCGGAGGATCCTGCATTGCTACGCCTCCTGCTGCCGCTGCTGCTGTTGGGAGTCGTTCATCATCCCAGAGAGGAAGTAGGAACACCACTACTTTTACTAAACAATTGACCCTCCAACAGTCCTTAGCGAGGAGGATGAAGTACGACAGCAGTCATCCTGAACCAAAACGTATAACTGAGGCCTTGACTGCTATGTTGGTGTTAGACGTGCATCCGGTATCCGCCATTAGTGCAGTGGGATTTAGACAATTGATGGAGGTAGTGTGTCCCCGGTTCCAAATCCCGTCTAGATTCCACTTCACTAGGCAGGTGATACCGAGACTGTACAGAAACGTCAGAAAAAGTGTCCTCAGTGTCCTGAAAAATGCCGTTGTACCCAATGTCCACTTAACCACGGACATGTGGACAAGTGGAACAGGGCAGACTAAGGACTATATGACTGTGACAGCCCACTGGGTAGATGTATCACCTTACGCAGCAACAGCAGCAGCGTCACCAGTCGCAGCATCTCAGAAACGCCAGCTCGTTCCAAGGCAGGCTACGCTGTGTATCACCGGTTTCAGTAAGAGGTACACCGCCGACAACCTCTTAGAGAAACTGAGGGAAATCATCGCCCAGTGGCTTACCCCACTTAGACTCTCCTGGGGATTTGTGATATCTGACAACGCCACCAATATTGTGCGGGCATTACATCTGGGCAAATTCCAGCACGTCCCATGTTTTGCTCACACAATAAACTTGGTGGTGCAGAATTTTCTGAAAAGCGACAGGGGCGTGCAGGAGACGCTTTGGGTGGCCCGAAAAATTTCTGCCCACTTTTGCCATTCAGCGACTGCGTGCCGAAGACTGGAGCGCCAGCAAACACTCTTGAACCTGCCCCACCATCACCTGAAGCAAGAGGTTGTGACGCGGTGGAACTCAACCCTCTATATGCTTCAGAGGATGGAGGAGCAGCAAAAGGCCATTCAAGCCTATACATCCACCTATGACATAGGCAAAGGAGGGGGTATGCACCTGACTCAAGCGCAGTGGAGAATGATTTCCGTGCTGTGCAAGGTTCTCCAGCCCTTCGAACTTGCCACACGTGAAGTCAGTTCAGACACTGCCAGCTTGAGTCAGGTCATTCCCCTCATCAGGCTTTTGCAGAAGCAGCTGGAGAAAGTGAAGGAGGTGCTAAGACGGAGCGATTCTGCTCGGCATGTGGGACTTGTGGATGAAGCCCTTCATTCGCTTTGCCAGGATTCCAGGGTGGTCAATCTGTTGAAATCAGATCACTACATTTTGGCCACCGTGCTCGATCCTAGGTTTAAAGCCTATGTGGTGTCTCTCTTTCCGGCCGACACAAGCCTGCAGAGGTGCAAAGACCTGCTGGTGAACACACTGTCAGCTGAAGCGGAACGCGACACGTCAACAGCTCCTTCTTCATTTTCTCCCGCAACTGGGGCTGCCAGGAAAAAACTTAGGTATCCTAAGCAACCCACTGGCGGTGATGCAGGGCAGGCAGGACCAAGTTTGGGCATCTGGTCCGGACTGAAGGACCTGGCAACAATTTCTGACATGTCTACTGTCACTGCATATGATACTGTCACCATTGACAGAATGGTGGAGGATTACATCGGTGACAGCATCCAAGTAGGCATGTCAGACAGTCCATACCTGTACTGGCAGGAAAAAGAGGCAATTTGGAGGCCCCTGTACAAACTGGCTCTATTTTATCTGAGTTGCCCCCCTCCAGTGTGTACTCTGAAAGAGTGTTTAGTGCAGCCGGGAACCTTGTCAGCGAAAGGCGTAGGAGGTTGCTTCCATAGAATGTGGAGAAGATGATGGTCATCAAAATTAATTATCAGCTCTTCCAGGGAGACCAGCCTCCAGAACGTACAGAGGGACCTGTGGTGGTGGATTCAAGTGGGGACGAGTTAATACTTTGTGAGGATGAGGATGTACACACTGAAGAGGGTGAGGAATCGGTGGATGAGGAGGATGAGGATGACATCTTGCCTCCGTAGAGCCAGTTTGTGCAGGGACATATTAATTGCCAGCTTGTTTTGTGGGGGCCCAAACGAACCAATCATTTCAGCCACAGTTGTGTGGTAGACCCTGGCGCTGAAATGATTGGTTTGTTAAAGTGTGCATGTCCTGTTTATACAACATAAGGGTGGGTGGGAGGGCCCAAAGACAATTCCATCTTGCACCTCTTTTTTTTCTTTGCATTATGTACAGTTTGGGGCCTAGTTTTTCAAACTGCCATCCTGTCTGCCACTGCAGTATCACGCCTAGATGGGTCATGTGTTTGTGCCGCCCACTCGTGTCGCTTAGCATAGTCATCCAGCTACCTCGGTGCAACCTTTTGGACATAAAAACACTATTGTGAGGTGTGAGGTGTTCAGAATAGACTGGAAATGAGTGGAAATTAAGGTTATTGAGGTTAATAATAGCATAGGAGCAGAAAAACCTACAAATTCTGTGATTTTAGCTGTTTTTATGCTTTTTTTCAAAAAAATACAGATCCAAAACACAAAACCCAGAACCCAAAACACAGAAGTGTGGTTTTGGCAAAACCAATCCAGATCCAAAACACGAAGAAAGATCCAGATCCAAAACCAAAACACAAAACACGAAAAGTGGCCGGTGCACACCCCTAATATATATATATATATATATATATATGTATATGTATGTACATATACATATACATATATATTTATATACACAGTATATACTCATAGATATATATATATATATATATATATCAAAATATATATACATATCTATACCTATATCACAATATATATCACTCACCTCGAGTAGCAGTGCACTCATAGGGAGCGGAGCATGCCTTTTTCAGAGGCATTGGACTGAGGCTTAAGCTACAGGTTACATATTCCTGATTAAGCTCCGCAGCAGCAGCCCTTCCCCGATCAGCAGCAGCCCTTCCACGATCAGCAGCAGCCCTTCCCCGATCAGCAGCAGCCCTTCCTTGATCAGTAGCAGCCCTTCCCCGATCAGCAGCAGCCCTTCCCCGATCAGCAGCAGCCCTTCCCCGATCAGCAGCAGCCCTTCCCTGATCAGTAGCAGAGTCTTGGCAGCCTCGGTCACCATCACCCGGCCTGCACATGTCACATGGCTTGGAGGAAAAGGAGGAGCCGAAATATCTTTGCAGCGCAGGGAGGGCTGAAGAAGTTTGTGAAGCCTCCCACTGCACTGCCCAGCTCCGGTACTTGGACCGCCGGTGGGCGGGTAGGCGGGGACTAGGGGAGGCTTATGGGGGAGAGAGTGGGTAGCTGCGACGCCAGCTCTGGGGTAGCTGGGACTGGGAGCAGCGGGCTGCGGGCAACAGCTAGAGGCTGCGGCGGCGGGACTGAGGACAGCCAGGCAGAGCTCAGGCTGGAATGCCCCTAGCATACTGAGTCACCCCTAGGCATTTGCTTATAATGCCTATGCCTAGGGCCGGCTCTGCTAGTCTAGACCAGGGGTATCCAAACTCGGTCCTCAAGGCATCCTAAAGCTGGCCACACACTAGACCAACTTTCATCCAACCATAAGGTAAGGAATGGGAGTAAATGATGATCAGCAATTTGCTCCTAAATGCCAGAAAACAGAGGAAAATGGTCGTCAGACAAGTTTGATAAATGTTTGATCTAAACAATTTGTTCAAACAACAATTTTTGTCCATTTTCCGGCATTTGGGAGGAAATTGCTCATTGCCATTTGCTTTCTTACCTTACCAGATTTTCATTCCAAAAATCAACTAGTTGGCTGGTTGGATGTAAGTTGGTCTAGTGTGTGGCCAGCTTAAAGGCCCCCATACATCAGAGATTGATTGCAGCAATCGTGAAATTTGCAATCGATTGTGTATAAAAATCTTTCCCTTTTTCAGTCGATTGTGGCATCTCTGCAATCTGCAATCGATTGAAAAAGGGAAAGATTTTTATACACAATCGATTGCAAATTGCACGATTGCTGCAATCAATCTCTGATGTATGGGGCCTTAAGAGTCCAGGTTTTAAGGATATCCAAGCTTGACCACAGGTGACTTAATTAGTGCCTTAGTCAGTTTGATATAACCACCTGTGTTCAACCATAAATATATCTAAAACCTAAATTGTTGTGGTGCCCTGGGGACCACGTTTTGGAACCTCTGGTCTAGTCTATTGAACACTAGTGCTAGTCTCACTGTCCAGTCCAGGGAAACTTGGCACCACATTTATCAGTAGTAACGGGTCTATTTATGAATATATGGCAATAGAAAAAATATTCTATCTATAGTTATTTATCCCAGGGATAGAGCAACGGTATGGGTACGGGATGTCGGTGCTCGGGATCCTGGTGGTCAGAATCCCAACACCAGCATCCCGACCAGGTTACAATCCCGGCACCCCCAAGTAAGTAAGCCTAACCTAACCCCTAACCCCCCTCCCAGCATCCTAAACCTAACTTCCTCCCCACACAGCCTAAACCTAACCCTCCCCCAACCCCTGTACTTACCTTCGGGATGCTGGCGCCGGTATTCTGATAAGTGTTGGGATTCTGGACGATGGAATCCCCGTGGCCGGGATTATGACCACATCCCAAAGAAACATCTAATGAAGTAATTTAACAAGAATATGTTGTTAGGGCTGCTAGAGTGATGCTCAGTTCCGCAATGATGCTGGCTGCCAGTCGGTCATTCAGGCTTACTTATGCACAAGGGAACTGGATTCCCGGGATATTCAGGTGGGTAATGCAGATGATAGAATCATAAACCAAATCATTGTGGCCCCGTCCACTACTGTACAATGCCAACATTTGTGGCATTGTGCAGTTGAGGGCGGGGCCATGATGACACAATTGAATGCAAATTGTGTTATTGTGTCATCGGTCTCCAGACTGACCACTTCCCTGAGGAATTGGGAAGGATCGGGGAGGCTGGCCAACTCTCCCAGACGTCCAGGTGAGTTCACCAAAAATTTGAGAGTAGAAACTATGGCACAGAGATGCTTCAAACATGCAAATCACTGTCATACAATACATTTGCTTTACAAACAATCTATGAATCATACTTGTCTAGTCTCCTGGAGTGTTCAGGAAACTCTTGAATTTCAGTGAGTTGCCCAGTGGCCAGTACCATGATTTGTAGTGAGTCACATCATTAGGCAATGTTCCCTGCTATGTGATTCCGCGATTTGCATCTTCTTGTAGTGGAGGCGGAGCCATGATGGCACTCTGTGTCTACCCTTCCAAGATTTCCTGGAGTAAGTAATTACAGTGTCGGACTGGGTCATTAAGGGCCCACCGGGGGAATGCAGTGGTAGGGTTCCATGCTTAAGGGGTGTCGCCAGCCACCACAGGCATTTGGTTAACCAAAAGGCAAATCTTGTAGTTCTATTGAAAGGAACCAAGCACCCATGTTGACCAGTGGTACTACTCCACCAGGTCACTGATCATCTAATAGAGTAACAATGTATGATTTGAGATCTGGAACCAGAGACAGACAGAGTAGGGGGTGGGCCCTTAGGCAGTGGGGCCGACTGGGGATTTCCCCTGTACCCCTGTGGGCCAGTCCAACCCTGGGTAATTATGCTATAATTCTAGTCCTGGGCTAATTTTCACTCTGTATTTACAATGCAATACTGAAAAATGTGTGAAAACATTTAGTTGTCATGCAACTGGCAATTTCCTTTTTTAACCAATATCGTAGTCTGGGCATTACAACCAGGAAATCTTTTAGTTTGAAACTTTTGCTTTAACAGTAGTAAACGTTATTTCTACCTGTAAGAACACTATCAAACAGCTATAACTGTAGTTAAACTACAACATCCAGCATTCGCCGCAGTAGGCCATTTTCAAACAGTACTTCACTTTATTTTCTGTACGACACCGACTTCAGTACTCTTGAAAGTTGGCTGTACATCAAACTGTACATGATCCCCACTTTGTTTAAAACTGCTAAAGTGTGAGAGAAAGTTACCTATGTATCTGGTGAGATAAACTTTTAAAAGAATAGCTGCTGTACTTTCCCTATAATTGGGTAAGATAAAGCTCTTAAAAACAGCATGGGAATAAAGGTCCATCTTTATGCTGAATATAATGGAGCAATCATTGGGCAGTAACTGTAAAAATGTTTTCCCAAAGAAAAAGCTTTGTGTCCGCCTGCTTGTAAAGTAACCGCAACCCCCCACCTGAATTATTTAGGATTACAGGTAATGCCTTTGGGTTAAGGCTCTTTAAATACTAGCAACTCTTGAGTCAGAATAATTGTCTTTTAGCTGCATAAATACACCTGGTTTTAGAAGTGTTGCATGTGGAACGTCAACAGTTCCTTAAGGGGCCTATCCATTACCCGACTTTATGTACAATCCGACCAAAACCAGGAGGTTTTGGTCGCATTCTTCACAAAGTCGGGTAATGGATAGCCGCGATGCGCGTGCACGCTGGATCCTTGCTGACCCCGACTGTCTACTAAATATGCCCGTCAATCTGACGACGCTCATCAGGTTCGGCATGTTCAGGGATAGGAGGTCGGGCTCGTTCACTGAATGATGTTCAGTGAACGCCGTTCAGTGCAGTGCCCGCACCTCGGCGACATGAAGGTCTCAACGCTGGACGTTCAGACTTTCATGTCGCGTAGTGGATACCCCCCTTTAGGAAGACAACATACAGACAGGACAGGTTAACAGACCACTTTCCAGCCAGGACTATTAAGCTCAGATCTGTGGCTTTCTGCAGCACCAATGGCTTCTCTCTCTCTCTCTCTCTCAATTGCAGGGTCTCTCTCTCATAAATCAGCAGCATACACCTGAGTAGTCCTCTCAGCAGTCAAGTTCAGTCAGCATTACTCACACAGGTTAATCTTACAGGAGAACAGGACCTGAACATCAATCTTTTCAAAAGTAGGTTCTCCCTTTGAACCATGTTTTTTCCTATTGGCCTTTAGCTGGGCTTGAGGTTTTCTCCCCCCGACCTATCTGACCACATTTGGCTGGACATTGGTATTTATCTGTGTGAGCCAGGTATAGATGGTCTCAGGACGGGGGAAGTTTCTTCCAAACACCACAAGCCATAAGTTTAGATTTTGGAGATCTAAATACACCCCACTATATGACACAGAAACCCGTCACTGGCAGCGTTAGGCTGCCAGTAACAGAAGAGAAGACGCCACTGAGAAGGGAGATCGTCGCTGAACCTCACCGGACCTCGCTGGAGTGTAAGTAATGATGAATACCAGTGGTAAATTCATTAGTATCACTGCAATACTAAATTAAATATGCCGTAAGAATTTAGATTTGTTGATAAACAGGACCCTTTATCTCTCTCCACTTTATCTCTCTCCAAGCTTTGATAAATCTCCCCCCTAGTACCAACAAAACTGTTCTGTTAAATTTTTATTTTAATCTTCTTGTAGCAATGACATTTTTGCACATGCATTTTATCAGATGACATTGGCATGATTGTTCTTACAGATGTGTTCTCATACATAGAGCCTCCATACGCCACACAGAACACATTGCCTGGTGTGAGAAAGCCACCAGGTCGCCGTGCAACTCTGTTAGCGTCAGGCATCTTTTTTATGCCGAAAATGCATCTAAGCTGCAATGTGGAAAAAACTTTATTAAGATAAACTGATGCTTGTCAGTAACACTGGTGTCCTCAGTTTCCACCTGTCGCTCATAAAACACTATTGAGGCATACTTACCGACTTTTAGCTCCCTTCTTCCGGGAGGGAGCTGTCAGTCCTTCACAGCGGGGGGCGGGGCAACATCAACGTGGCCTCGCCCTCTTCCACAAAGCCACGAATAACACCAATGTGAAGAAGGATACGGGGCAACGATGGCACGATTCAGCGTGTCACGTGTCACGTGTCCCCCTGCTGCCGGGGTATATCCTGGAAGCACGGGGGGGGGGTAGAGGGGATCGCCATGGGCCGGGAGGCTCTTTCATGCCTTCCCGGGGGGCGGGAGTGGCACCCGATTTTTGGGAGGCTCCTGGCTGAATCAGGAGGGTAGGCAAGTATGTATTGAAGTAATTTGATAAAATGTTAAAAAATTTAAATAAATATTTAAATAAAAATGTTCAAAATCAATAAAGACTTGGGGGTAAATTTATTAAAGTGAGAGTTTTTAGAAGTGAGTTTTAGAAGAGATGTTGCCCATAGCAACCAGTCAGATTCTATTTAACATTTAACTAGCACCTTCTAGAAGATAATAGCTAGAATCTGATTGGTTGCTATGGGCACCATCTCTTGTAAAACTCACTTCTAAAAACTCTCACTTTAGTAAATTTACCCCTTGGTGTCAGTTGTTATTCTGACATATAAAGCAGAAAACTATATAAAAAAGAAAAAGCTGCACTGCTGCTGCGTGGTATAAACGGGCTTAATTGATCCCAATAATAAGCTTCTCTGAATCCCAAATGTAAATTTATTAAACAGACAGTTGAATACATAACATTATAAAATGTATTTATAAAAGGATATCAATATATCCAACACACTGCTATGATAGTTGATTAATATACCTATTTGTTTGTATATTGGATCCACATATGGAAAGTCTTTACTTATGTTCAGATTATAAGGAATTGTATGTAATGCTCACCAAAGTCCAGAGTCTCCGACTATAATGTTTCCGGTACGAAGCTTTGGTGTTCAATATGTTCAGTGATTTGCCTAATGTGCCCACTGGATGGGTAATTGTAGTACGCCGGTTCTCCCTTAGTTCATAGGATCTAAAAAGAGCACTGGGTGTACAAGAGCTCATCCACTTACAGGATAGTCCAGGCGGCAGTGAGATGATGGCTAACCCCCACTCACAATCCCAAAGCCAAGTGCAATGTGTGCACAACCAGGCTGTGCTGATTAATTTAATATGTGACGATTGTATATCTGTGTGCACCTGAGTCTGTATATGAACCACAATGAAACTTGGGGGTCGATTTACTAAGCAGTGTTAGGAGACAGAGTGAAAAGTGATAAGAAGGTGATAAGGTGCCAGCCAATCAGCTCCCAACTGTCATCTCACAGGCTGTGTTTGAAAAATGACAGTTGGGAGCTGACTGGCTGGCACCTTATCACTTTCTTATTACTTTTCACTCTGTCTCCTAACACTGCTTAGTAAATAGACCCCTTAGAATGAAACAAGCGGCAGCCACTACATTGTAGGGATTGGGTACAGGATGCCGGCGCTAGGAATCCCAGCAGTCGGAATCTTGACGTCGGCATCCCGACAAGGTTAGGATACCGACACCTGTTGATAAGTATCCTAACCCTACTCCTACCTCTACCCCTAAACCTAACCCTCCCTGCCCACAGCCTAAACCTAACCCTCCCCCCAGTACCTAACCAGAACCCTCCCCCTAGTGCCTAACCATAACCCTCCCCATTACCCCACTACTTACTGTCGGGTTGCCGGTGTTGGGATTTTGAATAGTGTTGAGATTCCAGCGCCAGCGTCCCGACAATCAGGATTTAAACTACATCCCCATTGTAGCACTTTGTATACAGAGTGAGAGACTCAGTCACACACAGATATACAAGTGTCGCATATCAAATGAACCAGTGCAGTGTGGTTGTGCACACATTGCAATTTAGACGCATTTTTGGCAAGAAAAAGATGCCCAGCGTTAGCAGAGTCTCACAGGACCTGGTGCACCAAGAGGTGCTTTTTAGCACGACTGTAGCGAAGATGTGGTGGATTTTACCTAGGGGCTGTGGGACTGGAGCCCCTCCAGTAAAATCCACCACACACAGGGACTGCCTAGGCTTGCAGTGGTAGTGACTTCTAATTAGAAGCACTGACTGCTGATCACAGCCAGACAGGCAGTCCCAGGTATAGATGTTTTCTCCCCCTGGGACTGCCAGTCCGGACTGCAATAGCAAAGAGAGTGATTCCCATGGGAATCCACTCCCCTGCTATTATGGCAGCCCTATTTGGCTCATAGAGGCTGCAGCCAGACAGGTAAGGATACATCTGTAGGGATAATTTCAGTTAAAAAAAGACACAAAAAAGACGCCCGGTGCTATCAGAGTCTCACAGTACCTAGCTCGCCAAGAGGGGCTTTTTGCTGCGACTGCAGCAAAGATGTGTAAGGAAGGACACGTCTGTATTTGTAGCCCATCAAAGACACTAAACACTAAAGTATGCCTCCACTGAACATAACACTATAATAACACCATAACTAACACATTACAGATATGCTGGTGGACGTGACAGTGGTGAACAGGGTTGGTCCTGCCCAGGAATTGCCTGATGCTGCATGTTTAATATCTACTGTACTATCTTTGCTATTTGCAGTGATAATAAATGAATTACAGTAGCATATTAACAAGGAAATATTGCTGGGATATCACATCCAATAAATGCTTATACTAACAAAGTTTTCAGTATAGTAATAGCATTAGTTATCACGATACCTCCGGGCTCTGCTCTGGTTTACCTACTGCTTTGAGTGGTCACCAAGCAGTGTATGTGCAGAAAAGTGGGATGGTGGAAGAGTCCAGCCTAGCAGTGATGGGTCAGAAGGTCCCTTTCTGGCCTGGTTCTCCAAATAGGCAGAAACCACTAACAGGAATAAGCTCCATGAAGTTAAGCTTTTCTGGGCTTATTAAATAGCCATTTCAATTATGACTTAAAAAATAGACCACAAAGGATGGTGGTTTTAAGTCCGTCACGTTAAGGATAATGCAGCAGTGGGTAGAGGCATTCATGAATCAAACTGGTAAATAATTACATTATATCATTGAGTATTAGTGGTGCCTATGGATGCCTGTAACTTTGTGGAAGCTATGGGTAACAGAATACTTAAAAAGGACATACTGTATAATGGAATTAGCATTTACTGTAATACAATAACATTTATGTATACTGTACGTCATGTGGCTTTCATTTCTTTACCTAGAAAATATGCCAGCGATGTTTATATAACATACGTAGATGGTATAATTATGACAATTAGGGACCAGCAGATACAGATCTGTAAACCACAACTTGACATCTCTCTATTTCAAACTGGTGTATTTCCTGCTGTAAAATCCATTATTGGAATAATAAGTGTGATCGGTGATCACGTAATGCACTTACAGTAGCAGTTAGAGTATTATATATGTAATTTTTTCCTTTGTAACAAAGCGATTCCCTTCCGTATACAGTATAAAGTGACAAGCATTCTACAACATAATCAGCTGATGTGAACAGGTACTGACAGTAACTGAACAAGATGCCCTCGGTTGGAAAGGCTTTACTGTGTATTTAATTCCAAGCAATATCCTGGTGTTGGTCTGAATTATCATCAGAGGCAAAAAAACACACCTTATTCTGTATTACTGTATCTACTGCAGTCTAGAGGCAACCCCATCTCTTTGCATCTTGATGCAGGCAGCTCCATAGAAATACACAGTGTTATGACCCTCGTGGGTATTCTATTTGACTGTGAGATGAATCTCTTATTTGCAATGGCTCCTCTGTGCAGATGTAAGCTGGCTCCTGCACAAAGCGCTCTGTAAAAACACAAATGATGGAATGGTGGCAGGATCCAATTTACATTTTATCAGCTTTCATTCCTCGAGAGTTGCTTTTCGTTCTTGGGGCGGATTGCTGCACGCTCTCTCCACTACCTGTTTCTCGCCAAAAACAAATCTAATTCTATTCTGTAATATATTACGGCCACACCACCTTCTGTATTCATCAATATTTAATGAGCCGGTGATTTAGTATGTCTGAGTTGGCATGTTGCAGTGTACAGAGAGAGTGACTCTCAGGCCGCAGAAAGAAAATGGATACTCTACAAGATGGGAGGAAATAGCTCAGCTTTACACCATTAAGAAAGATATTGAAATATAAAATGCTTAGTTACCCTTTACCACCCCGATTTCACGTTGTCATTAAATAGTGCCAAAAAAAAATAATTCCCAATGTTGTCATAATGTTATAGCCTGATCATTGTGGGTATATAACTATATACAGGAGAAATAGAGGGCGATGTATCAAGCAGTGAAAAGAATGGAGATGTGGACCAGTGAAAAAGTTGTTCTGTAGTATTGATATACTTGCAACACATTTAGGAATCCACAGAAGTGCCTGTTAGGTGGCATATCCTTCTACTGGCTGGAAGGCAGGTACAATTATACATAATGATGATGATGACGATGACTATCAGCTACACTGTCTATCTGCTTTAAGCTGAATGCAGCTGGACCCCCCTAGCTAACAGCATTTTCAGCATGAACATGGCGGCTATATTGCTATACATAAAGTTGCATCCATCAACAGAATTTGCATTATGTAACTGATATTTCCATTTGGACTTCTGCCAGATAGAAGATTCCCATTTGATATGATAAAATTAAGTAGTGTCACAGCGTATCGGAACCCGGCATCTACCTGCCAAGTCCGTCAGAGCTGGTGGTCCACGGGGCAGCGGGTGGGTGAATCCCGCCACCCACCGCTTTAACATCTAGCAGCTCCCCTGCTCTGCAGCTGTCCGAGACACACTGTGTTAGGTCCCGGTGGCTTGTTTTCTCTCCTTCCAGTGAGCGGCTGCGGCTCCCATAGGGTCGCGCGGGCCACTCAGTAATACTCTTAAAGGGTCAGGCCTGCCGGGGGATGACGTCACTTGAGTGCCAATCTCTAGCCTCCTGCTATATAAGGAGGTTCTTTAGGACACTCTGGTGCCAGAGTACAGGCTCCCAACATTACTCCAGTGGTCCTCTATCCATGATTGTTCCTGCTCGTTCCTGACCTTGGCTTGTCCGTGACCCAATTCCGTCTCCTCCCTGGTACTGTGATTGGTACTCCGGTTCTGACCTTGGCTTCATTCGTGACCTTGATATTGTCTAATTCCTGGTACCATCTTGTCTGACTGGTTCTGACCCGGCTTGTCGACTACATTTATACGCATCCTTCCTACACCACCGCATCCAGAGTACAACAGCACCTGTATTAGGGAACCAAGTCTGAGGGCCGTGACCTGCGTTTCGGATGCAGCTAATTCCAATCCTCCTTGCGGGGGTCCCTGGGGAACACCGCCGGCATGTTAGACTCTGCACCTCAGTAAGAGGTCTCGCCAATCCCAAAAGACAGGCTAGCATCCACTACCTATCCGTGAGTTGTGACAAGTACAAATATCTGTTAATCTTAAACTGAATACAAAATATGCTTGTATTTAATTTGTATTTTGTGGTTTGTATTTATTTTTTATATGTACAATGCAAATTGCATACTTGGAGAGGCAGAAGGAGTGCTGGCTGGAGAGACAGAAAGGGGCTGGCTAGAGAGACAGAAGGGGGGAGCTGGCTGTAGGGACAGAAGGGGAGGCAGACTAGAGAGACAAAAGGGGGGCTGGCTGGAGAGTCAGAAGGGTGTGCAGGCTGATGAGACAGAAGGGGACTGACTGGAGAGATAGACGGGGGGTGTTAGCTGATGAGACAGAAGGAGGTGCTGTCTGGTGAGACAGAAGGAGGTGCAGGCTGGTGAGACAGAAGGAGGTGCAGGCTGGTGAGACAGAAGGAGGTACAGGCTGGTGAGACAGAAGGAGGTACAGGCTGGTGAGACAGAAGGAGGTACAGGCTGGTGAGACAGAAGGAGGTGCAGGCTGGTGATACAGAAGAAGGTACAGGCTGGTGAGACAGAAGGAGGTGCAGGCTGGTGAGACAGAAGGAGGTACAGGCTGGTGAGAGAGAAGGAGGTACAGGCTGGTGAGAGAGAAGGAGGTGCAGGCTGGTGAGACAGAAAAAGGTGCAGGCTGGTGAGACAGAAGGAGGTGCAGGCTGGTGAGACAAAAGGAGGTGCAGGCTGGTGATATAGAAGGAGGTACAGGCTGGTGAGACAGAAGGAGGTGCAGGCTGGTGAGACAGAAGGAGGTGCAGGCTGGTGAGACAGAAGGGGGGCTGGCTGGCTGGTAGCACATCTTGCAGTGGAACAAACCGATTCCTCCTAGCAAAATTAAGTTTAGGCAACTTGTAGTACAGATATTGCAGTATATTTTGAAACAGGGAAAAAATGTATAGGAGCAGTATTGTTAATGCCTAGAAGTACAGTATTTCATATTACTTTTGTAAACTATGCAACTGATGTAAAGAGTAACAGAACAAAATTGCAGTAGTAAAAGTATCTGTATAGAAATGAATGTGATGTTAGGGTAAAGCCCCAAAATAGAGAACTGCAACACTCCGCAGGAAAAAAAAAAAAAATTCTAAGTGTATGAATTAAAGTTTTTGCAATGCGTGGCTTGTGTTCTGGAGATGTTTTAGATGCCTATACCCAGGGGCATCGAGAGGGGGAGGCGGTTACTATTTACCCAGGCCGGGGCCTGTTTAAGGGATCCGGCGGGGGCCCGGGTCCTGCAGTCCGCCCCCCACTCCGCCTCAGCTGCCGCTGTCATTGTTAAGTTTGGGCAGCAGGGAGAAAGGACTGACTGCTGCTCCAGCAGCCTCTCTCCCCAGCCCAGTACACACGCTGCTTTCACACTGTGTGCCGGGCTAGGGAGAGAGGCTGGTGCAGCAGCAGTCAGTTCTCTCTCTCCCACCGGCGCTCCCTATGCAGTGTGCATGGCCGTAAATCTAATAATTTTTTTGGGGTGGGGGGCAGGAGGGGATCTGACCACAACTCCCTGGCTGGCCACGCCCCTTTCCTGTACCTGAGCCCAACAGAGTTGTCAGCAGCCCTGCCTATAACAGCTTTTAGGAAATGGATGTTATAAACAATGGACAATATTAGACAGATACATCTTGTGAGGGGAGTGGGACCCATGTACAGTGTACAGTGCATGTTAGTGCATGCCCAAAATGGAGTTTGGCACAGTCACAGTGTCTACCATGTACTGTATGTGCATATACCTATACAAATGTCGCCATCATCATTTTTCAAGAGCTTTTTTTCTGAAGATAAGTTTATTGAATGGGCACAGGGTGCAGGGTGTGCAATGTGTGCAACGTGGACTCAGGGGCCCATATAAACCACACAGCCTGCACCATACTTGCCGACATTTGACTTCTCCTCCTCAGGCTTCTCCCAGGGTGAAGTGGGAGTTGTTGGGGACGGACAAACTGTGTCATTAAGCCCCGCCCCCTCGCTGCAATTTGCCACGAACGGAGTACATTTAAATAAGGGGGCGGGGCCAAATGATGCTATTCTTATAGAATCATGTCATTAGGTCATGCCCCCTACTCGCGGATGCACCTGTCCGCGAGAACAATTTCCTTATTCTGCCCACTTCACTAGGCAGTTGGCAGAATGTGGGAGAAGGGCCTACCCTTCCGGGGGTGCGGGGGTTACGCACGACTACAGGGAGGATAGATATATGGCCTGCACTCATCATAGATACAGTACTCAAGTTCTGGATCAAGTATGACACCATAACGTGGACGAGTGCCATGGACTATTATCGTGTTGCTAGAGATACAGAAGAGCAGAGGAACTAGGACTAAGGGTCCTATTCATCAAACGACAAATGACCTGGTTGCCATGCGGAAACACTAGTTTCCACATGTTTTAGTTACCGGTCATTCATCATCAGGGATCCGATAGTACCCCTTGATATTCAGAAAACTCTGAAAACTTTCAGTTTGCTTCCGAGAACAAGCTTGCTCTCGTAGCCCTGCTCTTTCCTAATTATTTATTTATTATTTTTAACCAGTCATTTATATAGCACACACGTATGCAGTGTTTTGAGGATCTTGCTTCCTATTGCTCCAGATGCAATACAACTTTTCCCGCCCATCCCTCCCCTTGTTGGCAGCTGGTTGGCGTGTTTTGTTTTGTTTGACTAGTGTGGTTGGTTTTTGTGTGGGTGGAAAAGGAGTACTGTCTGGGGAAGGCTTGTGCCAATACCCAAGAGGGGGACTATTGAGTGGTGGCGGAACTGGCGCTAACGCCGGCTGTGGCACATGTCTTGTGTTCACTTATTAGTGCAACTGATTCAGTCCCTTTTTCCAATTTATTTCAAACAAATTGTAACAATTTTTTTGGCAAATACAGGTTTCCATGTGTTTATTTGTAGGTTAAGTGTTTATTAGTATAAGTATTTATAACATATTATTGCAAGGGATAAAACAAGCACCATGGATACCCCAGGCCCAACTCTATCTGCCCGATGCATGCATTAGATCCAGTGGCGGCTCCAGAGGTGTAGCTGCAGCACAGTCCAAAATTCAAATAGTGGAACCACACCTGTAGCATTTTGTGGAAATGCTACAGTGCCAGATTAACAATGGAGCAGATGGGGTAACAGCCCCAGGCCTCCACATAAAAATAGGCCTATCATCATGACAGCATGATGATGACCAGACACCTTACTGGCCACGCAGTTGCCCATAAGTATTAAAATTGTATTTCTATTTTCCTCACAAAATGATGCAATTTTTCTACTTTTACATATTTAGGGGTCTATTCATGATGAGCTGCGTTGTAGAATTGTTACTTATCGCTATAGATCGCATCACTTTGATGCAATCTATAGGTTTGATAAGTAGCAATCATGTACACTTTCCTGTTTCCTTAAGCGAAGTGGTAAATCCAGGTCCTGCGATCTGGTCTTCTCTACTTATTCTATGCATCTTCGAGGTCTCAATTCTTCAGACCATGCGCCAGCGTCTGTGCGGGTCATCCTGACTCATTACGGCGGAAGGGGAAGGAATGGGAGGCAGCAGGCGGTTAGGATGGAGGTGACCCAGCATATGCATATGCCAGGTCACCTTACTTAGCTACGGCAGGGGAAGGAACAGGACTGGGACACTTGGACCGTGGGCAATCCGGATGGAGGTGACCTGTTTTCAACTAAACAGGACACTTCACTGCTTCATGAATCCCTTAGAGAGATATTGGGACTGATGGTGTATGGGGTGTACACGCCCACATGGCACTGGCCACACCCACACAGCTCCTCCACTTTTCACAAAAGGCCCTTGACCATTGTCAGACTGTGTGACCCTTTATTCGGCCCAGAAATGCTCCCGTATGATGACGTGACAATAAATGCTGAAGCACAGCATTGCTCTGGAGGACGGGACATAAGCAACTGATGGATAAGAACTGTAGGAAGGATCCTGAGTATGAGAGGAGATGCCATCTGGTAGCGAAAGCAGCCTGTGCATGTCCAAGAGGATGGTGGGCGTAGGTGCGTGTGAAGGAGAAAGTTGGCTCGGCAGGTTGCAAAAAGACTGTGGGGTCTATTTATCAAGCAGTGAAAAGTGCGGAGAAGTGAACCAGTGGAGAAGTTGCCCATAGCAACCAATCAGCTGTCAGGTAGCATTTATCAAGTACAGTCTATAAAATAATAGGTAGGAGCTGATTGGTTGCTATTCGCAACTTCTCCACTGGTCCACTCCTCCACACTTTTCACTGCTTGATAAATAGACTCCTGTGTCCCTGGTAGGTGTGGCTTGACCACACAGCAGTGAGAGAAGAAGCTGCAGCAAAATAATTTTGAGAGAGAACATAGAAGGTACCAGTCAGCTGTGGCGTTTTACCTCACAGAGGGGAAGTGGATGGGAGTGGGTGCAGCCAATACTGTTTAAGAAGGGAAGTTCCTATCTCAACCCAAGAGAGGCAGAATGAAACAGGGAACTCATCTTGAATTAGCAAATTGCCCCACTCTAATCAGCCTAGAGAGAGAGGTAACAATACAGACTTTTCCATTACGCCTGCCTCAATCTGCATTAACATTCAAGTCTAATGCTGGCCTTACACAGGACGACTGATCACACGATTTGGGCAGTTTCTACAGGTTGGACAGACCAATCATTTGAAAATAGTGGTATTTTGAGTATTCTGCGACCCCGATGCGCGTCCCCGCCGTCGTCTAGTTGGATCATAGATTAGATGGTTTTGCAGATCAACTGATTGTGTAGGAATTGACACACATTATGTGATGTGATTGATCAGATGGTATGGTCTTATGTGAAATAGTTGCATTTTAAATTAGGGGTGAGCGGGTTCGGATTTCTGAAATCCGAACCCCCCCGAGCCCCCCCGATCCGAGGCAGATCCGAGTCAGGCTCGACTTTTCCCGCCTGACTCGGATCTGAAATCGAGGCAAAACGTCATCATCCCGCCTTCCGAGTCTCGCGGGTTTTGGATCCTATATAAGGTACCTGCGTCGGCGCCATTTTCTCACTCGGCTGTGGACAGTGAAGAGGGAGGGTGGGAGTTAGGGCTGGCTGGGCTGTGTAGTGTAGTGCAGTGCTGTGTTGTGCTGTGCTGCTGTTGTCCATAGGGGCCTGATTCAGAGCCGAACGCTCTGACCAGAGCGCTCGCTCTGAATCAGGCCCCTCCTGGGCTGTGTAGTGTAGTGCAGAGTAGTGTTGTGCTGTGCTGTGCTGCGCTGTGCTGCTGTTGTCCACTACTTCAAAGTCCATAGGGGCTGGCTGTGTTGTGCTGTGCTGCTGTTGTTAATAGGGGCTGTGTCCACTACTTCAAAGTCCATAGGGGCTGGCTGGACTGTATTGTGCAGTCAGTTCTCCATAGGGGCTGTGTATATATATAGTTTTATTAAAAGGATAATATAATATTTAATATATCTGAAGGGCCAATATCATTAGCAAATTGATTTTCCATGGAAATTATATATATTTTATTTAATTAGAGCCATATTCATTAATAAATGACGGAGAAAAGAATTATACATAGGGTTGCTGGGAGGATCATTAGTGTGACCTATGTGCGACCAATGGTGTGGAGGATTAGTGACACAGCTGATGGGCGTCTATGTACAAATCCCAGCAGCTGCGGCATTGGCCAATTTGTGCAGAACCGCTACGTACGGAATCACAGTAACAATGGGATTTCTGTGCTCCTATGAATCAGGCCTGCAACCTCCAAGTAGTACTTCTTCAGTAGAACAAACTGATTTCTCCTAGCAAACTTAAGTTTAGGCATCTTGTAGTACAGATATTGCAAACAATGAACAGTAGAATCAAACTTCTTATGCAAAATAGACAGACTCTTGTGTCCAGTGATTCTTCTTTATGGCCCGTTCACACTGTCAGCTTTCAGAAAAACTTTAAATACATTGAATTTGGCACACTTTTTCTTGTCAAATAGCACAATAATCTCTCAATTTACTGTCCCAGCCAGAGGTATCCTTATTCCCCTGTACAGTACTTCAAGCAAATAGCTGCAACTTGAGTTCTCGCTTGTTTCTCTTTAATAACTTAAGCACAAAAAAGCAAATAAATCAAAATCAGATCGATCTTCATATGAGCCCTGCTGACATCTGATGGGCAGTGACTGTGTGGGCTGGTACGAGTACTTGTCTGCACGGCTGGTTCCGCCAGTGGGCTTCTTTTTTTAATTCAACCTAACTTTAGTTGCCAACTCCCCCTCTCCTTCCACTGTAATCCAGCAAACTCCCCCTCTCTCTCCACTGTAATCCAGCAAACACTTTAAGCGATTTGCTGTGGGCAAATCCTCAGTGATGCCCATCTTACAGTGACGATCTGATTAGCAACAGTCCAAATCTATCAGCAAGCCAACAATAGCAGCCCTAAACAGTTCCACATTTTACATGCAGAATTTGTGTCCTTTTTTGGTCCATTTGGATTTCTTCTTCTTGATGTGACTGTAAACTTCTGGTACCTTCTAGAAGCTTCTGGCGCTCAAGGTATCAATCTTCCTAACTGCCGCTTTGCAGGGTCCCACTCATAAACCACCCTCAAGAGGCATTCTGGAAAATGTAGTTTAGGTTTTTTATAGACTGCAGGGAAAATTCAGAACAGTTACACACCTGTGGTTTTAGGGTATTATGTATGCTATCATAAAACAATGCAATATTTTAGCCTACAGGCTACAATAGCTTATGAGGACACAAGGTGCATTTAAAATATAGACTGTATTCGTTATGTATATTTTTTACTATCCTAGTCTGGACACAGGGCTCAATGGGTGTGGACCGTAGTCTATTAAATGCTCCCACTAAATATATGCAAATCTTTATTGAATACAGATTACCTTCCATCAGGGCCATAGCTGCGGCCGGTGCCATCGCACAGGGCACCACAGGTCAGGGGGTGCTGTTTTGGCCTGTCAAATTTCAGTTTATTATCATTCTTGCTTGTAGCTTCCTCTTATTTCATCCCCAGCATCTCCTGGCCTCTTTTATCTCTTCCCTGGCCCTTCCCCATGAAGCCATGGCCCTTTTTTGGGTGCATTATGTCCCTTTGAAAAATGAGGGGGACGCCAATGCTCTTTCTGGCACAGGGCAACAAAATGTCTAGTTACGGCTCTGCTTTCCATAGCTACTTAAGTCTCCTCTGGCGGAAAGTTTGTCAAAATCCTCTATGGCGGGGAATGAGCATTAGTTTAGAAGAAGGTAGTTCCACTCTGAACTGATGTTGTTATTTATTCAAAGCAGCACTATTATCTGCATTTCAAAGTATAAGGAGCTTCACCTGTACCTACTGATTTGTAATTGACATTAAATTTCAATAGGGGTTAACCTCTAATAAATCTATGATTTGTATGCCACTCCCTCTTTGATAATTATCAAAAAGTGGTAAATGAGTATTTTCCACCAGCTCTTCACTGCTTCATAAATAGAGCCCTATATACTGTGAGAGGGGAAATGATTAACATTCTAATAATACATGAATAAGTCACAGAAATAGCAGCTTCATAGTTCATATATATAGATATATATATATATATCTATCTGTGTTGCATAGAGATCACTGGATGCTTTGTGTATTGTGCGACAGCTACCAAATGTTTTCACTAGTATGCTCTCTGTATTTTGTTGTTGTCAGATGGATGCTCTTTATTGTGTATGTCAGTCACCGGGATAATCTCTATTTTGTATGCCAGTAACTAGGATGCTTTTTGTATCGTGTTCACTGTGATATTCTCTGTATTATGTTTTGGTCAATAGGATGCTCTCTGTATTGTATGGCAGTCATTATGATGCCCTGTATTGTATGGTAGTCACTAGGATGTCCTCTGTATTTTATGGTATTTACTAAGACAGTGGTATTCAAACTTGGTCCTCAGAACTCCAAACAGTTCATGTTTTCCAGGTCATCTAGCAGGTGCACAGGTGTATACATTACTCACTGACACATTTTAAAAGATTCACAAGTGAAGCTAATTATTTCACTTGTGATACTGTGAGGAGATTTGGAAAACATGATTGGGGTCCAGAGGACCAAGTTTGAGAAACTATGCACTAAGATGCTCATTGTAATTAGATACATCACTAGCAGGAAATTATGTACTGCATTTTGCATGGCACATTCATCGAGTATTTTTTTTTTGTTAAATTAAATATAAAAAGCATCTGTTGACTTGTAAATTAAACCTATTCTGACCACTGACATAGCCGGGATAATCTAAGTTTTGTGTGCAGGTAGTGATTAATTTTTTTCTTTTACTCTGGTAGGGGAAATATATTTCAACATCACCCACTTTTCTTTTCGGCCTGCCTACATAAGCCCCTTTTCCGACTTTTTTTCCAGGACCACTTCAAGTTCCCTATTTACTGCTGGTCATATCCTAAATTAGCCACATAGGACCTGATGCAGTCTTCATAGTAAATTGGGCATATGTTTCTCCAAAACTGATTGCACTAGGTGCAGATGGTACACCTGGAAGCAGGCATATTTACTTTCATCCAACTCTGCAAAGCCCACCTTTGTGTCAACACATACTCACTTAACTTTGCCTAAGTAAGGTTGCTCCATTACAACATAGTTATGCCGTCTCAGTCGTAAATGTAGAGGCCGTTGAAATGCATTCCCCCTACTTGTGTGTGCTCAGGGCCTGATTCTTAAATGAACGCTAAGGCAATCGCAACTGAGATCTCTCATAGCGCCTGATTCAGCAAGGATCGCAACTGCTAATACGCACGCAATCAGCCGATTGTTGCATACTGCATGCGTGCAAACCAGCCACTGTGATCGCATTGACTACACAGACCCATCGCAGAGTGATTGACAGGAAGTGCAGTTTGTGGGCGGTGACGGTGGGGGTGGCTGGTCGGCGAAACACAGGCGTGTAATCCACTGAGATGCCTGAGTACTCGTAGCATGCGATGAGGTTAGCAATTCCTGAGTAAGGTCAGACCTTGTGCAAGTGTGCATGAGGCTGCGATGGTACTCAGTGTTACCGATGGTTTTGCAGTCTTGTTAAGGATTACGGATGTGTGCAAGGTAAAGTGGCCGTCCTTATGATGTGTTGCGGCATAGCAATCGCAATGGATTAGCATACTATCGCAGTGACTGAAGATAATAATACATCTTAAATTGTGTATCAGTGTACATTGTACAACATTATTTTTATTTATATGTATATGGATTAGGGGTGTGCACCGGCCACTTTTCGTGTTTTGTGTTTTGGTTTTGGATCTGGATCTTTCTTCGTGTTTTGGATCTGGATTGGTTTTGCCAAAACCACCCTTCCGTGTTTTGGGTTCTGGGTTTTGTGTTTTGGATCTGTATTTTTTTTTAAAAAAGCATAAAAACAGCTAAAATCACAGAATTTGTAGGTTTTTCTGCTCCTATGCTATTATTAACCTCAATAACCTTAATTTCCACTCATTTCCAGTCTATTCTGAACACCTCACACCTCACAATAGTGTTTTTATGTCCAAAACGTTGCACCGAGGTAGCTGGATGACTATGCTAAGCGACACGAGTGGGCGGCACAAACACGTGACCCATCTAGGCGTGAAACTGCAGTGGCAGACAGGATGGCAGTTTGAAAAACTAGGCCCCAAACTGTACATAATGCAAAGAAAAAAAAGAGGTGCAAGATGGAATTGTCCTTGGGCCCTCCCACCCACCCTTATGTTGTATAAACAGGACATGCACACTTTAACAAACCAATCATTTCAGCGCCAGGGTCTGCCACACAACTGTGGCTGAAATGATTGGTTCGTTTGGGCCCCCACAAAACAAGCTGGCAATTAATGTGTCCCTGCACAAACTGGCTCTATGGAGGCAAGATGTCATCCTCATCCTCCTCATCCACCGATTCCTCACCCTCTTCAGTGTGTACATCCTCATCCTCACAAAGTATTAACTCGTCCCCACTTGAATCCACCACCACAGGTCCCTCTGTACCTTCTGGAGGCTGGTCTCCCTGGAAGAGCTGATAATTCATTTTGATGAACATCATCTTCTCCACATTCTGTGGAAGCAACCTCCTACGCCTTTCGCTGACAAGGTTCCCGGCTGCACTAAACACTCTTTCGGAGTACACACTGGAGGGGGGGCAACTCAGGTAAAATAGAGCCAGTTTGTACAGGGGCCTCCAAATTGCCTCTTTTTCCTGCCAGTACAGGTATGGACTGTCTGCCATGCCTACTTGGATGCTGTCACCGATGTAATCCTCCACCATTCTGTCAATGGTGACAGTATCATATGCAGTGACAGTAGACATGTCAGAAATTGTTGCCAGGTCCTTCAGTCCGGACCAGATGTCCAAACTTGGTCCTGCCTGCCCTGCATCACCGCCAGCGGGTTGCTTAGGATACCTAAGTTTTTTCCTGGCAGCCCCAGTTGCAGGAGAAAATGAAGAAGGAGCCGTTGACGTGTCACGTTCCGCTTCAGCTGACAGTGTGTTCACCAGCAGGTCTTTGCACCTCTGCAGGCTTGTGTCGGCCGGAAAGAGAGACACCACATAGGCTTTAAACCTAGGATCGAGCACGGTGGCCAAAACGTAGTGGTCTGATTTCAACAGATTGACCACCCTGGAATCCTGGCAAAGCGAATGAAGGGCTTCATCCACAAGTCCCACATGCCGAGCGGAATCGCTCCGTCTTAGCTCCTCCTTCACTTTCTCCAGCTGCTTCTGCAAAAGCCTGATGAGGGGAATGACCTGACTCAAGCTGGCAGTGTCTGAACTGACTTCACGTGTGGCAAGTTCGAAGGGCTGGAGAACCTTGCACAACACGGAAATCATTCTCCACTGCGCTTGAGTCAGGTGCATACCCCCTCCTTTGCCTATGTCATAGGTGGATGTATAGGCTTGTATGGCCTTTTGCTGCTCCTCCATCCTCTGAAGCATATAGAGGGTTGAGTTCCACCGCGTCACAACCTCTTGCTTCAGGTGATGGCGGGGCAGGTTCAAGAGTGTTTGCTGGCGCTCCAGTCTTCGGCACGCAGTCGCTGAATGGCGAAAGTGGCCAGAAATTTTTCGGGCCACCCAAAGCGTCTCCTGCACGCCCCTGTCGCTTTTCAGAAAATTCTGCACCACCAAGTTTATTGTGTGAGCAAAACATGGGACGTGCTGGAATTTGCCCAGATGTAATGCCCGCACAATATTGGTGGCGTTGTCAGATATCACAAATCCCCAGGAGAGTCTAAGTGGGGTAAGCCACTGGGCGATGATTTCCCTCAGTTTCTCTAAGAGGTTGTCGGCGGTGTGCCTCTTACTGAAACCGGTGATACACAGCGTAGCCTGCCTTGTAACGAGCTGGCATTTCTGAGATGCTGCTACTGGTGACGCTGCTGCTGTTGCTGCGTAAGGTGATACATCTACCCAGTGGGCTGTCACAGTCATATAGTCCTTAGTCTGCCCTGTTCCACTTGTCCACATGTCCGTGGTTAAGTGGACATTGTGTACAACGGCATTTTTCAGGACACTGAGGACACTTTTTCTGACGTTTCTGTACAGTCTCGGTATCGCCTGCCTAGTGAAGTGGAATCTAGACGGGATTTGGAACCGGGGACACACTACCTCCATCAATTGTCTAAATCCCACTGCACTAATGGCGGATACCGGACGCACGTCTAACACCAACATAGCAGTCAAGGCCTCAGTTATACGTTTTGCTTCAGGATGACTGCTGTCGTACTTCATCCTCCTCGCTAAGGACTGTTGGAGGGTCAATTGTTTAGTAAAAGTAGTGGTGTTCCTACTTCCTCTCTGGGATGATGAACGACTCCCAGCAGCAGCAACAGCAGCAGCGGCAGCAGTAGGCGTAGCAATGCAGGATCCTCCGGAGGAATCCCGGATAGGAGAGTCAGTCATGCCAGTGACATGGCCTGCAGGACTACTTCCGATCCTAACTAAGGAGGAAATTGACGAGGAGGGAGTTGACGGTGTGGTTTGCAGGCGCTTGGATACAACAGGACAACGGGATTTAGGTGTCCCTGGACTGCTTACGGTCTTAGCCAAAGTTTCTGAACTTGACAGTAACTTTTTATGAACGCGCTGCAGGTGCCGTATAAGGGAGGATGTTCCTAGGTGGTTGACGTCCCTACCCCTACTTATTTCACCTTTACATATGGTACATATGGCAAGACAGTTGTTGTCCGGATTTGGATAGAAATATTGCCAGACCAAAGAGGTGGAATGTTTGGTCTTCTGCCCAGGCATGACCGTGATGGGCTTTTTCATCCCACGGACAACAACTGTCTCCCCCGGAGCCTGATTTAAACAAACCACATCACCATCAGAATCCTCCTCGCCAACTTCCTCCTCAGCGCCAGCTACACCAGTATCCTCATCCTGTTGTACTTCAACAGTGACATCTTCAATTTGCATATCAGCAAGTGGACTGTGGGTGCTCCTTTCAGCACTTGCAGGGGGCGTGCAAATGGTGGAAAGAGCCACCTCTTCCCGTCCAGTGCTGGGAAGGTCAGGCATCGCAACCACCACCACACTTGGACTCTCCTTGGGGATTTGTGATATCTTCTTAGAAAGCACAGTTCTTCGCTGTGCTTTTGCCAGCTTAACTCTTTTGATTTTTTTAGTGGGAGGAGGGCTTCCATCGTCATGTGAAGCTGAACCACTAGTCATGAACATACTAGGGATCGACCTTAGCCGTTCCTTGCCACTCCGTGTCGTAAATGGCATATTGGCAAGTTTACGTTTCTCTTCAGCTGATTTAAATGTCTTTTTCAAGGTCATTTTCCTGAACTTTGCCATTTGGGATTGTATGTGCCCTCTACTATGACATTGGGCATCGGCCTTGGCAGACGACGTTGATGGCATGTTATCGTCTATGTCATGACTAGTGGCAGCAGCTTCAGCACTAGGAGGAAGTGGTTCTTGATCTTTCTCTATTTTATTTTTATCGGAGAAAGTTTGGTCCTCCATTTATGTTATATCGATTTGATATATACGTGCGGCTAAACACAGAAAATAATTTTTTTTTGGGTTTGGACTGGAGTGTACTTTGTGGGTTACAGCACCCTTTAACGGTCAAGCCAGCCGGCCCTTTACTTATGACACAGGCGCACGCTTGGCACTACTTTGTTGATGCACGTGCGGCTACTGCGCACACAATTCACAAACACAGAAAATATTTTTTTTTTGGTTTGGACTGGAGTGTACTTTCGGGGGTTACAGCACCCTTTAACGGTCAAGCCAGCTGGCCCTTTACTTATGACACAGGCGCACGCTTGGCACTACTTTGTTGATGCATGTGCGGCTACTGCGCACACAATTCACAAACACAGAAAATAATTTTTTTTTTGGTTTGGACTGGAGTGTACTTTCGGGGGTTACAGCACCCTTAACAGTCAAGCCAGCCGGCCCTTTACTTATGACACAGGCGCACGCTTGGCACTACTTTGTTGATGCACGTGCGGCTACTGCGCACACAATTCACAAACACAGAAAATAATTTTTTTTTGGTTTGGACTGGAGTGTACTTTCGGGGGTTACAGCACCCTTTAACGGTCAAGCCAGCCGGCCCTTTACTTATGACACAGGCGCACGCTTGGCACTACTTTGTTGATGCACGTGCGGCTACTGCGCACACAATTCACAAACACAGAAAATATTTTTTTTTTTGGTTTGGACTGGAGTGTACTTTCGGGGGTTACAGCACCCTTAACGGTCAAGCCAGCCGGCCCTTTACTTATGACACAGGCGCACGCTTGGCACTACTTTGTTGATGCACGTGCGGCTACTGCGCACACAATTCACAAACACAGAAAATATATTATTTTTTTAGCACTTGGGGGGAGCACCCCTGATGGACAGAGCACCCCCTGGACAACACTACAGCACTCCTTTAGGACTGGGACACTGCACAGGACTTTGGAGTGGACACAGCCCCTATGGAGAACTGACTGCACAACACAGTCCAGCCAGCCCCTATGGACTTTGAAGTAGTGGACACAGCCCCTATTAACAACAGCAGCACAGCACAACACAGCCAGCCCCTATGGACTTTGAAGTAGTGGACAACAGCAGCACTACACTACACTACACTACACAGCCCTAACTCCCACCCTCCCTCTTCACTGTCCACAGCCGAGTGAGAAAATGGCGCCGACGCGGGTACCTTATATAGGATCCAAAACCCGCGAGACTCGGAAGGCGGGATGATGACGTTTTGCCTCGATTTCAGATCAGAGTCAGGCGGGAAAAGTCGAGCCTGACTCGGATCGGACTCGGATCGGGGGGGTTCGGATTTCAGAAATCCGAACCCGCTCACCCCTAATATGGATGTATTTTTTATATTAAATACAGGCCCTGATTCAGAGCCGGACGCTCTGACAGAGCGCTCGCTCTGAATCAAGGCCAGCCCTCCTTCATTTTGGAGCGGCCTCCTGGCCGCTCGCATAGCTGTGGGTTACCACCCACAGCTATAGCGTGCGGCCATGATGATGGTCGCTATGGTCATGACCATCGCGACCATCGGGCTTGCGACGAGACCCTGCGTTAGGGTCTCGCTGCCGCAAGCCCAGGAGTGCTTTTGGCTCTATCAGAGCCAAAAGCACTCCCACTGACATCACTACTGATGTCAGTGGGGCCCGACCCAGACTGTAGGCGTTCCCATGGGAACGCCTCTGTCTGGGCAGCCACGCCCCTGGCACGCCCACCAAAGGGGGCGTGCTGTCAATCACCATCGACAGCACGCCCCCTTTGGTGCGAGACCCTTAACGACGACTTGGCCATCGTTATTTGGGTCTCGCGCATGCGCACGACGGAGCAGCCTCCGTCGTGCGCATGCGCACTTGGGCACCATCGACCAACTCGCGAGCGGGTCTGAATCAGGCCCACTGTTTTATATTTGATATTCTACGCGCTCCTTGTTATTGAAAGATAGCTGCTAATGTATATGTGTTTGGAGTATATCAGATTTACTCTGAAAGAGCAGCAGACAATTCAAAAAGTTGCATAAACTCTATATATTTTTATAAATTGTAATATATATGTACCCGAATTTTATTTGCTTGTTTGTTATACTATCACAGTGAGACTGCGCGCGCAATCGCTATTGCAATCGCAGTTTTGATCTGTAATGAATCAAGCCCACAGTTCGCAATTGCTAAAATATGCTAATACCTTCCAAAGCTTACCCGTGCATAGGGACGACCACTGCTGCCTTATCATATCCATCAGATGACGTACAACAGTGTAAACATCGGTAACATCGCAGCCTCTAGGTCAAGTCTGACCTGTCTCAAACACTAAGAGACAAATGCAAGTGCACACTCTAACCATGCGGAACCTAATAATATAATTGCTAAATAGCATCAAAGAGGTTCTTTGCATAATAATGGTCATAATTATGGGCCTGCCCATCGCGTCCAGGTGACCTCTATCAGGCAGGTCCCTAACACTCCTATGGGACAAATATAGGGGACGGGACCCCCAGGCCAACCCAGCAGAACCGTCCCATGGCATCACACTAGTGTGAGATTTAAAGTGAGGGTTAAAGAATAATGAAGAAAGCCTATGTGTTAAGTCCTACATAAGTAGGAGGTTATAGTAAAAAGTGTATGAAGTGCTACAGATATAAAAAACAAACTAAGGAAGTGAAAAAGTGCACAATATGATGCCATGAAGCAGTCCAGCCACACCAGCCCAGAGAGACCCGCACCCCAATACCAGTCCCAAAACTGACACAGCATATATATAATAGGCCTTACCCACAGTGTGCCTCATAAGATGTGCAGTCTTGGAGTGCAAGGACTCCTTGCTAATTAAAAACACCCAGGAGCAGGTGGGAGAGGTGCTAATCAAGGTGGAAGGAGTCTCGTCCTTCCAGTGTACATACATACACACAGTACAGAATACGGCCATTATTATGCAAAGAACCTCTTTGATGCTATTTAGCAATTATATTATTAGGTTCCGCATGGTTAGAGTGTGCACTTGCATTTGTCTCTTTATGCTTGCAGCACTACAAGTCTCAGCAGGTAGCACCTCACATTGTGCTTAGGGTGTGCAATCTAGGGCCCCTCCCCCTATGTATTCTGTCTCAAACACTGTCAGATCTATTTACTAAGCCTTGGATGGAGATAAAGTGGACGGAGATAAAGTACCAGCCAATCAGCTCCTAACTGTCATTTTTCAAACACAGCCTGTGACATGGCAGTTAGGAGTTGATTGGCTGGTACTTTATCTCTGTCTACTTGATCTCCATCCAAGGCTTAGTAAATAGACCTCTTTGTCTCTCCTGACACTCTGAGAGCTCTCATACTCTGAAGGAGATTGTAATGGCTAAGTTATGCATTTACACGGTCAGAGGTGGCTGAGTTTTATCTCCCCCAACCGCTGACTATCTCGGTAATCGCAATGCAATCACTGCGCATGCGCAATGTCTAAAAACTGCTCAATCTCTTTATATATCGGCATTGCATAGATCTCTGAGTCAGGCCCTCAGTTCTGGAGCATGCACAGTGAGAAGGCAGGCAAGGTACGCTCCACAAACTTGGGTAAGTCTGACTCTGTGCCAGCTTCATACTGATTATTAGCTGTTTGATGCTGAATGGATGAGGAAGTACTATCTGTTATGTGTATGAGTCATTGCTCTTTTCTGGCGACTGACCTCCTTTGAGAGGAACATCTTGTGAGCTGGAATAATTATGGCTGGATTACAGGTACTTCAGAGCACCTGGGAGGTTGATAGTTATTTACAAATATATGCCAGGCTGCATTCTTACTATACCATTGATATAGACACTTGAGGCATTCTAATTTAATGCAGGTGCTGGCATACAATCTGCATCAGATGGGTTGAATAGAAGACAGAAATATGTTTCTTCTAAATAAAGAATGATAACATATTCCTGTTTTTCATTTGCTGTGATGATGACATACAGTACTGACCACTGAAAGCTCTGAAAACAAAATAAACTGGGTAGATGATTTTTACCTGTCCTGTCGACATTTATTTTGTCAACATTCAAAATGTCGACACCATAATAACCACAGTCATGAGTAGATAATTATAGACATCGGAAGCCAATGTTTAGTAACCATCGATATTCTTGAATAGTTTTGGCAACCATCGCAGGCCATCTACCAATGGCCATTTGTTGGTGTGTATCTTCAGTGCAGCAGCTGACACTCAGCAACTTTTGCACATGTGTGAAATCCCAGGGTCAACTGTGCAAGTGCAGCGCACCACATAACCATTGATGCTTAAATCAAGGGATGTTGCCATGGCGGCATCGCTGCTACTATTCAATGGCCTTCTTGTATTGGCCATCCCTAGTACTACGATTTATTGTGAGAGGAGGCTGAAAACTCTATTTCTAGTTTTTGTTTCCCTTTATTTTCTTTCCACAGCCTTTTTCTCTGCAGAGCTCATTCATCGCACTGCATTGCCTCTTCAGATCTTTTCTAAACTCCTTTTCTTCAATTTCATTTTATAACATTGTAATTTCTGCTCTATATTACTACCCAGTCTCGGCTATATGTTTTGTTGCACTCAGCTTTCTATTTCCTTAACTGGTTCAGTTATATTTCCAGAGATTTTTCCTCCGCTGTAACCGGATATTGGTTCAACTTTACTCTTAGGGGTAAATTTACTAAGAATCGAGTTTGGTCGAGTTTTTATTTTTTTAAACTTATTTTGCTTCACTGGAACTCGGGTGAGTTTACCCTTTAACAACTCGCAAATTTACATATAAGTGAGTTTAGCTGAAAGTGAGTTTTCCGATGGTGAAGCAGATCGGGATCTCTACCCCAAATTGTGATTAGATGAGATTACTCACCCGAGATTGCAGTGTTTTCTCTCACCCAAACAACCAGCCTGTATATATCAGTGAGATATGTGAAGGCTGCTTGTGTGCTTTACCTGTTAAAGAAGGGTTAAATCTTAAAAAAAATTACGTAGGGTACTCCCCCAAGAGCCTAACCAGCCCCGGACTTGTCAGCCAGTCCTGTTACCTAAAATTACGGGGAACAAAACAAGTAGGCTTCCACCGTAAGTTAGGTACCAGCAACAGGTTGCAGGGCCAGTCCTGGTTTTAATTATAGGTGGAAAAAATGCATAGGGGTCCCCATATAATTAAAACCAGCACCGGACCCACCAGGGTGTAATGCCACTGCCTGCAGACCCTATTTCACTGGGTCTTCAGGGCCAAAGCATTATCACCCCAAGTCGCTCAGGCCAAGGTGGGGATCTCAGGGGAGGTGGGGACCCCCCAAAAAAGGGGTCCCCACTCTCCTGAATCCCCAGGCTTGGTTTGAAGCCTGGGGCTCTTCCCCGCACCCCTGGGCTGTGGGTACAGGGGTAATAGAGTGGAAAATAGTAGTAAACTATTGTGTTTTACAATGGAACTACAGGTGCCAGCATGCCTGCCCTTTTGCACTTGTAGAACTACAAGTGCCAGCAGGGAGCCAGCATCTGTACCTCCATTGTAAAGTAAATAGTTAAATAAAGACACAACACACACACCGTATACAGCAAAAGTTTAATACAAACATACCTCACTCACACATACACATACAAGAACCAGGACTGGCTGGCAAGTCCGGGGCTGGTTAGGCTTTTGGGGGGGAGTGACACTATGTAATTTTTTTTCTAATAAAAACACATTGGGCTCGATCCAATTAGGTGCGAATTGCAAGTAGCGAGTTTGCTTCTTTAAACTCGCACACTTCGCCACGAAGCGCACTCCCGACAATTCTCCAATCCAATTAAAAATGCCCATTCGCACTACTCGCAGTGGAGGGGTGCGAATTAACTGCCAAATGAGATTTGCGAGAAATGAATGAAAATGTGGGGAGACCATCCTGGACCTTCCAAAATGGATAATTTCGTTAGCAGGACCGGCTGTTTGTGGGCATTAGGAAGGTACTGTAGGTTTTGAAATGGTGTCAAATGGCTGATTTGTGCTTTTCTTTTTTAAATGCAAGAAAATGTTTAAAAATAAACTTTGTTTAATCTCAAACGAATTAAACAAAAAATGCAAACAAAAAAATAGGAAAAAGGGTGATTTTCGGGTACTTTGAGGGCACCTTGAAAAACGGAAAAAAAAATATAAAAACAATTATTTTTCAACAAAAAAATTATTGTAATTAAATTTGGGGTGCCTAAACTAATGAAAAAGTTGAATTGGGGGTAATTTGAGGAATTTTTTTTTTTACCTCAAAAAATTATGTAATTATTGGACTAAATAAGCTAATTAGAAACTTCCAATTGCCTAAGTGGTCATTAGTGGGGGTGTCCAAGGGGTTCAGCACAGTGTCCCCACAATTTAACCTTAAAATAAAGCTTTTCCTTTCCATCTCTCACCCTCAGGGAGGTGCAAGTGGAAACTTGCGAATTCAGGCCCTGATTCAGAGCCGGACACTCTGACAGAGTGCTCGCTTTGAATCAGGGCCGGCCTTCTTGTTTTTCAAAGCGGCCTCCTGGCCACTCGCATAGCTGTGGGTGACCACCCACAACTATAGCGAGCGGCCATAATGATGGTCGCGATGGTCAAGACCATCGCGACCATCGGGCTTGCGATGAGACCCTTGTGGTAGGGTCTCGTTGCCGCAAGCCCTGGAGTGCTTTTGGCTCTATCAGAGCCAAAAGCACTCCCACTGACATCACTAGTGATGTCAGTGGGGCGGCCCCAGATGGTAGGCGTTCCCATGGGAACGCCTCCGTCTGGGCATCCACGCCCCCGGCACGCCCACCAAAGGGGGCTTGCTGTCACTCACCATCGACAGCACGCCCCCTTTGGCGCGAGACCCATAACGACGGCTTGGCTGTCGTTATTCGGGTCTCGCGCATGCGCCCGACGGAGCCGCCTCCGTCGTGCGCATGCGCACTTGGCCAACATCGACCTGCTTGCGAGCGCATAGCACTCGCTCGCAAGCACTTGCTTGCGAGCGCATAGCACTCGCTCTGCCAAACTCGCAGCTCAGGAGGTGGTCTATTTGAAATTTCAATTTCACAGTGAGTTTGCTACAATCTCACACGAGATTGGAAACTCAAATCTTAGTAAATTTGTGAGTTGCATCTTTTTCATGTAAAGTACTTCCTAATTTGGCCGATGGTGAGTTTATTCGAGTTTGCAAACTCACATGAGTTTTAACAGTGAAAAGAGAGAACTCACTTCAAACTCACTCGAGTTTGTCTTTACTCTTTATTAAATTTGCAAGATGAAAAAAATGCCTAAACTCACGTGAGTTTGCAAACTGACCCAAACTCGATTCTTAGTAAATTTACCCCTTATAATGAATGAAGATGTGTCTTGATAATGGTTCATGCCTGTACCAAAACATCAACTTGACTTTGGGCCTGATTCAGCAGAGATGTCCAGAAATCTGCGCAGGCGCAGGACCCATTCTACGTGCAGAATGGGCCCTGCTAACACTTTAGCAGACTAGCAGCAGACTGTCAGTGATTGGCAGTCGGTTGCCATTTATGAGTGGGGAGGGGGCAGTGATGCCCTCCGTTTTCTGAAATGGAGGCATACCGCTGCCGTTGCGGGGGAGGGAAGAGGCCAGGATCTCCATCGGCTGATGGAGATTTCGTGGCCTCTTCCTTTAAACTATGGCGGCCGGCTGCGGGATCCCATGGGGTGGCACCGTGATGTGGTAATAAATTGCATTTTTTTTTTCTATTGGAAAATGGTGAGTGCTCCTTCTATTGAGCTTTGTGTCTTTGGAGAAATTCACAAACGATCTTGTTTGGAATATTTTGGTGGATAAGCACCTCTATGTTGATTACTATTACATGATTGCCAGTAGGTTTTCAACTCTCTTAAATAAAAACCTTAATTCCAGACTTGTATCCTTACCTAATTCTGGTCATGATCTAAATGGTACTGTAAATTTCTGGATGCTTTGGGG
The DNA here is from genome assembly GCA_031769625.1 of Taudactylus pleione. Classification (NCBI taxonomy): domain Eukaryota; kingdom Metazoa; phylum Chordata; class Amphibia; order Anura; family Myobatrachidae; genus Taudactylus; species Taudactylus pleione. Next base: position 1,793,902 of record JAUIMM010000141.1, on the reverse strand, counting down.
GCATGCTCCTGGCAGCTCCAGTGGCGTCTTCCGGGTTCTGGCAATCATATGACCATTACTTCCAGGTCAGAGCTCTGATCTTCTGGTGTTCTAGTAAGTACTGTATTTCACTGCTATCCTAAACCCTAATCCTTGCCCTTCCTCTAGTGCCTAACCCCAACCTTCCCCCACTCGCAGCCCAACCATAACCCTCCTGCCAACAGAGAATGTTGACTAGTTGACTGTCAACGTTTTTTTTTAACAATAACTTTTATTGAATTTTTGTTCTTATTTTTGCAAACAATAAAAAAGGGGTACGGAAAAAAAGAGAATGGAAAAAAACATTTGGGGGATACAGGCAAATATCAGTCAAAAAAATCAAAACATCCCAGAAAACAAATCAAAATCAGTGTATGACATACACAAATAGTAGAGAACACTCCACAACTTCAATAAACGAACCAAAATACAGAACATATCAAAACCTTGAAATATCAATGTGTGGTTATTGGAAGGCATGGACCCACCGTGATAAATTCATGCCAGCTGAACCACTTTATCATTGGTGAGTTAGCGGAAGAAGAATAGGGGCAGTTCAAAGTTTCCATCCGGAAACTATAATTTATTTTGGACTTTATCAAAGAAAGGGGGGGAGGTTTATCCTGCTTCCAGAACTGAGCAATAGCTGCCCTGGTAGCAATAAGTACATGACTTATAAAATATCTGTGGTGAACTGGGACATCATCCTGGAATATATGTAAGAGAGCAGTGGGGGGGGGCAGAGACAGCTGCAGACCGGTAATCTTCAGGATCAAATCCTCTACCTCCAGCCAAAGGGAGCGTATAGTAGGGCAATTCCAGAAAATATTAAAAATCTCACCATTTGACAACATGTGCGCCTACACAAATTAGATTGGGAAGGCCAAATTTTGTGTAATCGATCGGGCGTCAAATAAATGCAATAGAGCAATTTCATATACATTTTAATATGTGAAATACATCTAGACATTTTAAATACAGAAAAGAAAAGTTGGGACCATACACGCGAGTCTAAACATATATTTAAGTGGTTTTCCATTTAATAATGGCTGGTGACTTATCTGGTTCTTCCTCTGTAAGTATGAGAGAGTACCAAAAAGATATACCCCGTTGGCGAAGGATTGAAGATATACCTGAAAAAACATGAGGACGAATCATACCCGTCGAGCCTACTAAGTGCGGAAAGGATTGAATCCAGTGCCTAACTTGAAGGAACTTAAAGAAATCTCTAGAGGAGATGGATAAGCTAGCCAGTTATTGGGCGAAAGAAAGGAAGGTATTATTTATAAAGAGATCACGGAGGGTACGGATACCATTGAGGTGCCAGGGGAACAGGTTTAAATTTGGGATTAAATATGATTAACCTTGAATAGAAAGGTGGAGAGATGGCAGGTTAAATTGTAGAAGGGCAGATAGGCTATACCACGCTTTGAGAGAAGCTAGTGTCACCCTGGACATAGATTTTAAAGAGATTCTAGAACTGGATGGAATCCAGAGTAAGTCGCATAAATATGCCTAACATATCACTTTCCAGCCTAGCCCAGGGTTTAGGGTTAAGAGCATTCGACCAATCACTAAGATGATCGACCAAGCACACAGCTTGCCTGAGTGCTAGATTGGGGTAAGCCAAGCCCCCAGATGATCTAGACATCATTAGATATTTCTTAGCGAGCCTGGCTCTCTTATTATTCCAAATATATTTATTCAGCACTGCATAAAATCTATTTAACCATGAGGGAGGGAGGGTCCTAGGAATTGACCTAAATAAATACATGAGTTTAGAAAGAAGTGTCATCTTGATGGCCGCCATTCTGCCCATCCAGGAAACCTCATAGTTCACCAAATCCTTTGTGAAGACAATAAATTGATTCAAAAGGGGGCCACAATTATATTCAAGAAGAGTGTCTTCTTTAGCTGACAAAGAGATACCCAAATAACAGAAAGACAGTGATTGCCAATTAGAATTATAGTTAGATTAAGGGAATACAGGAGCTGGGGTGGAACATTTAATGCTAATATTTCCATTTTAGATGTGTTTAATTTATAATATGAGGCCGCAGAATAATCATGAAGCAACTGTTGTAAATTTGGAGAAAGGTTTCCGGAAGCGTAACAAACAGAAGGACGTTGTCTGCAAAAAGGCAAATTCTATGTTGTGACCCATTTATGAGAGGGGGGTGGTACGGATAGGTTCTGCTAAAGGTTCTATTGCTAAAACAAAAATGAAGGGAGATAAGGGGCAACCCTTTCTGGCGCCATTGCTTATAGGGAACAAAGAAGACAGGAAGCCATTGCAACATACACGTGCTCCAGGTGAACTATAGAGTTCAAGAATGGCATATAGGAACCGTCCTGAAAAACTAAATTTGGAGAGTACAGCCTTCATATATCCCCAATGTAACCTATCGAAGGCCTTCTGGGCATCTAATGAAAGTGCCAGGAGAGGGTCCCTTACCTGTGTGAAATGCTCAATAATATTCAGGGCTCTTCGTGTGTTGTCTGGAGCTTGTTGGCCCAATATGAATCCCTCCTGATCCGGTTGATTAAATTAGGGAGCAACGGATTCAATATATTGGCTACCATTCTGCATATAATTTAATATCAGTGTTCAGTAGGGCTATGGGCCTATAATTTTGGGCATGTGTGGGGTCCTTGTCTGGTTTGAGGATAGTAATAATATGAGCCTCAAGCATCTCAGGAGGGAATGAGCCTGAGTTGGTCCCCGCTTCAAATACCTGCACCAGCGCCAAAATGAGGTCTGACTGAAACTCCATATAAAAGTTGTTAGAAAAGGCATCAGGTCCATGCGCTTTATCACGTTTCAAGGATTTGATGGCATCTCTCACTTCTCCCTCTGTCCAGGGAGTGTTTAAGGAGTCTAAAGCTGGTCGGTAAGGGAGGGCAGGGAAAGGTCTGAAAGGAAAGCAGAGATAGTCTCTGATGTGGGTTGAGCTGTGTTTGCATCATCTTTCAAATTGTAAAGGCGAGAATAATATTCTGCAAAAGTGTTAGAAATGTCTAGTGGATTGGTCAGTTTGGCTCCAGACAATTGTACAAGGCCCGAACTGAAGCACGAGCCACTTTTCCTCTCAGCTTCCGGGCTAAGAGGCGGGATGCCCTATTGCCATCCACATAAAACTTTGGTTCATCCTATCAATAGTGGATTTGATCTTTTTCAAAGTATAGACCTCTAGCTCTTCCCTAACTTTTAAAATTTCTTGTAAGAGAATGGAATTGGAAGGGTCTGTCTGTCAACATTTTAACAATTTCAATATCACAGGTGTCAAATCGAATGTAAATGTTGAACATTTGACTACATCCCCCCATCATAAAGCAGATCAACAAGTGAACAAACAAACCACTCCGTAAAGGCATACATTGCTACTGTTGGGACTGTCAGCTGGTGCAACTGATTCACAATTTGTGTCATTGTACTTGGGTTTTAGGGGATGGGGGGGGTTGAGTTACGCACACATGTACATGACATATCACTATACAACCACTTGCCCAGTGTGCTATGGGCATGCCGTATTTTCCTGGGCACTCACTGTCTAACTTCACACAGTTAAAATGTGGGGCGGTTTGATGTAATTACAGCCTTCGTGATATGTAATATTAGTCTTTATTCCTGGATTTCTGCCTGTTATTTCTGCACTGTCTTCCTAATTGCAGGAGATGAATGTATTCCTTAAACGCTCATCCTCCCGTAATAAGTACTGTACATGAAATACTAGAATGTAAAACCTGAAGTGAGCCTCTCGCAAGTATATTTAATGCTGACAGACCTATCACAGGGACTTCATGTAGAATATTCACAGTGAAAATAATTTTGTAATAGACTGGAGCCCTGGCATCTCAATTCTTCTAATTATGTCTAACAAATTATTCTACAGCGCAGGTCATTACTCCTGGGATTTATCTCGGTGCTGTGAGGAGAATATAGATGAATAAAGGGAAGGGAGAGATACTTCTTCTGCTTTGTGTGTGTGTAAAATTCCAGAGCAAAGTGAGGAGACCATTAAACTCAGTATCAAAACAGATTGGAAAATAATCTGGTTTTAAATGATTTAGAAACCAAGCACTCTTCTTTCATATATGTTATTCATTTTTTTCAAAAATAAGAAGCTACATATTCACTAGCAGGTGCTGGAGATGTGTGTGCAACTTGGTGGTTTAGCAGAGTTGTCTACACACCAGTGGATATATTATTAATCCAGGCCACTGGTCAAGTGGAAGTTAACCTGGTTGTGTGGTTTATTGTATAGAAGATTTGTACTGCCATACACACTGTTACACAGGATGGCCAGAGCATGAAGCAGAGCTTGTAGTGGAGCAGGGTTAGGCAGCTCATCAGGCAGTGACTGTCTCAGGTATTGCAGTAACAGCGGTCATATGTGGGTACTTGTCTCAGGAACTAAGGGGAGAACAACCATCCTCCACTGTATCGCTCGTATACAGTGAATAAGATGGCGCTGCATATGCAGAGTTATAGTATCGGCGGCCATCTTCTTAAAGGGAAATTAATTAGCCCTTGAGGAGCCAAGTTGTTGGAGACTGTGCAGTAGCACACTCTACTTCTAACAGCAGGTCCATTTGTGCATAATGTATAGGCCTATAGCTGCAGGGAATTTGAATGTGGTAGTTGGAGTTTGAAGGATGCTTCGTAAAGGAGAGATTGTGGAGGAGTTTCACCTTTAGATGTTTATCTAGTTGTTTCCCACCTTCCCACCCCTGTAGAACTAGATTAAGCCTTTAGGGGGCTGAGGCCCTTAGGACAGAGTGGGCCCTATGGTCTAAAATTATTTAATAAATATGTGTGTGTGTGCCTGCATAAATAACCCAAGGCCACAAAATGCATCTTGAAGCTCCCAAAGTGCATTTCTCTCCTGCAGCCTGGTGCAGCATGTGACTGATCAAACAGAGCAGCTGTGATGAACTCCCTTAAGAAGGCATGATGGGATTGTCATTTGCCTGTCAGTTTGGGAGGGGGAGGAGGAGTTTAAGGTATAAAAAGACTATCTGGGGCATTAATCTGTGTGACCGATGCTGGAAAAGCTGGCCAGAGGCTAGAGAGAAGGTCTCTGATAGTTAGTGATAGGGCAGTTTGGGAAGTCTTTGTATGAAGCTGAGAACCTTTGTCAATGGCTTGTATGAACATGAACTGTATAATGGTTCTGCGGTCATTCTAATGGTATAAACTGCAGTCACAGCTGATAAACAAAACCGGTTTATTATACAAATAATTTCACCACAAAGAAAGCTTCCCAGTGTGTGCCTACTGATTAGAGCATGGAAGAAGGGAATGTAGGCACCATCCTGGCAGTCGGGATGCCAGTGCTCAGAATACTGGCACCGGAATCCCAACAGTAGACAAAATCTCAGCACCAGAATCCCAACCACCGGCAGGGGGAAGGTTAGGGTTAAGGGTTAGGTTTAGGCACTAGGGGGAGGGTTACGGTCAGGCTGCAGGGGGGAGGGTTAGGCTGTGGCAGACGGAGGGTTAGGGTTAGGCTGCAGGAAAGCTGGGTTAGGGGGGAGGGCTGGGTTTAGGGTTAGGTTACTTAACATCAGGCATCGGGATGCTGACTGTTGGGATGCCGCTGTTGGTATTCTTACCGCTGGTATCCCAACCATAGGAATCCCATACCCAATCCAAAAGATGATTTGATCTGGTAACTAATAACTCTGCTAACATAAAGTATCAACCAATCAGCTACTAACTGTCACTTTACAAGCTGTGTTTCAAAAATGACAGTCAGGAGCGGATGTTGGTACTTTATCTCTCTGCAAGGCTTGCTACGTCTCCCCCAGAGAGAGTTAGTATTGTATATAAGATATGCTAGAAACTAATTGTATATTTAATATTATTTTTACTAAATCATTTAAAGTGATTTTTACATTCACACAAGCAGGACTTACCTCAAGGCTGTTTGCTGCACACAGAGGCGTCACTAGCGTTGGTGTCACCCGGTGCTATAACTCATGGTGACACCCCCCCCTCACCAAAACAATAAAATAAATTGATGCGCAGCTCCGCAAACTCTCCCCAAATACCAGTCCAGCAGACACATTTACACAATGCCCCCAGTAGTGGTGCCCTGTATGTAGTGCCCACAGTAGTGGTGCCCCTTATGCAGTGCCCCTATGCAATGTCCCCAGTGGTAATGCCCCCTAATAGTGCCCCCAGCGGTAGTGGTAATGCCCCTTATAGTAGTGCCCTCTATAGTATTAGTGCCCCCTATAGTAGTGACCCCAGTATTAATGCCCTCAGTAGAAATTCCCCTAGTAGTAATGCCCCCATTAGTAGTGCCCCTAGTAGTAACGCCCCCTGTAGTAGTGCCATCAAAAGTAATGCTCCCTGTAGTAGTGCCCCCATTAGTAATGCCCCCTAATAGTGCCCACAATGGCAGTGGTAATGCCCCCTATAATATTGCCCCCAGAAGTAATGCCCCCTGTTGTATTGCATAGAGTGTAACAGTGACTGCCAGATAATGCAGAGAGCATCGTAGTAACCGCCAGATAATGCAGAGAGCATCGTAGTAACCGCCAGATAATGCAGAGAGCATCGTAGTAACCGCCAGATAATGCAGAGAGCGTCATGGTAACCGCCAGATAATTCAGAGAGCATTGTAGTAACCGCCAGATAATACAGAGAGCGTCGTAGTAACCTCCAGATAATACAGAGAGCGTCGTAGTAACCGCCAGATAATGCAGAGAGCATGGTAGTAACCGCCAGATAATACAGAGAGCATCGTAGTAACCGCCAGATAATACAGAGAGCATCATAGTAACCGCCAGATAATACAGAGAGCATCATAGTAACCGCCAGATAATGCAGAGAGCATGGTAGTAACCGCCAGATAATACAGAGAGCATCATAGTAACCGCCAGATAATACAGAGAGCATCATAGTAACCGCCAGATAATACAGAGAGCGTCGTAGTAACCGCCAGATAATACAGAGAGCGTCGTAGTAACCGCCAGATAATGCAGTGTCGTAGTAACCGCCAGATAATACAGAGAGCGTCGTAGTAACCGCCAGATAATACAGAGAGCGTCGTAGTAACCGCCAGATAATACAGAGAGCGTCGTAGTAACCGCCAGATAATACAGAGAGCGTCATAGTAACCGCCATATAATACAGAGAGCATCATAGTAACCGCCAGATAATACAGAGAGCATCATAGTAACCGCCAGATAATGCAGAGAGCATGGTAGTAACCGCCAGATAATACAGAGAGCATCATAGTAACCGCCAGATAATACAGAGAGCGTCGTAGTAACCTCCAGATAATACAGAGAGCGTCGTAGTAACCGCCAGATAATGCAGAGAGCATGGTAGTAACCGCCAGATAATACAGAGAGCATCATAGTAACCGCCAGATAATACAGAGAGCATCATAGTAACCGCCAGATAATACAGAGAGCATCATAGTAACCGCCAGATAATGCAGAGAGCATGGTAGTAACTGCCAGATAATACAGAGAGCATCATAGTAACCGCCAGATAATACAGAGAGCATCATAGTAACCGCCAGATAATACAGAGAGCGTCGTAGTAACCGCCAGATAATACAGAGAGCGTCGTAGTGACCGCCAGATAATGCAGTATCGTAGTAACCGCCAGATAATACAGAGAGCGTCGTAGTAACCGCCAGATAATACAGAGAGCGTCATAGTAACCGCCATATAATACAGAGAGCATCATAGTAACCGCCAGATAATACAGAGAGCATCATAGTAACCGCCAGATAATGCAGAGAGCATGGTAGTAACCGCCAGATAATACAGAGAGCATCATAGTAACCGCCAGATAATACAGAGAGCGTCGTAGTAACCTCCAGATAATACAGAGAGCGTCGTAGTAACCGCCAGATAATGCAGAGAGCATGGTAGTAACCGCCAGATAATACAGAGAGCATCATAGTAACCGCCAGATAATACAGAGAGCATCATAGTAACCGCCAGATAATACAGAGAGCATCATAGTAACCGCCAGATAATGCAGAGAGCATGGTAGTAACTGCCAGATAATACAGAGAGCATCATAGTAACCGCCAGATAATACAGAGAGCATCATAGTAACCGCCAGATAATACAGAGAGCGTCGTAGTAACCGCCAGATAATACAGAGAGCGTCGTAGTGACCGCCAGATAATGCAGTATCGTAGTAACCGCCAGATAATACAGAGAGCGTCGTAGTAACCGCCAGATAATACAGAGAGCGTCGTAGTAACCGCCATATAATGCAGAGACCATCATTGAACCACATATAACACATAACATGAATACACCCCTTATACACACAGAAACACAATGAGTATACCCACGCACATACATTAATACACCATCCCCAGCATAGACACTCTCTCCTCACTGAATTAGTTACTTCCCATTACACCTACTGTATACATTACACCATAGTCACTGTGCTGGCTACTGCTGCTGCTGTCTCCCAGCTCCTTCTCATCCTCTCTGACTGGGAGGTCAGAGGGTCACGCTGGGAAGAAGCAGGGACAGTGTACAAACTACTTGTCAGTATTCAAGTGTAATCAACAGTATTTGAATACACTTGTAAACTGGCAAATGTTTTGTAGACTGTCCCTGCCTGCTCCCAGCGTGAGGACAGGGAGTGAGCTGATTCACTGAAGAGAGGAGGAGCAGGAGCTCAGCTGCCATCCACCCCGGCGGGTTCAGTCAGGCTGATCATCTTTACACTGACAGTAGGTAATCAGCCCCATGGCTCTAGCGCTCCTCTCCCCTACCCCCCCCCCCCTTCCCCACATGTAGGGGACTGTATGAAGAGCACAGCCGCACTTGCCACTTACTGTATAGAAGGCTGCCGCTGGCTGTCTCAGTGTGACAGGCGCAGCGCAGCCGGCAGAAGTAATAACTGTCTCAGCAGCTGCTGCAGGGAGAGCGCCTCTCCCGCCTGGCGTCTCCCTGCAGTGCAGGCTCTGCTGAGCGGGGGGCGGGGATGAGTCGGATTTTGGTGTCACCCCCTTGGAGGGTGACACTTGGTGCAGCCCGCACCCACCGCACCCCCCTTGTGACGCCACTGGCTGCACATGTTACAGCGCTGTCAGTAAATACAATTCCTTCTTCATCTGCTGAACCTTGGCTGCAGGTCTGCTCCTACCAAAGTCTTTCTATAAGCACATCTTATTGCCGACGGCTTCATGTTCTCCATCAAAGGCTCTCTTCCCCCATGGCAACAAATAAATTTTCTTAAAATATAAAGGGTACTACAGTGCGCTGATGTGCTTCACATACATAGGGGGGGGGGGGGCAGGGGCAGGTAGGTCATAAAACTTGCTGCCAACTTGGAGGATAGAGGGAGTTAGGAAACCTTTCCCCATTAATTAATCTCTACACCCCTGCATTCCAAAATCCAATTCTATATGAAGCTAAAAAATTTCTGGTAGGTCTCCTACCTCTCTTAGTTGAAGGCAAAAGTCATTATCCATCCAGTATTGAATCTGGAAGCAAATATCTATTTGGAGTTTCTGGGCAGCATCCAAGTCAAAACTGCAATGCTTACCAAGGTGCCTGAGCCACCCAAAGGCATATGATTCTTTCCCTTTGGGTGCCTTACTACAATGGGGAGATGACTCATGATTGTACTTACACGAGCATGATGGCTGGGCCATGATGTAGCAGGTGCTGTCTCTGAAATTGCTTCCCAGTACTGCTGCTCATTTCCAGTATGCATGACTTGGTTCTGGCTTGGTATCCGGACAGGGGTCGGGTAAGTATACTTACCTTCCCCCCTTCTCCCCTTAACCCTCACCCTCCCTTCTTGTAGCCTAACCCTAACCCTCCCCACCCCACACACTAACCCTCCCCGTTAGTTCCTAAACCTAAGTCTTTCCCCTTTGTGCCTAATCCTCCCCCTTAGTGCCTAAACCTAACCTCCCCAGTGGTGCCTGACCCTAACCCTCCCCCCTAGGGGTGCCTAACCCTAACCTTCCCCCCAAAAACATAACGCTAATCCCGCTAACTGACCTAAACTAAACCCTCCCCAACCGCGGCTAACACTATGAAGGCTTGGCTTCGTCCGGGCACGCGTTCTCCTGGATTCTGGCATCGGGATTAAGCTAGGCATTGGTATTTCGGCGCCTATCTTAACTCCCTTGTCGGGACTCCAGCGTAGGGCTGCTGGTCTCTTAACTACATCCCCTTGTATTGATCTCTCCACAAAGATCCTCTGTCTGCCATTCTGCTCCACCGTGTACTGATTCCTGCTCACAACCTCTAACAATGGAATTCTCTGTTCTACTGGACTAATTTACTGAGCACTGAATATAACATTACATTTAATTGCCCTTCTGGGTGTTTGCCACTTTGCTGTGCCACTGTACAGGACTGTGTGCCAACCTCTGCTCAAGATTGTTACCATGTAGCCACGTGTACATCCTCTTTCCTCTCTATTTGAGATTTCCATTCACAGTGTCTAACTCTGTCTGTTTCCATCTACTGAAATTGCAATCCCGTGTTACAGTTATAAGAATTTAACATTCAGACAATCCCGGCATTAGGTAAATTATCAAGTTGTTTTTTTGGGAATTCTGCTGTCGCAGTGACTCCTTCATCTAATACTACACTACTGTCCCTGTGGATGCAAGGGGACAGTAGCCTCTTCTCCTGGCTTCTGATGCACCTGCTTTCAATATACTAAAGTACTGTTTAGTTCTTTGACCTTGGCAACTGATTGACCCATACGTAGGTCAGACTGTATATGTTACCCCTGGTCTTCAAGATATCTCAAGCTGGGTTAAACAATTTACCTAAACTAATAGTGGGTAAAACACACATCATACTGTACTTGCCAACTCTCCCTGAAATAGTAGCAATCTCCCTGACTCCCTGAAGAGCTTAGCGATAACCTTGATTCGGATCCATTATGTAGCTGTTATATACTTGGAAACAAACCCAGAGATATATACTGTACCTTCAAATGGTATAATTAGTCACCCCTTACTGACAAAGATACCCCTTACTGACACACACACACAACTTACTGACACAAACACACTTACTGACACAGATACCACTCACTGACACAGACACCAGTTACTGACACACACACACTTACTGACACAGACTTGCTCATTTATTATGCATTCATACAGCACAATAAGAAACACAATCCCACATCCCCCCTCCCCCAGCGGCCCAGCAATCCTCCCCCCCCCCCCCCCACCATGGTCTATAGCAGGTGGGTGCTGGAAACATCAACCAACATAGAAGTACTGTACAAGGTAAAATAGATTATGAAGAGATTTTCGATACATCATAATGTGTGAAGACGGGCAAATCCAAATGCAGTTGCCTGCTTTTTTACACAGTCGCAATGGGCACTCACCACCTTCACATGCATGAGCAAGTTAATTGAATTGACCCCTTAGACTGTAGGTCTTAAAATTCATTTGCTTCAGTACTACACACTGTACCAGCTGGCACAGTGGGAGGGTGTGTTTGATCAGTATGTTCAGTAGTCTAATTAACAGGGGAGGTGATGCATTTGAGATCTGGTCACAGTTGCAGACAGAAAAAACTTTCTTGGGGTGTGAAAAGTGTAGCCAGAGTGAATGGAAAATATCAGATGTATAAGGTGAAACAGGGGTGTATTAAGGAGGGGGCCCGTGTACACTTGTGGTACCCCACTAGTTTGTTGGGTAGTCTTCGGCTGCCACACTATGTAATAAGAAGCTACTGTATAGGAGCATTAATTTATTGTATTAAAGGGGACAGTTTGCATTTAATGTAAAATATTGGACTCTGCACTTATGCTAATTGTTTTGTGGTAATGGACAATTTATTTCTTCCCCACTTCAATGGCCAGCACCATAAGACTCTTTGGCCCAGAGCCGTAGCTAGACAATTGGGTGCCCTGTGCGAGAAAGTTCATTGTTGCCCCCCCCCCCACAACCAGCAACCAGCCTGATGCTAAGCACGTCTCCCCAGTCCGCACTGCAGACCAAAGCGAAACCAAACATATATATATATATATATATTAGGGGTGAGCGGGTTCGGATTTCTGAAATCCGAACCCCCCCGAGCCCCCCCGATCCGAGGCCGATCCGAGTCAGGCTCGACTTTTCCCACCTGACTCAGATCTGAAATCGAGGCAAAACGTCATCATCCCGCCTTCCGGGTCTCGCGGGTTTTGGATCCTATATAAGGTACCCGCGTCGCGCCATTTTCTCACTTGGCTGTGGACAGTGAAGAGGGAGGGTGGGAGTTAGGGCTGGCTGGGCTGTGTAGTGTAGTGTTGTGCAGTGTAGTTTTGTGCTGTGCTGTGCTGCGCTGTGCTGCTGTTGTCCATAGGGGTTGTATCCACTACTACAAAGTCCATAGGGGCTGGCTGGACTGTGTTGTGCAGTCAGTTGTCCATAGGGGCTGTGTCCACTCCAAAGTCCTGTGCAGTGTCCCAGTCCTAAAGGGGTGCTGTACTGTTGTCCAGGGGATGCTCTGTCCGTCAGGGGTGCTCCCCCCAAGTGCAAAAAAATATATATTTTTTCTGTGTTTGTGAATTGTGTGCACTGTGGCTGCACGTGCATCAACAAAGGAGCAGCGCCAAGCGTGCACCTGTATCCCATAAGTAAAAGGCCGGCTGGCTTGTCCGTTAAAGGGTGCTGTAACCCCCAAAGGGCACTCCAAACAAAATAAAAAAATATATTTTTTTGTGTTTGTGAATTGTGTGCGCAGTAGCCGCACGTGCATCAACAAAGTAGTGGCAAGCGTGCGCCTGTGTCCCATAAATAAAGGGCCGGCTGGATTGACCGCTAAAGGGTGGTGTAACCCCCAAAGGGCACTCCAAACAAAATAAAAAAATATATTTTTTTGTGTTTGTGAATTGTGTGCGCAGTAGCCGCACGTGCATCAACAAAGTAGTGCCAAGCGTGCGCCTGTGTCCCATAAATAAAGGGCCGGCTGGATTGACCGCTAAAGGGTGCTGTAACCCCCAAAGGGCACTCCAAACAAAATAAAAAAATATATTTTTTTGTGTTTGTGAATTGTGTGCGCAGTAGCCGCAAGTGCATCAACAAAGTAGTGGCAAGCGTGCGCCTGTGTCCCATAAATAAAGGGCCAGCTGGATTGACCGCTAAAGGGTTCTGTAACCCCCAAAGGGCACTCCAAACAAAATAAAAAAATATATTTTTTTGTGTTTGTGAATTGTGTGCGCAGTAGCCGCACGTGCATCAACAAAGTAGTGCCAAGCGTGCGCCTGTGTCCCATAAATAAAGGGCCGGCTGGATTGACCGCTAAAGGGTGCTGTAACCCCCAAAGGGCACTCCAAACAAAATAAAAAAATATATTTTTTTGTGTTTGTGAATTGTGTGCGCAGTAGCCGCACGTGCATCAACAAAGTAGTGGCAAGCGTGTGCCTGTGTCCCATAAATAAAGGGCCGGCTGGATTGACCGCTAAAGGGTGCTGTAACCCCCAAAGGGCACTCCAAACAAAAAAAATATATATTTTCTGTGTTTGTGAATTGTGTGCGCAGTAGCCGCACGTGCATCAACAAAGTAGTGCCAAGCGTGCGCCTGTGTCATAAGTAAAGGGCCGGCTGGCTTGTCCGTTAAAGGGTGCTGTAACCCCCAAAGTACACTCCAAACAAAATAAAAAAATATTTTCTGTGTTTGTGAATTGTGTGCGCAGTAGCCGCACGTGCATCAACAAAGTAGTGCCAAGCGTGCGCCTGTGTCCCATAAATAAAGGGCCGGCTGGCTTGACCGTTAAAGGGTGCTGTAACCCCCAAAGTACACTCCAAACAAAATAAAAAAATATATTTTTTTGTGTTTGTGAATTGTGTGCGCAGTAGCCGCACGTGCATCAACAAAGTAGTGGCAAGCGTGCGCCTGTGTCATAAGTAAAGGGCCGGCTGGCTTGACCATTAAAGGGTGCTGTAACCCCCAAAGTACACTCCAAACAAAATAAAAAAATATTTTCTGTGTTTGTGAATTGTGTGCACTGTGGCTGCATGTGCATTAACAAAGGAGCAGCGCGAAGCGTGCGCCTGTGTCCCATAAGTAAAGAGCCGGCTGGCTCATTTCTTAAAGGGTGGTGTAACCCACAAAGTGCACTAGTCTCCAGCAAAAATAAAAAAATATTTTCTGTGTTTGTGTGCGCCTTAGCAAATCAATATAACATAAATGGAGGACCAAACTTTCTCCGATAAAAATAAAATAGGGAAAGATCAAGAACCACTTCCTCCTAGTGCTGAAGCTGCTGCCACTAGTCATGACATAGACGATAACATGCCATCAACATCGTCTGCCAAGGCCGATGCCCAATGTCATAGTAGAGGGCACATACAATCCCAAATGACAAAGTTCAGGAAAATGACCTTAAAAAAAACATTTAAATCATCTGAAGAGAAACGTAAACTTGCCAATATGCCATTTATGACACGGAATGGCAAGGAACGGCTAAGGTCTTTCCCTATATTCTAGGGGTGAGCGGGTTCGGATTTCTGAAATCCGAACCCCCCCGAGCCCCCCCGATCCGAGTCCGATCCGAGTCAGGCTCGACTTTTCCCGCCTGACTCGGATCTGAAATCGAGGCAAAACGTCATCATCCCGCCTTCCGAGTCTCGCGGGTTTTGGATCCTATATAAGGTACCCGCGTCGGCGCCATTTTCTCACTCGGCTGTGGACAGTGAAGAGGGAGGGTGGGAGTTAGGGCTGTGTAGTGTAGTGTAGTGTAGTGCTGCTGTTGTCCACTACTTCAAAGTCCATAGGGGCTGGCTGTGTTGTGCTGTGCTGCTGTTGTTAATAGGGGCTGTGTCCACTACTTCAAAGTCCATAGGGGCTGGCTGGACTGTGTTGTGCAGTCAGTTCTCCATAGGGGCTGTGTCCACTCCAAAGTCCTGTGCAGTGTCCCAGTCCTAAAGGAGTGCTGTAGTGTTGTCCAGGGGGTGCTCTGTCCATCAGGGGTGCTCCCCCCAAGTGCTAAAAAAATAATATATTTTCTGTGTTTGTGAATTGTGTGCGCAGTAGCCGCACGTGCATCAACAAAGTAGTGCCAAGCGTGCGCCTGTGTCATAAGTAAAGGGCCGGCTGGCTTGACCGTTAAAGGGTGCTGTAACCCCCGAAAGTACACTCCAGTCCAAACCAAAAAAAAATTATTTTCTGTGTTTGTGAATTGTGTGCGCAGTAGCCGCACGTGCATCAACAAAGTAGTGCCAAGCGTGCGCCTGTGTCATAAGTAAAGGGCCGGCTGGCTTGACCGTTAAGGGTGCTGTAACCCCCGAAAGTACACTCCAGTCCAAACCTAAAAAAAAATTATTTTCTGTGTTTGTGAATGGTGTGCGCAGTAGCCGCACGTGCATCAACAAAGTAGTGCCAAGCGTGCGCCTGTGTCATAAGTAAAGGGCCGGCTGGCTTGACCGTTAAAGGGTGCTGTAACCCCCAAAGTACACTCCAGTCCAAACCAAAAAAAAAATTATTTTCTGTGTTTGTGAATTGTGTGCGCAGTAGCCGCACGTGCATCAACAAAGTAGTGCCAAACGTGCGCCTGTGTCATAAGTAAAGGGCCGCTGGCTTGACCGTTAAGGGTGCTGTAACCCCCGAAAGTACACTCCAGTCCAAACCAAAACCAAGTCATCCTGAAGCAAAACGTATAACTGAGGCCTTGACTGCTATGTTGGTGTTAGACGTGCGTCCGGTATCCGACATTAGTGCAGTGGGATTTAGACAATTGATGGAGGTAGTGTGTCCTCGGTTCCAAATCCCGTCTAGATTCCACCTGCATCCTCAAAGCAGCAGCGACAAGTGTGCGTCTGTCTGTTAAAGGGTGGTGACACCCTCAAAGTGTGCTACACAAACAATAAAAATATTCTTCTTCTTTTTTCTGTCTATGTGAATTGTGTGGGCTGTAGCCGCACCTGCATCCTTAAAGCAGCAGCGACAAGCGTGCGTCTGTCTGTTAAAGGGTGGTGACACCCTCAAAGTGTTCTACACAAACAATTAAAATATTGTTCTTTTTTTTTCGGTCTTTGTGAAATGTGTGGGCTGTAGCCGCACCTGCATCCTTAAAGCAGCAGCGACAAGCGTGCGTCTGTCTGTTAAAGGGTGGTGTAACTCTCAAAGTGTTCCAAAAAATAAAAAACTATTTTTTTAATGTGTTTGTGACTTGTGTGCGATGTAGCCACACTTGCATCCTCAAAGCAGCAGCGACAAGCGTGCGTCTGTCTGTTAAAGGGTGGTGACACCCTCAAAGTGTGATACAGAAACAATTAAAATATTGTTCTTTTTTTTTCTGTCTATGTGAATTGTGTGGGCTGTAGCCGCACCTGCATCCTTAAAGCAGCAGCGACAAGCGTGCGTCTGTCTTTTAAAGGGTGGTGACACCTCAAAGTGTTCTACACAAACAATTAAAATATTGTTCTTTTTTTTTCGGTCTTTGTGAAATGTGTGGGCTGTAGCCGCACCTGCATCCTTAAAGCAGCAGCGACAAGCGTGCGTCTGTCTGTTAAAGGGTGGTGACACCTCAAAGTGTTCTACACAAACAATTAAAATATTCTTCTTCTTTTTTCTGTCTTTGTGAATTGTGTGGGCTGTAGCCGCACTTGCATCCTCAAAGCAGCAGCGACAAGCGTGCGTCTGTCTGTTAAAGGGTGGTGTAACCCTCAAAGTGTGCTCCACAAACAATAAAAATATTCTTTTTTTTTTTCTGTCTTTGTGAATTGTGTGGGCTGTAGCCGCACTTGAATCCTCAAAGCAGCAGCGACAAGCGTGCGTCTGTCTGTTAAAGGATTACATCGGTGACAGCATCCAAGTAGGCATGTCAGACAGTCCGTACCTGTACTGGCAGGAAAACGAAGCAATTTGGAGGTCCCTGTACAAACTGGCTCTATTTTACCTGAGTTGCCCCCCCTCCAGTGTGTACTCCGAAAGAGTGTTTAGTGCAGCCGGGAACCTTGTCAGCGAAAGGCGTAGGAGGTTGCTTCCACAAAATGTGGAGAAGATGATGTTCATAAAATGATTTATCAACTCTTCCAGGGAGACCAGCCTCCAGAACGTACAGAGGGACCTGTGGTTCCAGCAGGGACGAATTAATACTCTGTGAGGATGAGGATGTACACACTGAAGAGGGTGAGGAATCGGTGGATGAGGAGGATGAGGATGACATCTTGCCTCCGTAGAGCCAGTTTGTGCAGGGACACATTAATTGCCAGCTTGTTTTGTGGGGGCCCAAACGAACCAATCATTTCAGCCACAGTTGTGTGGCAGACCCTGGCGCTGAAATGATTGATTTGTTAAAGTGTGCATGTCCTGTTTATACAACATAAGGGTGGGTGGGAGGGCCCAAGGACAATTCCATCTTGCACTTCTTTTTTTTCTTTGCATTATGTACAGTTTGGGGCCTAGTTTTTCTAACTGCCATCCTGTCTGCCACTGCAGTGTCACTCCTAGATGGGTCACGTGTTTGTGCCGCCCACTCGTGTCGCTTAGCATAGTCATCCAGCTACCTCGGTGCAACCTTTTGGACATGAAAACACTATTGTGAGGTGTGAGGTGTTCAGAATAGACTGGAAATGAGTGGAAATTAAGGTTATTGAGGTTAATAATAGCATAGGAGCAGAGAAACCAACAAATTCTGTGATTTTAGCTGTTTTTATGCTTTTTTAAAAAAAAATACAGATCCAAAACACAAAACCCAGAACCCAAAACACGGAAGGGTGGTTTTGGCAAAACCAATCCAGATCCAAAACACGAAGAAAGATCCAGATCCAAAACCAAAACACAAAACACTTAAAGTGGCCGGTGCACACCCCTACTATATTCATGACTAGTGGTTCAGCTTCACATGACGATGGAAGCGCTCCTCCCGCTAAAAAAATCAAACAAGTTAAACTGGCAAAAGCAAAGCGAAGAACTGTACGTTCTAAGAAGATATCACAAATCCCCAAGGAGAGTCCAAGTGTGGTGGCGGTTGCGATGCCTGACCTTCCCACCACTGGACGGGAAGATGTGGCTCTTTCCACCATTTGCACGCCCCCTGCAAGTGCTGAAAGGAGCACCCACAGTCCACTTGCTGATATGCAAATTGAAGATGTCACTGTTGAAGTACAACAGGATGAGGATACTGGTGTACCTGGCGCTGATGAGGAAGTTGGCGAGGAGGATTCTGGTGGTGATGTGGTTTGTTTAAATCAGGCTCTGGGGGCGACAGTTGTTGTCCGTGGGATGAAAAAGCCCATCACGGTCATGCCTGGGCAGAAGACCAAACATTCCACCTCTTTGGTCTGGCATATTTCTATCCAAATCCGGACAACAACTGTCTTGCCATATGTACCATATGTAAAGGTGAAATAAGTAGGGGTAGGGACGTTAACAACCTAGGAACATCCTCCCTTATACGGCACCTGCAGCGCGTTCATAAAAAGTTACTGTCAAGTTCAGAAACTTTGGCTAAGACCGTAAGCAGTCCAGGGACACCTAAATCCCTTTTTCCTGTTTTATCCAAGGAATCGGTGGATGAGGACGACATCTTGCCTCCGTAGAGCCAGTTTGTGCAGGGACACATTAATTGCCAGCTTGTTTTGTGGGGGCCCAAACGAACCAATCATGTCAGCCACAGTCATGTGGCAGACCCTGGCGCTGAAATGATTGGTTTGTTAAAGTGTGCATGTCCTGTTTATACAACATAAGGGTGGGTGGGAGGGCCCAAGGACAATTCCATCTTGCACCTCTTTTTTTTCTTTGCAGTATGTACTGTTTGGGGCCTAGTTTTTCAAACTGCCATCCTGTCTGCCACTGCAATGTCACTCCTAGATGGGCCACGTGTTTGTGCCGCCCACTCGTGTCGCTTAGCATAGTCATCCAGCTACCTCGGTGCAACCTTTTGGCCATAAAAACAATATTGTGAGGTGTTAGGTGTTCAGAATAGACTGGAAATGAGTGGAAATGAAGGTTATTGAGGTTAATAATTGAATAGGAGCATAAAACCCCACAAATTCTGTGATTTTAGCTGTTTTTATGCTTTTTTTAAAAAAAATACAGATCCAAAACCCAGAACCCAAAACACGGAAGGGTGGTTTTGGCAAAACCAATCCAGATCCTAAACATGAAGAAAGATCCAGATCCAAAACACAAAACACGAAAAGTGGCCGGTGCACACCCCTAATATATATATATATATATATATATATATATATATATATACATACATACATATATATGCATTTATATATACTGTATATACATATATTCCATATATATGTGTATATATGTATGCACCATGAAGATCATCATGGGGTCCGGCTGGGGGTGGGAGATATTGGGGTTGACTGGCAGGGGGTGGTAGATAGTGGGGGTGGCAGGGGACAGAGGAGGGTGGTAGATAATGGGGACAGGCTGGGGGTGACAGATAGTGAGGGTTGCAGGGAATAGGAGGATGGCAGATAATTGGGGGTGGCAGATAGTGTGGGGGGCAGCCCTTGGCCCTTAGTACCTGGCAGAGGGTGGACCCCTACAGCACTCACCAATAGCTCCTCACTTGGCAGAGAAGGTACCGTGCGGCGCTGCTCAGTGGGTCCGCTCCACGTGAGGGAGGATAGACTGATGGTGAGGAGTGGGGTGGGCATCCCTGAGACACCTCCCCACCATACATCTATCCCCCCGCACATGGAGCGGACCCCCTGAGCAGCACCACGCCCTGCTTACCTACAGCAGCTTACCTTCTACTGATGGCTGACAGTGTTCTCCTCCTCGTATCATGTCCTGCTCACTAATTCCACGATGTGCGTGCGGCAGCTGCTGTGCTCCGTCCCCCATACCACCAGTCGCCAATATTGGATGCCGTCACGCTGCCTTGCACTGCAATTGGCCCAGGGATCCATCTGTCAGGGCTGGAGCCGAGCAGCACGTGGGCACTGGCAACGCCCCTAAACATAGGGAGGAGGTGGATCTCTGGGCTACATTGAAAGAGCCGGGCGCACCGCTAGTGTCATTCACTGCATCGGGCGCTCGGCAAGTAAAGATTGCAGTGGCGAATGGTTCCGCCCCAGGGCTTCCTCCGCTCTGTGCGGTGGCCCCGGCCGCACCACCCTAGCTACAGTCCTGCTTTGGCTCGTATTCAATTTAGAGCGAAAACCCGTTATCGGCGATAATTTATCACCGATGACATCATTTACGCCTGTTTCAATTATGCCCGTATTCAATTACAAAGACTTTTCGCCGGTGCGAAAAGTCTTTGTTAAAAATTGGGGACAAGTTTTCTCCATGTAATTAATACATGGCGAGAAAAAGTGCAGAATTGAGGTTTTGGAGTGCAGGCTTAAAAAAAATAACCTGCACCCCTGGGAGTGTCCCCTAAAAGTTTTCTGTGTCAAATTTAAAAAAAAAAAAAGTCCTCAGGACACCCCAAAAAATGTACTTGAATTTTGAGGGTGATTTAAAAAAAAAGGGGGGACAAACTTCTAAAGTAGCGAAATTGATTCAAGAGGGGTTCCCAAGTATGCGGCAGGTGTTTTCTTCATTGCGGGTGGAAGCAGCAGGTAAATTTTTGAAGAATTTTTAAAAAACATTTTAGGGACTTAAAAATATGCTTGCACCCATTTTCATGTACCCCAAATATGATGGGCATAGTTATTTCCCCCCCAAAAAATAGCTAAATGCTATTCTTCATCTGTTCTTCAAAGCCGCATTTATGCACCTGCCGCCGCTATTTAAAAACCCGACTTCCCTTCAGCAGTCAAAAGCAGGGCTACACATAGTGATCACCCATGTCAGGACATCTTAGGGGGGTGCCAGGATGATTTCTCGAAAATTTACAGGACTTTTTGTCTGTTCCAGTTTTGCCAGGTCCCGTTTTTGCATCCATGAATACGGGGATAAGCGGGGTCGCGCGTAATACTTTTTCACCTGCAAAACAGGCGTGGCTGAAAAGTTCAGCAGGCAAAAAGTCCGGACTTTTTGCCTCAAATTGAATATGGGCCTTTATAGGATGTAGATTTCAGTGCCAGAAATTTCTAGATGCCTGGCAAGCTATGCAATGGGTCTGGTGGGCAGGAGCCAGCAGATGCAGCAGAGACAGTTGAACTGCCACAGACTCCCTAACCGTATGCTAACTGAGGATAGAGTGAGGAGAGTGGTGAGATGCAGCACACTATCCTGAGAGGTGTTTTTGGTGACCGGAGATCAGCGTGGTGAGACCGAGGCTGTTAGACTGACCATAGATTGGCAGAGCGGCTCTCAGACAGCGGTGTTGTTTGGCAGCAGTGGGTCCCAGGCGAGGCTGGTCTCAGTGACACCTTCCGGCCAAGCAAGCATCTACTTTGCTCCCAGTGGAGGCGTTCAGAGAGGCGCTCCCTTCTTCATTACAGCCGCTGGTGAGCAATATATTGCAGGGGCACGTCTTCCTACATAATCAGCTGCAGGACTCGGTGGCCTTACCTTCCGACACAAATTCTTCGCCCGGCACTTTGGTCAGAGAAAGACCTTGTTAAGGCGCGATAACCGCCATTCCCCGGCCACACAGTGCACTGAATTGAATAGCTCCGGGAGCTCGCTCCCGGCGCTATTCAATTCGTGTTGAATTGAATTGCCCCCAAAGAGTCTTATGGTGCTGGCCACTAAAGTGGGGAAGCAATAAATTGTCCATTACCACAAAACAATTAGCATAAGTGCAGAGTCCAATATTTTACAGCCCCCTTTAATACAATAAATTAATGCTCCCATACAGTAGCTGCTTACTACATAATGTGGGCAGCCGAAGACTACCCAACAAACTAGCGGTGTACCACACACTAACCCTCCATGGCCCCCTTCTCTCTCTCTGGTGGCCGTGGCTCTGACAGAAGTTCAGTAGACTCCAGGCACTAGTCTGTGCCCGGAGTATTACTCACTGACACATTTTAAGAGATCCACTGGTGGAGCTAATTATTTCACTTGTGATTCTGCGAGGAGACCTGGAAAACATGCACTGTTTGGGGTCCTGAGGACCGAGTTTGAGAACCTGTGCAGTAAATTAATTGAAGAAAGCTCGAGTCAAAGTACTTAGCTTGGATAGAGAGAATATTTTATGATCATCTACTTAAAAAACACTTACCAGAGTCATTCCTTGGGTTAATCAATTTAATTCAGCTAGTGTACATACCGGAAAAAAAGCTAAACAACTCTGGCCAATTGTTAAAACTGACCTGGACCTCACTGCATTACATGACACCAGATTAAAGCCTAGTTATACACGCAGTCGTACCAATCGGGATATAGTGATGAAGACTGATGTTTCCAATTTTCGTCCATCCACCCCACATTTTCTGCAGTGCAAAAATAGGTGTTACACGTGCGTGGGGTGTACTACGTGTAACTATATGACATCTGTGGATAAGTTTACACACCCATACACGGGTACAAAATATAAACTCAGACCTGCAGTTCTAGACTTGTGGTATACTTACAGTCTTGCCCATGTGGGTAACACTACGTGGGAAAGACAATGACAATTTAAAGAAAGGATGGCACAACATCGCTCTGCAATTAGGGCAGCCATCAGTTCGGGCACCATTGAGCAACTGGTGGCCCGGCATTTCGCAACAGCACAACATAGTATGGCCATCTTTCTATATAGAATAATCAATAAAGTTCCAAAACCCTTGAGGGGAGGGGACAGATCCAAGAAATTGTTCCAATTAGAAACTAAATGGATTCATGTTCTTTATACAGCCTAAAGGGTTAAATGACACTGGATCTAAGCTGCTGTTTATGATTATGTCAGTTAGGCATTATTGAGAGGGTATTATAAGAGTAGTTGGCAATCTTTCTCTAGCTCAGTGTGCTCTTTACATATTTATTTTATGTGCTACCTTGTTTTTACATTCCGTATGAGGATTATTTTAAATGCATTTTCTATTGCAACATTGCACAGCTTTTCACATTCAGAGTAGCAAATGTGTCTTATTAATCACTTTTATTACTTTTGAAATTGTTAGGCACTTGCCCTGAGGGGTAAATTCATCCATGCCTACCCTCCCAGAATTCGCGGGATGCTCCCAAAGGGAAGGCACTTCTCCGCATTCTGCCCACTTCCTAGTGAAGTGGGCAGAATGTGGAGAAAATTAGCGGGGATTGGCAGTTCCAAGCATTAGGGACAGGGCCTAACTACACAATTCTATGATAATCTCGTCATTTAGCCCCGCCACAAGTTTAAATTTGCACAATTGTGATAAATTCTCACAAGGGGGCGGTGCTTAATGACGTGATCCGGTCGGCCCCACCTCCAACTCTGCCCACCTGCTTCACCTCTCCGGGAAAATGTAATAGTCGGCAAGTATGGGTAAATTTAGTAAGGTGTGGGTTTTAGAATTGGAGATGTTGCCCAATCAGATTCTACTTAACATTTATCTAGCACCCTCTAAAAGATAATAGCTAGAATCTGATTGGTTGCTATGGGCAACATCTCCAATTCTAAAAACCTGCATTTTAGTAAATATAAACCCTTATTATTGTTTTTACCTTTGTATGCACTGAATATTTTTATGTACAGCGCCATTAGTGTTATTATAGTTACTGTATCCACAGCGCCCCCACCACGGCCTTACAGTGTGGATTTGTGTCACTTCTGGACATGTGCCTTACAGCCGAGACCGGAAAAAGGACAATAGGAACCCAGACAGGCGTGGATGGCGGCGGCCTGGGAGATATCGATACCAGGTAAACAAATCAGTTCTGTAATATCTCTTTCTACCATAGTTATTTGTTGTTTTAAATAGATGTTGATGCTGTCCTGTATTGCATGTGTTTAGATCTAAGTCTGGGTCACCTGGTGGGTGATCCGCTTCAGCCACATACCACTCTGCATATAAAAAAGGTGGTGATCACCTGTATTGCGTTTTAATGCTTCTTTAATGCTACCCCTCCCCAGTGTGAGGGTTCGCGGTGCCTATTGCTGCATGCATGGCCCCTCCTTTATTTTAGCCTTATGTATATTATGGCTAGTCTATGTGGGAACAACACAGATTAGCAAAATTGTCTGAAGGGGGGAAATTGGCTGATGTTGACGGAAGTTAATATTAAGAATGAGGGGTTAGTTAAGATAATTGTGCATAATTATGAGGGTGAATCGGAAAATGCTTTTAGTGGAGTTAATTATAGTAAAGGGATTCTTTAGCTGAGACTGAGGGGGTTAATTTATATGAACAAGTTGACTATGTGGGTGTTTAATAATGGATAGGAAAACTTTAAGAATGTGAATCAGTTAATTATGTTCAATAGGGTTTTGTGATGATTTTATTTGTATGATATCTGTATTGTATGGCTGTCACATGGTTCTCTGTGTATTATAAAGTTTCCTTGGGATGCCCTCTACTGTATGGCAGTAATTGAGATGTTCTCAATACTGTATGGCAGTCACTGGGATGCTCTCTGTACTGTTTGGCAAACATTGGGATGCTCTGTGTATTGTATTGCAATTACTGTGTTGGTCTTTTTACTGTGTTAGTGTTTGGAGTGCTCTTTGTACTGTACGACAGTCACTGGGATGCTCTGTATATGGTTCGGTGGTCCCTAGGCTGCTGAATGGAGAATGGAAGTCAGTAGGATCCTCTCGGTACTGTATAGTGGTCATTGGGATGGTCTCTGTATTAGTAGCGACCTGTCACAGCTTTGCAAGGGAGCAATTTTTAATTTACAGCGATAATCTTTTTTTAACCTGTTTTTCCTCCTGATGCCAAAACAAAAAGATTTAGTTATAATGTGACACGCAAAAGGACCACGTAAAGTTGTCCATGAGCAAAACAGTCTCCACTTAAGTCAACTCCTGCAAAATTTAGTGTCTGTCCCTGTGCTTTATTTATTGCCATGCCAAAGCAGACTCTTACCGGGCATGGGACTTGTATCAGTAAGCAGTGCTTACATCAGTTTTTCTGGGGAAACTAGATAATAGATATTAATATCTACATGGAATAAAATAAAGACCATCATTGTGATATATCTTTAACATTTAGGCAGCATAAGCCAAGAAATTGCTTGGACGTCCGTTTTTCATGGACTTGCTCTACTAAACTCGTCGCTGCTTGGCTCCCTTCTGTCATACATTAATGTGTCATACCTAAACCTTCCTCCACAAATGCTCTATAGAATAGTGAAAACGGCATCAAAATCCAACCAGTGGTTCTCGAGATTAGCCCGAACAAACAGACAGGCGCCTGCTAGGGACTTTATTTTATACTATGCATAGAAGATATTTTAGTACGTGTTAAACTAAAATTACTTTTTGATGATGTTATATGATTGCCTCTTATATATTTAACACCTTTTTTTAAGCTATTTTCCTCGTGTATGATGACACTATGCTATTCATTATAGATAGACTGTAGGATCCCCCCTCTCCCATCTTATGCAGAATTACATACACTTGGGGGCGATTCTGAGTTGCACACAAGTCGCAGAACTAAATGCACGTATGGAACTAAGGACCTCATTCAGAGCCGGACGCTATTTGCACTTGCTCGTTCAGAAAATAGGGGTGGCTATTCAAATGAACCGTTCGCTCTTTGCGGTCTGTTCACGCCTCTAGGTCTGAACGAGCGAACAAAACTTGCGGTCGTTTTTT
Organism: Taudactylus pleione; assembly: GCA_031769625.1. Taxonomy (NCBI): domain Eukaryota; kingdom Metazoa; phylum Chordata; class Amphibia; order Anura; family Myobatrachidae; genus Taudactylus; species Taudactylus pleione. Next base: position 1,768,320 of record JAUIMM010000141.1, on the reverse strand, counting down.
GGGAAACTACGCCCCCTGGCCGCTCGCATCCTACGTCATGTCCGCTATTTATTAGATTAATCAAGTACATCGATCAGCGTATGAACTGCTCGCTATTCTTGTGGTTGGTTTTTCCTACCGCAATCTTGCGAGCAGTTCTGACTATAAAATAACCCAGTGACGTGGTCAATGACGCTGCTGTATTAATTATGCACACCCATAAAACGCCCGTTTTGACCTTTAAGCACGCCTGCGTTCGGATCTCCACTCCCCGTTTTAAAGCTCCTCCCCCTGTTACCACCAACATACGCCTCCTCCTGTCACTCAAAATAGCAGGCATTCGCTATTTAGCGAACAAACGATTTTCGGCCGCACTGACTGGTTCACGCATGCATATTACAATCCGTATGCATGCGCAGTTGAGCAAACATCGCTCGGACCCGCTCGCTAGATGCGTTCACACACAGCCATCAGCTGCCAAAGTATGCAAATCCTGCGATTGCACGGCAAGACATTAGCATGCCCACTATGTCTTGGCGTACGATCACGGTGTGTATTTAGAGGCCCACCAGCCTGTCATAAGACGCCCACTTTCCCTTAGTAGCACACGTCATCTCCAGGAAGTGTATTCAACAATCGGTAACATCGTGTAATATCGATCCCATACGCAGCACTTGTGGCTGACCATACCCTACCGCAAGCACTGCGAGTGCTTCAGTGTGTAATTCAGCCATGTGATGTGTATTATGACGCTGCGTCTTAATTATGAACGCCTCTGAAACGGCGTTAAGACGCACAGACATGCCTGCGTTCGCACCACCACACCCCCGTTTCCATCGACCAACCCGTCACTAGCCACAAATGGCTCATCCTGTCACTCATTCTAGCGAGACGTCTATGTACAGGGTGCGAACGCTTCCCGATCGCACGGACTAGTTTGCGCACTGTCTTATTCACATGCGCACATTGCAAACATCAGCAGGTTACGTGCGAACGCAGCCTAGCGAGCGGGTCTGAATCGGGCCCTAAATGCATATCTTTTCCCGTATGCACAGTTGCCTGCATGTACCGTATGCAGTGGCAAACGCAGAATTTCCAGAGGGGGGTTTCCAAATGCTTGATTTTAGAGTGAGTGTGGCCAGTCCATGAAGAGGGCAGAATTAGTACGTAACCAGCTTTAATAAGCGTCATACAAAGTATATTGTGTGTAATAATTCCAGCGTATTCAGGACCAGTGATCACAGTAAGCCATTAGATGCGCCTGTAGGCCATCCTTCCTGAGCTGAATGAATTTATTTTAGATGAGGGCACCATTCCAGACTGTTGGAGCAAGTCCGGGAGCCTGGAGGAGCAGCAGAAGAACCTAGCACTGCCCTGGACATACTGTATGTATACATTTTGGGCTCTATAGCAGTGCATCTCTAACAGTGCATGTTTTCAAGATCTTCTAGTTGGTGCACAGGTTATTTATTACTAGCTGATACATGTTAAAAGATCCACAGGTGGTGCTAATTATTTAATTTGTGATACTGAGAAGAACATGCAGCAATAGTAACAATCTATTAAATTACTATTTCTATTGTGGTCATGGTGTGGGCTGGGGAGGGGGGTTTCCAGGCAGACGGAACCCCCCCCCTGCATTTGCCAATGGTATGCAAATGCATGAGCCAAGAACACGTGGAACTTTCACTCATCTTTATACATGAGGAAATTACCCAAATTTTGACATGTCAAAAACAGGCTTGTTTAATAAAATTTTATAATCTGCGAAACGCAAATTATGACATAATGGTATTATGTCACAATTGCTGCGAGTTACTGCAATTTTTCACCTTGTTAAGGAATAACCCCCAAAAGTAAATATCTAGAACCTTGGCATAAAATTAAGATATGTGCAAAATATGAACTATTGCACTAAATGCTGTAAATTAAACTTTTATTCCTCTATAGAATATCTTTTTTAATATACTTTTCTTTAGAAGCGATTATAATGGGGCAGCCATAATAGGACCAAATCTTCTTCATTTCATTTACTGTTTGCCTTGCTCTGCTAGCACTTCACTAAAGATAAATGCCTGCACCATGTGAAATTCAGAATTACTAGTTACTGTGCATCCAACATACTCCTAATGCCGTTTAAGGTTTGATTAATAGATAGTCATTTTCCATCCGTCACTGGAACCAGATTGGATTTTTTTATGTATGGTAATAAATTCCTGTGTTTTCTCCTCTACGTGGACTGATCAATATTTAATAAGAAACATTTGGTTTACTGGTCTCCTGTTTCATCTGAGGAGAGAGAACTTAATTAACACAGGTGCAGAAGGATCGGAATCATTGTACAATAAATGATCATCGGCTTCACAGCTTGCAGGCCCTAAAGATGGAATTCAACAAGGAATATCACCAACATCAAATGATGTCTACCTTTATTTTTACTTGGTCATAATTCCTTCACTGCTCAGCACACACGCCATGAAGTTACAGCGTTTTCTATACAAAACACACAGAATGCCATAAAATATGTAAATAGAGAATGCACTTAATGGGAAATATACTTGAATGGATAAATGGGGAATATTTAAATAGGGAATATGTTTTTTTTATATTCATTACTTATTGTAATCAGTATTTAATTTTATATAGAATGTAATTTTTGCATTTACTTACAATATGTGAGCAGAGATTTAGGGCCTGATTCAGAGCCACTCGTAAGTGGCAGCTCGTTCGCTCCGAGCGATATTTGCCCAACTGCGCATGCGTACGGATCGTTATACGCATGCGCGAACCAGTCAGTGCGGCCAAAATTCATGTGCTCGCAAAATAGCGAATGCCTGCTAATTTGAGTGACAGGATGAGGCATATGTGGGTGGTAACAGGGGAAGGTGCTTGAAAACGGGGAGTGGAGATCCGATCGCAGGCGTGCTTAAAGGTCAAAACGGGCGTTTTATGGGTGTGCATATTTAAAACAGCAGCGTCATTGACCACATCTCTGGGTTATTTTATAGCCAGAACTGCTCGCAAAATTGTGGTAGCAAAAACCAACCACAAGAATAGCGAGCAGCTCATACCCTGTTCGATGTACTCGATTAATCTAATAAATAGCGGACATGACGTAGGATGTGAGCGGACAGGGGGCGTAGTTTCCCAAAAAAACGACCGCAAGTTTTGTTCGCTCGTTCAGACCTAGAGGCGTGAACAGACCGCAAACAGCGATCGGTTCATTTGAATAGCCACCCCTATTTTCTGGACGAGCGAGCGCAAATAGCGACCGGCTCTGAATCAGGCCCTTAATTCTTAATGCAGACTGCAGTCTGGCCCTGTTTATCAAGCTCAGAAAAGTGTAGCCGTTCGGAGCTCGGACCCGTTTGGCTAACGTCATCCAAAGGTGGAGCCACTTTGTAAACATTCTCACATGGGAGGAATCTCAAGCTTGCATACTTTGAAGTAGCTATTTTTGCAAAATGGCGCTGTGCATGGGTGATATTATGGCTCAAATAGGCCCCAGTAGCAAACCAAAAAATTACAGAATATTTTTAGCATGACTGAGATAGTGTAACCTTTACTTTCTGATAGTTTAATGTACACAAACTTTGTTTAAAGCACAAATTATTAAAAATATTGTATAAAATATAACCTTCAGGCTCTGTGTATAAGGTGTATATGAAACATAAATGAATTTCATGTATGTACACAAACTTTTTTTGATGCACAAAATCATTAAACATATAGTATAAAATTACCTTCAGGCTATGTGTATAAGGTGTATATAAAACATAAATGCATTCTGTGTTTAGATTCTGGTCCCATTACCAAGATATTTAATTAATTTATGCAAATATTCCAAAATACGGAATATTCTGATATCCAAAATAAAACTGGTCCCAAGCATTTTGGATATGGGAGACTCAACCTGCACAATATACTGTAGAGCCCACTTACTTATTGTGTAATTACATGAAACGTAGAATAATATTGCAATGTAGTTCTAACAACTGTATCTAACTTTCGTTATTCGAACCAAAATGAGACTCTAACTACTGCATATTCTTTCAACACTCTGGGGGAAATGTAATGAACAACGATTTGTCAAAATCGACGATCTTAGGTTTATGCGGGGCTGCTTTTTTGGCAAATTTACAGTACCTAGCTTGGGCTGGTATCTAATGCCATTGTAGTCTATGGGCTACTTTCTGCAACATTTACCGGGAGAGGGACCCACAGGATCTCTCTCTAACAATGAGTGCCCGTACATGCGTGGTGCACCGTACTCCCGAAGAAAAAGTGACTTATAACACATCGCAAAGGTAGTCCCTGCATGTGTTTAATGATACATTCAGGAGATCCATAATTTATTATTGCCGTGATAAGCGGGTCTAGAACGTGATAATTCATAAATATGCTAAACGTGATAATTTCTAAATATGCTAATGATATCATACTTGGGGTGTGGTATGAAGGATCTACAGTAAAGAGGTTGACAATTAATAGGTCGTCACCAAATGGTCGACATGCAATTGGTCGAGAGGGGCTAAAAATTCAACATGTACAAAAGGTTGGCTGACAAAAAGTTGACAGAGTTAAAAGGGCAACATGATCAAATGGTTGACACAAAAATGGTTGACACATTTTTTAAAAATTTTATCTTAACACTACCCCTCCCCCTAGTGCCTAACCCTAACCATCCCATCTGGCAGTCTAACCATAACCCTCCCTCAAGTGCCTAACCCTAATACTCACCCTAACCCTAACCTTAAAAATGTTGGAAAAAAATGTGTAAATAATTTTTGTGTCGACCATAGGTATGTCGAGCATTTGAACCTGTCGACCTTCTGCACTGTCAACCTTTTGTTAGTCAACATTTTGCACCTGTAGACCTATTGGTGTTGACCTATTCATTGTCGACCTTCTTACTATCGACCTTCCAAATGGATCCTCTTATTTGTGTATCTTAAATGTGTACTTACATAAATTACTTGTGCTTCTTACTTGGGAACCTATTAAACATTACTAATGTGCCGGTTGCATGTGTGGAAATGTTAGTTTCTGCATGTTTTAACTTAAATAAAGGACCCATACAGTATTAGGGGCCCAATAGGGTCGCCAAATATTCACCCCAATTTTCTCAGTTTGTTTGCAAGAATCAATGCCATTTTCGGAAGGCCTTGGTTCCCGGAGCCCTGCTTCTTCCTACGGGAAGGAAGTCCAGGGTTCCGAAGAGGGATCTGGGCAGATCCCTTTGCCTCCTCTGCAGTGAGTGACCAACCTCAGGTCACGCATGTACACAGGGTAGGTGCCGTACGAGTAAGTTTCACTGGTTACTGATCATGGGGAAAGCTGCTTTTTGTCCCAAAATTGGAGCAATGCTGAAATGCTCAGGTAATTAAGTATCCACCACTGTAAGTTGTGGCGAGTTGAATACTAAATCATCAGGGGCCAGATGAATAGGACATTTTGACATGGCCACCATATTTTTTGGGCCCCAGTCTTGTGGTCAATTGCAATGCTGTACATGCATGTTATGGAGCCCTGTGCCGACCACACCCCCCAAGCGCATGACAATGTCCATGTCTGGAGCTTTAAGAGGAAGCTCTGGAAGGCACTGCAGCAGCGATTGTGGCTGCAGGGTGCCATTCCTGGCACTGTTAGCCAGATGCAGAGACCGTGGGGCAGCGACGGTGCCACCCACAGTGCCCTGTGCTCTTTGCTGTGGCACAGCTCACACACCTTTAGTTATGGCTCTGGTTAATTGTGTGAAAGCATGGCCAAGCCTTGTCCTCTTCACCTTCCTACACAATACTAATCTGTGAGAGCAGCATTCATTAGGCTAGCATACCTCTTTCGGAAAAAGCACATGTTGTCATGACTAATGCTTACGACCCGCTGCACCACTTCTTGTGCAGTTTCTCTCTACTGAATTTCCAATTTACACCATACTTGCCTAAAGTACTTTTCTCTTTCTCTTCCCGGGAGAAGCCCAGGTAAGAGAAGCAGGAGGGTGGCAACGGGGGGCAGGGCCTGAAGATTCACATCATTAAGCCCCACCCCCTCACGGTAAATTGCCGCGATTGGATCGAATTTAAATAGGTGGCGGGGCCAAATGACGCGGTTCATGAAGAATCTTGTCATTAAGCCCCGCCCCCTAGCCGGAGACCCACGATCGCCACGGAAATGCTCCTCATTCTGCCCACTTCACTAAGAATATAAACTGAATCTATGCTCTCCTATTGCTTTCTACCTTTCTAGAAGCTGAATGCTGCTATTACCAATTTGGCACACACAAGATACATGGGTCCTATCTTTCCAGTGTAAGCTTTTCTAGAATTGACCTTAACAATAAATACTGCTGTAGTGGACATTTTAATATTCATTGTACATTAAAGAGAGAAGTCGCATTCAATAGTAACACTTGATTACTTAGAGACGTTTGTCATGTTGGCTGACAATACATCGTCTCTGCTAGGACAGGTTAATAATTTGATTTGTCATATGTCAACAACCACCTCATTAATTGCTAACTGACATCTGTAGTTCATCAATGGCAATCAATAATCAATCTTTACAATCATCTCCTGGAAACAGAGTAATATATGGATATTTCATTGGCTTCTCCGGTAATTTCACAGAAGTCTTAGTAAGTGTGATAAGAACAGATGAACAAATTCTCTTGTATCCTACCCCATAACATGATCATAGAAAATTGTAAATGGGGATGCACGGTATAAATCAGTTTCCGTTTGTGTCATCGTGTTTATTTTTTGTGGGATTGTTCTCGATTGTACCGGATAACTCAAACTGAGGGGCTTATTCGATAATTAATTATAATTACTTACAGTATAACCACTTATTGCGGTAATAAGAATTAACATATCACTGGAATGTTTTAAAGTACACATGCAGCAGGGACATGGGCTCCGATAAGAACCCGTCCCTGCGATGTGTACAAGTGAAATGTTCACTATTCCCAGGGGAAGGGACCCTCTACAGCCCAGCACAGAGCAGCAGCAGTCTCCTCTCTCTCAATGCCCACTGTGCAACAGACCAAGGTAACCACCGGGTCCCACCAACAAGCCCAGGCAAAGAGTACCCCTGGCTACAACGGCTAACGCCATCTGAAAATGGCATTAGCTTTCTGGACCAATCTCCACTAGGCAAATTTGTAATTTAAGCAACCCCTACAGAAACCTATTGGGGCTATATTGCTAATGAAAATGGGGGATTGCAGCATGTGTCTCCAAGATCTGCTGCAGCCCCCCCTACATACATTCAGAGGATCCTTAAAATTTGTGGATACCCCTGGACAACTGGTGCTTTCAAGGAATATTCTGAAAATATTCTTTGATAAATTGGCCCCTTACTGCGCCAGAATATCATTTACCAAAAGGGGAGATGTACAGAGACATTTCCTGTTGAATAAGGCATAGTCACAGTAATGCAAATCATCAGTCATACAAAGTGGTGGTGTTTGCATTGTAGGAACCATTGGTTTAATGTTTGGCTGCTGTCTTTTTACCAAACAAAAAAAAGGCTTCATTTTCAATAGTCCTTAGAAGTACTGGAGATCTGGTCATTATGAAAGTTATTCACCTCTTGTAGAAGCGGCCATGACCTATGGAGACGCAGAGGCAGAGGTGTGACATCTGTCTCACCCGCACAGTGCTCTGTCTCTCTGCGATAACTGGGGCTGCAGCCACGGCTGGGTACCGGTGCCGCTCGTGGCTGAGGGACAGGGAGGGACTGGGAGCTCCTCTATCTCTATCTAGTTGTCTGTGGGGGCTGGGGCAATAAATGTGTGGTTTTGTCCTGTGGGGGCCAATGTGTGTGGGTTTTTTTTTCATGTGGGGGCCAATGTGTGTGTTTTTTACCTGTGGGAGCCAATGTGTTTTATCATTTTTCAGTAAGATACAATGTGTTTGATTTTTTTTCCTGTGAGGAACAATGTGTGTGTGTTTTTTATTATTATTATTATTATTATTATTATAAAATAATATTATGGATTTAGTTCGTTTGGGGTGGGGGGGCACTCCAAAATTTTTCAATGTGCTAGTCCACCTTGGGCCGGCCCTGGCTGATCTTTTTTCATTTGCATGAAGGTGGTGCTGGAGAGGTTGGGTCTACCTGCCTAATTGCCTACCGGGAAGCTACAGCTTTGGGACCAGGGGACAGCGCCTGAGCCGGCAGTGACACTATCATGATTTATGGCAGAACTGCCTGTCACTGCTGCTGGGCGGCTCCTCAGTTATGCTTAACCGTCTGTGATCGTGGAGGCTGAGGGCAGTGGTGAAGGAGAGGGGCAGCCAATAATGTTGTGCCTACAGTTTGGGCGGCCTTGAACCTAAATCCGTCTTTGAACGAAACACGTGTGTATTCATAAGTATTTGTGTATAATAGTATCACAAAAATGTCCATCCCAACTCATTGTGTAGTTATATATAGTGAGTAAGGGCTTCTATTTTCAGCCTCAAGTGGATTAAATGTACTTATGTCATGCCCCACAACATTGTCGGATTCTAAATCGGGACAGGAGCATGACTGCATTACACTGAGGGCATGGCCAGGGATCTGTGTCTTTATAATAGAAAGATGCATTGTTTCTGCTGTAATCAGTGGAGACACTTGCATCTGTTCCAAGCGGCACTGGAACTTGTAAATCTCCAAAGACATTACCCAGAAATCATTGCCAAATTGGTACAGCTGGGAGGTTAGCTAAAGTACAGAGGGGTGTGGTACAAAATGTCAACATTCAGAATGTCGATATCAGAATGTCGACATTCGGCATGTCAACAGTCGGCATGTCAACATCGTTTTCAGGTATTTGTAGCCCTAACCACAGCCTAACCTTAATGCTAACCGCAGCCTAACCTGAACCTAAAATCAACTCTTGACATTCTGCCTGTCGACATTCACAATTGAAATTTCGCAAATTTAAGATTGCTTAAAAAAATTGCATACATTTACGTTTTCATTATTTAAATAGTGGCAAAAATTGAAATATTTAAAAATAAAAATGTTAAAGTGAACAACGAACATCGAGCGCGTCAGTGAACATGAAATGTAAAGCTGAAAAACTATTGCAAACTTGAGCCCCAAATTCAAATTGGTATTTATTGACAATTGTTGGGTGAATATGTTCTTGGACATTGAATGTGATTTTGAAACAATTTAATATTTTCGAGCATATCAGCCACTGACCCAGGTACTTCAGTAAAAAACTTGTATAGTTCTTAATGGTATTTTAGAGTGCCTTTATTTGAAATCTATTGCTCACAAATTGCTACAGCAAAAAAGCACTAAAAAAGCTCATTCCCATGTTTACTGTGGTTTCTTGTCATTTGGACTCAGTGGACACCATCACATCCCCCAGATGTCACATGCACTGGGGACACAGAGTGTGATTCACAGATATACACAATGCTGATATTTATGCAGTTGACCTATTATCAGTAAACTGCGCAAGTGTCTAAGCCGCACTGCACATGCATCAACCATTGTCAATCAACTTTTTACCCATAGTGTGATTGACAGTCAGGGATGGTTTGTGGGCGATAACGGGGGAGTGGCAGCAAAAATACATGGGTTTCGCCACAGTTTTCTGGTGGTGGTACAGCCTGCGTCTGCCATCCAGTTACGCAATAAAAATGGCTCTGGCATCTCAGTACATGCAGCCAGTGCTGTAACAGGGCTTTAATGCTCCTGTGCCAGCCCCACCCCTTTTGCGCATGATGTCACGTATAGGGGCAGGGCCAGCCAGCACCAGGAAGCACAGCAGTGCACAGAGCATCTAGAAGACACTGCGTGTTGCAGTATACAGGATGCCTACCTGTAGCGTCCAAAGGACACCACGGGCGGCACTACCACAGCATTACTGGCTGAAGGGTGCTGTTCCAGACACTCTGCTAGCCAGAGACAAGGGCCATGGGTCAGCAAGGGTGCTGCCCGCAGAGTCCTGCACCGGTCGCACACCCCTAGTATGACCCATCACGCAGCCATTCTGCGTGACCGTTGCTCAGATGATCGAAAGATCTCCAACTTATACTGCACCTCTGTACGCAGCCGCTTGGATTTGCGGTGCCATCTGTGGGCGTCTCAATATAAATCCAGGCAGCTGCGACTTTTGCATACTTTCAGAAAACCGCAGGAGCAATTGTGTACATCTCTGAATCAGCCCCACAGTGTGGCATTGTGTCACTGTGACCCATACCATACACAAGAACCATAGAATTCTTCATTAATGTACCTTGAAGAGTGTAATACAGTTGGCAGTTAGGAGGTAATTGAGGTTCTGCCTCCAAACCCAGTCATACTGAATTGTCTGTACTTGCTTATAAACAAGTTGCATTTTTTGTGTATCCAAGTGGTAAGTGCTTCCATCCTTTTTCGGTATTCATGACCGGATTCAGATTTGGGAATAGAGGGCCTAATTCAGACCCGCTCACTATTCGCGTACACTCGCTGGATGCGTATGCAAATTTGTTAGAGTGACGCCACGGGAAGCGAACGCACGCCAAGGCATAAGCACGCCCACCATGTCTTAGCGTGCGGCCACTTTGTGTATGCGTACGCCCAAACGCACAGGCAGAGCCGCCCACCAGCAACACGTCATCTCCAGGAAGTGTATTAAAACATTGGTAAATCGGGCAACATCGGATGCTAACGCAGTGCTTGCGGTTGCTTTACCCTACTGCAAGCATTGCAAGGAAATCAGTGTAAAAAAAAGGCAAGTGACGTGTACTATGAGACTGCCTGTTAATTATGCACGCCTCTAAAACGGCGTTGAAACACTCAGGCAGAGCCAGAACTAGATCTCATGGGGCCCTAGGCAAGATACCGGTTTTGGGCCCCCCTACCTCAAACAATCCTGTGTATATATTACAGTTGGCGTCGCTGGATCAAGCTACACAAATCATGTTATATAGAGGCGTCATAATATATATGTATATAAATATATATGTGTGTGTATATATACACACACACATTATATATACTGTTTATATATATATATATATAAATATATATATATATATATTATATATATATATATATATAATTATGTGTGTATCTTGCTCCAGTGACACCTACTGCACTATATGTACAGTTATTAGTGTTACTAGATCATATATATATATATATATATATATATATACACATATATGTAATTCTGTAATTAAAAATATATATATATATATATATATATATACACATATGTACTGTATGAACGAAGTGTGTATGTATGTGTATATATAAGATATGCGTGTGTATATAAAATATATATATATATATATATATATATATATATATATGACAGGCAGGATAGAGGGACGAACGAACAGAGGTGGACAGTAGGAAAAGAGGAGGAACAGAGGGATACGGGAGGAAAGGGGGACAAACAGAGGGAGACAAGAGAAGGTGGGACATACAGAGGGAGACGAGGGAGGTGGGAAAACAAAAATGAAAATAATCACCTACACAATAGCTAGGGACTCTGCAAATAAATATATATATATATATATATATATATATATATATATATATTTCAAAGTGACCAATGTGTGTGTGTGTGTATAATATGTGTATATATATATAGATAGATAGATAGATAGATAGATAGATAGATAGATAGATAGATAGATAGATAGATAGATAGATAGATAGACACACATATGCATATATTATATATATATATATATATATATATATATATATAATATACATAGTTACATACATACAGGTAGAGAGAGTATTATTTAACAGTAAGAACATTTATTTTATATCAGTTTAACTTACTCAGACTGCCAGGCGCTGCAATGGAGGGGATTCGCAGCACCCACTGTGACTGCGTGGTCTAGAGGGGGGTTGATTAGAATCAGCTGACCAGATCAGCTCATGCTGCAGAGGGGGGGCTATCTACTCTGCGGAGGGGGCAATGCAGGCTCCGGGGAGAGAGTTTGGAGTGTGGGCTGACTTCAACACAGGGGATAGGGGGCAGAGGAGAACTTACTGTGACAGCAACAGCCTCACACTGCACATCACAGTGTTGATCGGAGGGGACGCGCTGCAGTGTTGTTTCTGGTTCACCGGGCTCCCAGTTGAAAGACTGTAACTCCACCTCCGACCATGCTGCTGCTTTTGTGATGTGATCTCTCCTCGGCCAGTGCATAGAGCAGCAGATTATCTCTGGGCAGGATACATGGGGGCCCGGGTGGGGTGTGGGGCCCGGCTACGGACCCCTTAGGACCCGATGTGCCCTAGGCGGGTGCCTAGGTTGCACAATGGTAAATCCGGCCCTGCACTCAGGCATGCCTGCGTTCGCATCTCCAACCCCCCGTTATTAGTGTCCTACCCCTGTTACCACCCACAAACAGCCTCTCCTGTCACTCATTACCTTGGGCTGCTTTTGCTGGGCGAGCGAGAGGGTTGCAATCGCAGTGTGTAGTTCGGCCCAGAGTAAAATAAAGCAAGTAACTGATCATCTTGGTAAAACCATGCTGCACTGCAGGTGGGCAGATATAAAATGTACAGAGAGATGTAGATTTGAGAGGGGCGTGTCCAAACTGACATCTAAATTGCCAAAGTTGTCCAGCATTTGTGGGCTACATGCAAAAGCAGCCAGTATTTACTCCACATGCAAAAATAATGTATGTATATGCGCCTCTACTATTGCAATATGGTTTGTCCAGATACACAGTTACTCGCTTTATCTAACTCTATTCCCAAATTTGATTCGGAGTTAACATTTAGCATTATTAATTCAGTCATGCAGAATGAACATTTTATTATATTAGTAGCACCCATGCAGCAAAGACATCACCGCATGCAGAAGACAATAGCTGTCTGTGAATAATCTTCCTGACCACCAGGTAAGAAAGAGAAAAATGTATTATATTAATTCATGGTTTATTATAATAACTTTTCAAAGTTCATCTACATATGCCATTGGGGACTTCTGAAAGTCTGAACTCAACAAACATAAAGGATGAAAAGTAACTATTTCCCTTTTCTCCTGCAAAATCCCTTTACCCCTCTTCAGAATCCCAGTGAGGGACTATCAATAAAACAACCCAAACATCTGCTTTATGTGATTAGACAGCGTAGAGTAATTGTATTTATCTCATAGACAATACTATGCTATTGTCTAGCTGTGAGACTCATCAAGTCTTTGTATTTTCATGACTAACATGGGAGCAGATAATTTAACTCTGTTGTTTTACCGCAGTGTTTATCATGTAGAATATGTGAGTCCTTGTATATTAGCTCTGGCATTAGCAGAATACAAATTAGATGTTTTTAGCCATGTTCTATGCATGGAGGCAATTGTACATCTTCCGGAATGTACAACGTAATAGCACATTTTACGCTTGTATAAATCTTCGTTCTGTAAGGGGAAATTCTGTCACCAATACGCTGGGAAATGTCTTTTCTGGGTAAAAGCAGAATTGGAATGACTGTCATTAAATACATGATTCAACAAGAAACATTTAATATCCCAATTTAAAATAAATAAGTGTAGCTACTTGTCCGCTGATAGAGTACTGTAGCTCCCTGCCACCTACAGTACCTAGCTGTGGAGTTTATCATACGCATGACTCAAGTTGAGCACAGTGTTCTTTCTCCCAAGATACAGGTGGTAGTTACACAGACAGTGCCTGGCACGAGTAGGTTTAGTAACAAGAAAAGTAGATGTGGAGCTAGCCCAGACATGCTAGCACAGTACAATCACTCCTGACAAATGGCCAGACCATCTCTCTTGTAAAAAAAAAGAATAGGTTTTATTACATATTTTCTTTTCTGCACAGATCTTGGTTGAATTAATCAGAACATCCCATCATTTGTCCTCAGAGCTGATACTCTTACAGATTGGGATTTTCACTCTGTCTCTCATGTACTAAGTTATGTGCTGCAAGATCACTTCACTTTCCCTACTCTCACCTTACCCCAAGGTATCTCCTGCTGATTGGTCCAGAATCCTGCTTCACTCAGAACTCTCAGGAGGACAGTCGCTCCATTCAGATGCCTCTCACAGTGGATCCACGTTCCAGAAACACTCAGGGGTTTATATATCAAGCAGTGAAATGTGTGGAGCAGTGGGACCAGTGGAGAAGTTGTCCATAGTAACCCATCAGCTTTGAAGTAATATTTGTCAAGTACAGTCTATAAAATAATAGGTGCAGGTATAAGCTGATTGGTTGCTAAGGGCAACTTCTCCACTGGCCCACTTCTCCATGCTTTTCACTGATTTATACATAAACCCCTCAGTTTTCTAAAATGTCATAGTGACGACATCTGGTTCGGTTGCAGCTACTATTATTATCATAACTCACTGTTTTCACCAGTTCCTCTCTGCCACTCATTGAGTTCCATAGCCTCATTCTTAGAACTCAGGCTCTCTGTTGGCCGTATTCAATTAGTTTCGATACTTTTTCGCGTGCCGGACTTTTCACCTACATCGCGTGTTTTGCATGCAGAAAAGTATTCAATTAGAAAGGAAGCGAAAACGGCACCCGGCAAAACTGAAACAGGCGAAAAGTCAGGCTGACACCCCCCAAAAGATGCACTAACATTGGGGATCACTATAGATGCCCCCGATTAGCCCTAATGAAAGTATTTGGGGTACTTAAGTTGTGACAATTGGTACCAAGTAGTGCATTAACACAAGTGGTGAAGAATAGCATTAAGCAGTATTTTGTGGGGAAAATAACTACTCCCAGCAAATTTGGGGTACTTGAAAATGGGGGCTATCATATTTTTAAGTTTCTAAAATGAAGTTTTAAATTACGTAAAAAATTCACCTGCCACAAGCACCTGCAATCAAAAAAACACCTGCCCCATACTTGGGATCCCACCAGAAGTCTATTTTGCTAGTTTTTAAGTTTGTCCCCCAACTTTGCATTTTTTCACCCCCAAAATGAAAGTACTTTTTTAGGGTGTTCTAAAGTATTTTTTTTTTTACATTTTGACACAGTTTATCTTTGAGGGACTGTCCCAAGGGTGCAGGGGGGTCTCCCGAAGTTTGCACCCCAAAACCGCAATTCTGCACTTTTTTCCCCCTGCTATTTATAGATGAAACTTTTCCACCAATTACATTGCAGTGACTTTTCGCGTACGCGAAAAGTCTTTGGAATTCAATACGGTGAAAACTTTCCACCTGGCGAAATTACGTCATCCGAGGAGAGATTAAGCCCAAGGTTTACAATCAAACTGAAGGGTGTTAAAAGTTTTCCAAACCTATAGTTGAAATTTGTACAAAGTATATCCCGGGTATGTGAGTGAGTATTTAAATGTTCCGGTCCCACCACAACACTATTGGTTGGTCCCAGAGGTGGTCTTATTCATCAAGCATCATTCAATGGGAAACACTAAGGCACATTCATACAATTGTGCATTATATAAGTATCAGTCCTACTTCCTACCACTTACTCTCATTGACAAGTTAACTCATTTGGCTTTGTGCCTATTCAAAGTACAATAAGCTTAGTGAAAAAGAGGGATTTGTATAAAATGTACACTTTTATTATACAACCCTTTCCACAACATGTTCTGCTCTGAAAATTCCCATTTATTTTACTGTTTAGTTACCACTGATGAAATAACTAATTAGCGCTAAAAATGTTTTTAACATCAGTTAAAAAATGCAGCAGAGGTAACTAATAATAAATGCGGTGAGAAGTTTGGGAGCAGAGCATTCTGTACTGAATGGAAGGGGTCATATTGGAGGGATGTCAAGATCTAACAGCTGTTTATACATTTTTGACATTTATTTGTAGACTCTCTTAAAACACTTGGGGCCCATGGACATTGCAACAAAAATGCTACTCTTACTGCAATATCGGCAAGGGCACAGAGAAGGGGTGGCATATGGGTATAGTGGGCCCAGGTCTTTCTCAGGGGCCCGGCAGAGGCAGACGGCACACCACGATTCCTATCTGCTGATCATACTAGCTTTTCTATATTTCCTGGGAGGGTATAGGCATAGCCAGTTTTGGTAGGCACCCACGAAAGTTTTATTTGTAACAAAGTGAATACGCTGTGCACTGAGGGCGATACCATTGCTACAATCTCATCCAGCTACCTTGTATGTTAGATCTGGAGAGAGACCTGTAATCAGTCATTGTGGTGACATCAAGAATAAACAATTGCTGTTGTTACTCTTGTGCAGCCAGAGCTTGTGGGCTTGGATGACATTACTCCTGAGTAAACGCTTTCTGTGAAAGGATAGAAGGAATGCTCCAGGCATGGGCGATGATTTGGATTGTATTGGAGTGCAAGGGGGGGGGGAGAGAAATATTCCTACAAATGGTTTTGTAGGTACAGATTTAATTAGTATGCTTACCTAATATGTCTCTACTGCTAACTCTGCTGTGCTAGAAACTAACAATAGGTGTTGTGTCCTTTAGGGCAACTGTAGGAGATACACTGCTGTGGAAACGAATTCTGCCCACAACTGCTTGTCTAGGCCTGAGTTCTTTAGCATGTATCTTGTGCTCTCTACTAGTGTACAGTTTGATTATTCACTGACACCATTTCGCTCAGGAGTATAGGCAATGGTGAACACCTCAGACCCTGCCCCAAGTTGACTCTTAGCAGTCTTTTCCAAAGAGAATTGACTACACTACCATTACTGGAGCACGTTCTCCTAAAGCTAGGTCAGGGGTCAGTGCAATTTCTTCCTGTGTCGCCTGTCGAGTTGATCTCTCCATACTATGTAGTGACAGTAGCTCGTGTAGGAATCATGTTAAGAAATTGTCGGTGCCTACTGAGCCCACCTGGTGACATTTGAGAGGTATGGTTTGCAACAGTTGAATACATATAAAACAGTCAGCCATTGCATATAAACAAGGCATATACCATACTGGTGAGAGGGGATGCCATGTGGGCTTAACCTTTATTTTTCAGTTGACTCAGCACCCTGCTCTGGTCACAGAGGGGTGCAGATCACAGAACCCTGGTTATATCTGACTTAATCAGCCCAAGAGTATATGTTCAATATCCCGACACAGGGGATTCCGGCACTTAGAATACCGGCACCAGAATCCCGACACCTGTCAGAATCCCAGCGCTGGCATCCCAAAGGTAAGTAGCAGGGTCGGGGGGGGAGGGTTAGGGGTTAGGCACTAAGGGGGAGAGTTAGGTTTAGGGTGCGAGGAGGGGGAGGTTAGGTTTAGGCACTAGGGGGAGGTTAGGTACAAGCACCGAGGAGGGAGGGTTAGGGTAGGGAGAGGGGGAGGGTTAGGATACCTACCGACAAGTATCGGTATCTTAACCCTGTCGGGATGCCGGCATCAGGATTTTGACCACCGGGATCCCGAACGCCGGGATCCCATACTTATCCCAGCCCAAGACCTATATGGCCCAATATGGTAGGGCTCCATTGGTGTGGACAGATGGTCACATGTACATTCAGATGCATCTATCATCCCCACGTCACAATGGCAATCTTGGTGGGCCTATACTTGCAGTGATTTCTGGTACAATAAAAAGGCATAACTTGCAATTCAAATTGCAAAGTGTACGGACATTTTAAACCTAAATACAGTAGCATAATGACTTATTAGAAACATAGTAACCCATTTAATAACGAGTGATATGCTTCTTATAATTCATTACTAATGTAATCTTAAATAGTACTTCAAGCAATCAGCTCCGTAAGCTGGGTATCCACTATACAATTTTCTGTCAGATATCTGTCCAATCTGGCTGGTTGGAATGAAAACCTGGTAATGTATGGGAGCAAATGACAGTCGTCCATTTCCTCACAAACACTGGAAAATAGCCAAAAATGGTCGTTCAGACAAATCGGTTAAAACACACAAATGTAACCAATTTGAACAATTCTTTTTGTCCTTTTTTCAGTGTTTAAAACCATATGATCAACTGTCATTTGCTCCCATAAATTAAAAGGTTTCATTCCAACCAGCCAGATTGGACAGATATCTGACAGATAATTGCATAGTGGATGCCCAGCTTAAGTGTTATTTTTTAAAAATAGCCTGAAAAATGACAGGGGCTGATTGGTCGGAGCACCATTTAAGATTAGTAATGAGTGACAACAAGCATATCACTCATTAAATAGGGCCCATAATATGTGAAAGTTGAATTTGAAGTGAATGTTTTTAAAATCATTATTGTTATGCTTAATAAAAGCTTGGGAAATACTGGACATGAGAATAAAAGCATACTGTATAAAGGCAGAAAAGATATGTTGTAGTCACAGACTATTAATATATACTGTATGTTAATAGTAAATGCTGGTATTTACGAGACTTGAAGCCATTGCAAACAGCAGTTGTTGAAGCTGATTTGAATTATCCAGTGGATGATTATGTTAGTCTGAATATCATGACCCACAGCAAAATCACTTAGAGCCATTTCTTGATGCTTAAAAGAGTTGAAATGAATAGAATTATTAATCATGGATGAGAAATAAAAGATTATTCTGGGATTCTTAGAACTGACTGGAAAATAGATCACACAAGATAACTTAGGGCATGATTCAAAGGTGACCACAGTGTCCATTGCGGTCACAAGCGCCCGATGTTTTCAGGCTGCTCATGTGTGAGAGTCGCACTGCACATGTGCTGTGATTGTGACAGCAGTTGTAGTGTGGATTATGACACAGAGTGATTGACAGACAGTGACCACTTGGGGGTGGTAACGGGGCATTGCGACTAATATGCAGGCATGTCATGACAGTTTCAGGGGGGGGGATTGTGGCAGCCAGCGACTGCTAATTCATATGCTGGGGTTAAGACTCTGGCGACATACAAACATTCTGAGCGAGCATAGTGTTTCTCAGAAGTCTGATGGTGTGACTGTTTATATGACCGATGGTGCGTTTTTGCATGCAAGCGGCAAACTTAAGACGCCGCTAGCGGGTGTCTCAATACAAATCCCGGTGGCAGCGACATTTGCATGTTTTCTCAAAACCGCCGTGTACGGAATCACAGCAGCGACGGGCGTTGCGTCCACCTCAGAATCACCCCCTTAATTACACAAACAACTTAGCTAATTACAACAAATGCACTGGCAACAAGTAGACGCTGAGACAGGCATATCCAATCTGTCACCATTCAGAGGTCTTTGTAATCACAAGTCTCTAGTGAATCAGACAAGGTGCTCTGAAAGAGTGGTATATTACATACAGCCCAGGCTACCAACATGACATTATGAACTGCTCATCCTCAGAGCTTTGATTTCCTGTGACACAGGCAGCTCGGAGTAAAAGGGACAAGCCTCACATCCATTTTATTAATGCCATAGGTTATATATATATTCTTGTTGGTCAGGCTTAAGGGGTCTGTTTGTCACAGCTGTACAGTCAGGGTCCCTGTTGCTTATGTTTCACCCAGCATTATTGCCTCACACAGGGGCATTGTACCTTTAAGTTTGGGTTTCCAAGTGAAGATGCATTAAAAATAAAAATGAAGAAATTGAAAAAATAGGGAAAAAACTGTTAATATGAATTTCAGCAGAAATAATGTTTTATTTTATTACAATTTTTTTTTTATTTTGCATTTTTAAATGCAGTAAAAGTGACATTGAAACAACAGCACAAAAAAAACACATCACTATAACAGTTATACAAGCGGAGTAGAAACAGACGGTGTCAGTGATGACAACATGTAGTAATCAAGTATATACAGTAGCAATGACAGCTGGCATCACATGTAGGAGAATATATAACCATCAAGTAGTGAATTGAGAAGAAAAATTAAAGAACAAACGCAATGGGTTTAAGCAGTAAATTAAAAAAGTAGACAGAGGAAACGGGGGAAGAAGGGGAGGGGTCCTGTTGGGAGGGTGCGCCAAAGGTAGAGGGGAGCGTCACATATCAATAAAATGGGAAAGATTAGCAGAAGGAAGCAGTGTACAATAGCAGTATCAAAGAGAAACACATTAATATACTACAGATACAGTATGACAATATAGATGGCTTCACACCTTCTCCAATGAGATCCTGTTTTCTGTACTTAAACAACATTTTAAGGCAACTTCTCATGGGCCAGTGCTTTCAGGGCCTGATTCAGACCCGCTCAAGAGCGCTGAGCGCTCGCAAGCGGGTCGATGTTGCCCAAGTGCGCATGCTCATGATGGAGGCGGCTCCGTTGTGCGCATGCGCGAGACCCGAATAACGATGGCCAAGCCATCGTCATGGGTCTCGCACCAAAGGGGGCGTGCTGTCGATGGTGATTGACAGCACGCCCCCTTTGGTGGGCGTGCTGGGGGCGTGGCTGCCTACTGTCTGGGGCCGGCCCCACTGACATCACTAGTGATGTCAGTGGGAGTGCTTTTGGCTCTGATAGATTTTCCAGAACCAGGACCAGCTCAACAAAGCCCTGTGCTGGTTCTTAATATATAGGGGCCCCCTACGCATTTTGGCCCCTGTATTTTTAGAACCAGGAGAGGCTTTATAATGCCTGGGGCTGGTTATGCTTTTGGGGAGGGGCTGCACGTCGTTTTTTTTTTAAATTAAAACCTTTTACATAAGTACACACAGAAATATGTACGTATCGCATGGATATGTGCATGTTTCTGTGTTAATCTGACCTACTCAGGATATACTCGCTATCCTGAAGCAGGTCTATTATTTGGGGACTTTTGGTTATCTTTTTTTGTGAGTCTAAAACAGACACCCTATTACATTGGACGAGTTGTTGTTTTCAATGTGAAAACATCTGGATGCGAGTTTGAGAATGGGGATTTTTGGTAACTCTGAAAAGTGCGAGTTTTAGTGAAGTGACACCCTATTACATTGGAAAGTTGAGAAAAATTGTGAGTTTAGCACAAAACTCGCAATTTACCAAAACTGACACCCTATTACATTTGGCTTAATAAGTTGTAGCGCAGTGTGTTATTCTTTTCTTATTCTTTAAAAATCTTGTGCCACTGTAAGTGGTAGCGCAGTGTGTTATTCTTTTTTTATTCATACAAACATCTTGTGACACTAAGTGGTAGCGCAATGTTATTCTTTTCTCATTCATAAAAAATCTTGTGACATTGTAGTGTGTTATTCTTTTCTTATTCATAAAAAATACTGTGACACTGTAAGTGGTAGCGCAGTGTGTTGTTCTTTTCTTATTCATAAAAAATATTGTGAAACTGTAGGTCATTGATACCGCAGAGTAATATTTAAAATTGGTACAAATTGATGTGTGTGCTGTACCCCACTTCATTTGTGTTTGTTGATATGGAGAACGATCAGTTGAGAGGAGAGCAGGAACCACATACTAGTGTTGGGGCTGCTGCCAGTGCCACCAGTTATGACGATACTAGTCCGTCTACATCATCTACTAAATCCGATGCCCAAGGGCATACAGGACTTAAGTCAGGGCATCTAAAATCAAGAACCAATTTTTTACCACTGTAAAACAAACA
This sequence comes from Taudactylus pleione, assembly GCA_031769625.1. Lineage (NCBI taxonomy): Eukaryota > Metazoa > Chordata > Amphibia > Anura > Myobatrachidae > Taudactylus > Taudactylus pleione. Next base: position 1,746,972 of record JAUIMM010000141.1, on the reverse strand, counting down.
AAACATCAGAAAAAAAAATCAAAGGGAAAGTTAGCCACAGAAAGACATAAAATTGGCAATATGCCTTTCACCACATGAAGTGTCAAGGAAAGGCTAAGGCCTTGGCCTACATTTATGGCTGGTGGTTCTACCTCTTATGATGATGTAAGCACAAGTGAACATGCTGACATAGAAATCGAGGATGCTTCTGTGGAAGTGCACCAGGATGAGCAGGATATTTGTGTAGCTGACTCTAATAAGGATGTTGATGATGAGGATGTTGTTGATGAGGACGTTGTTTGTGTAAATCAGGCACCAGTGGAATAAAGAGTTGTTGCCCATGTCATACCTGGGCACAATACAAAAAAATACACTTCTTATGTGTGGGATTATTTTTACCCAAATCCAGACAACAATTGTCAAGCCATCTGTACCCTTTGTAAAGCCAGAGTAAGTATAGGTAGGGACCTTAACCATCTAGGAACCTCCTCCCTGTTACATCATCTGCAGCGCATCCATCTAAAAAAATGAAAAAATTCTGAAACTTTGGCTAAAAAAGTACCATCAAGCAGTCCAGCGTCAGCTAGCTCCCTTCTCTCTGCTTGATCCAAGCACCTGCCATCTTCACCAGCAACACCTTCATCAACAATATCAATCATTAAGCGATTGGTTTGTTTGGGCCCCCACAAAACAAGCTACCAATTGGCAGCCAACATTGCTGGCAATGATCTCTATGTGCACAAACTGGCTTTACAGAGGCAAGATGTTGTCACCATCATCATCCAATTCCTCACCCTCATCAGTGTGTACATCATCTTCATACAATATTAGTTCATTCCCGCTGGAATCCACCATTACAGGTGCCTCTGTTATTTTTGGATGTAATTGGCATAGAATTTGTAGTTTATTTTGATGGACATCATCTTTTTAACACTTCGAGGAAGTAGCATCATACGTCGATCGCTGAAAAGGTTCCTAGCTGTGCTGATAACTCTTTCTGAGTACACACTGGAGGGTGACCAGCTCAAGTAAAGCAAATCCAGTTTGTGCTAAGGCCTCCAAATTGCCTTTTCTTTCCTGCTAGTAGTCAAACAGGCTCTCTGACATGCCTATTTGGACACTGTCATTAAAAAATGTAATATAGTCCTCAACCATTCTTTGAATGGTGACCATATCAGATGGAGTCATGGTAGAGGTATCATTAATTGTAGGCAATTATGTTAGACCTGACCAGATGTCAAAACTTAGTTGTGTTGACTCATCTGCATCACCAGTGGGTCTTTTGGGGAAGTTTAGTTTCTTCTCGGCAGATGCACTTACTGGAGAAACTGAAGGAAAAGCCATCGCTGCATCACGTGCCACTTGAGCTGACAATTTGCTTACCAACAGCTCTTTGTATCTCTTCAGATCTGTGTCCAATGGGAAAAATGACACAACTTATGACTTACTGTAAGCCTTGAATCTTAAATCCTGCGTTTGCTCTGTTCAGCTTGTCCTGCTCTGTTCAGCTTGTCCACATATCTGTGGTTAAGTGGACAGTGGGTACAACAGCATTTTGGAGGTCACTAATTGAGTTTTTTAATACCCCTGTACAGGTTGGGAATTGCTTTTCTAATGAAGTCGATTCTAGATGGGATTTGGTAGCAGGGACACAGGACCTCAATTTACTGTCTAAAACCCACTGCATTATAGGTGGCTATTGGACGCACATTTAATACCAGCAGAGATGTATGGCGTCAGTAATCCGCTATGCAGCTGGGTGACTGCTGACATACTTTCTCCCCCTTGCAAAGGATTGTTTAACAGTCAATTGCATGGATTCTTCTGGGTCGAGGACTGATGTGAATGATTTAAATATTTTTTGTAAATGCCTCCCCTGCTTCCCTCCCCTCCTCCCTCGTAAATTTGCTTTGGAATAAAAAAATGAAATGAAATTTACTACTAATCAAATCTTTTCCTGCCGACAATTACATACATACTCCAACTCCCTAAGTCTTTTTGAATAATAAAAACATTTGTTTCCTGATGTGCCATGTTGGAAGTTGAACTACCACAGCTGCTGCAATCTTTGACATGTGGTTGCTGAATGCCAAAAATGTACAGAAATGTTTATGGCCACAGACAGCATCACCTGCATGCCCCTTTAATTTTAAAAAATATTATGAACCACCAAGTTGATTTTGTGGGCAAAACATGGGACATATTGTTCACCCATGCTCTCCCCTACTCCCTCATAAATTTGCTTCAGAATAAAAAAATGTAATTCAATTTACTACCAATCAACCCTTCATTTCCCTGCCTTCAACTACATACATACTTCATGTTCCTCAGGCCTCTTGAGTAATGAAAACATATGTGTCCTTATGTGCCATGTTGGAAGTTGAACTGCCACATGTTTGTGCTGCCCACTGCTGTCACTTAGCTTAGTCAGCCAGCTTATTGGATGAAAACAATATTGTGAGCTGTGTGGTGGTTAAAATTGGCTGGAAGTGAGTTGAAATAAATGTTATTGAGGTTAATAATACTGTAGGAACAAAAAAAAGTCCAAATTATGTGCTTTTAGCAGTTTTTACAGATCCAAAACCAAAACAGGCAAGGGAGGTTTTGGCAAAACCAAATCCAGATCCAAAACACGAAGGAGATACAGATCCAAAACCAAATACGGGGGTCAGAGCACATCCCTAGTATTTATAGTAAATATTTTTCTACTTTTAATTGTTAACTTTGAATTTGGAGATGTTATGAATTAAAGTGTTATTAGTCTAATTAACAGACTCTGCAGTGAGTATCTCTGGGTAATTTATTAGATCAAAGCTTGCTAATAACATAATAGTTTTTCCTTTAATTGGAGTAGCCACTCTTATATTATGGGCAACAGAACTTTGCAATATTGTTCGCAATACTTTCAAAATAAGACCTGGCAGTTATAGCACATTAAATAGCCTTGTTATTATTTTTTAGGCTGTCCTGAAGTGGTAAAGCATTCACAGCAAAAGCTATTTATTCTCACTGGTTCCACTACAGCAGTCAGCGGTGAGCTAATTATTGAGCAGGCTGGATAGCTTTGTGGTAGAAAGCAAAGTGCTTGTGGTTCATAAAATCAGAACACAAAAACAAATGATGGACTTTTGAGGTGTTATTAGATTTCATTGCTGCCAAGTATCTCTGGCTTCCAAGGAATAGTCCTTCTTTAAAAAAAAAAAATGGATCCTGGAAATGTCCTTTACTAAAAGTGGCCAATGAGTCCATTTATCAAATAATATTTTCAGGATATTCCCCAGAAACGCCCTTTTTACGGGATACCTGAAAATAATAAATATACCCCAAATGTACCATGGTGGGACCACAGCAGCTATCTCCGATACCTGCTGCTTCCTTCCATTTCCCACAGTAGCCGCATCCAACATATGTTTCTATGGGGGCTGGTGTGCTGCCAGATTTACTAAGCGAGCTTGGCCCCGATAGCATGATATCACCCTATAGTAGCATATGAGCTACTAATTCACACCTTTTTCAAGAGAGGGATCCAGAGGCTCCCTCTCCGTCTGCCCCCGGTGACGCAGGCACTGGCCGATGGTGCATATGCATTGGCTGCCAGGGACCCAAACCATGAAGCAGAGTGATAGTGCTCTTTGTCAGGACAAGCTCTTATCATAACTGTTATCGTCTTATCCTGGCAAGAGGATTTTAATGAATTCACATAAAAATATTAATATTCAAATTCCGAATTTGGACAATAAATATTTATTACATCTATTAAAAATGCAGATTGTGATAAATATGCCCCCAAGAGAGGAAAGCAAATCTCTAAGACATCAGACATTTTTTTATTTGTGCAAATTTTTACCACATTTATAAGGATCTAAAATTATGTTGGTTCCAATAAGTCCAGAACATGAAACTTTCAAGCATGAAATATGATAAAATTTTAAATACTTCAAAATTATTAAAACAAATTTATCTCTTGTTGATTAAATAAACCATTTTTTTCTCTTTGCTGTACCCTATATATAAACCAATTTGGGCCACCTATCTTCAGTGTAATCATGCCACAGGGAATTGCACACTGACAATTCCTGTTCCATCCATAGCAAGTATTGTTCTCCACAGGTGTAGTGGTGTTTAGATAAGTGACAGCCTATTGGTTCAGGAAGCTTTAAATACTGATCCTGGTGATTCACCCAAGTCATGATAGTTCCTGCTTTGGTGTAATGACCTGTGGAGTCTACTCATTGTTGCTGACCTGGTTCGATATATCTTTTTGCTTTTTTATTTATCCTAATCTTGAATATTCTTATGTCCAGTTTGTTTGCTGCCAGCCCTAACCCTGGGATTTATTTATTGGCAGCTATTTATATAGCACACACATATTCCAGATAGCTTTAAAGAGAATATTTGCCCATTCATATCAGTCCCTCTCCCAATGGAGTTTACAATCTATATTCTCTACCACAGGTACACACACATGCACATACACCTAGGGTTAATTTTTGCCAGGACCCAATTAACCTGCCAGTATATTTTTTAAGTAACCTGGGAAGCCCTTGCAAGAACGGTAGAATATACAAACTCCACATTATTAGGTCCATCGTGGGAATCAAACCCAGGACCTCAGTGCTGTGAGGCAGTAATGTTAACTATTACACCATCTGTGCTGCCCGGTATGTTTAATTGAAGACAGCATATCCAATGATATTCATTCCTGGAAAAGAAATAACAGTATAGTGATAGCTTTTGATATAACTACTTTTCGGGGTCAGACCCGATCCCGCATATGCCTGTAAACATCATTGTGAAGAGGGAAGAGATGAGCACCTGGCCTACTGTGGAGGGATTAGAAGCTTGTCAGCCCCATATTGCTATAGAGAACAGTAGTGAGTGAAACTATTGTATTAGAATGTAAGCTCCTATGAGCAAGGCCCTCTACCCTCTTGTGCTTCTCCTTACTCTACCTTCATCTACTTATTACTCTCTACCAGGGCACCTAACACTTGGTTGCTTTGCATAATAGCTTATCTGGGTGTTATGGTCGCGAATAGCAATGTATATTATCTATGTCCTGTATCGTATTGTATTGTACTGTACTGTACTGTAAGTCACTGTAAATCAACCTATTTGTTTATGTACTTTGTAAGGCTCTGCGGAACACTTGTGGCGCCATATAAATAAATGATAATAATAATAATAAATGCCGGAGTTACCTGTGTTATCTCTAGCGTTATAACATTAATAAATAGCAAACTTAATTTTGACATAATCCTACAAAAAAGGCTGTTTTGGCAGAATGTAGTACATAACACAGTTTAATAAATTGGCCTCATAAAGTTCCACAGATAATCAAAGTTGCCCAATGCTGAGTATTGACACTTATTATAACTGGACCCCTAGGGCAGTGGTTCCCAAACTTTTTTGAATCACGGCACCCTAGAGTATCAGCAATGTTTTCACAGCAGCCCTAAACCAAAAGTTTGTTATTGAGAAAAAATGTAGTGAAGTAGTAAGTGATATAAATTGTGCTTACCTATCATCCTTAGATTTGGTTATATAGTGGTAGACAGGTTTTTGTTTCTCAGAAGAAAAGGGTATTCCCTCCAGCACACTGCTACGATATCAGCAAAAATACTTGAACCCTACATAGTAATAGAAATTCAGAGGTATTAGTTGCATACATTTGCAAATATATGATTAAGCACTGGGCCAGCATCAAGGGTCCTCTTTACCAGCGTCCCTAACATTCAGGGCTTCACGTCTGAGGTGCAGGGCACTGCAAAAGAGTCCAGCCATGGACCATCCCCAGGGCATCACACGAAAAAGGAAAAAAGGTGATAGTGAAGTGTAAAGTATAGATGTGTAAAGATAATCAATAGGTGTTAATGTAATAAGAAAGAATTAAAATGATATGAATAATAAACAAACAAATAAAAAGGTGATTTGAAAATATATCTATGTGAGTTAAGTGGTGATGCCCTTAAGAAGCCCATCCAGATCAATCCCGGGGGCCCCACGCCCAAACGCTCACCCCAAAATAATTAATGCTAACTAATAGTAACAACCACTGTGGGTCATATAAATACATATAAAACAATCGAATGTAAATTATATCAATCCAATCATTCTAATACAGGTGGAATGATTAATAAGGCTAATTGCCACAAATAAGTTGTATTGTTTATGTTTTAATATAATATGTGTGTTCTGATTATTTATCCCCTTGAAAAGCATCAATGCAGTATATCATTAGCTAAAACTGAATTTTCCTAATTAGGATTGAAAATTGAGCAATGAGTGCATATCAGGAGGGATATAATGCAGCACCATTGAGTAGTGAACTATCTTCTGATGAAACCGCCATGTCATAGGGTGGAGAAACGCGTCAGCTAACTTGTGGAACGCAGGTGGAACGCAAACCGGAAGCTGTAAGCCCGATACCGGAAGTAACGGAGCGCGAGATAGTCAGCGTGTCTCAGCGTGTCCCAGCGACCAACACACAGTAAGCGGTAAAGAGTGCCGTGATTCAGCAGTAGAGGTCCCTCTGCCTGAGGATACAAGTACCTCTGGACCGCACGTTATACAGCACTACTACAGCTGGCACACTGTGTCCAACACTGAGTCTCACATTTGGCTAGTATTGCCTAACTTCTTCCCCCTGGTCTGGGGTAGAGGTCAGCATCACATCGCTATATTCCCACAGTAATGGATGAATGATAATGTATGAAATATACAGCAGCAGGAGTACTTTTCAATCTGCATAATATAAGCTGTTTTTTCATCTGCTAACTAAACCGTGACTGAACTTTACTACTGATTCACATACTAATTGGCAGTGAATGGATACCTATACTAACAACTATTAATACATATCTATTGACTACTACTAAAACATCTACTCCATACCCCGCTACCTTAATCTGACTGAATTGATGCTTATAGATCTATGCAAGAGTGGTCAGCATGCCCCAATTGTTTGTGATATATATTGGTATTTTTTATATGTCTGTTTGTTATACATTTTTTAAATAGGATAAGCCGGATCCGTGCTATAATTTGTGGCAATTAGATTTATTAATCATTCCACCTGTATTAGAATGATTGGATTGATATAATTTATATTCGATTGTTTTATATGGAATAAATCGATTTTTTAAACCAGCAGCCAATTACTAGCGCTCCCATTATTTTTATATCTAGTACTGTGTTATTTTTGGTAAATTCCCAGATTTGCCTATGTGGGGGCAGCTTTAGTGGCAGGTTACATTAATCAGAACCACCAATTGGTTAGCGCCCACTTTATTATTCTTTTCCTCTTTTTCATATAAATACATTTTGATGTACTGCATAATAACAGCACACCACAGAGTGGGTGCTACTATTAGGTATATTTTCAAATCACCTTTTTATTTGTTTGTTTATTATTCATGACATTTTAATTCTTTCTTATTACATTAACACTTATTGATTATCTTTACACATCTATACTTTACAATTCACTGTCACCTTTTTTCCCTTTTTGCCTTTTCTTCTGTGGTTCAGAGTAAACCCCGCCCTTTACAAGCACCTGTGCAATACCATTAAGCTGATGTGAGCAACCACTATATTTCTTATTGCAGGTTTGTGTTTCTGTGTGTGTACATATTTACATTACATTGACCATAACAAATAGGATTTTGGTGCCGGACCACCAACCTGAAGCACCCTAGGGTGCCACGGCGCACAGTTTGGGAACCACTGCCCTAGGGGTATATTTACTAAAGTGCAGGATTTTAGAAGAGGAGATGTTGCCCATAGTAACCAATCAGATTCTAGCTGTTATCTTCTAAAACAGTGATTTTCAACTCGAGGCACACTAAATCTTAAAATTGCCAAGGCACACCATCCGGAGATACGGTGTGCTCGACCTATGAAAAAACATACACATTGGCTCAATGATATAAAAAAACACACTATATTGGCCTCCACAGGAATAATACAAACTACATTGGCCTCCAAAGGAATAAAACACACTACATTGGCCTCCAGAGGAATAAAACACACATACATTGGCCTCCCCAGGAATAAAACATACTACATTGGCCTCCACAGGAATAAAACACACTACATTGGCCTCACAAGGAATAAAACACACTACATTGGACTCCACAGGAATATAACACACTACATTGGCCTCCCCAGGAATATAACACACTACATTGGCCTCCCCAGGAATAAAACACACTACATTGGCCTCCACAGGAATAAAACACACTACATTGCCCTCCACAGGAATAAAACACACTACATTGGCCTCCCCATGAATAAAACACACTACATTGGCCTCCCCAGGAATAAAACACACCACATTGGCCTCCACAGGAATAAAACACACTACATTGGCCTCCACAGGAATAAAACACACTACATTGGCCTCCACAGGAATAAAACACACTACATTGGCCTCCCTAGGAATAAAACACACCGCATTGGCCTCCACAGGAATAAAACACACAACATTGGCCTCCACAGGAATAAAACACACTACATTGGCCTCCACAGAAATGAAACACACCATATTGGCCTCCACAGGTATAAAACGCACCACATTGGCCTCCACAGGAATAAAATGCATATCCTTTGGCCCCAGAGAAATAAAACACACCCCAGGGGTGTATCTAGCGGTCCCGAGCGCCCCTGGCAAAGAAAGGGACTGGTGCGCCCCCATATTTTCAGAATAATTACACTCTGTGAAGCAGAAGGGGTCACTGGGTGCAGCCGTACAGTCCCTGCTCTGGTTCACTTTCCTGTCTGTGTTATTCTGCTCCCCCTCCTCCCCATCTGTGATATTGTCCCTTCTCCCCATCTGTGTAATTGTGCTCCCCCTCCTCATATGTGTTATCGTGTGTTTCCTCCCTTCTTTCCATCTGTGTTATTGTGCTACCCCCTTCCACATCTGTGTTATTGTGCTACCTCCCTCCTCCCCATCTATGTTGTTGTGCTCCCCCCTTCCTCATCTGTGTTATTGTGCACACCCCCTTCTCCCCATCTGTGTTCTTGTGCTCCCCCTCCTCCTCATCGGTGTCTGATCTGATCTCTCCCCCCCCTCCTCCCCATCGTTATCTGTTATTCTGCACTCCCCCCCTTCTCCCCATTGGTATCTGTCCTGCTGTCCCCCCCACCCTCTTCCCCATCGTTGTCTATTCTGCACTCCCCCTCCCCTTCTCCCATCAGGCTCTTCCCCCCCCTCATACAAATCAGTGTCCGTTATTTTGTGTCTTCTACCCCTTCACTTACCTTACCAGCTTCTTCTCTCTTCACATATTCACATCTTCTCAGCTCCTTCTCCACTGTCAGAGCACTCTCCGCGGGTCTTCACAAGTTCGCAGGGCTGGGTGACTGGTGGGGCGGCCGGGCAGACAGGGAACGCGGCTTGCATGACCTGTGATGTCATGCCGCAGTGTCTAGGCATGGCCCGGGCATGTCTGAGCTTCCCAGAGGAGCTCAGTGGCAGTGCTGCCTGGTCCATTCTATAATGTGACTGGCGGCTCTCGTGCTGCGGCACACTACACAACCACCCCCAGTGTGCCGTGGCACAGCAGTTGAAAACATGTGTTCTAGAAAGTGCTAGAAAAATGTTAAGTAGAATCTGATTGGTTGCTATGGGCAACATCTCCACTTCTAAAAACTCACACTTTAGTAAATATACCCCTTATAGTTTTCTTTCCAGAGCATCATCAATCAGAACATTTGTATGGAAGAAGCAGACATGGTATTCATAGACTTATTGTTATACAACAAACCTATACTGTATGCTTGTCCCACCCAGATCCTGCAATGTTCTCTTTTCCAGAGCATGCATTTGCTATATTTTGCTATCCTGTGCAGATTATTACATTACTTATTGCTCTAGAGATCTGAAGAACATTATCGCCCTGTTTCAAATAACCATTGAGAAATCTATACTGATAGTTTTTGCAGAAAGCTGACATTATTGACCCTTTTCTTCCTTTTTGAAGACCCTATGGGAACTTCATTCCTGCTACAATTTCTTAAAGGAATTCAGTTTTTACTTACTTCAGCCACTCAATAATGTAATATTAGAGTTTAGTAATGTAGGAGTGCAAAAGGTGACTATTTTCTATGTAAGCTGGTAGAATGTTATAAATAAGTGCAGAGTACAAAATGAAAACTTACTGTGAATGAAAGAACAGTACGTACTGTATAAATGGATCTTGGGACCATTACTCTATGATAGAGATAGGCACTGAAGGAGATAAAGCAGGCAGAGGTTGCACTAAGTGTGCTATCCATCTTTCTAATGCAGATAGAATTTAGAAAGGGTTAAACTTGATGGACTTTTTTAACCTTACTGCAGTGGCAATATACAAAATGTATATATACTAGGGGTGTGCACCGGCCACTTTTCGTGTTTTGTGTTTTGGTTTTGGATCTGGATCTTTCTTCGTGTTTTGGATCTGGATTGGTTTTGCCAAAACCACCCTTCCGTGTTTTGGGTTCTGGGTTTTGTGTTTTGGATCTGTATTTTTTTGAAAAAAAGCATAAAAACAGCTAAAATCACAGAATTTGTAGGTTTTTCTGCTCCTATGCTATTATTAACCTCAATAACCTTAATTTCCACTCATTTCCAGTCTATTCTGAATACCTCACACCTCACAATAGTGTTTTTATGTCCAAAAGGTTGCACCGAGGTAGCTGGATGACTATGCTAAGCGACACGAGTGGGCGGCACAAACACGTGACCCATCTAGGCGTGAAACTGCAGTGGCAGACAGGATGGCATTGAAAAACTAGGCCCCAAACTGTACATAATGCAAAGAAAAAAAAGAGGTGCAAGATGGAATTGTCCTTGGGCCCTCCCACCCACCCTTATGTTGTATAAACAGGACATGCACACTTTAACAAACCAATCATTTCAGCGCCAGGGTCTGCCACACAACTGTGGCTGAAATGATTGGTTCGTTTGGGCCCCCACAAAACAAGCTGGCAATTAATGTGTCCCTGCACAAACTGGCTCTACGGAGGCAAGAAGTCGTCCTCATCCTCCTCATCCACAGATTCCTCACCCTCTTCAGTGTTATGTACATCCTCATCCTCACAGAGTATTAATTCGTCCCTGCTGGAACCACAGGTCCCTCTGTACGTTCTGGAGGCTGGTCTCCCTGGAAGAGTTGATCATTCATTTTATGAACATCATCTTCTCCACATTTTGTGGAAGCAACCTCCTACGCCTTTCGCTAACAAGGTTCCCGGCTGCACTAAACACTCTTTCGGAGTATACACTGGAGGGGGGGCAACTCAGGTAAAATAGAGCCAGTTTGTACAGGGACCTCCAAATTGCTTCTTTTTCCTGCCAGTACAGGTACGGACTGTCTGACATGCCTACTTGGATGCTGTCACCGATGTAATCCTTTAACAGACAGACGCACGCTTGTCGCTGCTGCTTTGAGGATTCAAGTGCGGCTACAGCCCACACAATTCACAAAGACAGAAAAAAAAAAAGAATATTTTTATTGTTTGTGGAGCACACTTTGAGGGTTACACCACCCTCTAACAGACAGACGCACGCTTGTCGCTGCTGCTTTGAGGATGCAAGTGCGGCTACAGCCCACACAATTCACAAAGACAGAAAAAAGAAGAAGAATATTTTTATTCTTTGTGTAGCACACTTTGAGGGTGTCACCACCCTTTAACAGACAGACGCACGCTTGTCGCTGCTGCTTTAAGGATGCAGGTGCGGCTACAGCCCACACATTTCACAAAGACCGAAAAAAAAAGAACAATATTTTAATTGTGTAGCACACTTTGAGGGTGTCACCACCCTTTAACAGACAGACGCACGCTTGTCGCTGCTGCTTTAAGGATGCAGGTGCGGCTACAGCCCACACAATTCACAAAGACAGAAAAAAGAAGAATATTTTTATTGTTTGTGTAGCACACTTTGAGGGTGTCACCACCCTTTAACAGACAGACGCACGCTTGTCGCTGCTGCTTTGAGGATGCAAGTGCGGCTACATCGCACACAAGTCACAAACACATAAAAAAATAGTTTTTTATTTTTTGGAGCACTTTGAGAGTTACACCACCCTTTAACAGACAGACGCACGCTTGTCGCTGCTGCTTTAAGGATGCAGGTGCGGCTACAGCCCACACATTTCACAAAGACCGAAAAAAAAGAACAATATTTTAATTGTTTGTGTAGAACACTTTGAGGGTGTCACCACCCTTTAACAGACAGACGCACGCTTGTCGCTGCTGCTTTAAGGATGCAGGTGCGGCTACAGCCCACACAATTCACATAGACAGATAAAAGAAGAAGAATATTTTTATTGTTTGTGTAGCACACTTTGAGGGTGTCACCACCCTTTAACAGACAGACGCACGCTTGTTGCTGCTGCTTTAAGGATGCAGGTGCGGCTACAGCCCACACATTTCACAAAGACCGAAAAAAAAAGAACAATATTTTAATTGTTTGTGTAGAACACTTTGAGGGTGTCACCACCCTTTAACAGATAGACGCACGCTTGTCGCAGCTGCTTTAAGGATGCAGGTGCGGCTACAGCTCACACAATTCACAAAGACAGAAAAAAGAACAATATTTTAATTGTTTGTGTAGCACACTTTGAGGGTGTCACCACCCTTTAACAGACAGACGCACGCTTGTCGCTGCTGCTTTAAGGATGCAGGTGCGGCTACAGCCCACACAATTCACAAAGACAGAAAAAAGAAGAATATTTTTATTGTTTGTGTAGCACACTTTGAGGGTGTCACCACCCTTTAACAGACAGACGCACGCTTGTCGCTGCTGCTTTGAGGATGCAAGTGCGGCTACATCGCACACAAGTCACAAACACATTAAAAAAATAGTTTTTTATTTTTTGGAGCACTTCGTGAGTTACACCACCCTTTAACAGACAGACACACGCTTGTCGCTGCTGCTTTAAGGATGCAGGTGCGGCTACAGCCCACACAATTCACAAAGACAGAAAAAAGAAGAAGAATATTTTTATTGTTTGTGTAGCACACTTTGAGGGTGTCACCACCCTTTAACAGACAGACGCACGCTTGTCGCTGCTGCTTTGAGGATGCAAGTGTGGCTACATCGCACACAAGTCACAAACACATTAAAAAAAAATTTTTGATTTTTTGGAGCACTTTGAGAGTTACAACACCCTTTAACAGACAGACGCACGCTTGTCGCTGCTGCTTTGAGGATGCAAGTGCGGCTACAGCCCACACAATTCACAAAGACAGAAAAAAAAAGAACAATATTTTAATTGTTTGTGTAGCACACTTTGAGGGTGTCACCACCCTTTAACAGACAGACGCACGCTTGTCGCTGCTGCTTTAAGGATGCAGGTGCGGCTACAGCCCACACATTTCACAAAGACAGAAAAAAAAAGAACAATATTTTAATTGTTTGTGTAGCACACTTTGAGGGTGTCACCACCCTTTAACAGACAGACGCACGCTTGTCGCTGCTGCTTTGAGGATGCAGGTGGAATCTAGACGGGATTTGGAACCGAGGACACACTACCTCCATCAATTGTCTAAATCCCACTGCACTAATGTCGGATACCGGACGCACGTCTAACACCAACATAGCAGTCAAGGCCTCAGTTATACGTTTTGCTTCAGGATGACTGCTGTCGTAATTCATCCTCATCGCTAGGGACTGTTGGAGGGTCAATTGTTTAGTAAAAGTAGTGATGTTCCTACTTCCTCTCTGGGATGATGAACAACTCCCAGCAGCAGCAACAGCACTAGTAGGAAGTGGTTCTTGATCTTTCCCTATTTTATTTTTATCAGAGAAAGTTTGGTCCTCCATTTATGTTATATTGATATATATACGTGCGGCTAAAGCGCACACAAACACAGAAAATATTTTTTTATTTTTGCTGGAGAGTAGTGCACTTTGTGGGTTACACCACCCTTTAAGAAATGAGCCAGCCGGCTCTTTACTTATGGGACACAGGCGCACGCTTGGCGCTGCTCCTTTGTTGATGCACGTGCAGCCACAGTGCACACAAGTCACAAACACAGAAAATATATATTTTTTTGGTTTGGAGTGTACTTTGGGGGTTACAGAACCCTTTAATGGTCAAGCCAGCCGGCCCTTTACTTATGACACAGGCGCACGCTTGGCACTACTTTGTTGATGCACGTGCGGCTACTGCGCACACAATTCACAAACACAGAAAATAATTTTTTTTTTGGTTTGGACTGGAGTGTACTTTCGGGGGTTACAGCACCCTTTAACGGTCAAGCCAGCCGGCCCTTTACTTATGACACAGGCGCACACTTGGCACTACTTTGTTGATGCACGTGCGGCTACTGCGCACACAATTCACAAACACAGAAAATAATTTTTTTTCGGTTTGGACTGGAGTGTACTTTGGGGGTTACTGCACCCTTTAACGGTCAAGCCAGCCGGCCCTTTACTTATGACACAGGCGCACGCTTGGCACTACTTTGTTGATGCACGTGCGGCTACTGCGCACACAATTCACAAACACAGAAAATAAATTTTTTTTTGGTTTGGACTGGAGTGTACTTTGGGGGTTACAGCACCCTTTAACGGTCAAGCCAGCCGGCCCTTTACTTATGACACAGGCGCACGCTTGGCACTACTTTGTTGATGCACGTGCGGCTACTGCGCACACAATTCACAAACACAGAAAATAATTTTTTTTTTGGTTTGGACTGGAGTGTACTTTCGGGGGTTACAGCACCCTTAACGGTCAAGCCAGCCGGCCCTTTACTTATGACACAGGCGCACGCTTGGCACTACTTTGTTGATGCACGTGCGGCTACTGCGCACACAATTCACAAACACAGAAAATAATTTTTTTTTTGGTTTGGACTGGAGTGTACTTTCGGGGGTTACAGCACCCTTAACGGTCAAGCCAGCCGGCCCTTTACTTATGACACAGGCGCACGCTTGGCACTACTTTGTTGATGCACGTGCGGCTACTGCGCACACAATTCACAAACACAGAAAATAATTTTTTTTTTGGTTTGGACTGGAGTGTACTTTCGGGGGTTACAGCACCCTTAACGGTCAAGCCAGCCGGCCCTTTACTTATGACACAGGCGCACGCTTGGCACTACTTTGTTGATGCACGTGCGGCTACTGCGCACACAATTCACAAACACAGAAAATAATTTTTTTTTGGTTTGGACTGGAGTGTACTTTCGGGGGTTACAGCACCCTTTAACGGTCAAGCCAGCCGGCCCTTTACTTATGACACAGGCGCACGCTTGGCACTACTTTGTTGATGCACGTGCGGCTACTGCACACACAATTCACAAACACAGAAAATATATTATTTTTTTAGCACTTGGGGGGAGCACCCCTGATGGACAGAGCACCCCCTGGACAACACTACAGCACCTCTTTAGGACTGGGACACTGCACAGGACTTTGGAGTGGACACAGCCCCTATGGAGAACTGACTGCACAACACAGTCCAGCCAGCCCCTATGGACTTTGAAGTAGTGGACACAGCCCCTATTAACAACAGCAGCACAGCACAACACAGCCAGCCCCTATGGACTTTGAAGTAGTGGACAACAGCAGCACTACACTACACTACACTACACAGCCCTAACTCCCACCCTCCCTCTTCACTGTCCACAGCCGAGTGAGAAAATGGCGCCGACGTGGGTACCTTATATAGGATCCAAAACCCGCGAGACTCGGAAGGCGGGATGATGACGTTTTGCCTCGATTTCAGATCCGAGTCAGGCGGGAAAAGTCGAGCCTGATTCTGATCGGACTCGGATCGGGGGGGCTCGGGGGGGTTCGGATTTCAGAAATCCGAACCCGCTCACCCCTAATATATACAGTAGTAACTTACTGTAGCTAAAACCCAATGATTATGTGGTAATTGAACCACATAGTCCCACCACAGAAACCAAGCTACTGATATAAAAGGGACAACTTAAACCCAAACTTACATAGGAGAGACCCTAAAAGTAAAATACATTGCCCAGTTTCAAGCTGATCTCTCAGCATCTTTGTGTGATCTTCCCATTCCGGTGTCACTAAGCGCGGTGTAGGTTGCACCATCCGAGCAGAGGTGCTTTAAGGGAGGAGGGGGCCTATGTGCAGGCTTCGATTGAGCCCTCTCCTCTCCGGTGGTGCAGTAGACTTTGGCAATGTGCCAGAGTCTACTGTGCATGCGCAGGTCTCCAGAAACATGACACCCACACTGCGTTCCCAGGACATCTCTACTGCGCATGCACGAATCATGGTGGCCACAGTGGCCATTTTCCTGGTGATTTCTGCAGCTCAGCAGACAGTGTCAGGCCGACAGAGCGGTAAGTATATTTTAAATGGTGCAGGGTGTGTGGTGTGTGGGCCTCCCTGGACCCTGGGGGCCATGTGCACCGCACACCTTGCACCCATTATAAATACACCCCTGCATCCGAGGATGTGAAACCAAAATAGCAGAGCTGCTCTGCTGTTTTGGTGTCACTCCCTCAGATGGTGTCAAACAGCGGTGCTGGAATGGATGGCGCGTCACCCATTTTACACCCCTGTGTCCAGAGAAACTGAGAGCTGCTCTCGGATCGCTAGGCAATCTCCCAGCATGACGAGAATGGAAGCGTGACAAGCGGTCATGCCCCTGAAATAAGACAAATTAGAGGGCATGGCCTCCAAGGCACGAGACCACGCATCCTTTTGGCACGTGCAAGATGGCTGAAGGTACCGCACCAGATGTCACCTCTGAATACAGACAGCTGAAGCTCCTCCTTCCTCTTTAGAGTAGTGTCCTAATGGAACCAGATCGAGGTGAAAAAACAGTCATTTGGGTTGCAGTACCATATCTGGCTCCACACCTGTGTTTAACCAACAAATTCACACAGTCAGTGAGAACAAAGGCACCTGTGCTAAAGTTACCAGTTGATACAAACTTTATAGCAGCTTCCAATACTTTAGTTCAGACACTTATTTTATTCTCTCCTGAAATATTGTCACTGATTTCTATCTGTTTCCAGAACTAGTTCTAAGGAATAAAAATCATACTGCAAAATTTGCAAAGCACTGCACATCGGGCCTGATTCAGCAAGGATCGCAACTGCTAATACGCACGCAATTGGCCGATTGTTGAGTACTGCACAGGCATATGCATCACAGTACGCATGCATGAACCATCCACTGAGATCGCAGTCACCACGCAGATCCTTTGCAGAGTGATTGACAGGAAGTGCCATTTGGGGGTGGTGACGAGGACGTGGTCGGCTACACGTAGGCTTGCCAGTGCGTTTGAATGCCGTTGCATGGGCATGCATAAATTATCCACTGCGATGCCCTATGCAGCTTGAGTACTCATAGCAAGCGACGAGGTTAGCAATTCCTGAGTAAGGTTAGAGCTTGTGCAAGTGTGTGTGAGGCTGTGATTGTACTCGATGTTACCGATGGTTTCGCAGTCTTGCTAAACATTACGGTTGTGGGTAAGGTAAAGTGTGCATACTTATGTTGTGCTGCGATGGAATAGCGATCGCAATGGATTAGAATAATATCGCAGTGGAACTGTGTGCGTAATTGCTATTGCATTCGCAGTTGAGATCCGTAATGAATCAGGACCATAGTGTGTTTCTGCAAAGCAGCTCTATAAAGCATTTACTAACTCTGAGTTGGTCAGAGTGTGCATCTAAATCACCAACCCCACATACGCTGGAATAAAAGGCTTGCAGAGCTGGCGTTATTTGCAAGATGCATCCAGGTTGGGCAGGGTGGTATATGTGTCTGCTTTACTTCTGCAGCAAACACTAGTGTATGCACCTTCATAGTGGTGGTAGTAAATGGTAACCATACAAGACATAGGCCCTCATTCAGAGCCACTCGCTAGCGGCAGTACGCTCGTTCCGAGCGATGTTCGCACATCTGCGCATGCGTACGGTTTTTAGTACGCATGCGCGAACCAGTCAGTGCGGCCGAAAATCGTTGGTACGCAATATAGCGAGGGCCTGCTATTTTGAGTGACAGAATGAGGCATATGTGGGTGGTAACAGGGGAAGGTGCTTGAAAACGGGGAGTGGAGATCCGAACGCAGGCGTGCTTAAAGGTCAAAACGGGCGTTTTAAGGGAATGTATAATTAATACAGCAGCGTCATTGACTACGTCACTTGGTTTTTTTTAACTCAGAACTGCTCGCAAAATAGCGGTTGAAAACACCAACCACAAGAATAGCAAGCAGTTCATACGCTGTACGATGTACTCGATTAATCTAATAAATAGCGGACATGACGTATGGTGCGTGCGGCCAGGGGGCGTTTTTATCAAAAAAACGAGCGTATGTTTTGCTCGCTCGTTCAGACTTAGAGGTGGGAACAGACTGCAATTTGCGAACGGATCATTTGAATAGCCACCCCTTGTTTTTGAACGAACGACCACAAATAGCGAACGGCTCTGAATCAGGCCCATAATTCATACACAATATAGTACATGGCTAGAAAGTGCTGTTAATAACTAATAAATTCATATTTACCATGTTATAGGAAATTAGAAGAATAGGCAAATACAAAATGAAAGTATTAAGTTCAAATGAATACACCCATCCATCAACTTCACATTTAAAAGATCAACTGGGAATTTGTTGTATTGCCAGCACTATTTATCGTATTTTGTTTTTACTACAAAATGTGTCTGGAAAATTTGTAGTTATCGGGTCACCCCAATTGTTAGAAAGGGTCACCACTAATCCCTCAGCTGTCATACACTGTATACAGGAGCACACAGGGGTATATTTACTAAGCAGTGTTAGGAGAAGTGAAAAGTGATAAGGTGCCAGCCAATCAGCTCCGAACTGTCATTTTTCAAACACAGCCTGTGAGATGGCAGTTAGGAGCTGATTGGCTTGCACCTTATCACTTTTCACTCTTCACTTTTCACTTCTCCTAACACTGCTTAGTAAATAAACCCCATAATGTAATAACTGGCAGCCCCTGTCATCACCTGGCAGGTCCTCCCAGTGACAGTCAGGCTCCTCCTCCAGCACTCCGGCAGCAGTCCAGGTAACAGCCTGTGATGCCTCTTGGTTAGTGGCAGTTCTCTTTGCTGGTCTACCTCTGGGGCTGGGAACAGCAGCAGCCTTCCCCAAGAGCAAGCTCTCCTAGCACCGGGCATAGCATTAGCATCAGCAGCATCCTGGGGTCAGGGAACCTGGCAGGGGGTCTTGTGCCAGCTTATCGCAGCCGGGATTCACTTCACTGAGGCAGCTTCCTGTGCCCTCAGCTGCTCCCCCTTCTGCAAGTACACATAACTCTCCGCTGGCTACATGACAGCTCCGCTGTGCAGCTGTTTCCCTGTCTCCCACTGCAGGTGATGAACTGCTTGTTGTTACATGCTGGAGTTGTTTCACTGGCGTGTTCCCATCAGTATCTCCCCTTTCACCTTATGGCATACTTGCCTACTTTTGAAAAAACTTTTCAGGGAGAATGTGAAAGCAACAATTGGGTTGACCCCATAACTATGGGGTTACCACACACATCACTTATTTACATGTAATAGTATAGTCAATTGGCAGACATAAGAGCTGACACTTTCACACTCTTAGAGGGGGAATTTACTAAGAATCCTATTGATGCAATTTGGTGATTGTCAGTGATAAAGGCGTGAGTTTGCAAATTGTAAATTTACTAAAGGACAACATGCGTGGTTATTGCATGTCAAACATGACTTCGCACTCCAAATCATAGCATATTACTATTGTACTGAATATCATATGATTATTGTCATCATTACAAATTACGAATTTACAAAGAATCTTGTTGGACAACGCATGACAGATCTTGCACCAAAAACGCAATGCAATGAATAGACTACCAAATGTGCAAACCAATTCAATTAGGACAGTCTCAATGATGCTTATAAAAGGCGCCCAACTCAGCAGCAGCACTCTTTGCGTTTCCAAACATGGCTCAGACAGGCTTTTCTGTCTTGTGGGCACAAGCATGTTTTTCATGTGGATTGCACCAGCTGACTCAAAGGGCCCTGGAGCAAGAAACAGAACAGAGGAACCAACAGGTAGAGACGCTACAGAGCATACATAGGCCTAGGTTTTTCCATGGGCAGTTAAATATCAATGCAGTGTCTGATGACAAGGTAAACCCAGATGTTTCTCCTCAACCGCAACAACTTATCAAACATGTATGAACTCGTTAATACTCAACTTGACCCAGATACTGCATGGTCATGAGCCATATCAGGCCTAACCAAACTGCTGGCTGTTGGGAACTTTCAGTCAGTGACGGGAAGGGTGGTTCAAATATCGCAAGTCACCTTCTACTGCTACTGGGTCAAGTCCCAGCCTCAGTCAAGACCCTCTCTTAAACCTATGTCTGTTTTCCTAGCCAGGAGTCACAGTGGCAAGGTTAGCTTTTTATAGCATATCAGGCATGCCAAATGTCCTGGGTGCTGTAGACTGCACACACATTAGGCTGAGACCACCTAGGGCTAGGGCCACATTTACCTCAACAGACACCAAGGGCATTCTACCAATGTGCAGGTGGTTTGTGATGCTAAACAATGAATAATGAGAATTGTGGTAGACTATCCTGGCTCATGTCATGATAAATTGCTATAGTTACATTGTTTCTAAACACCAATAAATTCTGTCATGTTAACCTTCACCTGTATTTTTGCATTTGCCTTACATGGGATTTGGGCTATGGCTGTTTTTCTTGGCTACTGACTCCAGGAATTTGACCAATATGTCAGTGTTGTAACTAACTTTCTGCATATTAATGAATTGACCTTAATTAACCCTTAATGTAATGTTCATTCTGTAATCAATTAATAGCCTGCAAACAGATTAATAAAGATTACCTTAAAAGATAATAAATTCAAACATTGTTTTATTTTTTTATTGCTTCCACAACATCTTAGAATGTTTGGGGAGGAACAAATTCAATAGTGCTCATCCAATCATCCACAATGCCTTCAATAAGCCATGAACAATAATACAAGTATTAATATGTGTGAACAAAGTATAAACAATATGTTATAACAATCATAACTCTAATGTTTAATGTAACAAGACTGTGTAGAGGAGGGTGTAGACTAGAGCGGCTTGGACCTGCAGAGGCAGAAGCCATAATGTATACCATCTACACACCTACTACTACTAGCTGAAAGAAATGCACATGGATTTTTCACACTTTTTTTTTCCAGAAAATAAAAGTACTTTGGTGACTTTGCCAAACAAGCAAAAATAATGGCACAAAAAATATTATGGTTGTGTGGACACATCTATTTTATGATTCCGAAATAACATTTCCATTTGGAGCAGATATTTGTAAAATCTATATAAAATCACATTCTGTCATGTTACTAAACATGTATCTAAAAATACAAAGGTTGTCATGTAGACATTACACACTCTCTTTGGGTGGAGTCATGCACATGGGTACCCTGCACCACTTTTGGCAGAATAATACTGCTCAGTGATTCCTCATATGCCAGCCATTCCTGCAGAAATGGGGATCCGTCCCCTTCTGCCTTTCATGCCACGCCTTAGTGGCCATTTTCTGTTTGCCATTTGTGATATTTGATGTCACTGAAGTGTTTTTTGCAGACAGCAACATTGTGCTTCAGCGAGACCGAACAGTTCACCTGCTCCATAATCTTGGGGCAAATGAGACATTTTGTGCATCCACTTGTTCTGGAGGCATACTGCCTAAACAACACCTCATAGCTTTCCATAACCCCTCTCACAAGGGACACATTCAAATCAAAGGAAAACCGCACTTTGCAGCCACTGTTAGGGGTATATTTTACTATAGTGCAGGTTTATAGAAGTGGAAGTGTTGCCTATAGCAACCAATTAGATTGTAGCTATTATCTTCTAGAAGGTGCTAGATAAAGTAGAATCTGATTGGTTGCTATGGGCAACAACTCCAATTCTCAGCACTTTAGTACTGTAAGTATATCCCTTGGTCTTTGCCCTGATCGAAGACCCATCATCATCATCTGATTCCTCCACAGGCTGCTGCACAGACACTTCATCCTCCTCCACTTCCGACTCTGAGGGGTATATTTACTAAAGTGAGAGTTTTTAGAAATTGAGATGTAGCCCATAGCAACCAATCAGATTCTACTTAACATTTAACTAGCACCTTCTAGAAGACAATAGCTAGAATCTGATTGGTTGCTATGGGCTACATCTCCACTTAAAACTCTTGCTTAAGTAAATGTAGCCCTGAGACCACTAAATCCACTGGCCACCTCCTTCCACTGTCCACCTCCATCACCACTAAAAGCAGAGAAATCAAAGAGAATAACAAACCATCCCCAATACCATTTCTCATACACAAGAGAAAAATTAAAAAGACAGGACAAAAATTAAGACAGACTTTTAAACAAAACAAGACAACAGAATAAGACTAGACAATTTACAAAACCAATCAATAATTGCAAATATATAGATAAACTCTCCTCTCCAACCACAGTGCAAACTCCTCTTAATACACATGCCACCAATGCATGTTGTTCGGCGTTTTGTGGGTGTATTTATTAGGGCATGGTGACGAGACGTGTGAATTTGGACCATTCATAAGAGTTTTGGAAACGTGTTGCAATTTGTATCCGATTTGATTGAGATTTGTGTTGCACATTCTAGCGCATTTGCCTTTTGAGAACTGATGTGCGAGTTTCGGCTATACCGGATTTTTCAAGTTCATGTGCGATTTTGGGCCAATACGAGTGAACTCGCACACGCCACACACGGTGAGTATCACCATCGAATAACAATAGTCAGGCAAATACGCTTTTTTGTAAATGGGTGATTTGTGGCGGAAACATTATGGAGAAGAGCTGGGATCGCACACACACACCAACACAATTCTTAGTAAATTTCCCCCTTACTCTTTCCACACAGTTACAGGAACTCACAAACACCTCCGTGTACTTGCTTTCCATCACACAGCTGTCTATTACACCTGAGGCATTAACAAATGCACTCTCACACACCTCCGAGTACCAGCTTCCCCTCACACAGCTGTCTAATACACCTGAGACAATAACAAATGCACTCTCAAACACACCTCTGGGTACTGTCATTCCTTCACACCACTGTCTATGACTCCTGAGGCATTAACAACTGCGCTCTCACACATACCTCCAGGTATCGGCTGCTCCTCACACCACCGTCTACTACTCCTGAAGGCACTAACAAATGCACTTTCACATACCTCCAGTTACCAGCTTCCCCTCCCACCACTGTTTATTACTCCTGAGGCACTAAGAAATACACTCTCACACCATAGTTGCCTACCCGCCCGAATCCTGCAGGAGACTCCTGGTTCCCAGTAGAGTCTCCCGTTACCCCGGAAAATTAACAAAATCCCCCGGATTAACAGACCAATGAGAACAAGGCAATGTACAGCCTATCCCAAAGCTGGTTTCAGCAGCAGTGTAGCACAATGACCCGCCCCCTGGGTGCTGCTGCTGCCTCCCGTGTGAGCGCTGCTCCGTGTAGTCAGCTTCTCTGCCCACCAGGGAGCTTCAACTGCCTGCCCACCACTAATGCACTGCTTGCCCGTCTTTCACTATCTGGAAGAGACCAAGCTCTGCAGCATTCCGAGGTGAGTGACTTCCTCAAGGTGCTCATTGTGCAGTCATGGGGAAGGGTGGTGATTAGTTACAATATTTACAGCAGCAGGGTTCCTTCCTTGTCGTGTAAAAGTAGCACAGGTCCAGCACCACTTGCTCATATGCCCTGGGCCTGCTTGCTCAGTGAAACTCCCTTATAGTCTGCTTCACAGCAGGAGGGAATGCCCATTACATTGGTGCTTGTACCTACTGTGGGAGGCAGAAAGATACTCAGCATACTATTAATCTGATATCCATTCATGGGACCTGTTAGGTCTATGACACACTGTATTTCTCAAATGATGGCTGCTGTTGGAACATACAGTACATGACTTGTGATATGATTTATTGGTGTCATATAAAGCATGCTGTAAAATCTATTTTTTTGAATCAGGTTACTAAAAGTTTCTCTTAAGTTTGCTATAATATGGTTGATTTCAAATTCTTTTGAAGCCTATTAGCATATATGGTATGTTCCCACCTACACATGTTTTTTTCAGTTATTTTTATTTTAATGAATCGGTATATTATATATTTTTTAGTTCCTTTCCTTTCTCAGAATACTTTTGTACTCCAGTGGTGGGGGAACTTTGTGTGTATACGAGTATATGTATATGTGTGTAAAAAACCTGATTGGCAATAGAAACGTTCATCATGGGGGAATCTAGACATGCCGTTTGGGCGGAGCATGGCACACCCCCTCGCGCGATGCATGCTACTGCTGACTATGATCTCCCTGAAACTCATTTTCAAAAGTAGGCCAGTATGTCTCACACTCACCTCCGAGTACCGGCTTCCCCTCACACCACTGTCTATTACTCTTGAATCACTAACAAATGGACTATCACACCTCCGGGTACCAGCTTCCCTTCAATAAATCCTGAGGCACTAACAAATGCACTCTTACACACACCTCTGGGTACTGGCTCCCCCTTACACCAATGTCTACTACTCCTGGAGGCACTAACAAATGTGCTCTCACACACCTCTGGGACTCCTGAGGCACTAACAAATGGACTCTCATGCACAGATCCGGGTACTGGCTTCCCTTCACACCACTGTTTATTACTCCTGAGGCAATAACAAGTGCACTCTTACACACCTCTGGGTACTGGCTTCCCAGCACACCGCTGTCTATTTCCCTTGAGTCACTAATAAATGCACTACACACCTCCGAGTACCGGCTTCCCCTCACAGTGCTGTCTATTACTCCTGAGGCACTAATAAATGCACTCTTACACACCTCTGGGTACTGGCTTCCCAGCACACCGCTGTCTATTTCCCTTGAGTCACTAATAAAGGCACTACAGACCTCCGAGTACCGGCTTCCCCTCACAGTGCTGTCTATTTCTCCTGAGGCACTAATAAATGCACTCTCTCACACACCTCTGGGTACCAGCTTCCCCTCACACTCTTGTCTATTTCTCCTGAGGCTCTAATAAATGCACTCTCTCACATACCTCTGGGTACCAGCTTCCCATCACACTGCTGTCTATTTCTGTTGAGTTACTAATAAATGCACTCTCTCACACACCTCTGGGTACTGGCTTCCCATCACACTGCTGTCTATTTCCCTTGAGTCACTAATAAAGGCACTACACACCTCCGAGTACCGGCTTCTCCTCACAGTGCTGTCTATTTCTCCTGAGGCACTAATAAATGCACTCTCTCACACACCTCTGGGTACCAGCTTCCCCTCACACTGTTGTCTATTTCTCCTGAGGCTCTAATAAATGCACTACACACCTCCGAGTACCGGCTTCCCCTCACTGTGCTGTCTATTTCTCCTGAGGCACTAATAAATGCACTCTCTCACACACCTCTGGGTATCGGCTTCCCATCACACCGCTGTCTATTTCTGTTGAGTTACTAATCAATGCACTCTCATACACACCTCCGGGTACTGGCTTCCCATCACACCGCTGTCTATTACTCTTGAGGCACTTATCGCTGCTGTTAATGGAAGCGGCGAATGCACAGCAGGCATAACAGCAGTGTTAAAGTACGAGCAGGCAGGGAAAAGTATCTCTTTTTCGAAAAGCTGTCATGGCAAAAATGACAGCTTTTCAGAAGATATACTCATGCGGAGGAAGAATGATGAATTCCTCTGGTAATTAGGTAGAACTCAATGTGAGCAAGTCATAAACCTAATTATCTCCAAATAATCTTATGTAATAATGAATAGACCCCTGAAGCTCAGGGACACACGTTAATTATGACCGGCATGTGCTGCATAGAGGAACAGAGCGCTGTAAGTGCCGGTAGCGTGCATTCCATAATGGGATGTAAGCTGTCAAACAACGATGGGACCTGCTGAACTAGGATTGGATAATAGAACCAGTGATGCATGTACTATTTAATGCTGGGATATCCCCAGGTGGAACACAATACAGAATTTGCTGTATTCTTCACTTGTAAGGAGATTGCTTTTAATATGAATGATCTATGTATACAGTATGTTTAATTTCTGTGCTTTGTATTTACACACCATATATGATTGCTTCTATGTAATATATGAACTTTATTTGGCTACAATTGCAGACTTTGATCTAGGTGTATCTATTTTAATGGGGGGTGTTTGTGTGATTGGTTGGTAAGTACTTGGGGTATATAAGGGCATTATTGTTGGAGTGGCCATATACTTTCATAACTGTCCTTTATACCCCTTTCACATTGCAATGCCCAGTCGCACCCGGGATTTTGTTCACGCGTCCATCCCGGGTGCAAACCAGCTGAGAACCCTTTTAGACTGGCGGCCCTGAGCTGGCTTATTGCCGGGTCGATTACGTCACCGCCATTACGTGCTGAGCCGGCTCTTGGAGATGAGATCATCTCCAAGCACCGGCTCTTCCTATGCTTGTGAATGGGACCTGGGTCGCATCACTCAGGTTACCTGTTCACACTGCATCGCGAGCCGAGTTGAACCCGCGTTCAGCCCTGCCCGTGACCAGGGTTGAAATATCCCGGGTTATTGAAGCAAGTGTGAAAGGGGTATTAGAGGACCAAAACATTAGTGGATTGTTATACTGCTATGTACTAAATAAAACCTTAATAACAGTGAATGAAGACTGAGCTTTCTGCAATTAATAAAATTAGAGAATATAGGGATGAGCAGCTGAGACAATTGTGATTGAACAAATGAAGCCTGTAGCATATTCCATCCTATTTAATCAATGCTGTGCTGATGAGTATTCTTCTAGAAAGGCATTAATTTGCTCATCCATCAGAAGAGGAGCGATCACTTTTACTTTCATTGATTAGCAAATGTTCCAGCTCTTGGTCAACTGTCACCGGGTTCTTGTGACTGGAGAGGAATTAAATTGCACTAATAAAGGTTTAGTCAAAATCTGAAGATTAGACAGATTTACACCCCGATCCCACAGGTGCCACTTATTTCCAGATTGACTGAAATGCCCTGTTAATTGTGATGCTGTCAGTTTGTTCTCATTCCACCTCAGTAACTGGTTCTCTTATGCTTAATACTTTTATTCAGTAACACATGAGAGATGAATCATTTACATACTGTAAAATATGCGGCCATGCGATACATTTTTTATTTGCAGAAATGTCCGTAATGGTCTCCTTTACCACGTAATGCAGTTATAGGTTTAGGCTGCCATTTCGCATTTTTCACAATTTTTTCAAGTAATTCTAAACTGTATCATGAAGTTTAAAGGAAATAATAAAAAAATAAAAATAAAGTGAGAAATCTATAGAAAGTAGTAGTGTAATGAACGATAAGGTGTGCTTTATTAACTGATTCTATAACAAATATCCTCTGAATAAACTTAGTATCCATATTAGGGGGCCTATTCATCATTGAAGGCCGTATGACGTCCAATGATGAAGGATTGAACTTGCCGCGAGGGATACTTAAGTATCCAACTCGCAGCGGGGGAAGCGTGACACCGGAGCAATTCATCATTGCTACGGTAAGGGGACAACTGCTCCGAAAAGCAGATGTCCCCATGGAAAGTATCACAGCTACTTCTGTAGTTGCGTTACTTACCTGCTCCCTGTCATCCTGGCTACGCATGCTTGATCTCAGGTCACACATGCCCAAAGCCGCCGGGAGGGAGTGAGGAGGCGGCGGAGGGATCCACTCGGATCCCTATTCGCATCCCCGGAACTCCTTCCCATATGACTCGACCCAAATGACTCAGTTATTTGCAGGATTTCTGGGATTGAATACTCCTGGTCAGAGATGAAAAGCAGCATGTCATCTGCATATAGAGCTATCTTCAAGTCAACATCGCCAACTCCAATACCTTTGAATATTAGAGAAGACCTTAATGCAATGGCCAAAGGTTCTAAAGCAATGGCAAAAAGGAGGGGGGATAGAGGGCAACCCTGTCTTGTCCCTTTTTGTATAGTGAATGGTGTAGAGAGAGATCCGTTACAAGAAATTTGAGTCTGAGGTGAAGAATACAATAGTTTTAAGATGCGTATAAACGCATCCGGGAAACCAAAATTTTAAAGGGTTTGAAATAAATGCGACCACTTTACCAGGTCAAACACCTTTTTTTCAGCATCTAATGATAAAATTGCATGGTCCTGGGAAGTGGAAGCTGAGGTGGACACGTAAATCGCTGTTAGTACTCTCCTGACATTGACCTCCGATTGGCGGCCCCAAATAAAGCCTTGATCTGGATGAATGATACCTGTTAGAACAGTTTTCATACGGTCTGCTAGAATTTTAGTGACTAGCTTCTAGTCTAAATTGAGAAGGGATATAGGGCTGTATGACCCCGGGAGGGTAAGATCTCTGCCCAGTTTCTGCAGGACTTTTAGAATGGCTGAGTTAAAACGGGGGGGAGGGGGAGGGTGGGAGTAAATTGGGAGATTCCAGGAGAGAGTTGAGGACTGTCACCTATGATGGGTAAAAGGATCTTGTAAAAATCACCACTGAACCCGTCTGGGCCAGGTGCTGTATTTCCTTTCATAGGTCTAATTGAATGTTGAATTTTTTCTAGAGAAATAGGGGCCATAAGTGACTGAGTCAAAGCGGATGGTAGCTTAGGACACAGCAGGTTTTCCCAGAGATCTGAAGGGTGAGGAGAGATGATAGATGAATCTGTCTGAGTGTAATCGGTATCAGAGTAAAGGTTGGTGTAGAATGAGCGCATAACTTCTGCTGTTTCAGCGTTGGAGGTAGTCAGAGAACCTTGAGATGTTCTTAGGGGTTGTGTGTTCATGGGAGGACGAGAGCCATTAAGTAGGTTAGTCAGAAGTTTTCCTGTTTTATTACTGAATTAGTGAAAACGATAATTGACGTAAAACAAATATCTATCTCCTAATTGATTTAAGAATTTGTCTAGGTGTGCCTTAGTTAAGAGGTAGGATTGTGTAAAGCAAGGGGTGGGATGTCATTTATATTGCTGAAAGGCTGCCGTCAGCGAAGCCTGCACCTCCAAATATTGATCGGCATATTTTTTATTTGTAGCTGTGACATAAAAAATAATATCCCCTCTGAGTACAGATTTTGCTGACATCCAGAATAAAATGGGGTCTGACTCTAAATGAGCGATATTATTGTTCTTATTTTCCTCCCAGGAAGATTCCAATCTGTTTCTGAATCTAGCAGACTTGGCAAGGTATGTGGGGAATATCCAAAGTTTAGACACCTTGGAATCATCCACGGTACGCAGAATAATTGAGGTGAGTGCTGAGTCAGAAATCGCGATCGCATTAATTTGGGCATCCTGAATATTAGGGAATATTGAATGGGAGACAAGTATGTAATCTATTCATCACCTCCATTAATTATCATAGATAAGGAACAGACATTCTCCCATTTATTACCAACAATCTGCTATTCTGAACCTGCCCTTTCACCACTACCGCCATCCCTTTGTACTCACCCATTACCATCCAGCGACATTACCGTCACATATTACCATAGATATACAATACTCAT
Organism: Taudactylus pleione; assembly: GCA_031769625.1. NCBI lineage: Eukaryota > Metazoa > Chordata > Amphibia > Anura > Myobatrachidae > Taudactylus > Taudactylus pleione. Next base: position 1,717,489 of record JAUIMM010000141.1, on the reverse strand, counting down.
TTAGCTCCCACTGGACCACCCCTATTCCTCTGAGACCATCTCCTGTAAAACAAGGGGCGGTGCTAAATGATGCGATTCACTGCTAACCGCGTCATTAAGCCCCGCCCCCTATATGGGGACCCGCGATCGCAGCGGATATTCTGCCCACTTCACTAGGAAGTGGGCAGAATGCGGGAAAAGTGCCTACCCTTCCGGGGGTTCTGCGTAAATATCTCCATTGTGTCTGTCTTTGAATCATCCCCAGGAAGAAAGACACAGTGAACCAGGTACCGGTACATTGTATTTATATTTATTTTATTTCAAGGTTTTCATTTTATTCATGTTTTTCATGCTTTTCAGAAATGGAATTCAACTATTTGTTGAGTTCCTGCAATGTCCCCCAGCATTATAGTAAAGTACGCACTGAGCTGCTATTCATTTCTTCATTATCTATTCCTATTCTGTATATATAGCATATAATTTGAGATACATGGATTTTCTTTCCTGCAAATGATAAAATAAATACAAATATGAGCAGCTCATAAGTCCTGTCCTTTATTGTGTAAATGTCAGGATTGTAATACATGCATAATTTTTATTACACAAAGTATAACCTTGGGACGTTAAAAGAATTACTCCAATTGCTGCTTTGTTGCATTGGTAAATATACAAAATTTAATACCCTGCAGTTCGGTTATACTTCACTGGTTTATTAATCCCTGGATGAGCTTTCCTGTTTATTTCAAGCCAAACTAATAGCAAAAAAACAAACTAGAGAACAGGATGTTAGACAGAAATACAGTGTATGTAGCTAACAGCTATACTGATTTATTACAACTTTAACAGGTCTGTTGTATATTCCATTTTGCTCTGTATAGGCAGAAGGGAGCAGCTACAGGGGCAGCAAATAGTTCTGTTGTCTTCTTCACCCATAAACTATAGCAGTAGCAAAGCAATGCATTATAGTAATGTATTTGTAATATCAATGCACTTCACATTATATCTTATCATTTTTCTCTTGTTCAGTAATACTAATATTTAGTAGGGATGTGCACCGATCCCTGTGTTTTGGTTTTGGATCTGTATCTCCTTCAAGGTTTTGGATCTGGATTTGGTTTTACAAAACCACCCTTTTTTTTTTTTGTTTTGATTTTGGATCTGTATTTTTTTTAAAGAATCATAAAACCTGCTGAAATCACATAATTTGGGCCTGTTTTTGTTACTACAGTATTACTAACCTCAAGAACATTTATTTCCAGTCATTTCCAATCAATTTTGACCACCTCACAGCTCACAATATTGATTTAATCCAGTTTAGGCCAAAAGGTGTCAGTTCAGCTTCCAACATGGCACAGAGTGGAACTGCAGTAATAGACAGGATGGCAGTTTAATAAACAATACAACCCCATAACATGTTTACAAGCCGAGATTGTTTTCATTAATAAAGAACTAGGTCAGAGGCCTGAGGGATTTGAAGTATGTATGTAGTTGAAGGCAGGGAAAGGTAGGTCTGATTAGTAGTAAATTTAATTACATTTTTCGATTCTGACGAAAATTTATGAGGGAGGAGGGGAGGCATTTAAAAACTGTTTTAAATCATTCACATCAGTCCTTGACCCAGAAGAATCCTTCAGCACTACGCCTGCTGCTGCTGGGAGTGGATATTCATCCAGAGGCATAACCCTGAGGCGTTTTGCTGTGTATTAATGTAGTAGCTTTTTCAAAGGCCTCTGTCCTATAAATGACTTTATACATCTACTGGACATCTTAAAGAAACCTGGACCAGCTTTCCGGTATTAGAATTGGATCTCCTTTGGAATAATTTCTTTGCTACATACAACCATCCACACCATGGACATCTGAGGGCTCCGAGTACAGCATATGGACTGTATGCCAATAGGACTATCCCTCTACTGGTGTTAAGGACTTGGTAACTATACATGCACAGGATATTCACATCCTTTTCCACTTGAGACCAAAACATATTCACTATCCGAAAGCATTCATATTAACAGGCATTGTTCAAAACTATTTTATTGTATTTTATTCACTGATACATATTAAATTCCACAAGAAAGACCTTTACTGCCAATTATGTCCAAAGACGACAGAGGCATCTGTGTAATGGTGGATTCTTTGATTTTTAAATGCCCTTACTTAAACTCTGTATGCCCTTGGGCATCAGCTTTAGCAGATGATGTAGACAGACTAGTATCGTCATGACTGGTGGCACTGGCAGCAGCTCCAGCACTAGTATGTGGTTCCTGCTCTCCTCTCAACTGATCATTTTCCATATCAACAAACACGAATGAAGTGGGGTGCAGCACAAACATCAGTTTGTACCAATTTTAAATATTACACTGCGCTATCAATGACCTACAATGTCACAATATTTTTAAATATTACACAGCACTATCAATGACCTACAATGTCACAATATTTTTATGAATAATACACTGCGTTTCCACTTACAGTGTCATAATATTTTTTATGAATAATACACTGCGTTTCCACTTACAGTGTCACAATATTTTTTTGTGAATAAGAAAGAATAACACACTGTGCTTCCACTTACAGTGTCACAAGATTTTTTATTAGTAAAATGCTGCACTACTACTTACAGTGTCACAATATTTTTTATGAATAAGAATAAGATGCGCTACCACTTAGTTTTGCAATATTTTTTATGAATAAGAATAAGATGCACTACCACTTACAGTGTCACAATATTTTTTTATGAATAAGAAGAATAGAATAACACACTGCACTGCCACTTACAGTATCACAATATTTTTATGAATAAGAAAAGAATAACACACTGTGCTACCACTTACAGTGTCACAATATTTTTTATGAATAAGAAAAGAATAACGCACTGCGCTACCACTTACAGTGTCACAAGATTTTTTATGAATAAGAAAAGAATAACACACTGCGCTACCACTTACAGTGTCACAATATTTTTTATGAATAAGAATAAGATGTGCTACCACTTACAGTGTCACAATATTTTTTATGAATAAGAATAAGATGTGCTACCACTTACAGTGTCACAATATTTTTTTCTGAATAAGAAGAAAAGAATAACACACTGCACTGCCACTTACAGTGTCAGAATATTTTTTTATGAATAAGAAAAGAATAACACCCTACGCTACCACTTACAGTGTCACAAGATTTTTTATGAATAAGAAAAGAATAACACACTTTGTTACCGCTTAGTGGCACAATATTTTTTATGAATAAAAAAAGAATAACGCACTGCGCTACCACTTACAGTGTCACAATATTTTTATGAATAAGAAAAGAATAACACACTGTGCTACCACTTACAGTGTCACAAGATTTTTTATGAATAAGAAAAGAATAACGCACTGCGCTATCACTTACAGTATAACAATATTTTTTATGAATAAGATGTGCTACCACTTACAGTGTCACAATATTTTTTATGAATAAGATGCGCTACCACTTACAGTGTCACAATATTTTTTTATGAATAAGAAGAAAAGAATAACACACTGAACTGCCACTTACAGTGTCACAATATTTTTATGAATAAGAAAAGAATAACACACTGCACTGCCACTTACAGTGTCACAATATTTTTTATGAATAAGAAAAGAATAACGCACTGCGCTACCACTTACAGTGTCACAAGATTTTTTATGAATAAGAAAAGAATAACACACTTTGTTACCGCTTAGTGGCACAGTATTTTTTATGAATAAAAAAAGAATAACGCACTGCGCTACCACTTACACTGTCAAAATATTTTTATGAATAAGAAAAGAATAACACACTGCGCTACCACTTACAGTGTCACAATATTTTTTTATGAATAAGAAGAAAAGAATAACACACTGCACTGCCACTTACAGTGTCACAATATTTTTATGAATAAGAAAAGAATAACACACTGCGCTAAACTTACAGTGTCACAATATTTTTTTATGAATAAGAAGAAAAGAATAACACACTGCTGCCACTTACAGTGTCACAATATTTTTATGAATAAGAAAAGAATAACACACTGCGCTACCACTTACAGTGTCACAATATTTTTAATAATAAAAGAATAACACACTGAACTGCCACTTACAGTGTCACAATATTTATATGAATAAGAAAAGAATAACACACTGCACTGCCACTTACAGTGTCACAATATTTTTATGAATAAGAAAAGAATAACACACTGTGCTACCACTTACAGTGTCACAATATTTTTTATGAATAAGAAAAGAATAACACACTGCACTGCCACTTACAGTGTCACAATATTTTTATGAATAAGAAAAGAATAACACACTGTGCTACCACTTACAGTGTCACAATATTTTTTATGAATAAGAAAAGAATAACACACTGCACTGCCACTTACAGTGTCACAATATTTTTATGAATAAGAAAAGAATAACAAACTGTGCTACCACTTACAGTGTCACAATATTTTTTATGAATAAGAAAAGAATAACGCACTGCTCTACCACTTACAGTGTCTCAAGATTTTTTATGAATAAGAAAAGAATAACACACTTTGCTACCTCTTAGAGGCACAATATTTTTTATGAATAAAAAAAGAATAATGCACTGCGCTACCACTTAGAGTGTCACAATATTTTTATGAATATGAAAAGAATAACACACTGCACTACCACTTACAGTGTCACAAGATTTTTTATGAATAAGAAAAGAATAACGCACTGCACTATCACTTACAGTGTCACAATATTTTTTTATGAATAAGATGTGCTACCACTTACAGTGTCACAATATTTTTTAAGAATAAGAATAAGATGCGCTACCACTTACAGTGTCACAATATTTTTTTATGAATAAGAAGAAAAGAATAATACACTGAACTGCCACTTACAGTGTCACAATATTTTTATGAATAAGAAAAGAATAACACACTGCACTGCCACTTACAGTGTCCCAGTATTTTTATGAATAAAAAAAGAATAACGCACTGCGCTACCACTTACAGTGTCACAATATTTTTATGAATAAGAAAAGAATAACACACTGTGCTACCACTTACAGTGTCACAAGATTTTTTATGAATAAGAAAAGAATAACGCACTGCGCTATCACTTACAGTATAACAATATTTTTTATGAATAAGATGTGCTACCACTTACAGTGTCACAATATTTTTTATGAATAAGATGCGCTACCACTTACAGTGTCACAATATTTTTTTATGAATAAGAAGAAAAGAATAACACACTGAACTGCCACTTACAGTGTCACAATATTTTTATGAATAAGAAAAGAATAACACACTGCACTGCCACTTACAGTGTCACAATATTTTTTATGAATAAGAAAAGAATAACGCACTGCGCTACCACTTACAGTGTCACAAGATTTTTTATGAATAAGAAAAGAATAACACACTTTGTTACCGCTTAGTGGCACAGTATTTTTTATGAATAAAAAAAGAATAACGCACTGCGCTACCACTTACAGTGTCAAAATATTTTTATGAATAAGAAAAGAATAACACACTGCGCTACCACTTACAGTGTCACAATATTTTTTTATGAATAAGAAGAAAAGAATAACACACTGCACTGCCACTTACAGTGTCACAATATTTTTATGAATAAGAAAAGAATAACACACTGCGCTAAACTTACAGTGTCACAATATTTTTTTATGAATAAGAAAAGAATAACACACTGCTGCCACTTACAGTGTCACAATATTTTTCTGAATAAGAAAAGAATAACACACTGCGCTACCACTTACAGTGTCACAATATTTTTAATAATAAAAGAATAACACACTGAACTGCCACTTACAGTGTCACAATATTTTTATGAATAAGAAAAGAATAACACACTGCACTGCCACTTACAGTGTCACAATATTTTTATGAATAAGAAAAGAATAACACACTGTGCTACCACTTACAGTGTCACAATATTTTTTATGAATAAGAAAAGAATAACACACTGCACTGCCACTTACAGTGTCACAATATTTTTATGAATAAGAAAAGAATAACACACTGTGCTACCACTTACAGTGTCACAATATTTTTTATGAATAAGAAAAGAATAACACACTGCACTGCCACTTACAGTGTCACAATATTTTTATGAATAAGAAAAGAATAACACACTGTGCTACCACTTACAGTGTCACAATATTTTTTATGAATAAGAAAAGAATAACGCACTGCTCTACCACTTACAGTGTCTCAAGATTTTTTATGAATAAGAAAAGAATAACACACTTTGCTACCTCTTAGTGGCACAATATTTTTTATGAATAAAAAAAGAATAACGCACTGCGCTACCACTTAGAGTGTCACAATATTTTTATGAATATGAAAAGAATAACACACTGCACTACCACTTACAGTGTCACAAGATTTTTTATGAATAAGAAAAGAATAACGCACTGCACTATCACTTACAGTGTCACAATATTTTTTATGAATAAGATGTGCTACCACTTACAGTGTCACAATATTTTTTAAGAATAAGAATAAGATGCGCTACCACTTACAGTGTCACAATATTTTTTTATGAATAAGAAGAAAAGAATAATACACTGAACTGCCACTTGGAGTGTCACAATATTTTTATGAATAAGAAAAGAATAACACACTGCAACTTACAGTGTCCCAGTATTTTTATGAATAAGAAAAGAATAACACACTGCACTGCCACTTACAGTGTCACAATATTTTTAAGAATAAGAAAAGAATAACACACTGCTACCACTTACAGTGTCACAATATTTTTTATGAATAAGAAAAGAATAACGCACTGCGCTACCACTTACAGTGTCACAAGATTTTTTATGAATAAGAAAAGAATAACACACTGTGCTACCACTTACAGTGTCACAATATTTTTTATGAATAAGAAAAGAATAACGCACTGCGCTACCACTTACAGTGTCACAATATTTTTTTATGAATAAGAAGAAAAGAATAACACACTGCACTGCCACTTACAGTGTCACAATATTTTTTTATGAATAAGAAGAAAAGAATAATACACTGAACTGCCACTTACAGTGTCTCAATATTTTTATGAATAAGAAAAGAATAACACACTGCACTGCCACTTACAGTGTCCCAGTATTTTTATGAATAAGAAAAGAATAACACACTGCACTGCCACTTACAGTGTCACAATATTTTTAAGAATAAGAAAAGAATAACACACTGTGCTACCACTTACAGTGTCACAATATTTTTTATGAATAAGAAAAGAATAACGCACTGCGCTACCACTTACAGTGTCACAAGATTTTTTATGAATAAGAAAAGAATAACACACTGTGCTACCACTTACAGTGTCACAATATTTTTTATGAATAAGAAAAAAATAACGCACTGCGCTACCACTTACAGTGTCACAATATTTTTTTATGAATAAGAAGAAAAGAATAACACACTGCACTGCCACTTACAGTGTCACAATATTTTTATGAATAAGAAAAGAATAACACACTGCGCTACCACTTACAGTGTCACAATATTATTTATGAATAAGAAAAGAATAACACACTGCACTGCCACTTACAGTGTCACAATATTTTTATGAATAAGAAAAGAATAACACACTGTGCTACCACTTACAGTGTCACAATATTTTTTATGAATAAGAAAAGAATAACGCACTGCGCTACCACTTACAGTGTCACAAGATTTTTTATGAATAAGAAAAGAATAACACACTTTGTTACCGCTTAGTGGCACAGTATTTTTTATGAATAAAAAAAGAATAACGCACTGCGCTACCACTTACAGTGTCAAAATATTTTTATGAATAAGAAAAGAATAACACACTGCGGTACCACTTACAGTGTTACAATATTTTTTTATGAATAAGAAGAAAAGAATAACACACTGCACTGCCACTTACAGTGTCACAATATTTTTATGAATAGGAAAAGAATAACACACTGCGCTACCACTTACAGTGTCACAATATTTTTTTATGAATAAGAAGAAAAGAATAACACACTGCTGCCACTTACAGTGTCACAATATTTTTATGAATAAGAAAAGAATAACACACTGCGCTACCACTTACAGTGTCACAATATTTTTTATGAATAATAAAAGAATAACACACTGAACTGCCACTTACAGTGTCACAATATTTTTATGAATAAGAAAAGAATAACACACTGCACTGCCACTTACAGTGTCACAATATTTTTATGAATAAGAAAAGAATAACACACTGTGCTACCACTTACAGTGTCACAATATTTTTATGAATAAGAAAAGAATAACACACTGCACTGCCACTTACAGTGTCACAATATTTTTATGAATAAGAAAAGAATAACACACTTTGCTACCACTTACAGTGTCACAATATTTTTTATGAATGAGAAAAGAATAACGCACTGCTCTACCACTTACAGTGTCACAAGATTTTTTATGAATAAGAAAAGAATAACACACTTTGCTACCTCTTAGTGGCACAATATTTTTTATGAATAAAAAAAGAATAACGCACTGCGCTACCACTTAGAGTGTCACAATATTTTTATGAATAAGAAAAGAATAACACACTGCGCTACCACTTACAGTATCACATGATTTTTTATGAATAAGAAAAGAATAACGCACTGCACTATCACTTACAGTGTCACAATATTTTTTATGAATAAGATGTGCTACCACTTACAGTGTCACAATATTTTTTAAGAATAAGAATAAGATGCGCTACCACTTACAGTGTCACAATATTTTTTTATGAATAAGAAGAAAAGAATAATACACTGAACTGCCACTTACAGTGTCACAATATTTTTATGAATAAGAAAAGAATAACACACTGCACTGCCACTTACAGTGTCCCAGTATTTTTATGAATATGAAAAGAATAACACACTGCACTGCCACTTACAGTGTCACAATATTTTTATGAATAAGAAAAGAATAACACACTGTGCTACCACTTACAGTGTCACAATATTTTTTATGAATAAGAAAAGAATAACGCACTGCGCTACCACTTACAGTGTCACAAGATTTTTTATGAATAAGAAAAGAATAACACACTGTGCTACCACTTACAGTGTCACAATATTTTTTATGAATAAGAAAATAATAACGCTCTGCGCTACCACTTACAGTGTCACAAGATTTTTTATGAATAAGAAAAGAATAACACACTTTGTTACTGCTTAGTGGCACAATATTTTTTATGAATAAAAAAAGAATAACGCACTGCGCTACAACTTACAGTGTCACAATATTTTTATGAATAAGAAAAGAATAACACACTGTGCTACCACTTACAGTGTCACAATATTTTTTTATGAATAAGAAGAAAAGAATAACACACTGCACTGCCACTTACAGTGTCACAATATTTTTATGAATAAGAAAAGAATAACACACTGCGCTACCACTTCCAGTGTCACAATATTTTTTATGAATAATAAAAGAATAACACACTGAACTGCCACTTTCAGTGTCACAATATTTTTATGAATAAGAAAAGAATAACACACTGCACTGCCACTTACAGTGTCACAATATTTTTTCTGAATAAGAAAAGAATAACACACTGCGCTACCACTTACAGTGTCACAAGATTTTTTATGAATAAGAACAGAATAACACACTTTGCTACCTCTTAGTGGGACAATATTTTTTATGAATAAAAAAAGAATAACGCACTGCGCTACCACTTACAGTGTCACAATATTTTTTATGAATAAGATGTGCTACCACTTACAGTGTCACAATATTTTTTTCTGAATAAGAAGAAAAGAATAACACACTGCGCTGCCACTTACAGTGTCACAATATTTTTTATGAATAAGAATAGCACACTGCACTACCACTTATAGGGTCACAATATTTTTTATGAATAAGAAGAAAAGAATAGAACACTTCGCTACCACTTACAGTGTCACAATATTTTGTATGAATAAGAATAACACTGTGCTATGACTTATAGTGTCACAATACGTGGATGATAAACTGCGGTCTGGCCGGCAGTGTCACTGAACAATAATAGCATAGCTAGCACACACAAAAAAACAAATTTTTCTTTTTATTGGAATGATAATTTTATTTAACTTTTATATTTTTACACTGGGGAAGAGCACCCCTGGATTGACAGAGCACCCCTGGATGACACAGCACCCCTTTATGTACTGCAGCCCTAGCCCCTTGATAGACAGGACAACACAGCAGCACCCCTTTATGTATGCAGCCCCCCTTTATGTACTGCAGCCCCAGTCCCTTTATGGACAACACTGCAGCCCCTGTCCCTTTATGGACAACAGTACCCATTTATGTACTGCAGCCCCAGCCCCTTGATGGTACTGCAGCCCCTGCACCTTGATGGACTGGACAACATAGCAGCACCCCTTCATGTACTGGGGAAAAGCACCCCTGGATTCAGAGCACCCCTGGATGACACACCACCCCTTTATGTACTGCAGCCCTTGCCCCTTTATTGACAACACAGCAGCACCCCTTTATGTACTGCAGCCCCCCTTTATGTACTGCAGCTCCAGCCCCTTGATGGACAACATAGCAGCAGCCCTTTGATGGTGCTGCAGCCCCAGCCCCTTGATTGACAGGACAACAGAGACAGAAGCCCCAACCCAACAACACTGCACCCTTGAGAAGTTGAGAACACGTGCACAGATAGAGCAGCACAGAGCACGTCTATTCTGTATACTCCCCACAGCTGGAGTGAAAATGGCGCCGATCACCGGGACCTTTATAGAATCCAAAACCCGCGAGAATCCGACAGCGGGATGATGAAGTTTTGCCTTGTTTTGGATTCCAAGTTAGGCAGGAAAACCTTAGCCGTACTCGGATCCTACTCGAAACCCCTATGTTCGGGTGGTCCAGTTCTCGGAGAACCGGACCCCCTCATCTCTAATATTTAGGGGTCTGTTCATTATCACTTAAGTCCTACATAAGCAGGTGAAAATTCGCATTTTCACCTGCTTTTGTAGAAATTAAGGGCCTGATTCAGGTTGGTTCGCAAAGCTGCGTTCGCACACACCCTGCTCGCTGTGATAATATGCTAATGACTGCAATTGCACGGCAACCGCAGCTCTATACCAAGACACACCCACCACTGTATAAAACCGCCCATTTCCCATGACATGCATCCGCAAGTTAGCAAAACATCGGTAACATCAAGTAACATTGGAACCATCCACACAGTTGTGGTTGACCTGACCCTACCTCACAAACCGCTAAACTTCCTGCTGCCATCTAGACCTCTACCAGCATATGCTATCGCAGGGGCTTAATTATGCACTCCCGTTTAACAGCATTTAAACACCCAGGCACGCCTGCGTTTCTCTGACCACCCCCCCATCACCACACTCAAACAATCACTTCCTGTCAATCAATGTGTGAAGACTCTGCCTGCTTACTGTGATTGCTTCCCGATCACAGTTGCCGGTTCGTGCACGAGCACTGCGTCTTATACGCATGTGCAGAATGCAAACATCGACTGGCTGCATGCGAACGCAGCCTTACCATCCAACCTGAATCAGGCCCTAAGTTTTCTGGCCATTCATCAAAAGGTAAAGCAGGAGATATTACCGATATATCCTGCTCACCTTTCACGTGATGTGGTGTGCTGTCTCCATACACTAGTATAGGGACAGAAATTCATCAAGCTCCTGCTTTACCTTTTTGATGAATGGCCCGGGCACTTAATTTCTGCAAAAGCAGGTAAAAATGTGCATTTTCACCTGCTTTTGTAGAAAACAAGTGATAATGAATTGACCCCATAAACAGTAAAGGATGATGGTAATCTAGTAATGTTTACCGTCCCAATACCCCTTGGTCGCTGTTAATTAGGACAAGCTGCAATACACTACTACCCTCAGGGGCGTATCTATAATGGGTGCAGGGTGTGCAGTGCACATGGGCCTCTGGGTCCAGGGGGGCCAGCACCGCACACCCTGCACCCATGTTTTCCAATACTTACCTCTCTGAGGTCCTGCGTTGGCTTTCTCAGCCCCGCAGAAAACACAGGAAATGGTGTGCGTATGTGCATTGATGAAATCACGGTGGCAGCTGCACCATTTCCCCAGCAACCTGCGCATACGCAGTAAACTCTGGGCACAGACTAGTGCTCATAGTCTACTAATGCTGCAGCCGCCGGCGGTCACATGTGTCATTCTGCTGCCAGCCACCTCAGAGAGAGGAGGGGGCCCTGGATGGGGAATGCACACAGGCCAGCTCCTCTCTTAATATGTCCCTGACTACCCTTATTGTCCCTTCAAACTGGACTGTGCTCCCTAATAGGTATCAGCCTTTTGCACACTGTGCCAGCCTGTATGCCCCTTGCATCTATCTCCCCTGCACAAATACCTGGGTGCCAATCGCAGGGTCTCAGTAGCATAGCCAGTTTATTACATGAGTATTGACATGGGGTGTATTGCCCTGACATCCTCAAGCACCGTTCCATGGTAACTCATATTACAATGTGACATCGCAAACAATTAGCAATTCCAGTATACAGTTTTATAAAGCCTGACCTGTCTTATTATTTTCTCAGTAAACACAATTAAATTAATTTTGCTGTTGATAGCCATACGTGCTGTCACTTTGTAATGTGAGTTACCATGGAATGACCTTCTGGCCTAGAGACTGCATCAGCACATCACACCTGCAGAATCAGGGTGGGGAATTGAAACAAAGTGATTAATAACATTCAGTCCCCACTGATGAGGATGATTATGAGTAGCACACCAAGCACAGTACAAAGATGAGTACAACTCTGCATAGAGGTGAATATACTGTCTGCATGCATTTATTTGGATGCTAAAAAAGCGGAGACATTTATGGCCGATTGGTGTTCAACCCAGCATCAGGCCCAATACCACAGTATAGCCTATGTGCGGCCCTTAGAGTGAATATACAGTTTAACTTTTCCAGAGGGTTTTCCAGAGGTTTTTCCTTCTGCAATCGTTCATTTTATACTTTAGTCTTAAGGGGCCTAATGGATAGGCCCCTTAAGACTAAAGTATGTCATGGTCTATTATGATGATTATGCGTTGTTGCTAATAAATATTGTGCATATTTACATATATATATGTGTGTATAATGTAACAAATTTACAGTCTTTATAATGCAAACCTCACTATTACTTCTGTTCCTGCCCTATTTTACCACAGAAAAAAAGGAATATTCCCTCCAGCACACTGCAGCAATAGCAACAAAAATACTTGAATCCTACATAACAATATAAATTCAGAGGTATTAGTTACATACATTTGCAAATATATGAATAAGCCCCAGGCCAGCGTCAAGGCTCCTCTATACCGGCGTCCCTAACATTAAGGGGTTCACGTCCGAGGAGCAGGGTACCCCAAAAAATTCCAGCCAAGGACCATCCCCAGGGCATCATCCCCAAGGCATTTTTATTTAAACTGACATAAATAAAAAACAAGTAAATAGAAAAGTGATGATGTGAATACTATGATACTTTTTCATCACCTTTCTATTTGTATGTTTTTTATTTATGTAATTTTAATTCTTCCTCATTTTATTAACACTTATTGATTATCTTTACACATCTATACTTTACACTTCACTATCACCTTTTTTCCCCTTTTCGTGTGATGCCCTGGGGATGGTCCTTGGCTGGAAGGAATCTCCCTTTTTTTCTGTGGTTCAGTATAAACCCCGCCCTTTACAAGCACATGTGCTATGTCATTAAGCTGATGTGAGCGACCACCATACTTTTTGCCTGCCCTATTTTAGACTGGAATTACAAATAGGGAGCACCTTTCAGTATATAGTTTTTAGTTTAACATTTTATCAATTTGTCCAATTGGGTTACGAAATTGAGAAATGTGCTTGCTGGTGTAACTACTATACTGTAGATGCATCAAGCACTTTACAATTTGAATACAATTAGATGCCATAGACTAACAGTACCATATGCTTTGCTGCTGTGAAACAACCATTGTTTTCTTTAATTGCCATGACTGATTGAAAAGCGGTTATATTTCCTTCCTCTGGAGCCTATATTGATCATTGCTTCACTTGGGGGATTTTAGGTTCCTTGTGATAAGCTATGATGTTGTCTTGTGAAAATTCAGTGTTATTCCCCACCTCCCCCCCTGTTTTTAGTCACTTTGCGATTACATGACATTTACTTCTGGGACCAATTCAGGAGTCCGTCCGTATCTTCTGCAAACAGAGGACACAGGCAGAGAAGTGTAGACACGAAGGACACTTGTTGTATTGATCTTAAACCTGACCTTTTCAGGGCCATGTTGTACCAACTGGTCTATAGTAGTAGAATTATACTGAGTGGCACTTTCCTACAATATTGTCCACATTCACACATGGCAGATGGTTATCCTACTATCTACGTTTACCTGGCTGCCTTACTTGCTGTTTTAAAATACTTTTAAAAATAGTGATGTGACATCACCTCTGTTTATCGTGACCAGACAATATTGTTAGACAAATAGTTTTGTGCGGCACAGTAGGTTTTTTTTGGCTTTCATAAAGCAAAGCAAAATAATACACAATATGTATACAGCAGCGCTAATCTCTGCCCGGGACACAATAATGTTAAGGTTCTCATCCAATTATTGTATCAGTAATATTATTTGATTACACAATACTGACGTTACTTAATGACTCTGGGCCTGATTCAGCTTGGATTGCAATTGCCAATACGCATGCAATCGGTCGATTGTTGCGTTCTGTGTATGCATCGCAGTGCGCAAGCCGGCCACTGCAATCAGGGCTGCGATCACAGTGAATATGCAGACCCATCGCAGAGTGATTGACAGGAAGTGTTTGTGGCTGGAGGGGGGTCGGCGAAACAGGCGTGCCAGTGCGTTTGAACGCCATTGCACGGCGTGCATAAATTATCCTCTGCGATGCCCTATGCAGCCTGAGGTCTCATAGCCTGCAATGAAGTTATCAATTTCTGAGTAAGGTCAGAGCTTGTGCAAGTGTGCGTGAGGCTGCGATGGTACTCCTTTGTACCGATGGTTCTGCAGTCTTGCTAAACATTACGGATGTGTGTAAGGTAAAGTGGGCATCCCTATGTAGTGCTGCGGTGGCATAGCGATTGTAATGGATTAGCATACTATCGCAGTGAGACTGCTATTGCATTCGCAGTTGCGATCGGTAGTGAATCAGGCCCTCTATAGTGTGTTTTTGCACTGTGCCTGCATCGGGGATGGGCGATGCAGAATTGTATACATTTCAGTCACATCTCCACTTACGACTGAGGAGGTGTAATTGGGCTGTAATGGGGTGTCTCACGCAGGCAAGGTTCATTAATGGGACTTTGCAGATTTAGGGGCGTATTCAATTAGAAGCGAAAAGTCAGTTTCAGTGATACTTTTTCACAGATGACGTAATTTCAACCGGTTTCAACTTATCCCCATATTCAATTGTAGCGTCTTTTTGCCGGCGCGATAACGCAATGTAATGTAATAGGCGAAAAAGTTACGCCTATGAATACCCGGTGGAAAAAAGTGCAGAATTGGGGTGCAATGTTGCAGGAACCACCCTGCACCCTTTGGACACCCCCCTTGACGCTAACTGCATCAAAACACGTAAACAAAAAACACAAAGGACACCCCAAAAAGCACTTTGAAAAAATGGGCAAAAAAAATCAAAGTGAGGGTACAAATTCAAAATCTAGTGAAATAACCTTGGGGGGGGGTCTGGAAGTATGGGGGAGGTGTATTTTTGATTGCAGGTGTTTGCTGAAGGTGCGTTTTTGGCGCTTTTTAATACTTGACTTTAGCAACTTTAAAATATGCTTGCACCCATTCTCATGTACCCCAAATTTGATGGGACTACTTATTTTCCCCCAAAAAAGTTGCAAAATGCTATTCTTCACCCCTTCCTGACAGACTCTAAATAGCGCCTATTGAGACCATTTGAAAACCCCAAATATCTTTAGCAGGGCTATTCGGGGGTACCCATAGTCATCCCCCATGTCAGTGCATCTATTGGGGGGTGTCAGGCTGATTTCCCAAAAACTGACAGAACTTTTTGCCGATTTCAATTGAATATGGGGCTAAGCGGGGACGAGTGCAATACTTTTACGCACCCAAAACTAGCGATGACGCTTTTAATTGAATAAGGCCCTTAGACAGAAAGATAATCATTTGCATTTAATACAGGCTGGAACAAGAATGCACTGGGGAAGATGAGTAGCAAGCTAGCGTACAGATAGCGTAGTTACATACATCTCTGTATATGGGTGAATATAAATTATATTTGCGCATGTAATGCCAGGGCATTCAACTCAGCATCAGACTCGTAGGGGTTTATGTTCAAAACATCGGGTTTAAGACACGGCGCATCTGACCAATAATTTAAAGGGCAATGCTGTTACTTGTAAGATACGGCTAGCAGGGCTGCCATCAGAAATTGTGGGGCCCGGGACGGACAAAATAGGCAGCCCCCCTGTTTCTGCAACTCCAGCCCCACAGTGTCACTTCAGCTCCAGCCAGCCCCTTTCTGTCTCCCCAGCCAGCACCTCTCCTGTGTCACAGCCAGCGGCTGCACAGACGGACCCCACAGTAATGGAGAGGATAGATTCATCTGTGATCAGCTGGGTGCAGGCAGCAGTTATAGATGGATCTCTCTGTGCCAACCTGATAGCTGGTGTCCGAAGGCCAATGCTTCTATGGCCTCTGGGCATTCAGCCACTGTGCAGCCCAGGTACTGGTGGTATCTGCCTTGCCTCACATCCTCTATCTGCTTACAATCTGCGTTATTTATCAAATTCTGCACACATTAGATCCCCACTTTTAATCATCCCAATAACAAACTTGTTAATCTCCATACATATTTACCATCACTATTCTTTCTCTTGCATTTCCATAAATCTCTTGCATTCATATCTCATTTACATTTCCAAATCTCATTCCTCTTGTTTACTTATACACACCATGACAAGGTTTTTGTCAACTCCCTCCTTCACTCAGTCTCTACCTAATCTTCTGTTCTGCCCCCTGCTTCCACTTTTATCATTTCCCCCTTATCTCTTCCACCTCCTCCTTCCCTTCTCCCCCCTCCTCTGTGTGCCTACAGTTCACTCCTCTACCATTACTCCACTTTCTTCCTGCTCTACCCCCCTCTGTCCTACCCCCACCACCAAACCCTCCTCCTACACTCCTCTCCCTGTCACTTCACCCCAATGCCATCCACATCTCCCTCCCTGCCTACCTCCTATAGGTTCCCCTTCTAGCTCAGGTGCCCACACCATCACTAAACTCTATTCATCTCGGTCCCCCAAATGAATTTTACCTCCATGTTACAGCAACCCGGATAATCTTATTCACATCTCCCCCACAAATGCGATCTCTCTATCCTGTGCCCCCTGGAATGCCAGGTCAGTATGTAATAAACTGGTCCCCACCCATGACCTTTTCATTTCCAACTCCCTGAATCTCCTAGCGATTACTGAAACCTGGATCTCACCCTCTGACACCACTTCTCCTGCTGCTCTATCCTCTGGGGGCCTTGCCTTCTCCCACACCCCCCCGACCTGGGCGTAGCCATGGTGGTGGTGTTGGGGTCCTTCTATCCACCAGTTATTCCTACCAGCTTATACCCTCTGAACCATCCTTTACATTCCCCACATTTGAGGTTCATGCTATACGCCTCTTACAACCAGTAAACCTCAGAGTAGCTGTCATTTACTGCCCCCCTGGCTCTCCCTTCAAATTCGTTGACAACTTCGCTTCCTGGCTCCCTCACTTTCTCTCCTCAGATCTTCCCTCCATTATTCTAGGTGATTTTAATATTCCTATTGACATTCCCACATAATCCTCTGCAGCTAAACTCCTTACCCTCACCTGTTCATTTGGTCTCGCCCAATGGACCTCATCACCCTCCCATGTGAGTGGGCACTCACTTGACCTGGTCTTTACTCACCGTTGTGATATTTCTGACTACTCCAATACCCTATTCCCCATCTCTGACCATCACCTTCTCTCTTTTAACCTATCCCTCTCTCCTTCCCCTCCTTTACCTCCTAAGGCTACCATTACTAAGCATAATATTGAGGCTATTGACACTGTTGCTTTTTCCTCCCTGCTGGACTCTCTTCTCTCCCCTATCTTTCTCTCTCTTGTCCTGAACAAGCTACTTCCCTGTACAATTCCTCCCTTACTTCTGCTCTTGACTCTGTTGCTTCGGCAATATCTACTCACCCTCGCAGATCCACACCACAACCCTGGCATTCCAAATGCACCAGATACCTGCAAAAGTTTTCAAGAATTGCTGAGCGTCAGTGGAGAAAATCACGCTCTAAGGCTGACTTCCTCCATTTCAAATTTATTCTCTCTTCCTACAGTGCTGCCCTGTCTCTCTCCAAACAAACATATTTCAAGAACCTCATCTCCTCCCAGTCCTCAAATCCCCAGCGTCTCTTTGCCACTTTCAACTGCCTCCTCTGCTCTTCCCCTCCTCGCCTCCCCTCCTCGCTCTCTGCCCTTGACTTTGCCACCTACTTTACATCTAAAATGGACTCCATAAGTGAGGACATCATATCCCATCAGACCCTCAGCACTCCTCCCCCTCCTTGCCTGACCACCCCCCCCCTTCTGTCTCACCAACTCTGACATCCTTCTCCCCTGCTTCTGGAGAGGAAGTCATGGCCCTCATCCGGTCCTCCCCTCCTTCCACCTCCCCTCTTGACCCTATCCCTTCCCGTCTCTTCTCCTACCTGTCTCCTTCTGCCTGTTCCCATCTGGCTCACCTCCTTAATCTCTCCCTATCATCTGGCACTGTCCCTTCTGCATTCAAACATGCCCTTGTCTCCCCCATTCTTAAAAAACCTACCCTTGATCCTAACATACTTTCCAACTATCGACCCATCTCTCTTCTCCCTTTTGCTTCCAAACTCCTTGAGCGTATTGTTTACAACCGCCTTACCACCTTTCTTTCCTCCCACTCCCTCCTTGACTCATTTCAATCTGGCTTCCATTCTCTCCACTCCACTGAAACTGCCCTCACGAAAGTCAGCAACGACCTCCTTGCTGCCAAATCCAAGGGCCACTACTCTCTGCTCATTCTCCTTGTCCTCTCTGCTGCATTTGACACTGTAGACCACCCTCTCCTCCTGCAAATCCTTTACTCTCTCAGTTTACGTGGCACTGCTCTCTCCTGGCTTTCCTCCTACCTATCTGATCGTTCCTTCTCTGTGTCCTCTCATGACTCCTCCTCCCCCCCACTTCCACTAACAGTAGGAGTTCCCCAAGGTTCTGTTCTTGGACCTCTCCTTTTCTCCCTATATACGTCCTCTTTAGGTGAACTCATTAACTCCTTTGACCTCCAATATCATCTCTATGCTGATGACACTCAAATTTACCTTTTCACCCCTGAGCTTTCCCCCTCGCTCCTTACCCGTATCTCCAACTGTCTCTCTGCTGTCTCTTCATGGATGTCCCAGCACTTTCTTAAAGTTAACATGTCTAAGACTGAGCTGATCATCTTCCCACCCTCTTTCACTTCCCACAATTTCATTATCCATTGATGGCACAACTATCTCCGCTAGCCCCAAAGTGCGCTGTCTTGGAGTTATCCTAGACTCCTCCCTCTCCTTTAAGCCACACATTCAGCACCTCTCGCAGTCCTGCCATTTCCACTTAAAAAATATCTCCAGGATTAGACCTTTCCTCACCCAGGATGCCACTAAAACCCTCATCCACTCACTGGTCATCTCCAGATTGGACTACTGTAACCTTCTCCTAGCTGACCTCCCAGTCTCTCACCTCTCTCCACTACAATCAATCAATCAATCAATCAATGCTACTGCTCGGCTCATCTTCCTCTCCAGACGTTCTACATCTGCTTCCCCTCTCCTACAAGCCCTATACTGGCTCCCCTTCCCCTTCAGATGCCAATTCAAGATTCTTACACTCGCCTACAAAGCCCTCACTAAATCCTCTGCTGCATACATTTCTGACCTTCTCTCCCTTCACACTACCGCCCGTCCACTTTGCTCAACAAATGCATGCCACCTCTCTTGCCAACTGATTACTTCCTCCCACTCCCGCATCCAAGATTTTGCCCGTGCTGCTCCCTACCTTTGGAATGCTCTCCCTATCCCCATCAGACTCTCCACCTCTCTACAAATCTTCAAACGAGCTCTTAAGACCCACTACTTCATCAAGGCCTTCCAGCACTCATCCTTACCCACCTCATGCTCTTTCCTCCCTATCTTCCCCTTCTGTGTCACGCCTGTCTGTCTGCCCCTCCCCTTTAGAATGTAAGCTCTCACGAGCAGGGACCTCTTCCCTCATGTGCTTCTCTTTACATTTTCTTCTACTCTTTACTCCCTATAAGGGCACCTAACATGGGACTGCCAACTCCCTGCTGCTTATTGTGAGTGCTTTAATTGCTATTGCAGCAATGTATATAAATCGTGTCCTTGTCCTGAACTGTAATGTACTGTAAGTTACTTGTTTCTTGTTCACCTATTAGTTCTATGTACTATGTAAGGCGCTGCGGAACACTTGTGGCGCCATATAAATAAAGGATAATAATTATAATAGGAGCCAAGGGCGGGCCCCTTTCGGTCTGGGCCCAGGACCCCAGTCCTGGCAGACCCCTCCTTATGGTGACCCTGAAGGCTAGCATAAGTATTGCCCTTTTAAATATTGGACATAAATTCGATCAGAAGCACCAAGTTTTAAATAAACCCCATAGTCTTTTGCAAGCATAAATAAGTCCTGCAATAGTTGTTTCAAATAGTCTGCAGCTAAACAATGCCATCCAGCTACTATGGTGCAGCATGTAATGAATAGTAGTGTAATGCTGCATATGTGGGAAACAGCAGAATGTATTAAATGGTGTTCACCATTATACATTGTAGGTTTGAAAGCAGTCAAAAATAAATACTTCTCTGTGACAACAGTTTTCTGTGTTACTCCAATACTAGGGAAATAACTGTGCAGAATCTTATATGCCCTGAGTTCAAATTCCCCATTAGCCAATAGGAATGTGGTATTTCTTACAGAGGGCATATGAAACATATATTATACGGCTGAGGATCCTAAATGTTTTACAGTCACTCAAGATCAAAATAGTCAGTATCTCATGGGAACTAATTACACTGCACAACAATGAAAATGTTTCTGTGAAAATAGTTACTTCTAATTGATTTCAGCATGCAAAGAATGAATATGACATTTAAAACTCTCAGTTAGCTCAGAGTTCCGAGATATAGCGCATTTATGACGATGTAGTTATTCCTAGTGAAGTGGGCAGAATGGAGAGAATCTTACCAGCAATCTGCGTTCCGCTCAGAGTGGGCGGGGCCTAATAACCCAATTAAATGAATCAGTTATTTGTCTCCTTCCCTATTCAAATATATGCGATTCACGGGATTACCCACACAAGATAACTGTGGTGCACTGAGTGACAAGCATAGTGAGCGATTCCACCAAGACATTTCAGCAATGGAACAAAGATATCAGGGTAGGTGACTCACTACTGTTGGACAGTGACAAGAGATGCCCCAGAAGAGGAGCACAAGCGACAAGCAAAGAGAAAGCACCCCCATGAATAGGCCACTATATTAGATAGTACTTTCCTATGCTGTATGTTTGTTTCACATGCTGTATGTTTGTTTCATATGCTGTATGTTTGCTTCGTTTTGTGTTCTTATTTGTGATTGATTGAATTAAAACTGTTATTTATTTTCTATCAAGAAAATATCAGATTATTTTAAAATAGCTTTTCACTATGACTATATTACTAATGTACATACAGTATAGTGCAAGTAGTGTAGCTCAAAAAATAGAGCTAGTAAAAACATTCTGAAATCATTTTAGTTTTTCTTGACCTCAAATGAGGAATATATGACTATTTTTAGAAAGTATTAATTAAATACTAAAATTAAATTAAAAGTATTAATTTGTTGTGCAGTGTTATCATTCATGTAAATGAACTACGACCCGAGTCATCGGGAGTCCCAGAAAGAGAAATGTGAAACAAGAGACTAACAGTGCATATAGCATCATCTCATCCTTAAGTTCATGTAACTGTAGCAAATTGCCATGTAGTTCTAAACACATTACTAAAACATTATCATTTCTAGAGATGTAAAGTATGATTATGTGCAACAACAATCACGATAGGGGGAATAATACAAATATGCATGTTTATGGCACTTACGTTAACGCTTAAGGCTTCTTATAATCATAACAGGTTTGGATAAATCATAAAGTACAGTCAAGCAAAAATAATACTGCATTTAACAAGGTGGTTATAAATCTACAGCCTAAAAAAATCACAATCTATTTATAAATGCACATTTTTATTAAGAATAACAGAATTCATTTTTTTTAAATAAAAAAATCAAGCTAGCCATCTATAATGTGTCTATTTATCATAATAAACTCATGACTCCAGCACTCTGAGACAGCAATGCTAGCTACAGTGCCACTGGGTTTCCCAACCTTGGTAACAATCCATGTTCCTACAGTGAAAGATTTTGGGTAGAGCCTCAGAACTTTTCAATGCTCAGCAGCTGGCAGCCTCTGCTTGTGTTGGCACGCAGGCACCTAAAACAGCAATAAAATGCCCTGTGCCTCCCCCGCCCAGGGCAGAGAGGACCAAGGAGTAGCTGAGCACCTGGATTATCCCAAAGATGCTTCAGGCAACTCTGTGGTGGCTTGCCGCCAGAACCAGAGATAAGTTGAGTGTCCTAAGAATGCTCTGAGCAGCCACCAAGACCAGGAAGAAGACATGTGAATGCTCCAGGTGGTGGCTTTCTAGGTTGCATGCAAAATACAGGTTCATGGGGCAGTGACTGTTCTGCCCATTATGCCCGGCGTCCTCGGCGATGGTTTTGAGAATATATGTGTACAGGTTTGTAGGTGTAGTAGAGTTCCAGTACACACCAGCGGATGCCCTAAGACAGCAAACAGCCCAATAACTTAACCAATGGGGTGGTTTTATTGGTGCTATATGAAATACAGCTGTACTCACTGTTATACACTGGTTTGATGAAGCAGAGCTTGAGCGGAGCAGGGAGATCAGCCCGTGAGTGTATGGGATGCTGAAAGGCATGTGGGTGGCAGTAATACCAGGGTCTCTCAGAAGCTAATTGGGAGATTACTGTCTCCCACTGTGACACTCAACATAGAGACAAGATGGCACTGCAAATGCACAGTAGCTAAGTATGGCAGCCATCATAGAACAGGGAATGAAACCTCACTGGATGGAGGAAATGGATTGTGTGCAGTAGCACTCTCTACTTTCAAAAGATGGTACTGCTCTCTGGCCACCTCTAATTACTACCCTGTTGGCTCGTCCTGGACAGGCTGTGACTGGTTTTCCCTATAGCAGTGGGACACAACATTCATGTTCTCCATTATTGTAGAAACCAGCCAAGCTGTCTAAAAGCTAGTTACACACTGTCAGATTTTTTTAATTGAGACGAGAAACGGGACAAGTTTTCAGCAAATTGCCTGTCCCATTATCTATGGAACACATTATGCAATTTTTCCATAGAAGCTAGCGATTTTTCACCACACCACACTGATTTTGAATATGTCCACCCACAAGGATGACGACATAGTGACAGGAGAACATAGGTAACATGGACAGGTTATTGAGAATGCGCACACACTGCTCCATATCGGGTATTTGAGGCCAAGATTTTCGTTCTAGACCGACAGATCAGATAATGGAAGGAATGCGTTTGTGGATGTTTTCTTACCATTTTATCTGTGAAACGTTGAAACAATCATTCATACACACTATACAACAAATCGGCCCAATAATTGTATAGTGTGTAGGTAGCTTATGGCGACAAGAATTTGGTGGTGGGATCTTCTGCTCCTTGTTGATTTCTTATTACAGGGATGTTGTTATGTGTAATGACAGGTCAACCGTAGAGCTCAACGACTCGCGTGCAAATTCTCCACAATTTCATCCGTCTCTAAATAAGAGCTGAACAATATGCAAACTATGACCAGCATTACATAAGATTAAAGGTAATAACACAGTATGAAAGAAGTGCTTCAAGTGATAGCTGGTCATAGCAAAGGAAAGTGTAAAGCAATCATCGTCTTCAAAGGTCTAAGAGGATATAAAAGGTTTTGCAGCCACAAGTGAATTGTCATATTATGTAAAATTAGTAAATGCCGCATAGCTTTTCATTAGAGATCTATACAGCGAGGGTACAATGAAAATGATTGAGCAGATTGCAGTAATATTCCATCTGCTTCTGTTGTGTACAGCCTGCACTTAATAAAATAATGAACTGCATCATTCAGAATGAATTATTCTCGACTTGAAAACAAAATGTAGCAAAGAGAGAACCAACATTTCCCTATATTTAAAATTTACTAATCTTCTTATTGACTTACTGGCACTTACCCTAAAATCATCCAATGGATTGTAAGGTTTATTCCTCATATATGCTAATTATTTACTTCCCTGTAGGCTGTTTAAAATACCATAGCTAATTGACTATGTGCGATTTGCTGTAATACACAGAAACTATTAAGATTACATATGGGAATATGAAAACCTTTTTGGTTGCTGCCCAGTGCATCTTTCAAAATAATTTTACGGCTCTGACGTTCTACAGTTTAAATGGACCTTACAAATGTGAGCTGGTTGTTTTATTCACTCTGAATGATTTGGTGCTGTGCATTAGAGCATTAGAACAGGACTGTATTAAATCATCTCTAATAAGATAGACTCTGTCAGATGCACTGCGCTATTTGTGTTACATAGAAGCATATCCATCTTCCAGCAAATGGCGTAGGATTGGGCGAGGGGAATAGCTTAAGAAAATAGCAAGTTGGGACCTTAATGAAAAAAATATAATAGAAAGGATGTTGATTGTTGTATGTTTGATATCATTTGAGAAAAAAAATGTTTTCTAGTATTACATTAAAATGTGTCGGCTAAAGTCATAACCAATGTCATGTACAAATTTAACAAAATAGATTGTATTTATGAAAGTAGAACTGAGAATACAATATATTTTGAGAATACATTTCATAAATTAGATGAACCTTTGCTTGTGAGTCTAGAGACGCCCACTTTCAATGCCCGTGGATGGTGATACTCCGCTTGAAGTTCCAAACACTACCCTATTGGCGCACCATTGTTTTCCCCATTGGAAATTGCACCAGTCTATGGCAGTCGCAGTGTCTCCTTCTCAATTGCGTATAAACATGGCCTCTGTGACTGTGGCCCTGCGGCTGAGAACACAGCCGGTGGAATAGACACGCCTGGAACACTCTCATAACACGCCCCTGAAGCAGACATCTTTTGTGCTCACTCCAGGCCACCTCCCAGTCACGGCCCTGGAACGCCCATAGTTTTGCCTCGCCATTCCTAATGCCAGCGACCCCGTACACAACAGTGCATTTATGCGTATACTCAGGGTGACGCATGCGCCATGGGGTTGCTTTTTTAAATTATTTTGCACATGCGCAATAGCAAATAATCGCTCATGTCTGCCAACATAGGCATTGCAAGCAGCTTTTATCTAACTCAGAAACAGGCCCGGTGTCTTGTAGGTTGACAACTGAATATTGAGGGGATGATTCTGACGTATTTCGTATGCATCCAGATGGTTACCGCCAGGGAACACAGATCAAAATTGCATGGAGATCCATACAATTGCGTCTCTGGGTGGTAACTGGGTGGGTGGCGTGTCGTGGGCATGTCGGTGTCAGCAACAGAGTCAAAAGACAAGCAAAAGACACAGTTTCACTGATATCAGCGACCATGGTCCATTGGACATTCTGCGTCTGCCATGCAGGCAGGCACATTGTCCGATTGTGCGTGTTTGTGCGCATATCGGCAAATTCGCAACGCTGTCGGTGGGCATCTCATTAAGACGTCCATCGGCCGTGGCAGTGACTACAGCAACTGCGTCCACCTCTGAATAACCCCCTGGGCAGGATGTACCAACCATGCGGTGTACATCCCTCCAGTTACCGCATCCATACTGATCACATATGCACTAATATATGCGATCAGTACCGCAAAGGACAGCTCTTCCGATACGCGCTGTCCTTTGCAATCAGTGCTGCGCCCTGGACTTCCGGGTTTATGTCCCGGGAGTCCTTCTGCGCATGCGCAGAGTGACGCGGCGGCCGATAGGCGTCCGTCCCTGTGATGTGTAAGAAGTAATGTGATCACTCTCCTGCAAAATGTTGCAGAGCGCAGCCCATAGGCTACAACAGATAGTGGGCCTGATTTACTATAGATCTCATTATTGTGAACGTACGCAGTTCAACTGCGATAGTATGCTAATCCACTGTGATAGTATGCTAATCCACTGTGATAGTATGCTAATCCACTGTGATAGTATGCTAATCCACTGCAATCGCAATGCAAACTCAGCGCAACATAAGGACGCCCACTTTACCTTACACACCTCTGTA
Source organism: Taudactylus pleione (assembly GCA_031769625.1). Lineage (NCBI taxonomy): Eukaryota > Metazoa > Chordata > Amphibia > Anura > Myobatrachidae > Taudactylus > Taudactylus pleione. The sequence continues at coordinate 1,691,119 of JAUIMM010000141.1, read as the reverse complement.
ATGTTCAGCAGAATAGCAAAACCATTGGTGCAATCGAGTACCATCTCACCCTCACGCACACTTGCACAAGCCCTGACCTTACTGAGAAATTGCTAAATTCCATGCACGCTATGAGACCTCACACTGCGTATGGCATCGCAGTCGATAGTTTATGCACGCCCCTGCAACGGGGTGCAAACGCACTGGCACTCCTGTGTTCCCCTGACCACCCTCCCCCGTCATCACCCAGAAACGGTGCTTCCTGTTAATCAATCTGCAAGGGGTCTGCGTAGCCTCTGCGATCGCGCAATAGCTAGTTCGCGCACTGCGATGCATACGCATGTGCAGAACGCAACAATCGGCCGATTGCGTGCGTATTAGCAACTGCGAACCTTGCTGAATCAGGCCCAATGTCATCTGAAGATGGCATTAACTGCAGAGGCCAAGCTCTGGAATGTGGATTTTAGCAACCCCCATAGAAAACTATTTGGGATCACAGCAGTTGAGACACAAGATGATGCAGGAGTCACTCTACATTCTGTTGAGAAGGAGCACTGTATGTGCCCCCAACACAACAAGAAAGACCGTATCCTCATGTGCTAACAACTCTGGCTACCATGGATGACCTCTCTCTCCAATGTATCATTCATCACAGTAGTGTGTTTTGTTCCTGCGGGGGCAAATGTAGTGTGTTTTGTTCCTGCGAGGGCAAATATAGTGTGTTTTGTTCCTGCGGGGCCAATGTAGTGTGTTTTGTTCCTGCGGGGGCCACTGTAGTGTGTTTTGTTCCTGCGGGGGCCAATGTAGTGTGTTTTGTTCCTGCAGGGGTAATGTAGTGTGTATTGTTCCTGTGGGGGCCAATGTAGTGTGTTTTGTTCCTGCGGGGGCAAATGTAGTGTGTTTTGTTCCTGCGGGGGCCAATGAGGTGTGTTTTGTTCCTGCAGGGGCCACTGTAGTGTGTTTTGTTCCTGCGGGGGCCAATGTAGTGTTTTGTTCCTGTGGGTGTTTGTTCTTTCATAGGTCGTGCACGCCGGATCGCCGGATGGTGTGCCTTGGTAATCTTAAAATTTTGCGTAGTGTACCTCGACTTGAAAAAGGTTGAAAATCACTGCTCTACTGTAACACACTGAAGTGATTGCAGGTAGTAGAGGCCTGGCATAAAGCTATAGCATGATGTCATCTGCAGCATTACCTAAACTCATTAATTATTATTTTATTTCTGTTTGCCTTAGTTTAATTTAATAATGTGTATGTTATGGCTGTCTTCAATACATGTATCACTTAGTTTTATTCTGGCCAAAGTGCTCCTGAATAATATGTGCTTGACTGCTCAAATGCAACTGCAATGCACAAAATGTATCCTATTGATAGAGTGGTTAGAATTAGAGATGTTTGCGTCGTGTTTTGGTTTTGGCAAAATCACCCTCAAGTGTTTTGGTGTGGATTTGTTTAATTTTGGATTTCTTTAGTAATTGATAAAAACAGCTAACATCATGTAACTTGGACCTGTTTTTGTTCCTATAGTATTATTTACATCAATAACACTCATTTTCAGTCATTACCAGTTAATTTTGACCACCTCACAGCACCTGAAATCAAGAGGGAGGGACATCCATGGAATCCAAAATACGTGAGATCCGGTTTTTAGATCTAAGTTCCGAACTTGGCGAGAAGACCCTACTCGAAACTCCAAATTGATCTGAGGAATGGAATGGTTCTACTTGCTACCCAAAGGTGTGCTTCAGCTCATCTCTAGTTAAAATTACTAATCCATACTAAGTTTTTCCTACCCACCGTAAGATACTAGAGATACTAAAGAGGTCCAAGTGGGAGCTTTGGGGGACATATGGTGATGTAACTCACATAATTTCAGCCACAAACTCTGCCATTTGTGCCATGGTATAACTGGTGTGTGCCATGATGATACATTTTACTTTTAGTCCTATAAAGCCCCTGGACCTAACAATTCACTTCGGATCAATGAATTATTCTACTGTTATGAAATCCTGGGACAGAAGGCAATATGACCCAACCTCTACCAGGTTTGAGCCAGTGTAAACATCAGATCATTTTACCATGTGGAAATAGCCAAGCCCCTTTCACACATCAAGAAAAACACCTAAAAATTTGCAACTTCTCCCTTTTACATTATTTCAGCAATATCACTCTCCAAGCTGCAATCTTTTTCTTTGCACAGCTTTACCAAACACAGGGCCACATTCATATTTACCAAACACAGGGCCACATTCAGCTTAGGACGTGCATCGCTGAGTCAGAGCCTAAGTGCACTTGTGTGCCTTCTCCATATTTGGACATTTCTGTTCTTCTGAAATCATTGCCTATGTGTTTTGGTAGAAATTTAGCCCCATTGGCCCCAATTGAGGCACACAGCACCATTAAAATGACTTTTGCATTTTAAGGGTCTGATTCAGAGCTGCACCCAGCTCTAGTTGCGTCTATTTGCAGAATCGCTGCAAAGATAATATGCAAATGCTAGCTTCAGCCTTACACTCATGTTGTAGCCAGGGACATGCGGTGAGGGCAATTGATGGGGAGGGACTGCCTAGTAGTAGTAACAGAGCCAATTTACACACACATGTACCTGTCTCACTTGCACAGATCTCCGTCCTCACACAGATCCACCCACATACACACAAAATCCCCGTAGCACAATCTCCCTCACACATATCTCCCACTAGCACAGAAGATCCCCCTAGCACAAAAGATTTCCCCCACACGCACACAGATCTCTACCTAGCAGCAGACCGTCCTCACCTTTTTCTCCTTTGTGTGTTTCTTCTGTCTGCATATTCCAATTTCCTGTCTACATATTCCAATTACCTTCCCTCCTCACTGCTGCTGCTGAGCTCCGATGCCCTAGTACTTCTTGGACCGGTCACCTGATTGTCAGAGCACAAGGCATGTCCCCTCACAGTGAGGCATACCCCCTCACAGTGAGGCGTGCCTCCATTAGCTCTTTTCTTTGTGTTTATTGGCTGCTTCGTAGCCCATCCCCCAGCTCCAGGCTGTGTTTGAGCTATCAAAGGTGAGGCTGAGATCTTGCTGCCTCATCTCTCCCTGTATTTCCAGGGAGTGCTGCAAATTTGGTGAGTTTTGCCTATGAAAACTATCAGAGTAATACAAAGAAGATATTTATAAGTTATAAATATCTTCTTTGTATTATTTAAAAAAAATTTATAGTCAAAACTCTGCAGTCTGACAGGAAGTATGACAGGGGAGGCTCTGCCCCCCCTGCCTACCCTGACTGCACGTCCCTGGTAGTAGCGTGCAAGCACTGAAATGATCACTTTCAGCATCTTTGCATGCTGTAACACCGCTGGTAATTCTTGACACTCCATTATCGATGCACCATTGTGTGCTCCATCAACACTTGCAACAGCCCTATGACTATGGCCTCTGTGTGCTGCTACTATGTACCTGAGAACATAGCCAGGGTTGCACTGGCCCACAGGAGTACAGGGGAAATCCCCAGTGGGCCCCACAGCATGTGAGCCCCACCCCCCTCCTCTAGGTCTCAGGTTCCAGACCTCAAATTATAGATTGCTACTCATTTAGACAGTCAGTTACCAGGAACACTGATCAGCATCGGGGCTTGGTTCCCTTCAATAGAAACTACACCAAGATTTGCTATTGGTTAGCCAAGCATCTGTGGTGGCTGGCAACACCCCCTCTGATGGATGACCACACTCTTTAAGAATGGGCCCTTACCACTGCATTCCCCCGGTGGGCCCTTTATGTCCCAGTCTGACACTGAACATAGCTGCTTTCACTGACATGCTCACGGCACTCCCATAACACGCCCACGCAACAGATTTTTTTGCTTTTCACTTCTGTCCACCTCCCAGTCACCACCCAGTAATGCCCATGGTTTTCCCTTGTCATTTCCGATATCATCAGTCCCATATTCAACAGTGCATTTGTGCATACACTCAGGGTAACGCATGCGCTGTAGGGGTTTTCAGAAGCATGCCTGGTAGCAAAAAATTGCTCAACTACATGATCATGGCCCTAAATAAGGTACAGTGTATTTTTACATTTAACTGCTTACATGTAAACATACATAGACGGCCAGTTGAATTTGGAGCAAAGTGCCGTCACAATGTGTGGCTGTGAAGTAGAATTACAGTAAAGCGATGTTGAGGTCGCAATGTGCCACTGTTATGTTACCATTGCTTGGAATTAAACCGGCCCCTTAGTGTTAGTGGCCAAAGGGTTTTGTCATTTCTGGAGTAGAAATATCCCTAACACTGAATGCCTTTTTTCAAATGAAGTAAAACATGGCTTAATTAGCCATGTAATGTAATGTTTATGCAGCTGTCACTTCAAATAAAAAATGTCAAACTCATTTAGCTTCGCATACGATTTATGCAGAGCCATTGCATTTTTTGTCATCACATTAGCTGTTGGAAAATGAGTTTACATATGACTCGTAATGTTCATGTAGAATGTACTAATGCTTCAAAAAGTTCTATTAAGCTCCACAAGTCTTTATTTACCCCCCACGTTGAGGGCTTTGCTGGAAAGCGGAAGAACATACATGGAATTTTTTTAATGATAGCAAAAAAAATCTAATTATATAGTTACACCTTATTTTCACACCATGGATGTGGGAGTTTGTCGGGAAATATTATTATCATTTTAATCACTAATGGAATTATGAAAACAAAGTTATATCTGAATATATGTAACAAGTTAATAACTACTGGGAGGACAGACCTGAGGGTGTGTTACTTTGTTTTATTGTCTTTAATTATATTTTCATGACTTTTTCATTTTATTATTTGTGTCTCCCCAAAAATAGAATAGAATTTAACATTTTAAACTTAGCCACTTAAATTGCTAATATTTTTCCAAAGAGCGCTCAGAAATTTTTGTGTTTTTGCTATGATTGAATTAGGCCAAGAACATGTATTTAATACTTATCCAACACAATTTTATAAAAAAAAAAAAATTTTCTTTTTAAACATGGTATACCATAATAATATAATTTTTTATGATATAATGTATGGCCATTGAAGGGTGTACCATCGATGGCTGATGGTTTAGCTATTGATGGTTGAGTTCTGCGCCGACCATAGCCATCAATGTTTCCTTAACATTGGGGGCTGCCGTGATGGTGCAGCATCGGGCCCGCCAGCGATGGCAAAAATCTAAATTATTCATGAAATTAGCTTTTACAAAAATACAGATATTAAGAATAAATAAATAAAAAAGTCTGAAAATCGATTTTCATTGGTATATCGTTAAGATTCAATATTCTTAGATGATCAGGACATGCTTGGGGGGGCTGAGGTTCTGCTGTGTTTATATATCCTCGACAGGTGCTCCTCTGCCAGGTATACACTGGGGTCAGCGCGCTGATGTGTTCACTTTTCCCCGGCGGCTGCTCTTGTCTGCAAGCGCTGGGAATATACTGGGAACAGCACGCTGTGGGTCTAATTCAGATCTGGTCGCAAGCATGGATGTGCTCACAACCGGGTCGATAGTTAGCCCTGCGCACGCGCAGCAGGCGCACTGCGCGTGCGCAAAGCCCCGGAGCGAGAGAGAAACTCTCTCGCTCCGGAGCTCTCTACAAAAGGGGTGGCTGTCAATGTTGATCGACAGCTCACCCCGTTTTGTAGGCGGGCCGGGGGGGTGGTTTCCAAAATGGAGGCGTTCCTTAACGAACGCCTACCGTTTTGTGGGCGGCCGCACTGACATCATCAGTGCTGTCAGTGGGGAGTTTCCTGCTCTTTCAGAGCAGGAAGCTCCCTGGAGCTTGCGGCTGCCGAGACCCAACCTTAGGTTCTCGTCGCAAGCCCCAATGAACACCATCGCGACCATCAACCTGGTCGGTCGTTAAGCTGTGGGTGGTAACCCACAGCTTACCTAATGACCAGGAGGCCGCACTTCAAAAATGAAGCGGCCGCCCTCATTCAGAACAAGCGCTTGCTTCTTGCGACCGACAATGAATGAGGGCCTGTGTGTGTAGATTTTCCCGGCAGCTGCTCTTTTTTGCAACCACCACTGGGAAGGGGGTGTCGCCAGGCTGCCTGAGCACAGTGATTGGGCAGGCACACACAGGAGGTGAATCTAAAGGTGCAGAGGGGCCAAGAGGTCCATCTGAGGTTTGCAGCTGCTGGAAGATTATCTTCCAGCAGCCGCCGAGCAGGGGCATAGGGAGGGCGGTTCCACTGGAGTGTGAGCTCCAGGCACCTTACTTACCAGAGGGCGCCCTGCAGTCGGACTCTGGAGCAGCTGTCAAGTAGCTGACAGCCTGTGCCGCATCTGCAGCAGCAACAGCAGTGTCTTGTACTGCCTTCCTGCTCTAGTGAGAATTGAAACTCCTAGTCACTCGAGGAGCTTGTGCTGAGCCCTGATTGGTGGAGCTCAGCACATGTTCATCTGACCCCAGCAGGGGGCGGGGCTACAGCAGCATGTCGAGGAAGAAGCTGCAGGGTCAACAACATTAAGGTAAGGGTTAGGTCTAGACTATAGAGCGCTGATGGACCTGTGATGTCACAGCCACGTGACCCGGCCAGAAAGGGGGAGGGGCGGGGATGCTAACGGGGGACCAAAAGTGTCCCCTCGCGTGCTCGCTACGCTTGCCGCGCTTCGGGCACGGTGGCTTGCTGTGCTCGCCACAAATATTTATGCCCCCTCTATGCCCTAGTGGATGGTAACGAATCAGTGGTCCAGCCTCCTGCAGCGGTCACGTGGTGGATACGTCACAGAGGTCCTTTAGCCACATAGGAAATAGCAGCAACCTTAAGGTAAGAGAGGATATACCTCAGTAGTTATGTCTATCACCCTCCCTGACTGTTTATACTGTATGTGTGTATGTGTGACCCTTCTTGCCTGTATGTGTGTATGTGTGACCCTTACTGCCTGTATGTACTGTATGTGTGTATGTGTGACCCTTCCTGCCTGTATATGTGTGTATGTGTGACCCTCCCTGCCTGTTTGTACTGTATGTGTGTATGTGTGACCCTTCCTGCCTGTATGTGTGTATGTGTGACCCTTCCTGCCAGTATGTACTGTATTTGTGTATGTGTGACCCTCCATGCCTGTATGTGTGCATGTGTGACCCTCCCTGCCTGTATGTACTGTATGTGTGACCAGGGCCGGTTCTAGACATTGTGGAGCTCAGGGCGAAAGTTCACAGTTGCGCCCACCCTCCAAAAAGAAAATAAAAACACAACTTTTTGTAGATGACGTTCCCCTGCGCGCGCTGAAAGCACACGCGCTTCCGGAAAGGGGGTGTGTCCTTGCGGAACACCCCCAATTCATCACACTGTGGGGCTTCCCCCAAGCTCTCCCCTCATGGCGAATAATTGCCATGTGCAGTAATGCACCTTACACAGTAATGCCCTTTATAAACACATTATGCCACATGCAGTAATGCCCTGTATAACATATTATGCCACACGCAGTAATGCCCTTTATGACACATTATTCCACACGCAGTAAAGCCCTGTATAACACATTATGCCACATGCAGTAATGGCCTTTATAACACATTATGCCACATGCAGTAATGCCCTGTATAACACATTATGCCACATGCAGTAATGGCTTTTATAACACATTATGCCACATGCAGTAATGCCCTGTACAACACATTATGCCACATGCAGTAATGCCCTGTATAACACATTATGCCACGTGCAGTAATTCCCTTTATAATACAGTATCCCCAATTCAAATTATGCCACACATTAGTCCCTTATTCATGTTATGAGACACAGTGGTGCCCCTTTTACACAATGCCCAAATTAGTGCCCCTTATACGCAATGCCCACAGTACTGAGTAGTAGTGCCCCTAATACAATGCCCACAGTAGTAGTGCCCCTATAGTAGTGCCCCAGTAATAATGCTCCCTATTAGTGCCCACAGTTGGAATGCCCCCTATAGTAGTGCCCAAAGTTGTAATGCCCCCATTAGTGCCCCCTATAGTAGTGCCCCCAGTAGTAATGCCCCCTTATAGACATGTCCCCAGTAGTAATGCCCCCAGTAGTAATGCCCCCAGTAGTAATGCCTCCAGTAGTAATGCCCCCTTATAGACATTCCCCCAGTAGAACTGACCCCTTTTAGATATGCCCCCAGTAGTAATGCCCCTTATAGACATGCCTCCAGTAGTAATGCCCCTTATAGACATGCCCCCAGTAGTAATGCCCCCTTATAGACATGCCCCAGTAGTAATGCCCCTTATAGACATGCTCCCAGTAGTAATGCCCCCCTGTAGACATGTCCCCAGTAGTAATGCCCCCTTATAGAAATGCCCCCAGTAGTAATGCCCCATGCCTCCCTTCTGAAAAATAAAAAATACAAACACAATACTTACCTTAGGCCCCGCTCCTGCGTCCGCTGCCACCCGGTCCAACCACGGCTCTAGCACGGATCTATGGGAGAGACGTCATGACATCCCTCCCATAGTGCTCTATGTGGGAGCTGGAGCTCTGTAGTGAGCTTTGGCTGCCGATGCAGGAAGGGAACCGGGTGCCCACTGATAACAAATAGCGGGTGCCCGGCAACGCGGGGGGGTCCAGCGCTGGGTATTCTTTTTATTATGGGATTATTTTTTTGTTACCTTCTGGGGACTCAGTGGCGCCCTCTAGGGGCCGGCTCCCCGGGCGATGGCCCTGTTAGCCCACCCCTGTGTGTGACCCTCCCTGCCTGTATGTGTGTATGTGTGACCCTTCCTGCCTGTATGTACTGTATGTGTGTATGTGTGACCCTTCCTGCCTGTATGTACATATATGTGACCCTTCCTGCCTGTATGTACGTATGTGTGACCCTTCCTGCCTGTATGTGTGACCCTTCCTGCATGTATGTGTGTATGTGTGACCCTTCCTGCCTGTATGTACTGTATGTATGTATGTATGTGTGACCTGTCCTGCCTGCATGTACTGTATGTGTGACCCTTCCTGCCTGTATGTACTGTATGTGTGTATGTGTGACCCTTCCTGACTGCATGTACTGTATGTGTGAACCTTTCTGCCTGCATGTACTGTATGTGTGTATGTGTGACCCTTCCTGCCTGCATGTACTGTAGGTGTGTATGTGTGACCCTTCCTGCCTGTATGTACTGTATGTGTGACCCTTCCTGCCTACATGTACTGTATGCATACATGCCTACCCTCCCGGTTTTCGCGGGAGGCTCCCGATTTTTCGGGTAACCCCCCGCACCCCCGGAAGGGTAGGCATTTCTCCCGCATTCTGCCCTCTTCCTAGTAAAGTGGGCAGAATTAGGAGAATACCCGCGGCAGTCGTGGGTCTCCGTGAAGGGGGCGGGGCTTAAGCTGTGATTCTGCATGAATCACAGCATTTGGCCCCGCCCCCTATGTAAATTGTGCCCAATCGCGTCAATTTTACCGCGAGGGGGCGGGGCTTAATGACGCGATTCGTCAAGCCCAGCCCCCGTCGGCCCCCTGCTGCATCTCTTACCCGGGCTTCTCCCGGGAAGAGAATGTTAAAGGTAGGCAACCCTGACTGTATGTGTGTATGTGTGACCCTTCCTGCCTGTATGTACTGTATGTGTGACCCTCCCTGCCTGTATGTGTGACCCTCCCTGCCTGTATGTACTGTATGTTTGTATGTGTGACCCTTCCTGCCTGTATGTACATATGTGTGACCCTTCCTGCCTCTATGTACGTATGTATGTGTGACCCTTCCTGCATGTATGTGTGTATGTGTGACCCTTCCTGCCTGTATGTACTGTATGTGTGTATGTATGTGTGACCCTTCCTGCCTGCATGTACTGTATGTGTGTTTGTGTGACCCTTCCTGCCTGCATGTACTGTATGTGTGACCCTTTCTGCCTGTATGTACTGTATGTGTGACCCTTCCTGCCTGTATGTACTGTATGTGTGTATGTGTGACCCTTCCTGCCTGCATGTACTGTATGTGTGACTCTTTCTGCCTGTATGTACTGTATGTGTGTTAGGGGTGAGCGGGTTCGGATTTCTGAAATTTGAACACCCCTGAGCCCCCCCGATCTGAGGCCGATCCGCGTCAGGCTCGACTTTTCCCGCCTGACTCGGATCTGAAATCGAGGCAAAACGTCATCATCCCGCTTTCCGGGTCTCGCGGGTTTTGGATTCTATATAAGGTACCCGCGTCGGCGCCATTTTCTCACTCGGCTGTGGACAGTGAAGAGGGAGGGTGGGAGTTAGGGCTGGCTGGGCTGTGTAGTGTAGTGTTGTGCTGTGCTGTGTTGTGCTGTGCTGCTGTTGTCCATAGGGGCTGAGGGCCTGATTCAGAGCCGAACGCTCTGACCAGAGCGCTCGCTCTGAATCAGGGCCCTCCTCCATGAAAATGGATCGTCCTCCTGGACGTTCGCATAGCTGTGGGTGACCACCCACAGCTTATGCAAGCGTCCATGATGATGGTCGCGATGGTCAAGACCATCGCGACCATCGGGCTTGCGATGGAGACCCTGCGGTAGGGACTCGCTGCCGCAAGCCCTGGAGTGATTTTGGCTCTATCAGAGCCAAATTCACTCCCACTGACATCACTAGTGATGTCAGTGGGGCCGGCTTCAGGCGGTAGGCGTTCCCATGGGAACGCCTCCGTCTGGCAGCCATGCCCCCGGCACGCCCACCAAAGGGGGCGTGCTGTCAATCAACATCGACCCGACGCCCCCTTTGGTGCGAAACCCGGAGCGACGGAGACCCCATCGCTAGCCGGGTCTCGCGCATGCGCACGTCGGAGCGCCCTCCATCGTGCGCATGCGCAGTGGAGCAACATTGACCCGCTTACGAGCGTCCTGCGCTTGCAAGCGGGTCTGAATGACCCCCTGTGTCCACTCCTCCAAAGTCCATAGGGGCTGGCTGTGTTGTGCTGTGCTGCTGTTGTCCATAGGGGCTGTGTCCACTCCTCCAAAGTCCATAGGGGCTGGCTGTGTTCAGGGTCATCTTGACAGCAGTGTGGGCCCTGGGTAAAGCAATGCACCGGGGCCCCTACCCAGGGCCGCCATCAGGGGGGGACTGACGGAACTATAGTCCTGGGCCCGGACAAAAGAGGGCCCAGGTAGCAACGGAGTGGACAAATGCTGGCAGTATTTTCAATTTGGAGCCGGCCGCAAGCCGCAGCTGCGGCTACCGATTGGCTGTCGGAGTGCAAGCTCTGATTGGCTTGTGGCCAGTGCTATATTAAAAATGTCGTTGCCTGCCCCCCGGGTCCCTCTCTCTGTCTGTCCGGGACCCGGGTAAATGTGAGCGGCATGGCTGGAGCAAGAGGCAGAGCCGCAGTACAACAACCGCCTGCCAGTGGGGAGAGACTATGCAAGGAACACAGCAGCCAGGGAGAGAGGGAGCAGCAAAGCTATTTACAGCCGCCGCGTGCAGAGGAAGGACAGGCAGGAGCAGGAGAGGCTCCACAGACCAGGTACATAGACTCCGGCTCTCACACCCTCACCCTGCTGTGACACCCACACCCTGCTCTGACACCCTCACCCTGCTCTGACACCCTCACCCTGCTCTGACACCCTGCTCTGACACCCACATACTGCTCTGACACGCACACCCTGCTCTGACACCCACATACTGCTCTGACACCCACACCCTGCTTTGACACCCTCACCCTGCTCTGACACCCACACCCTGCTCTGACAACCACACCCTTCTCTGACACCCTCCCTCACCCTGCTCTGACACCCTCTATCACCCTCCCCTCACCCTGCTCACACCCTCCCTCACCCTACTCTCACACCCTCCCTCACCCTGCTCTCGCACCCTCCCTCACCTTGCTCTCACACCCATACCCTGCTCTCACACCCTCACCCTGCTGTCACACCCTCACCCTGCTCTCACACCCGCACCTTGCTCTCACACCTTTCCCCTCCCATGGCTCACACCTTCACCCTCACGCTGCTCACACCCTCACCATCACACTGTTCACCCACGCTATCCACAGTGATGCCCACCTCTGACAAACTTCCCGTCCCCCCCCGCACCTAAGGGGAGGGGCCCTGCCTATTTTGTCAGTACCGGGCCCCATAATTTCTGATGGCAGCCCTGCCCCTACCCACCCATTCATGAGAATAAAATGTACTGTGTCTGGGTAATTGATAGGCTACAGCTAACCAAAATGACTTATATAAAACACAGGTGCTGGAGTGCTGGTGGTTGCTCCTGGTAACCACAGGAGTGGGATCACAGTGTGGGACACACTGCTGGGAATAGTGTGCCCTCCCCTCTGTTTCCACTCCCAGGAGGGTGCCCCCCTCTCTGTTCCCAGCAGGGTGCCCCCCTTTCTGTTCCCAGCAGGGTGCGCCCCGTGTTCCCAGCAGTGTGCTCCCTCTCTGTGACCCCAGCAACGTGCACCCCCATTTTCCAAGCTGCGTGGCCCCCTCTGTGGTCCCGGGAGTGAGCCCCTCCGTGTTCCCAGCCCCCCCTGTGGTTCCCGCAGTGTCCTCTTCCTGCTTCTACTATTAAAGTTTTGTGCCTTCCCCCCATGTATTTAACTTACCTTCTTCAGTTTTCTATCTGTTCCTCTCTGTCCTTGCAGCCTGGCTCCTCCTCCTCCACTCTCACTCCAGTAGAACCCAGCCGCATGGGTTTTCTCTCCTCTCTCCAGTGACAGCAATGCGGCATTAGTTAGCAACGTCACCTCCATCCTGATCTCTGTCCTGTACTGTCCAAAGTAATGTCGCGGACGTGACATCACGTCAGTGACATTACTTAGGACAGGACAGGGATCAGGAATCTGGGAAGCCGAGGACAGGAGAGATCGGGGCACGCCGCTCATAATTACATTGTGGTAGAGGATCATAGACTGAGAGGAGGGCAGAGGCAGGGAGATGAGGGAAAGGGCGGGGAGAGAAGGGCCCCTACCCCTCAATTCGGCAGAAGCGCTTCTTCCTTATGGTCTATGGGGGGAATGGGGTTGCGATCGGAATGCAGTACTTATAAAAATATCAAACTACAGCAACTGGCTGCAGGGCCCAGGTTGGCGGGCCCCTTGAAGCTTTGGGCCCTTGGGCAGCAGCCAAACAAGCCCGATGGAAGAGACGGCCCTGGCTGTGTTGTGCTGTGCTGCTGTTGTCCATATGGGCTGTGTCCACTCCTCCAGAGTCCATAGGGGCTGGCTGTGTTGTGCTCTGCCGCTGTTGTCCATAGGGGCTGTGTCCACTCCTCCAAAGTCCATAGGGACTGGCTGGACTAGGTTGTGCAGTCAGTTGTCCATAGGGGCTGTGTCCACTCCAAAGTCCTGTGCAGTGTCCCAGTCCTAAAGGGGTGCTGTAGTGTTGTCCAGGGGATGCTCTGTCCATCAGGGTTGCTCCCCCCAAGTGCAAAAAAAAATATATATTTTCTACTTCAGGGTCCATAGGGTATCCACAGGATACCTTGGGGTATAGGTGTGACGTCAGTCGCTGGGCACCACAGAGTTAAGCTTTTCAGCCTCCCAGGATGCACTAGGGTCCCCCTCCTATACCCCGCCCCCGAGCCAAGGCACCTCAGTTTAGTTTGGTGCCCGGCCGGCGTCGGGTGCACCTGTCGGAGTGGGGGCTAGAAGAGCCCCTGAAGCTTTCTTCAGTGCAGCTGTGGCTGCACATCTGGATGTACAGCATGGACAGTCAGTCCTGACATCCATGCTGTCTTCCCTACACCCCCGCCGGTACCAGAACGCCGGTACCGATCCGGGGATGCTGGTGAGCATCTGGGGTCACAGCTAGCGGTGACCCCAGATGTTCCGGACCATGGCCGGATCCAAGGGGGACAAAGGTAAGCAGCGGGGTCCCGCGGTGGGTCCCCGCTGGTCACATGGTCCTAAGTCCCCAGGCAGGGGGCTCCCTGGGGACTGGCTGCAGCGTGGAGCCAGGCGACCAACCTGCGCTTTCCACTACCCCCTGGGACAGCGGACCGCAGCAGAGCGGTAGCGCTGCGGCGTCCCAGGGGTTAAATGCATGCCAGGGGAGCGCGCCTTCCCTGTCTCACAGCCGGCGCCTCCCCCGCTGCACACAGCCCTCTCTGCATGCTGCCGACTGGTCCTGTGGCAGCGCTCCTCCCCCAGGCTAGCCTCCTCTCTGCTCCTCGGCGGCCATCTTCTCCAGAACGCATGGTGAACGCTGCTGGAAGCGCTGGACGGAAGCATCATGGTCTGGGTCCCCCCGCATACCTCTCCTCCGCTGTGGCTCAGGTCTGTGTATGCAGTGCTGTGTCCTACCAGGCCCTGTGTCTGTGTAGTTGAGTGATCAGCGCTGTTAGTGCAGGAATTGTTATTTCTCTGCATTGTATGTGACTGTGCTAGCGCTGCCTGTAACTTTTCTTCTCTAAACTGTCAGCTTTATTACTGTCCCTGTTCTTTCTGCTAAAGCCCTTGCGGTGCGGTGCTGCAGGGTGGTCTCTCGCCTATTTAATACTTAATTGGTGAGAGAGGTCACATACGTGGTGCCATCATGTCTGAAAGTGATTTTCCCCTCCGGCTACAGTGTACCACGTGCAAAGTACCGTTAGCGGAGGGGGAGGGTAGCGCGGAGGGCCTTTGCCGGCAGTGTTTGTCCATGGTGCAGTCTATTACGGTTACAGCACCGGTACAGGAGCCGCCCTGGGCTTGTTTCGCTCAGGCGTTAACAGCTTTAGTGGGCCAGTTAGCTCCGCAACCCGCGTTTACTCCGATGGGTTTGTCCCAGCAGTCTGTGGTGTCGTCACCCATGCAGGGGTTCCCACGACAATTGGTGGTACCCCACAGTCTCCCTATTTCCCCGCTCCCGGGTTCTCAGGAGCCAGCGTGGGTTAACTCCCTGACGAGTTCTGTACAGCACTTGTCGGATGTGTTGCAAGGGGAGTCTGTGATGCGGCCTCATAAAAGGCCGGTGGCGTCTCTGTCCGCTCCTTATGAGGATGACGAAGGGACGTCTGATGATGGGGAGATTCTGGATCCTTACGATCAGGAACCTCTCCATACTAAGGACGCTGATGCTAAGTCCAAAGTATATATTCCTGGACTTATTCGGGCGGTCCGCACAGCCTTGGTGATTGAGGACGAAGTTCCCCCAGCGGCTAAATCTAAGTATGCCTTTTTCAAAGATGTGAAGGGCGATGCCACAGTCTTTCCTCTTTCAGGTCAGTTGGTGGACCATTTAGAGGAGGCGTGGAAACAGCCTGGCAAGCGATACCAGCCGCAGAGACGCCTGGCGGTGGCTTATCCGTTCGTGGATAATTATTTTGCTAAGTGGGAATCCCCTCCACAGGTGGATTCTCACGTGACCCGTCTTGTCCGTAGTGCCACATTGCCGATGCCATCCATGTCCTCCCTTAAGGATGCTACGGACTGCAAGGTAGAAATCTGCCTGAAGTCCGCTTATTCCCTTGCAGGGGGGGCAGCACGGCTGGCTATGGCCATTTGCTGGGTTGCCAGAGCGATGGAGCGCTGGGCGGATTCATTAGAGGCTTCTTTTGAATCCGACTGTCCGGCCGAACAGGCGGAGTTGATTGGCAATCTCCGTGATTCGGCCACCTACATCAACGAGGCGGCTCTAGACATTAGTACTCTGGTGTCTAGAATTTCTTCAGCAGCGGTAGCTGCTCGTCGCACCTTGTGGCTGCGATCCTGGAAGGCGGACGCAGATTCCAAGAAAGGTCTGGAAGCGTTGCCGTTTACCGGAGAAGTTCTCTTCGGTCCGGATCTGGAGAAGATTGTGGCCACGCTGGCGGCAGCCAAATCTGCTTGTCTCCCGTCGGCCGCTGCTCCTTCTGGTTCTGGACCATCGTCCTTTCGGTCATCTAGGGCCCAGGGCAGGCCCAAACCACAGTCGTTTCCTCGACAGGCTGGCCCTAAGAAATCGGTCAAGCCCCGGAAGCAGGCATGGAGTACCAGACGTCCGGCCCCCAAGCCAGATGACAAGCCTGCGGCCTGACGGTCCGGGCCTCCCTTTGGGGGATCCCAGGGTGGGAGGCCGACTGCTACAGTTCGCCCAGTGTTGGTCGACCACTACGACAGACACTTGGGTTCTGGAGGTGGTTTCCCACGGATACGCCCTCTCCTTCCGGCACAGACCCCCGGCTCGCTTCTTCACCACGGGTCTACCATCAGACCGGAACAAGGCTACGGAGCTGCGGAAGGTATTGCACACTATGCTCCAGGCTGGAGTTATAGTGCCTGTTCCATTCTCCCAGAGGGGCCAGGGTTTCTATTCAAATCTATTTTTGGTACAGAAACCCAATGGGTCATATCGTCCGATTCTCAACCTCAAAGCACTCAACAAGTCTTTGCGGGTCCCGAAGTTTCGGATGGAGACCCTACGGTCCATCATTCTGGCGCTGGAACCTGGGGACTACATGGTGTCATTGGACATACAGGACGCTTACCTGCATGTCCCTATTCTTTTGCGCCATCAACAGTTCCTCAGGTTTGCAATCCGTAGCGACCACTTCCAGTTTCGGGCGTTACCTTTTGGCCTGGCAACAGCACCACGTGTTTTCACCAAGGTGATGGCGGTCATGGCGGCTTCTCTGCGGCTGCAGGGAGTCCGCATGTTGCCGTATTTGGACGACCTGTTATTGGTGGCAGGATCTCCAGAGCTCCTGTTACGCCACTTGGACCTGCTGCAACGGCACGGCTGGCTAATCAACTGGCAGAAGTCCACTCTAATCCCGTCTTGGAGGATTCTGCATCTTGGAGCATTATTGGACTCGGGACAGCAAAGGATCTTCGTGACGGAGGACAAGATCTCTGCTTTACAGTCAAGGGTGTGCAGTTGCCTGCACAGCCGCCGGGTGTCCTTACACTCGGCGATGAGGTTACTGGGCTCCATGGTGTCGGTGTTCGACATGGTGGAATACGCCCAGTTTCACTCCAGACCTCTGCAGCACCTGATCCTGTCCAAGTGGAACGGGCTGCCTCAGTCTCTGAAGTCCCAGATGATTGTGCTCACCCCGGAGGTTCGCCTGTCCCTTGCGTGGTGGTTACAGACGACCCACCTCAACAAGGGACGTCCGTTCTGGGTTCCAAATTGGGTCCTGTTGACAACGGACGCCAATCTTCGGGGCTGGGGAGCAGTTTCGGGTCCACACTTGTTCCAGGGCAGGTGGACGCCGACAGAAGCGGAGCTTCCAATAAATATCTTGGAACTCCGTGCGGTCTTCAATGCTCTCCAGCAGGCACAGCGGTTTCTCCAGGGTGCAGGTCCAGTCGGACAACGCTACCACCGTGGCCTACATAAACAGGCAAGGAGGAACTTGCAGTCGGGCGGCTCTCGTAGAGGTCTCTCGGATCCTGGTTTGGGCGGAGCGCAATCTTCCGGCCATATCAGCGGTCTTCATCCCGGGAGTGCTCAATTGGGAGGCGGACTTTCTAAGTCGCCAAGACGTTCATCCGGGGGAATGGTCCCTGCACCCGGACGTTTTTCAACTACTGGTGGACAGGTGGGGTCTTCCAGAAATCGACCTCATGGCTTCCCGGCACAACAACAAGTTGCCGGTGTATGGGTCTCGCACAAGAGATGAAGGGGCGTCTCTGGTGGATGCTCTGTCCGTCCGGTGGACGTTCCGGTTCGCATACCTGTTCCCTCTGGTCTCCCTTCTTCCACGGGTAATCCGTAAATTCAAACAGGAAGGAGGGACGCTCCTGTTGATAGCTCCCGCGTGGCCCAGACGGCACTGGTTTTCAGACCTTCAGGGTCTGTCCGTGGACAGTCCTCTGCGGTTGCCGCTACGACCGGACCTTTTGTCTCAGGGTCCTTGCCTTCACCCGGACCTGACTCGGCTGTCTTTGACGGCGTGGCTGTTGAGACGGCCATGCTGAGGTCCCGGGGGTTTTCCAGCTCTGTGGTGCGTACCATGTTACGAGCTCGGAAACCGTCTTCCGCGAGGATATACCATCGCGTGTGGCATATGTTCTTCCAGTGGTGTCGACCGAGAGGTTATGCACCGCGGGAGTTTCGTCTGTCTCGGATTCTCGCCTTCCTGCAAGCGGGACTAGATCATGGGCTTCGCCTTGCTTCTTTGAAGGTACAGGTTTCGGCCCTATCTGTCTGGTTTCACCGTAGGATTGCTACAATCCCGGATGTGCGCACCTTTATGCAGGGTGTTCTCCGCATTCAGCCGCCCTTTGTTCCACCTGTGGCGCCTTGGGATTTGGCTGTGGTCCTGAGGGCTCTCCAAGGACCGCCGTTTGAACCACTGGGCTCAGTGGATCTTAAATGGCTAACAGCTAAGACTGTTTTCCTTCTGGCCATTGCTTCGGCCAGACGTGTTTCTGAGTTAGGGGCTCTTTCTTGTAGACCCCCTTTCTTGGTTTTTCATGGTAACAGGGCAGTGCTCCGCACTCGGCCCGAGTTTCTTCCCAAAGTTGTTTCCCAGTTTCATGTTAACGAGGAAATAGTTGTTCCGGCCTTTAACTCACCGGGTCTTTCCGTGGGTGAGGCCTCTTTGGATGTTGTGCGGGCCTTAAGGACTTATGTTGACCGCACTTCTTCGTTTAGGAAGTCGGACCCTTTGTTTGTCCTCTATGGCTTCCGTAAAAAGGGTTGGCCTGCTTCAAAGCAAACTTTGGCAGCCTGGATCCGTATGGCTATTTCTGAAGCTTATCTTCATGAAGGCCTACCGGTCCTACCTTCTCTGAAGGCTCATTCCACTAGGTCTGTGGGTCCTTCGTGGGCAGCTCGACGTGGTGCCTCGGCAGTTCAGATCTGCAAGGCTGCTACGTGGTCCTCTGTCCATACCTTCGTGAGGTATTACAGGTTTGACACCTTCGCCTCTCAGGATGCTTCCTTCGGGCGGCGGATTCTCCTTTCTGCACAGGAGCGTCCCCACCCTTAAAGGATACTGCTTTGGGACATCCCCAAGGTAGCCTGTGGATACCCTATGGACCCTGAAGTAGAAAATATGAGCTATGGTAAGAACTTACCCTTGTTATCTCTATTTCTACGAAGTCCATAGGGTTCCACAGGACTCCCGCCCTGTCGCACCTGTGCTGCAGATGGGCTTTGCTCTGGTCACCGGTTTTCCGTCTCCCTCTGGTGAGAATGTGATTCTTGTATGTGTCCAGATCTTTTTTCTCTCTCTTTCTTCTCCTCCTCCGGCCTATGGCTTGATAACTAACTGAGGTGCCTTGGCTCGGGGGCGGGGTATAGGAGGGGGACCCTAGTGCATCCTGGGAGGCTGAAAAGCTTAACTCTATGGTGCCCAGCGACTGACGTCACACCTATACCCCAAGGTATCCTGTGGAACCCTATGGACTTCGTAGAAATAGAGATAACAAGGGTAAGTTCTTACCATATCTCATATTTTTTCTGTGTTTGTGAATTGTGTGCGCAGTAGCCGCACGTGCATCAACAAAGTAGTGCCAAGCGTGTGCCTGTGTCATAAGTAAAGGGCCGGCTGGCTTGACCGTTAAAGGGTGCTGTAACCCCCAAAGGGCACTCCAAACAAAATAAAAAAATATATTTTTTTGTGTTTGTGAATTGTGTGCGCAGTAGCCGCACGTGCATCAACAAAGTAGTGCCAAGCATGCGTCTGTGTCATAGGTAAAGGGCCGGCTGGCTTGACCGTTAAAGGGTGCTGTAATCCCCAAAGTGCACTCCAAAAAAAATTTTAAAATATATTTTTTTGTGTTTGTGAATTGTGTGCGCAGTAGCCGCACGTGCATCAACAAAGTAGAGCCAAGCGTGCGCCTGTGTCATAGGTAAAGGGCTGACTGGCTTGACCATTAAAGGGTGCTGTAACCCCCAAAGTGCACTCCAAACAAAATAAAAAAATATTTTCTGTGTTTGTAAATTGTGTGCACTGTGGCTGCACGTGCATTAACAAAGGAGCAGCGCCAAGCATGCGTCTGTCTGTTAAAGGGTGGTGTAACCCCCAAAGTGCACTCCAACAAAAGTAAAACATTTTCTTCTGTGTTTGTGAATTGTCTGCACTGTACGTGCATCCTCAAAGCAGCAGCGCCAAGTGTGCGTCTGTCTAATAAAGGGTGGTGTAACCCCCAAAGTGCGCTCCACAAAGAATAAAAAATTCTTTTTTTTCTGTCTTTGTAAATTGTGTGGGCTGTAGCTGCACGTGCATCAACAAAGGAGCAGCACCAAGTGTGCGCCTGTGTCCCATAAGTAAAGAGCCGGCTGGCTCATTTCTTAAAGGGTGGTGTAACCCAAAAAGTGCACTAGTCTCCAACAAAAATAAAAAAAAATTTCTGTGTTTGTGTGCACCTTAGCCGCATGTATATATCAATATAACATAAATGGAGGACCAAACTTTCTTCGATAAAAATAAAATAGGGAAAGATCAAGAACCACTTCCTCCTAGGGCTGAAGCTGCTGCCACTAGTCATGACATAGACGATAACATGCCATCAACGTCGTCTGCCAAGGCCGATGCCCAATGTCATAGTAGAGGACACATACTATCCCAAATGACAAAGTTCAGGAAAATGACCTTGAAAAAAACATTTAAATCATCTGAAGAGAAACGTAAACTTGCCAATATGCCATTTACGACACGGAGTGGCAAGGAACGGCTAAGGTCTTTCCCTATGTTCATGACTAGTGGTTCAGCTTCACATGACGATGGAAAAAATCAAACGAGTTAAGCTGGCAAAAGCACAGCGAAGAACTGTGCGTTCTAAGAAGATATCACAAATCCCCAAGGAGAGTCCAAGTGTGGTGGCGGTTGCGGTGCCTGACCTTCCCAGCACTGGACGGGAAGAGATGGCTCTTTCCACCATTTGCACACCCCCTGCAAGTGCTGAAAGGAGCACCCACAGTCCACTTGCTGATATGCAAATTGAAGATGTCACTGTTGAAGTACAACAGGATGAGGATACTGGTGTAGCTGGCGCTGAGGAGGAAGTTGGCAAGGAGGATTCTGATGGTGATGTGGTTTGTTTAAATCAGGCTCCGGGGGAGACAGTTGTTGTCCGTGGGATGAAAAAGCCCATCACGGTCATGCCTGGGCAGAAGACCAAACATTCCACCTCTTTGGTCTGGCAATATTTCTATCCAAATCCGGACAACAACTGTCTTGCCATATGTACCATATGTAAAGGTGAAATAAGTAGAGCTAGGGACGTTAACCACCTAGGAACATCCTCCCTTATACGGCACCTGCAGCGCGTTCATTAAACGTTACTGTCAAGTTCAGAAACTTTGGCTAAGACCGTAAGCAGTCCAGGGACACCTAAATCCCGTTGTCCTGTTGTATCCAAGCGCCTGCAAACCACACCGTCAACTCCCTCCTCGTCAATTTCCTCCTTAGTCAGGATCGGAAGTAGTCCTGCAGGCCATGTCACTGGCATGACTGACTCTCCTATCGGGGATTCCTCCGGAGGATCCTGCATTGCTACGCCTCCTGCTGCCGCTGCTGCTGTTTCTGCTACTGGGAGTTGTTCATCATCCCAGAGAGGAAGTAGGAACACCACTACTTTTAGTAAACAATTGACCCTCCAACAGTCCTTAGCGAGGAGGATGAAGTACGACAGCAGTCATCCTGAAGCAAAACGTATAACTGAGGCCTTGACTGCTATGTTGGTGTTAGACGTGCGTCCGGTATCCACCATTAGTGCAGTGGGATTTAGACAATTGATGGAGGTAGTGTGTCCCCGGTTCCAAATCCCGTCTAGATTCCACTTCACTAGGCAGGCGATACCGAGACTGTACAGAAACGTCAGAAAAAGTGTCCTCAGTGTCCTGAAAAATGCGGTTGTACCCAAAGTCCACTTAAACACGGACATGTGGACAAGTGGAACAGGGCAGACTAAGGACTATATGACTGTGACAGCCAACTGGGTAAATGTATCACCTTACCCAGAAACAACAGCAGCGTCACCAGTAGCAGCATCTCAGAAACGCCAGCTCGTTCCAAGGCAGGCTACGCTGTGTATCACTGGTTTCAGTAAGAGGCACACCGCCGACAACCTCTTAGAGAAACTAAGGGAAATCATCGCCCAGTGGCTTACCCCACTTAGATTTTCCTGGGGATTTGTGATATCTGACAACGCCACCAATATTGTGCAGGCATTACATCTGGGCAAATTCCAGCACATCCCATGTTTTGCTCACACAATAAACTTGGTGGTGCAGAATTTTCTGAAAAGCGACAGGGGCGTGCAGGAGACGCTTTGGGTGGCCCGAAAAATTTCAGGCCACTTTTGCCTTTCAGCGCCTGTGTGCGCCTGAATCATAAGTAAAGGGTCGGCTGGCTTGTCCGTTAAAGGGTGCTGTAACCCCCAAAGTGAGGATGAGGATGTACACAACACTGAAGAGGGTGAGGAATCGGTGGATGAGGAGGATGAGGATGACATCTTGCCTCCGTAGAGCCAGTTTGTGCAGGGACAGATTAATTGCCAGCTTGTTTTGTGTGGGCCCAAACGAACCAATCATTTCAGCCACAGTCGTGTGGCAGACCCTGGCGCTGAAATGATTGGTTTGTTAAAGTGTGCATGTCCTGTTTATACAACATAAGGGTGGGTGGGAGGGCCCAAGGAAAATTCCATCTTGCACCTCTTTTTTTTTTTCTTTGCATTATGTACTGTTTGGGGCCTAGTTTTTCAAACTGCCATCCTGTCTGCCACTGCAGTGTCACTCCTAGATGGACCACGTGTTTGTGCCGCCCACTCGTGTCGCTTAGCATAGTCATCCAGCTACCTCGGTGCAACCTTTTGGACATAAAAACACTATTGTGATGTGTGAGGTGTTCAGAATAGAGTGGAAATTAAGGTTATTGAGGTTAATAATAGCATAGGAGCAGAAAAACCCACAAATTCTGTGATTTTAGCTGTTTTTATGCTTTTTTTCAAAAAAATACAGATCCAAAACACAAAACCCAGAACCCAAAACATGGAAGGGTGGTTTTGGCAAAACCAATACAGATCCAAAACACGAAGAAAGATCCATATCTAAAACCAAAACACAAAACACGAAAAGTGGCCAGGGCACACCCCTAATGTGTGTATATGTGACCCTTCCTGCCTGTATGTACTGTATGTGTGACCCTTCCTGCCTGCATGTACTGTATGTGTGTATGTGTGACCCTTCCTGTCTGCATGTACTGTATGTATGACACTTCCTGCCTGCATGTACTGTATGTGTGTATGTGTGACCCTTCCTGCCTCCATGTACTGTATGTGTGACCCTTCCTGTCTGCATGTACTGTATGTGTGACCCTTCCTGCCTGTAAGTATGTGTGTGTATGTATGTTTGTGTGACCCTTCCTGTCTTTATGTATTTGTGTGTATGTACGAATGTGTAACCCTGCCTGCGTATGTATGTATGTGACCCTGTCTGTTTGTGTGTGTGTGTGTGTGTGTGTGTATGTATGAATGTGTAACCCTGCCTGCATATGTATGTATGACCCTTCCTGCCTGTATGTATATGTATGAATGTGTAACCCTGCCTGTGTATGTATGTATGTATGTTACCCTGCCTGTATGTGTGTGTATGTATGAATGTGTGACCCAGCCTGCATGTGTATGTATGTATGTATGAATATGACCCTGCCTGCATGTGTATGCCTGTGTGTATGTATGTATGTTTGTGACCCTGCCTGTATGTATGTTTGACCATTCCTATATGTGTATATGTTTGTATGTGTGACCCTGTATGTATGTATGTATAACCCTGCCATGTATGTATGTGTATATATGAAGCAGTTATATTATATAGCACGCACTTTGTTTTAGGGGGGAGGGCGCGGTAGCACGCTCGTGCTCCGGGCACCCTGGCCACATGCTACACCTCTGCCGCCGAGTTGGCATTTCTGACTGGTCACTTCGGAGGTGACCATTTCAGGGAAAGCTAAGCTTGGTGTTGTCACATCTGATGCAACCATGCCAGACAAGTGTTTAAAACAAACAGGTACAGTATGCCATTTCTAGCTGCTGTAAGAACATGGTGACTGTAAATACCATACACTTTAGCCCCATCTGTATTGGGCATTTAATGCAACAGGAGACAAGAGCTCTCAGCTGGAGGCTGATGAGCACAGAGCACACACAGGACCAACAGGAGTCAGAAGACAGAGCTGCGGACGTTGGAAGCAGGAACAGGTAGGATACTAGTTTGTAATGACTGGAGCGGAAAGGAAGCAGCGTGGAAGCCGCACAGATTTGCAATGGATAACCTGTACAGGAATGTAGCTTGGATTGTTAGCAGTGTGAGAACTATTAGCAGATCAGATCTTCTTTCATAGGCAGTCAGTAGGCACACGCTGGGAAACTCTTTGTTGGAAAACTATTTATAATAAACTGGCATGGTTAAACAGCATACATACATGACAGGTAGCACAGACGGTGTAATGGTCACCTCCGTGTTTTGTTTTCGGGTTTTGGTTTTGGATCTGGATTTTTTCTTAAAATATAAAAAACAGCTAAAATCACATAAAATTGGCCTTTTTTGTTCCTACAGTATTAGTAACCTCAATAACATTTATTTTCACTCATTTCCAGTCAATTTTGACCACCTCACAGCTCACAATATTGATTTTTTTCATCTAGTTAAAGGGCCAAAAGGTTGCATGCAGCTTTCTGGCTCAAAATTGATTGACATAATTATTAATACAGTTGAGGATGGTGCAAAGATGATGGTTGGGATACCCTTGAGGATTGAAGAATTGATAGTTGGTGCAGCCCCTGGCTGTAAAATTAATAAATTAAATAAAAAACAATTCATTGGTGCAGCCCCGAGCTGAATAATTAATAATAATTTAATTAAAAAAGTAAAAAACAATTCATTGGGTGCAGCCCCTGGCTGAATAATTAATAAAAAGAAATTTATTGGTGCAGCCCCTGGCTGTAAAATTGATAATAAATTAATTAAAAAACAATTCATTGGGAATAATTAATAAAAAGAAATTCATTGGTGCAGCCCGTGGGTGTAAAATTAATAATAAAATAATAAAAAAATAATTTATTGGTGCAGCCCCCGGCTGAATAATAATAATTTAATTAAAAAAGTAAAAAAACAATTCATTGGATGCAGCCCCTGGCTGAATAATTAATAAAAAGAAATTCATTAGTTTAGCTCCTGGCTGTAAAATTGATAATAATAAATTAATTTGAAAACAAATCATTGGTTCCTAAACCAACCATAACATTAATTTAAAATGTCAGCAATGCCCCAACCAGCACATAATTGAAAGGAAAAAGGTGCAAGATGGAATAGTCTTTTCCTGCCAAGGGACTGTCTGACATTCCTATTAGGCTGTTATCTCTGAAATAGTCCTCCACCATTCTGTGAATGGAGACCGTATCACACATAGTCATGGTAGAAGACATGTCACTAGTAGGCAGTTCTCTCAGGCCCGACCAGATGTAATTTTTTGGTGAACGATCTGCATGACCAGCAGGCATTCTGTAAGGAAAATTGAGTTTTTTCCTGGCAGCTGCAGAAACTGAAGGAGGAGATGATGGCACTTCTCTTTGCACAGTTTTATATTTCGGTCCATTAGAAAAAAACTCATAAGGTAGGACTTAAACCTAGGATCCAGAATGGTTGCCAAAATTTAATTTTCAGATTTCAATAGATTGACGACTCTTCGATCCTGGTGAAGTGAATCAAGGGCTTGATCCACCAGTCCGACATACTTTGCGCAATCGCTCCATTTCACCTCCTCCTTCAGTCTCTCCAGCTGTTTTTGCAAAAGTCTGATGAGGTGAATGACCTGACTCAAGCTGGCAGTGTCTGAACTAACTTCATACGTGGCAAGTTTAAAGGGTTTGAGAACCTTGCACAACATGGAAATTATTCTCCACTGCACTTGAGTAAGGTGCATTCCCCCTCCACGGCCTATGTCATAGGCCGTTGTACAGCCCTGGATGGCCTTTTGCTGTCCCTCAATCCGCTGAAGCATATAGAGGGTAGAATTCCACCGAATTACTACCTCATTCTTCAGCTGATGGCAGGGCAAATTTAACAATACCTGCTGGTCATGCAATCTTCGACAAGCGTTTGCTGAATGTCTAAAATGTCTGGATATTTTGTGGGCCACGGAGAGCATCTCCTGCATGCCCCTGTCATTTTTGAAAAAATATTGCACCACCAAATTAATTGTTTGAGCAAAACATGGGACGTGTTTGAATTCGCCCAGATGTAATGCTCTCACAATATTGGTGGCATTGTCCAAAATCACAAATCCTGAGGAGAATCCAAGTTGGGTAAGCCATTTAGCAGTGATTTCTCTGAGTTTTTCTAAGAGCTTCTCAGCGGTATGCCTGAAACCAGTTATACAAAGAGTAGCCTGCCTCTGTATCAGCTGTCTTTTGGTAAATGTTGTTGCTGCTGTAAGCAATACACCTACCCAGTGTGCTGTCACAGTCATGTAATCCTTAGTTTGCCCTGTCCCACTTGTCCACATATCAGTAGTCAAGTGGACAGTGGGTACAATGGCATTTCTGAGGACATTAATGAGGTTGGTTTTAATGTCCATGTACAGATTTGGAATTGCTGTTCTAGCAAAGTGGAATCTAGAAGGGATCTGGTAGCAAGGACACATGACCTCAATTAACTGTTGAAACCCCACTACAGTAATGGCAGATACTGGATGCACATCTAATACCAGCATAGCTGTTATGGTGTAAGTAATCCGCTGTGCAACTGTGTGATTGCTGTCATACTTGTTTGCCCTTGCAAACGATTGTTTGACAGTTAATTGTTTTTTGGAGGATACACTACAAGTAGTCTTCCTCCTGGTCCCCTTCTGGGATGAAGATCCACTGACAGCAACAGCAGCAGCAGCAGGCGTAGTCATCAAGGATCCTTCTGAGGAATCACGGATAGGAGTCAATCATGCTTCCAATAACAAAATTGGATGCAGCAGTACTACTCCCGATGACGAATGAGGATGTTGATGATGCAGGTGTTGGTGTTGGAGATCGAAGGCGCTTGGATCCCACAGAGATTGAGCAGGTAGGTGACACTGGATTTGTTATGTTTTGGAACTTGGCGGCATACACTTTGATATTTGATGAATGCGCTCCAAGTGACGTAACAAGGAAGAGGTTCCTAGGTGGTTTAGGTCCCTCCCTCGCTCTTGCTAGGTAACGGTTACATATGGCTTGACAACTGTTGTCTGGATCGGGGTGGAAATAATTTCACACGTGAGAAGTGGATTTTTTTGTCTTTTGTCCCGGCATGACAACAATGAGCTTTGCCTTTTTCAATCCATGGGCAACAGCTGTTGCCTTACTTACACAAAGGACATCCTTGGCATCAACATCCTCATCACCAACATCTTCGTCATCAACATCCTCATCATCCTTAGCGTCTTCAACTACCAAAATATTCTCTTCCTCCATGTGCAATTCCACAGAAGCATCCTCAATGACTATGGCCCTCATTCAGAGCCGTACGCTCTGAGCAGAGCGCACGCTCTGAATGAGGGCCGGGCTCCATTTTCATGGAGCGTCCTCCTGGACGCTCGTATAGCTGTGGGTCACCAACCACAGGCTATACGAGCGTGCATTGTGATGGTCGCGATGGTCGAGACCATCGCGACCATCGAATTTGCGAGCCGGAGCCTGCGGTTGAGGTTTTCAACCGCAAGCTCCGGAGTGATTTTGGCTCTATCAGAGCCAAAATCACTCCCACTGACATCACTAGTGATGTCAGTGGGCCGGCTTCTGACGGGAGGCGTTCCCTTAGGAACGCCCCCGTCAGGGAGGCACGCCCCTGGCATGCCCACCAAAGGGGGCGTGCTGTCAATCAACATTGACAGCACGCCCCCTTTGATCGGACACAACGAGCGAAGGACTTTCCTTCGCTCGTCGCGTCTGGCGCATGCGCACGACGGAGCTCCCTCCGTCGTGCGCATGCTCAGTCCATAACATCGACCCACTTGCGAGCGGACAGCCGCTCGCGAGTGGGTCTGAATCAGGCCCTATGTCTGCAAATTGTGACTGCCCTTCCCCACATTTACAGAGGTCACACAAATGTTGGAACTTGGAGGATCCTCCAGTACACTAATATTTAGGTCTGGCTCACACATGGCAACCACGGACACACTTGCACTCTCCTCGGGGATTTGTGATTTCGATTTCTCAGGGCACACAGTTGGTTTCCAGAGCTGTCTTAACAACTTTCAAATTTTTAATTGGACCACCACCACTACTGCTACAAGCAGAAGGGCTATCAGAATCAGCAGTCTTCATAAAGAAAGGCCAAGGCCTTATCTTTTCCTTGCCACTTCGTGTAGTGAATGGCATATTGCCAATATTCTGTTTATGTAAAAGCAAATTTCCTTTCAATTTTTTTTTTCTTAACTTCAGTAAAATTTGCTTTACCATATCGATGGCGGGACTTAAGCCCTGGGGCATGGGCCTTCATAAAGGACGACAGCTACAACATGTGGTTCTTGAACTGACTCTCCTGTCATGTGACAGCCCTCCATATTTTCTGCGGTCTTGAAGCAATGTCACAAGCACCAATAATATAGCCAAGGTGCAGTTACAAAATTCACACACTTGCAGTCGTGCGCACACAGACAAATATTAGACAAAAAATATTATTTTTATTTTTTTTCAGGTCCAGAACTTGGGCCCAGATTGATGATGACTGGAGTCGGCAGCACTAGGTTGCAACTTGCGTTACTGGCTGTACCTTGTGCGGTTAAGCCTAACATGCACACACACACACACACACAAAGACCAAAAAAAAGACAATTTATTTTTTATTTTTTTTCAGCTCCAAAACTTGGGCCCAGAGCACAGATTGATGACGATTGTAGTCGGGCAGCACTATCTTGCGTTGCTGACTTGCTGTATTTTGTGCGGTTAAGCCTAACACGTACACAGACAGATATATATTACACAAAAAAATATACTTTATTTGGGTCCAGAACTTGGGCCCAGATGGACACAGCAGACAGCACAGCACACAGCACCAGCCCAGATGGATCAGCAACAGCCCAGATAGATACAGCAGATATCACAACACCAGCTCAGAATGGATCAGCACCAGCCCAGGACACAGCAGATAGATCAGCACAACGCCTCTCCCCAGCCCTACACTACTCACCCTCCCTGTTCAGTCTCCACAGCCGGAGTGTAATGGCACCTGCCAGGTCCCTTATATATAGAGACGAAAGCTTACGGGCTGCGAGATTTCATCTCTATGGTTTTGTCTCGATGTCAGAGATCCGAGTAAGGCGAGAACATCCAAGCCGGCTTCAATCCGACTCGGATCCACTTAGTTCGGGTGAGTTCGGATCGCTTAGATCCGAACCCGCTCATCTCTAGTGTAATCACACAAACAACACTATTGAAGCTCAGGGGTCTATTTACTAAGCCTTGGATAGAGATAAAGTGAACAGAGATAAAGAGCTCTATTTATTAACATTATTTTTACTAAAATAAAGTGAAAAAGGGTGTTTTCACACCCTTTTCACATTATTTTAGTTTCACCTGTAGTTATTACAGGGCAATTGGAGTGGAATTAGTAAAATTCTACTCCAACCTCTAGTATCACTTATATTTTGGTAAAGCAGATCGCATTTCCCATAATTGTAATGGGAAATGTGATCTGACCAGAGTTACTAAAAATAAATTGTAAAAAAATACCGGGGGAAGTCCTGTGATAATAACGCCACCTGGAGGTGGCGTTATCCAGGGTCTCCCCCAGTTACCGGGCTCCCACTCTGCTCTAATGGGGAGAGCAGAGGTGGGAGCCGGTACCAGTAATCAGCTATGTGGTCTAAACAGACCGCAAGCTGATTGCTGTAAAAAAAAGAAAAAAAAAATGTAAACATTTTTTTTTTACTTACCTGAATCCAGGGACCGGTGATCGGGCCTCCGGTGATGGCTCCTCTCCAGTCAGCTGGTCTCCCATAGTGCACTGGGGCCCGGTCATCAGGTGATCGGGTCCCAGTGCAGTATGGGAGATCACCTGATCGGGAAGCCCGGAGAAGATCACCGGAGGCCAGGAGGATGCATGTAAGTGTAATGAAGGGAGGGGGGGGTCGCGGGGGGGGGAGGGGGGGGTCACGGGGGTCCACGGTCGCGGGGGGCGGGGCTTAGCGTTGGCAGGGGGTAGCAGCGACGGTGGGTCGGTGCATGCGCGGGCTCTTAGTCGCAGTATTTTTTCCAAAAATACCGCGACTAGAGTGCGGATGGGATCCGCAGGGACAGAACTTTATCACAAGCTCTGTCCCTGCAAGGGATTTATAGTAAATCCCTGTGATATTGCCTGAATTCACAATGCGAATTCACTCGGTAATATCACACTACAATCCGCATTCAATATGCTGATTGTAGTAAATAGAGCTGAAAGTAACAACCAACCAGCTCCTAACTGTCATTTTTTAAACACAGCGTGTGACATGGCAGTTAAGAACTGATTGACTGGTACTTTATCACCATTCACTTTATCTCCATCCAAAGCTTAGTAAATAGACTCCTCACTCTGTTGTTATATCTCAACATCCCTTCTCAACAGATGAGGCTTAATTTACGAGATCCATCCTTCTAGATAGTCTCTGACGCCTCTCTCCAGCCAATTGTATCTCTTCCTGCTTGCAGCCCAGCCAGTGTTCATGTCTGGGTTCATGCATGGACCTCATTCCTTCCCTTGCTGCCTCTATCCATCTGTCAGCCTCCCCTCCTGGCAAGTCAGATACTGTACTTCCTCCAATTACATGGATTCACTGATATCTACTGTGTTAGCTCTATATCAGAGGCGCACAGGAGCTTTACCTTTATTTTCTCTGGTTGACTGCCTTACTTTGTCTCCATGCTCTTATATGTATCTTCAGTATCTGGTTTGCAGCTGATTTCAATCTTTTTTTTTAATAACTATCTTGCTGGTGTCTTCAAAGATACTGTTCTCCTCTTTATCCAGATCTGCTGGGATCACCACTTCATTTCCCAGTACCTCAACCAGGGGCGTCGAGAAGGGGGGAAGCTGGTACTAATTACCCGGGCCTGGGCTTGCTGGAGGGGCCCAATGAGGGCCCGGGACGGGCACCGCCCCCCCTCTTACATCAGAGTAGCCCAGCACACGCTGCTTTGTGCTGGGCCTCACTGGGAGACTGCTCGCGCGGCTGCTAGGTAGCAGTCACAGCTGATCACGCCCCTTACTTGCTATGCGCCGCGCTCAGCGGGCTCACAGCACCCCCCTCCCCAGCACGCAGCGCGGCTCTGCAGAAATGTGTTTTTTTTTCTATGGGGGCGTGGCCATGCCTCCCACAGTTGGGCCACGCCCCCTTCTCCCCCCCCCCCCCCCCGTGCCCGGCCCATTGTTGGCACCCCTGACCTCAACAAATGTCATGCTATTCCTTACAGTTACTTTTTCTGAATTTAAGATTCTGTATCCTTTGGAACATTTGCTGTACCCAACAAGAATCCCTTCCACTGCCTGGTTCTACAGTGCACTGCATCTTTCTGCAGGAATGTAGAGAAACGCTTTACATCTGAAAACTCTAATATATTTCATACTGGGTTTCTTGCCATGCTATAATTCATATGCAGTTGTCTAAACTGTTCTGGAGAATAGTCTGTTCTTTAAATAAGTGGCTGTTATTGCGGCTTCATCCCCAATATTTTTCAGATAGTCCTGAATCTGTTAACATGCATCTTATTATTTCAGTCAAAGTTCTGTTCTTTCTTCCGGCTACCCCATTCTGATCTGGTGTGTAGGGTACTGTCTTGTGGTGCTATATGCCGAGTTGTCTTAGGAAGTGTTCTACTTTGTGTCCTGTGAATTCACCTCCATTGTTGCTACGAATTGCAAGTGGATTTCTTCAAAATGTATTTCTAATCATAGTTACATATAGTAAACCTGTAACTTGTCCAGTACTTCATCTTTGCTTTGAATCAGGTAAGTGACTGTGTATCTGGAGTAGTCATCAAAGTCACTATATACAGTATCTGTTACCTTCTGGTGTGTGCACTTTCATTGGGCCACACAGATCTCTGTGTGTGAGATCAAGGGGTCTCAATTCTCTCACTTTGTTTTGGATTGTTATTCATGTGGCTTTTGCTGTTATACAGCATTCACACCTCATGGTTGATCAGAACAGTCTGATCCTTTGTTAGGTCTCTCTTTTGCAGTTCTTTAATGCTGTCTGTTTGTTTGCGTCCTTGGGCCTGATTCAGCAAGGAACACATGGATGCAGACGTGCGCAATTGGTAATTATTTCGTATTGCGCATGAGTATGCATCGCAGTGCCCGTGCATGAACTAGCTTTTGCTATGGGAACTGTGTTTGCAGAGGCTACGCAGACCCAAAGCACAGTGATTGACAGGAAGTGCCATTTGTTGGTGGTGACGATGGGTGGCCAGGCAAACACATGCGTACCTGTGCGTTTGGATGGCGTTTCAGGGGCGTGCATAATTGAGCTCTTGTGGCAGTGGACGCAGCCTTAGGTCTAGTTGTACATAGGGAGTCTCGCTATGTCTGCGGGAGGGTCAGGTCAACCACTATTGTGCATATGGGTCTGATGGTTCTCGATGTTACCGATGTTTCCACTGTCTTGCCAGGTATAGAGGAGGCAAGTAAAGGGAAGTGGGTGGTATTATGTAGTGCTTGGCATCTGCTTATTCTGCTGTGATGCTGTACGTATGCATTCATTAGCATATTCTCGCAGCGGCCAATTGCGTGCATCCGCATCTGTGCGTTCCTTGCTGAATCAGGCCCCTAGTCGTCTGTGCCACACATGAATACAGTCAGTGTGTCTGTGTGTGCTTAATCTCACCTGTTGTGTTGCAGTGTCAAGACAATACGGATGTTCTTCCACTTTGGTTCTTGCTAATACTTTTCTTCTATTCTAGATAATGCACATGTTATCTTGGAATTCCTTTAGCTGCCAAGCACCTTACAGACAATAGTCCGCCTTCCAATTTGGGAACATACTGTATAATACATCTTTTACTGGTATTGGTAAATTACTGCTGTTTGCATTGGAGCATATGAGCACACAGTGCCCTATACCTTCCATAGCAATATTGGTACCATCTGCAAGATAGATTGCTGCTTTAGGATTCGTGTCCAGCTCAGTGAAGAAATCTCTGTCACTTGTTCTGTGACTTGTTACTCCTGAATTTATATACCAACTTTTGGTCAGATGTGTTGCAGTCAATTTAAAAGTTCCACTCCACTTGTTTGTGCTTATAGTATGTCTGTGAGTGTAGTTTTAACTCTCTGCTTGGACCCTTTCAAAGATACTGAGTTTCTGCTGTTCCGCTTTCCATATTGAGCAGTTTTTCTTTAAATATCCAATTTTCTAATATCTAAAACATGTTCTTGTTCCTTATTATGAAACTGGGTGTCTGCAACTTTAAGGGCTTTTTCTGTGTCACTGTCCATGTTATCCTGCGTAAGAAAAATTCTGCACTGATATTCATCCATGAGTCTGTTTTTCACAAAATCTAGTGAGTTTTGCTTCAGGCCTTGTTTCCGCAGCATTTATCAGTGCACTCTAGGGGCCAGATTCAGATTTGAAAATAAAGTAAGATAGAGCAAGTAACTGAGCACCTGGACTGCAAACCCTGCCAAAATAATATAAATATAAACAGTCAAGCCCTTATATTAAGGCTGCATCTAAAAAAACGGAAATCTCCTTAGAGAATTCCAGGGGGGGGCATGGAGTTTAAGGGGCTACACCTCAAAAACTGTTGGAGGTACAAAGCTGAAATTTGGCACGGCCATGTAGAACTGTCACTGCATGCCAAATTTCAGGGAAAAAACATAAAATTAGGATTTGGGAGTAATCTAAATCTCCAACTGTCACTTTTTTGTTACATTCTCAATTAGGACAACTTTTCTGCTGTTCTCTATGGGGGATTTTTGGGAAGGCATAACTCAGGGTAGGGGATGAATTTAGACTTGGGGTTTGTTTTATTGTGTAGCCGCAGTAGGAGCCTCCTTCACTCACTGTGGCTTCACTGGGTACACAAAGATGGCCGTCGTTTGCGGGCTTTAGTGGAGGTGGGCTGGGGGAAGGAAGTGGCCATTAGCTGCAGTGGGACCTGGGGGAAAGGCATGGGGGGGTAGCGGACATTACCTGTGGTCAGAACCCAGGGACGGTAGCGGACCTTAGCGGCGGAGGTGCGGGCAGCAGTGCGGTCAGCTGTGGGGCAGGCGTTAGGACCCAGGGGAGGTAGCAGCACACAAAATGCAGGCTCGGATCTGGAAGATCCGTGATACCTGCTTCCGTGTTTAAAAAAGGAGATCCAGTACTGGTTGTGCTAAATACAGGGGACAAATGATGTAGAGGTCCCCCGTATTAAGCACAACCAGCACCAGGCTTTTCAGAACCAGTCCTGGTTGCCAAAATACAGGGGACAAATGATGTAGGAGTCCCCCGTATTCAGCGCAACCAGTACTGGGCTCTGAACCGGCCATTGTTCTGGAAATACAGGGGGAAAAATGCATAGGGTCCCCCTGTATTTACCAGAACCAGCACTGGACTCTTCCTAGCGGGGGGATGATGCCACAGACAGGGGAGCTCTTTCACCGGGCCCCCCCAGCTGAAGCATCACCCCTGATCACTAATCAGCCCATGCTGGGGACCTCCCCAATAAAAGGATCCCCTTTCCAGGGCACCCCAGGCCCAGGCTGATAAGCCTGATAGCCCGGGGCTATCCCCAGCACCCCTGGGTGGTGGGTGCCGGGTTGATTGTGTTGTGTGGTGCATATGAAAATATAAATATTGTCTTTTGCAGTAGCACTACAGGTCCCAGCAGGCATCCCCGCATACTGGCACTTGGAGAACAACAAGTACCAGTAGGCAGGGCATTAATGGACGTGTTCCTTGCGCAATACAGATATGGTATGCCATCACACCCTGTGGTTAACTGAAGATTCAGAACTCTCACAGAATGAGATTGCTGTCACTCACAAAATGTGTGCTCATTGGAATATACACATGCAGTCTATGCAACTGTGGTTTGAGCAGATATGTGGCTCCCACAACCCACTCAGTGCCCACAATCTTCCCATTCGATCACCACAACAATCTCACTGCATACATTTATCTCATTTAGAATACACGTTCAGCTCCCTTATTTTTAAAACTATCATACTCTGTCTATGCATGTACACTCTCTTCCCCTATATGCCTCCATGCTGCTATATATTGCCCAATCCCTACTGCTGTGTGGTCTCCCAATTGTGTTAGTCTGTGTTCCCTCAACAGCACCAATCTGTTTTTCCCCAGACGCACTGCCCTGCATCCGTGCCTTCTCCACAGCCGCGTTGCTGTCTTTCTCTTATCTGTGGCCCTCTTTCTTCCTTCATCTACACTAGTCTGGTCCCCCCAACCATGCAACTCTGTCTCCCCCCCCATCGGGAGATAATATGATCTACGCCACAGGACATATGTATACGGTACACACTATGTGAGATTCCTTTGCTAACTGGTACAGTTTTCTTAGCAGGAATAATTTGCTGCTTAAACAGGTTCGTTCATGTCGTCTCTGCAGTGCGTCCCACATACCCTTTGCATTATTCTCATGTCTTATATAAATTAGCTGATTATTTCAACTAATAAGCTTATGGTTGCACAGGTCTACAAAAGAAAGAAAATTTCCGCACAGAACTCAAAAATTAGTAGAGATAATGATGAGTATTAATAGAAACCAACCGTTATATAATCTAGATACAACTGTATCAATAGTTATTGTTGGTGGTGCTCCCACAGCCCAATATTTACATAGGTACAAAGGACAAGGAGAGAAAGAGAGGGCTATTCGCTGGGGCACTCTTCATGACAAATGTCCACTTTCAATTATATTAGTTGATGGATAATTGAAAATTAATTACACCCTACATGACCAAATGTTATACAACCTTATATGCACTACCAATAGAAGAAGGTTGGTATTTGAACATCTTAGTGATAAGTAATCCAACCTATTTCCTCCTGTTAAAAATGAACTTTTAATCAGAGTTATATTAAAAATTGAGAATAAATAACCCTTCAAACAAAATTAGAGTTATTAGATGAGGGCGAGAATAGAATGTATCAAAAAATAAGATAAAATCTCTACATGCGTTCATACATACATGTAGATAGGTAAATACCCTGGTCGTAAATAAGTAACCATTGCGATAAGATTTCTTATCCTCTGGATATATGTGAATCGTTATAATGGTACTGAGTTGCCACTCTGCTGAGTTACCAATCGTCCTAATCCACCTCCAGTATTAATGACCTACAGCACCTGGTATTCCCAAGTGGTCTCCCATCCAGGTACTAAGCAGGCCCATAACTGTATAGCTTCAAGATCAGACGAGATTGGGCATATTCAGTATTGTATGATTGTAGATAATTCCCAACTGGGGAGTGTAAATGCCCAGGTACACACAGCGTAAGAGTGTATGTAGGACTGACTCACCAGAGAAGTCCACTTTGTTAAATAATACACAGTATCAATAAAAGTATTGCATAAGCGTACTTTAATTGCAATTATACAGTAGGTCACATGGTTAAACATATAAAGTAAAACAGTCAAGTGTAATTGTCTGACTGATTACTAATGTCCTTGATCAGTCAAATAATATGTTCCAATAAGTTATTCTAGGTATGCTGTTCATGTAAAGATGATGTTTGTATATTATTCAAAATAACATTGATACACTAAGTATGGTCTATATGATAGATGATTGAATTCAATCCTATTAATAGGCAGTTTGTGAATAGTCCATTCCAACTACTAAATCATATAATAATTAGCGTGGCAGGTGATTCCATTCAATCCTGTGAGTAGGCAATTGGTGGTAGCATTTTCCAAATGCCTAATCATAAATGGTTAACACAGCAGCCAGCATAAAGTAATGTGTATCGTAATGTATCTCAGACCTCATAGGGTACACAGAAGAAATAGGTTATCAGTATAGTACTGATCCGCCACTGTGAATAGACAAAGTATGTGCTAATCAAATGGATAAGTAATGAGTATATAGATATATACAATCATCCGAATAATTGGCTCATATGTTATTCCACATATACTAGAACACTTATAAAATAAACAATAGACTAAAACAGCAGGAGACACAAAATAAATAGGTTGTCAGTATAATACTGATCCTCCTCTGTGAGTAGACAGAGTATGTGCTAGTATAGTGGATAAGTAATGAGCACATAGATATATATAAAACAATCCGAATAATTAGCTCATAGGTTATACAGCATTTGCTAGAATACTTATAAAATAAACAATAGACTGAGACAGCACTATAGATAGGTGCGTGTCACACTGAAATAGGGGAGTGAATTCCCCACTAGATCAGAGAAAAGGCCGTATAATCACAATTTAGAAGCTCTACGTGTTGCTCCTGAATATTGTTGTCGAGGTCGAACAAAGCCCTTGGACTGGGCGAAACGCGCGTCCTTCTCCCTTGGATATCCGACTTATGCAGCGGTCGGACTCCAAGTAACCTTACCCCGTATGTATGCCTGTAACTGACTTTATGTCACTACAGACATCTTTTGTTATGGATTATATGTGAGCCTGTAAATGACCTCCGTGTCAATACAGATATGTTTCAGGAGCAACACGTAGAGCTTCTAAATTGTGATTATACGGCCTTTTCTCTGATCTAGTGGGGAATTCACTCCCCTATTTCAGTGTGACACGCACCTATCTATAGTGCTGTCTCAGTCTATTGTTTATTTTATAAGTATTCTAGCAAATGCTGTATAACCTATGAGCTAATTATTCGGATTGTTTTATATATATCTATGTGCTCATTACTTATCCACTATACTAGCACATACTCTGTCTACTCACAGTGGAGGATCAGTATTATACTGACAACCTATTTATTTTGTGTCTCCTGCTGTTTTAGTCTATTGTTTATTTTATAAGTGTTCCTAGTAAATGTGGAATAACATATGAGCCAATTATTCGGATGATTGTATATATCTATATACTCATTACTTATCCATTTGATTAGCACATACTTTGTCTATTCACAGTGGCGGATCAGTACTATACTGATAACCTATTTCTTCTGTGTACCCTATGAGGTCTGAGATACATTACGATACACATTACTTTATGCTGGCTGCTGTGTTAACCATTTATGATTAGGCATTTGGAAAATGCTACCACCAATTGCCTACTCACAGGATTGAATGGAATCACCTGCCACGCTAATTATTATATGATTTAGTAGTTGGAATGGACTATTCACAAACTGCCTATTAATAGGATTGAATTCAATCATCTATCATATAGACCATACTTAGTGTATCAATGTTATTTTGAATAATATACAAACATCATCTTTACATGAACAGCATACCTAGAATAACTTATTGGAACATATTATTTGACTGATCAAGGACATTAGTAATCAGTCAGACAATTACACTTGACTGTTTTACTTTATATGTTTAACCATGTGACCTACTGTATAATTGCAATTAAAGTACGCTTATGCAATACTTTTATTGATACTGTGTATTATTTAACAAAGTGGACTTCTCTGGTGAGTCAGTCCTACATACACTCTTACGCTGTGTGTACCTGGGCATTTACACTCCCCAGTTGGGAATTATCTACAATCATACAATACTGAATATGCCCAATCTCGTCTGATCTTGGAAGCTATACAGTTATGGGCCTGGTTAGTACCTGGATGGGAGACCACTTGGGAATACCAGGTGCTGTAGGTCATTAATACTGGAGGTGGATTAGGACGATTGGTAACTCAGCAGAGTGGCAACTCAGTACCATTATAACGATTCACATATATCCAGAGGTTAAGAAATCTTATCGCAATGGTTACTTATTTACGACCAGGGTATTTACCTATCTACATGTATGTATGAACGCATGTAGAGATTTTATCTTATTTTTTGATACATTCTATTCTCGCCCTCATCTAATAACTCTAATTTTGTTTGAAGGGTTATTTATTCTCAATTTTTAATATAACTCTGATTAAAAGTTCATTTTTAACAGGAGGAAATAGGTTGGATTACTTATCACTAAGATGTTCAAATACCAACCTTCTTCTATTGGTAGTGCATATAAGGTTGTATAACATTTGGTCATGTAGGGTGTAATTAATTTTCAATTATCCATCAACTAATATAATTGAAAGTGGACATTTGTCATGAAGAGTGCCCCAGCGAATAGCCCTCTCTTTCTCTCCTTGTCCTTTGGTTGCACAGGTCTGTCTGTTTTTCTTGTCTCATTCTT
Organism: Taudactylus pleione; assembly: GCA_031769625.1. Taxonomy (NCBI): domain Eukaryota; kingdom Metazoa; phylum Chordata; class Amphibia; order Anura; family Myobatrachidae; genus Taudactylus; species Taudactylus pleione. The sequence goes on along the minus strand of JAUIMM010000141.1, from coordinate 1,652,065 downwards.
GATTACTAATCTCTGGTCTGTCTGTAATTATGACTACCCACAAATCTTCTTTAGACAACAACATTTCATCTTTAAATTTACATAGTTGATAGTTTTCTTTAGACAGTTTGGTTACTGCTAGTCTGATACCACTTTCAGACAGAAAATGGCAAAAACCCTGGATTTTACCCGGCATTTGAGTACCGGGTTGTTTTCTCATTTCCTGCCTGTACCCCTCTTCAGACAGAGGAGCAAATTACCGGGTCAAACATTTCAATCTGGTAATTTGCTGATTTACACAGATATTTCTTCAGTCTGAAAGGGTCAACCCGGGTCTAAATTCCCGTGTCTCCGACCCTGATGAATTCCTGGTTTGATGTCCCAGGAATTTAGACCCGGGTTGACCCTTTCAGACAGAAAAAGGACCCGTATCAATCACCAAATTACCAGGTTGAAATGTTTAACCCAGTAATTTGTTTTTCTGTCTGAAAGGGGTATGAGTGTTTATTGTGCTTGGGTCCTTGTAACTGGGTCTCTGGTAACTGGGTTCTGCAGTCATTTTTATCTGGGTTCCTTGAGACTGGGTCAGGGCAATGGATTTTTAGTACAGGTTAGCAGGCTGGAGGATACCAGTGTGGGAGCTGCTTAGGTCTGCAATGGATTATACTACATGTCAGCAGGCTGGAAGATAGCAGTGTGGGAGCTGCTTAGGTCTGCATACTTACCTACTTTTGAAAAAGCATTTCAGGGAGAATGTGTAAGCACCACCTATGAGCGTGGGGTAAAGTGGGCCTGTACTGCTACATCTGAGAGGCGTGTCATAAAATTGCCTTACATCCACATGTAAACGAGCCCAAAAGCAGTCAGTAAGATCTATTTGTGTTGATGAAAATACACGGATTATAACAGTGTGCGAACTGCTTAGGTCTGCAGTGGAGTATAGTACAGTTTAACAGGCTGGAGGATAGCAGTGTGGGAACTGCTCAGGTTCGCAGGCAGGCAGGAGCTAGGAGAAGTGGAAGCCAGAACTGAAGAACACAGGAATCAGAAAGCAGAGCTGTACACGAATGAACCAGGAACATATAAAGTACAAGTTGAACTGGCAATGAGCAGGTAAGAGATTTAAATAGGGTGCTTTGAACAGTCATTGGACAAATCTGGATTCAGCTGTCCAAAGCAAGATAGCAGTACCCATGTTGTGCCGATCTCAGGAAAACGCCAGCACCCAGACACTACGATGTCACAACATGTGAATCTTGGGAGGACTGGCCAGTGAAGACATGCCAGCTGATGAATTGGCAGAGTCGGGTGTGGTAGGAACATGTATAAGAACCACAGTGGGACATGGACATGTTCTACTTAGCTCCAGAAACCCGGCCACATTATCCTGTATATGACCTATGTATACCTGCACTGCTACCTTCATACATCACCAGCTGCTGCTCTGTATGTTCCGCTCAAGATCTGCTCCTTCCAGATCAGTGAGTTACTGTGTACCGGTAACTACTACACTTCAATAAACCTGACACCTGGGGCCTGAATCAGAGTTTTTCTCTGTGCCGATGTCTACGCAGATGATTTTTTCGCTACTGGGCATGCGCGAAACGTAGAGGAAAGTCCCACTACGCACGTGTGAACTGCAGTTTTACACGACATTCAGAATGTCTCCATGATCACAAGGTCTTGAACAGATGACTGAGATCCATGGGCATCCCTGGGTGGAGCCGGGGAGGTGGCCAATAATGTTTGCCAAAGGAGGCCGGTCCCTGGGCGTGTTATGGAAGATCTCAGGGTGTCTGCGATCGCGGCTGCGCTCCCAAAAAATGAACCACAGTCTTGGAGGATTTTTAGAGAGAAAGTTGACCCGGAATCTGCGCAGCCCAGGACTATCTTGAGGAGTCAATGTGTATCCGATGTCGCGTTGATGGTGGTGTGTTCTCAATGGAATGGGTTCTGGGTATCTATCGAATCGGCTACACAGCATATATACTTAACATGCACAGACTTGAAATTTCATTTACCTGCATCACGTCACAACGTTTCTGGATGTAAACTGTATTGTCTCTATAATGATTATATGCCACTTTACTGTAAGGATGGCCGTCCCTGAGTTGTCCATCTTGAGATGAAGCAGTTAACATTTCACATACAGAACAGAAAATGACCTTATGTTATCCCTTTTGCATTGTTGGTTTTGAAATGTTTCCAAAAAATTCAATCTATAAAATGAGAAATAACAAAGATCATTCATCATTCACAATACACGGCACACTCGTAATGTTCTGTGCATGTTAATTTCATTTAATCTAATTGCCTGCATTTGCTTATATCCTTGCTTAGGAGGCACAATCTCCATCGGATCGATAGTGTCATTGTGGTAACATCATTACTTTATGTATGAACAGAGTATTGTTATCATTTACCTTCTGCATGTGGATGCGCGCCATGTAAATAGTAGTGATGCCATCTCTGGTGGCCAAATGTTGGACAGTTGGGATTAGGAAGTCAATGGAATGTTGTGATTTGAGCCTCCAAAATACATTCTACAGTACCAGCTATTATGTTGGATGAGGAGCTCCCTGCTCTGACTCCATCCATCATGTTGTATCCCAAACACCCTGTACCACCACCGCTTGTCTAGTGGAACACAGCACCACACGCCACTAGGATGTGTGCTCCGAATTCACCTGGAGTACTACAATGCCCAGGATACCCAATCGCTCCGAGCTGCATCCAATACCCAGTTATTTTCTGCTTGCTTTATGCCTATGTCTACGGCCACCTGTATTTCTGCCTGGTTAATAAACCTAAAGACCTGGTTAAGATGTTTCACGCATGGACTAACCAACATCTATTGCTTTTATTTTGGTTGCACACAGGGATTTGCAGGTAGTTTAGTATGTAAGTTAGCAAGTTTGTTTGTTTATCTCATTAGCCAATCAGAATATTAGTTTGTTTGCAGCGGCACAGAATATTTCAGTTTGGCAAACTCCTGGGTGCCTATATGTATTGCAATATGCTATATTTGAAATGTTATTTTCGCAGAAGAAAAACATAAAGTACGTCTACCCAATGCTAATTTTGATTGGCAGGAGGGCGAATCATAGTGTAGTTTCTATAGAAACAAACCAAGCACCCATGTTCCTGCTCTAGAAGATAACTGACACTCTAATAGAGATACAGTGTCTAATTCCAGTGCATGGTAAGGAACCTTACATTAGAGAAGATGGTGGGCCCTCAGGCAATGGGGCCATTGGCATATCTATAATGGGTGCACACAGAGCCTTGGGTCCAGGGGGGCCCACAAGGCACATTCTGCACCCATATAATTATTATACTTAACTCTCCGGCATCCCATGTCAGCCGGTGTTACAGACTGAAATCACCGGAAAAATGGCGTGGCAGCCATTTTTACAGTGATTTGGGCATGCATAATAAAGATGTCTCCAAGAACAAAGCTTGAATGCCATGTACCCGGAGACCTGCACATGTGCAGTAGACTCTGGCATAAAGCCAGAATCTACTGCACTGCCGGAAATTAGGGGACCCACATGGAGGCTGCACACAGGCCCCCTCCTCTCTTAAACCACCCCTGAGTGGGGCCCACCATGTATTTCCCCCTGTACTACAGTGGGCCAGTCCGACTCTGACCACAACAAACCTTATTTAATATGGCTGCAGTTATAAAAATGATTGTGCCATGTGAAATAAAATTCATAGGTTAAAGTTGTTGAGAGTAAAAGAAACAGTTACATATGGATCAGCAAGTTTAACACAATAAAGTTTAACTTTCCTCTGGAACAGATCTAAAGAGCAGGTACAGTATCAGTCAACTAAATACTTATTTAAGCTGAAAGTTTAATAATCAGGATATATTGGCACATCTAGTATTTGTACTCATACAAAAACTCATATTAAATTAATGTTCATTACACCTTAGAATTCTGGTAATAGATAACTCTGCAAGTGACGGGATTGAAATCAAACTCTGCCAAGTGAGTAATTAGAAAATTGTATGTCAGGGGAGCAGAACACAAAACAAACAGAATTACTCAACAGGTAAATTTCCAATTAAATTTCAAAACCACTAGCATAAAATCAAAGAGCATTACAATGAAATGTAACAGTGGGTAACTGTGGGTTTTAATTTTCAAATAAATAATTTGGAAATTCCCTGGAAATCAGAACTATCTAGAGCTTAGCTGACTGGTACCAGCCCGCCCTATATGGGCAATGTAAGGTCAGTATACACTCAGTCCATCCTACTTAGAAAGCCGCATTGAGCACAAACTAGCTAAAACAGCTAATATAGTATGTCAGCTAAACCAATGTGCAAAAAAAGAATTCAGCCTATCAATTCACCTTAAACAAATGGCATCAATAATGACTCATTTTGTGAGAATGCAGCCTGTGGGAATAGCGCATATCAATCTCCTACAGACTATTAAAGCAATGGGGCACTTTGTGCCTGATTCAAAATTGGATACAGGTGCGGCTGTATTTGCATCTTTTGCCTCAGTTGCGTCTGCGACTTTATGCTAATATGAAATGGAAGCCAGCATTTGGAGGGCAGGCTGGCTCTTGTAGTGCTAGTTGGAGTTCCCAGGGGTGACTCCCAGGTAAGCTGGCTCTCAATTTGGATGTATTTTTGTATGTGCCTTTATCATGAGGCCTTACAACAGACAAGTACATGGCCTAGAGGGGATGTAGTCTGGAACCCGACGGTCTAAATGCCGACCGCCAGCTTCCAGACTGCTTTATACCGACTGCTTTGACACCCGTCATTTGCCCGATGACGGGAGAGAGCGGATGCCAGGCGCCGCAGCGGATAGCCTTGGGGGGGGTTAGGTTTAGGGCACCCAGGGGGGACTTAGGGTTAGGCACCCCCACGGGAGGTTATGGTTTGGCTAGGGGGAGGGAGGGTTAGGGTTAGGCACCCCCGGGGGAGGTTAGGGATAGGCACCCCCAGGGGGACTTAGGTTTAGGCAGTGGGGAAGGGGGGGCTAGGTTTAGGCACTTAGAGGGGGGGTTAGGGTTAGGCACAGGGGGGGTTTTAGGGTTAGGCACCCCTAAGGAGGGTTAGGGTTAGGGGGGTTAGGTTAGTAAATACTTACCTTTAGGACGATTGTGATTTCCTCCTTTGACGGGCAGCCGCTGTCTGGAATATCACACCCGGCCCAGAGTGGGCACTGTTATCATGCACAGTAGGGACTGCCAGTATCAGAGAAGCCGTGAAGTGGCCTGGCAGCTTACCATGTACTTGCAAATGCATACAACAAATATCTCTGAATCTCTATTAACATATAGTTTTCAAGTATTGTTGCAGGTACAATTTAGTGTGCTGGGGGATATCTCCTTTCTGGCGCTACACAATAAAGATACTTAGATGTCCTTATATCTCTGTATTCAGGAGTTGTCTTTTCCTTTTGTTTCTTCTTTCAATAATCCTCCGTGCATATAAAAAATAAACATAAAAAAATACTCATAGTGTAGTATGTTTAGATATTTGATATACACTTTTCAAAGTGTGAATGTCAAAAATGTGGATAAGGCTCTCCACCCTTTACATGCAGGAGGACATACTTCATACAGTAGTAGGTGGTTGCTCATCCATATAGTGTATTACCACCAACATATAGGCATGCACTATAAGAAAGTATCGTACCAAACTCACACTCTAGGTATAGAATATCCACATATAAAGGTATCTTTTAGATATAGGCAAGCATACATGCAATCATCATCAGGTGAAGCGTACCCTTACTCACAAGGGACGAAGTGTGGATAATCACATAAAGGTTTCTTGGTAGGACGGCTTATCACTAATCCCTCAGGATACTCCCATAGCAGGTGGGTATAAACACGGAGAATATCCAGTAAAAAGTAAATTTATTCAAATACAACAAAAAAATCAATAAAAAATCCAGGAAGCGTCTATGAAAAAGACAATCACAGCCTAAGTGCCAGAATAGAAAGTCCGGACAATGGCACTTACAGGTGAGTGAGTCTGTTCAAAGTCCAAATGGCATTCCTGTATCAATGACCGGCGTCCACTCCACCAACGTGTTTCAATCCCGGCCCGGGATCTTTTTCAAGGTGTACTGTGGTAATGCCGGTATGGTGTATAAATACTACACTGAACCAATCAACATCCGGGGGTGTCCACGAGCGTCCTCGTGTACATCACTTCCTGTTTACTCCGATCGTCATGGAGATTCAAGCTAGGTGTCACTCTAACTCTTCCTGTTTAGTAACATAACAGGAAGTTGATACCATTTCCATGGTAATTGCCATAGTGATGCGAAACATAAAGTCCCCAACCGGAAAATCTATATAAAAAGCAATAAACTATAACAAGAAATATAAATGGTTTAAGAAAAGAGCATATTTAAAACCATATAAATGCAAAAAATACAGGAAATGGGTAAAGCAGTTACATAAACCACTTCAATTCAAAATCACTATTTAATCCCTTTGGTAATAGCGTTTGACATGAATGTATCAGTTTCATCTCCATCTTGGCTAATTGTCGTGCCATATCCCTTGATCTTATGCTATTTTTAACTTGCTTAAGGCCAAAAAATTTTACTATATGATCAGTAGAACAATGATGTATTTTTTTGAAATATGAGGAGAGCGCATGCGTCTCCAAACCATTTCTTATGTTCCGTAAATGTTCTGTAATACGGACTTTTAGCATCCTAGAAGTGCGGCCAATATAGTATTTATTACATGAACATTGTATCGCATACACTACGCTTTTAGATCCACATGTAATAAAATCTTTGATCTTATGTTTATAATCATTAATTGACACTTCTTCAATTTTACCATTTTTGAAATCCAAACTAGGGACCACTTTACAACCAGAACACATCCCACACCGATAAAAACCCACTGAAGTAATATTAGAAATCTTTTTAGGGGGTTCAATATATGCACTTCTAACCAGATGGTTCCTTAGATTTTGTGCCTTCCTATATATACTCACTGGTTTCGCAGGTAACAAGTGGCCTATAATCAGATCTTTCTGAAGAATAGACCAGTGTTTACGGAAAATACATTCAATTTGTTTGTGTTCCTGATTAAAATCTGTGACAAATGCCCACTGAAACTTTTCATTCTCATTATCCTCTTTCTTTTTAACTTCTAAAAGTTCAATTTGTTCATTCTTTAGGGCTTCTTGGTACCCTTTCTCCACGTATCTGTCACTATAACCACATCCCTTAAATCTTTCTTTCATCTCCAAGGCCTGTGTTTTGTACACTTCTATGTCTGTGCAATTTCTACGGAGCCTCTTAAATTGACCACATGGAATACTATTTAGCCAGTTGACGTGGTGACAGCTGGTGGCATTAATATATGAAAGGGAATCTGTGGGTTTCTTAAAATTTTTTGTTAAAAGTTTCTCATCCTCCACATAAATAGATACGTCTAAAAAATTGATCTGCTGCTCTTCAATATTAAAAGTCAGGCATAAATTCTTATCATTATTATTTAAGAACTGACAAAAATCATCTAGAATGGCACGGCTCCCTCTCCAGATAAAAAAAATATTGTCTATGTATCTGGTCCAGGACACCAGGTTCGCTCCAAATGGATTGTTTTTCCATATTGTCTCATCTTCCCAGTCACCCAAAAAAATATTGGCATAACTAGGGGCGAACCTGGTGCCCATTGCCTGTAGATAAAATCCATCTTTAAAAATAAAATAATTATTCATCACTATGGCAATTACCATGGATATGGTATCAACTTCCTGTTATGCTACTAAACAGGAAGAGTTAGAGTGACACCTAGCTTGAATCTCCATGACGATCGGAGTAAACAGGAAGTGATGTACACGAGGACGCTCGTGGACACCCCCGGATGTTGATTGGTTCAGTGTAGTATTTATACACCATACCGGCATTACCACAGTACACCTTGAAAAAGATCCCGGGCCGGGATTGAAACACGTTGGTGGAGTGGACGCCGGTCGTTGATACAGGAATGCCATTTGGACTTTGAACAGACTCACTCACCTGTAAGTGCCATTGTCCGGACTTTCTATTCTGGCACTTAGGCTGTGATTGTCTTTTTCATAGACGCTTCCTGGATTTTTTATTGATTTTTTTGTTGTGTTTGAATAAATTTACTTTTTACTGGATATTAATTAGTGATTATAGAGGATAGGATTGTAAGTAAACAAGTCCTCATTTCCCCTTTTAGAGAATCACCTGAATTTCTTGAAATAGAACAAAGTATAACTATTCGTTTACAAAGAAATGAAAATACTCTTATAGAACGTAAAGTAAAGAAATTCAATAGGGATAAAATTCTGAGTCAAAAGAGTGATGGTGATAATGCTAAGTCTACTAAAACACCTATTAAGACTAAACAGGAACTGTGTGGTGAGCTGAGACAGACTCAACACACAGCCCCAAGAAAAACTTATAAATCCTGTTATAAAGTAGAAAGGAAAAACAAGGGTGAGAGATTCACCTATCTACCTAAGAAGGTATTCCCCAGTGTTAATAATCAGCATTGGAGAAAATCAAATAGAGAGCCTCAAGGAGATAGGACTCCCACACCGATTAATTTGGATTGGAGACAAAAGAGAGCCAAACAAACATGGAGAAGGGATTTTAGAAATAATGAAATAGATATTGAGAAATTTCCGAGTACATCCAATAGATTTGAAGTGCTAGATAGTGTAAGTCCCAAACATACATCTTTTTTAGGGGTCGGGAGACATTGGAGACATCTAAGTTGATATCGAAACCCCCTATTTATAGACCCCTTAAATATAGGGGAAAGAGAGGGGGAAAAAAAAGAAAATATAGATCTAAAAAGAAAATATCGAAAAACGTGAAAGAATTGGAAAAGCCCAAAGAGCAAAATAAAATTAAGATTTTTAATCTAAGTTCACATATATTGAACGAAAATGAGATATCCTTGTTACATAAGGGACTTAAATTTGCCCCAAGTGTTAATCATGATGAGTTTAATACTTTTATTGATTTACAAAAGTTTATTAGAAAATTATCTATCAAGAAATTTTTCCTCACTAAAGAAGATTTGGGGGATAATATGGAAGAGGTGTCTGCCACTCCATTTAAACCTAAATCATTATTTTTTCCTGCACATATGAAGGGGAATTATTTGGAGGCATTTAATGCGCAGGTCCTTTGAGACCTTAAGAAACTATCAGCAATTAAAAGGCCTAACAACTTAACGCACAAAGAAAGACTAGCACTAAAGGACCTAAAGTCCAATGAAGACCTCATTATTAAACCCGCCGATAAAGGCGGGGGGATTGTTTTAATGGACAAAACTACGTACGAAACAGAGGTATTTAGGCAACTCGATGATAAACTTACTTATAGAAAACTACGTAATGACCCCACTACCAAAATTTTATTAGAGCTTAAATCGCTAGTGGATATATATGTCAAAAATGGTACTTTGAAAACTCCAGAGTCGAAATTTATCATAAATGAAGATCCTGTAGTTCCAGTGCTATATATTCTCCCGAAAGTACACAAAGATGTCTCTAACCCACCAGGGAGGCCGATTGTCTCCGGGGTGGATTCGGTCACTGCTAACTTATCTGCTTTTATAGATTATTTTCTTCAACCTATTGTCATCAAAAATCGGTCACATTTAAAGGATACAGGAGATTTTATTAGGCATGTTAAGGACATCAGATGGGAGACAGATTTCTTGTTAGTAAGTGCAGATGTCAGTTCATTATATACTGTTATCGAACATGACCATGGTATCAATGCAGATAAAAAGAGACTCTGCCAATCCAACTTGAATTTACTACTTCAAGAATTCATTATTGAGGGGATCTCTTTTATTTTGATGAATAATTATTTTATTTTTAAAGATGGATTTTATCTACAGAAAATTGGCATGGCAATGGGCACCAGGTTCGCCCCTAGTTATGCCAATATTTTTTTGGGTGACTGGGAAGATGAGACAATATGGAAAAACAATCCATTTGTGGCGAACCTGGTGTCCTGGACCAGATACATAGACGATATTTTTTTTATCTGGAGAGGGAGCCGTGCCATTCTAGATGATTTTTGTCAGTTCTTAAATAATAATGAAAAGAATTTATGCCTGACTTTTAATATTGAAGAGCAGCAGATCAATTTTTTAGACGTATCTATTTATGTGGAGGATGAGAAACTTTTAACAAAAAATTTTACGAAACCCACAGATTCCCTTTCATATATTAATGCCACCAGCTGTCACCACGTCAACTGGCTAAATAGTATTCCATGTGGTCAATTTAAGAGGCTCCGTAGAAATTGCACAGACATAGAAGTGTACAAAACACAGGCCTTGGAGATGAAAGAAAGATTTAAGGGATGTGGTTATAGTGACAGATACGTGGAGAAAGGGTACCAAGAAGCCCTAAAGAATGAACAAATTGAACTTTTAGAAGTTAAAAAGAAAGAGGATAATGAGAATGAAAAGTTTCAGTGGGCATTTGTCACAGATTTTAATCAGGAACACAAACAAATTGAATGTATTTTCCGTAAACACTGGTCTATTCTTCAGAAAGATCCGATTATAGGCCACTTGTTACCTGCGAAACCAGTGAGTATATATAGGAAGGCACAAAATCTAAGGAACCATCTGGTTAGAAGTGCATATATTGAACCCCCTAAAAAGATTTCTAATATTACTTCAGTGGGTTTTTATCGGTGTGGGATGTGTTCTGGTTGTAAAGTGGTCCCTAGTTTGGATTTCAAAAATGGTAAAATTGAAGAAGTGTCAATTAATGATTATAAACATATGATCAAAGATTTTATTACATGTGGATCTAAAAGCGTAGTGTATGCGATACAATGTTCATGTAATAAACACTATATTGGCCGCACTTCTAGGATGCTAAAAGTCCGTATTACAGAACATTTACGGAACATAAGAAATGGTTTGGAGACGCATGCGCTCTCCTCACATTTAAAAAAAATACATCATTGTTCTACTGATCATATAGTAAAATTTTTTGGCCTTAAGCAAGTTAAAAATAGCATAAGATCAAGGGATATGGCACGACAATTAGCCAAGATGGAGATGAAACTGATACATTCATGTCAAACGCTATTACCAAAGGGATTAAATAGTGATTTTGAATTGAAGTGGTTTATGTAACTGCTTTACCCATTTCCTGTATTTTTTGCATTTATATGGTTTTAAATATGCTCTTTCTTAAACCATTTTTATTCCTTGTTATAGTTTATTGCTTTTTATATAGATTTTCCGGTTGGGGACTTTATGTTTCGCATCACTATGGCAATTACCATGGATATGGTATCAACTTCCTGTTATGTTACTAAACAGGAAGAGTTAGAGTGACACCTAGCTTGAATCTCCATGACGATCTGAGTAAACAGGAAGTGATGTACATGAGGACGCTCGTGGACACCCCTGGATGTTGATTGTTTCAGTGTAGTATTTATACACCATACCGGCATTACCACAGTACACCTTGAAAAAGATCCCGGGCCGGGATTGAAACGCGTTGGTGGAGTGGACGCCGGTCGTTGATACAGGAATTCCATTTGGACTTTGAACAGACTCACTCACCTGTAAGTGCCATTGTCCGGACTTTCTATTCTGGCACTTAGGCTGTGATTGTCTTTTTCATAGACGCTTCCTGGATTTTTTATTGATTTTTTTGTTGTGTTTGAATAAATTTACTTTTTACTGGATATTCTCCATGTTTATACCCACCTGCTATGGGAGTATCCTGAGGGATTAGTGATAAGCCATCCTACCAAGAAACCTTTATGTGATTATCCACACTTCGTCCCTTGTGAGTAAGGGTACGCTTCACCTGATGATGATTACATGTATGCTTGCCTATATCTAAAAGATACCTTTATATGTGGATATTCTATACCTATAGTGTGAGTTGGGTACGATACTTTCTTATAGTGCATGCCTATATGTTGGTGGTAATACACTATATGGATGAGCAACCACCTACTACTGTATGAAGTATGTCCTCCTGCATGTAAAGGGTGGAGAGCCTTATCCACATTTTTGACATTCACACTTTGAAAAGTGTATATCAAATATCTAAACATACTACACTATGAGTATTTTTTTATGTTTATTTTTTATATGCACAGAGGATTATTGAAAGAAGAAACAAAAGAAAAAGACAACTCCTGAATACAGAGATATAAGGACATCTAAGTATCTTTATTGTGTAGCGCCAGAATCCACTGTCTTCTTGTGTTATATTCTGAATCTTTTTAAGCTTTTAGATGGTGCTTATTTAGAGAGTGTGATTTAGGCTGCTATACGTGCGCATCGTAGAGTGTTCACAATCTTATTTTGTTTTGATATCTCCTTTCTGTTTGACTTTATGCTAATGCCATGCTAATGCCACTACAGAGCCCTTCACTGGTGTACATGCATGCATTCAAAAGTGCAAGGACTGAGACACCCACTTTAGACGTGTAAGAGTGACACAGTGGGAGATGGATGGACCAAAAGAAATCCCTTTTATATCTAGTCAGCTTTTATAACTAGTCAGCAATTATGTGATGTCTAGATGTTCTGGGCGGTCTACTAGTCTGTAGATTGCCCTTGGTATCTCACTCATGTGTGCCTGTTCTATGGTACTGAGAAAATGCGCAGATATGGCATGGAAAGAGCAAGCTTGTACCGTGTCTGCCATAAGGAACACCATTGTGTACAGTATGAATATAGCAGCTGCAGTCATTTAGAAGGATGAATTTAAATACTAAACAGGATCCCAAGTGGCAGCTTCCTTTAGAATGAACGTTTGCTATAGGTAAGGCAGAACATATCTGCAGAGTCACACATGTCTCTAGATCAATGGAATAGTTACTTTGTTTGATTGGAATTAAGATTCAGATAAGAGCCATCATCAGTCTGAAGGACAAGAAGCAAGCTTAAGACAGAAATAGAAATAGGGGAGGAATCAATGTCCACAGCCTACTACTCCACCTTCACAGCCGGTGTTTACTCATCCTTTCATCTCAGAAGTTAAAGCATTTTTAGAGGATGAGACTAGGAAGGATTCACTTAATGATTTTACGCCTCCTCCTGCAAATCAGACAACAGGTAGAGTGCAACAATAGCACATTACCAGCACATTAAATACATTGCTCAAGTGCCGATACTGTACAGTAGCTTTTCCACCACACAGCTGTACTCATTAGATTCTCAATCAGGATGTACAGTTATAGAACTTCCTCTTTGAGAGGTTAGAACTAGGGATGGTACTCAACAAGTAGTTCATGTACCTTCCCAGCCATTGACCTCACCGCACGTCACTGGATTTGAGTGTATCCTTACTCAAATCCATTGACGTGCGGTGAGGTCAATGGCTGGGGACGGCTGTAATGTTCATAAACTTACAGCATGGCTTTTACAGGAAAAGAAATGTCTACACCAAGATCTGAAACATTACATAAACGGACTTGTAATCAATTAAATAAACATATACCTTTTGTGAATAGGTTCACTTCAGCTAGTCCATCCATATGCCACATAGCCAAGGAACTATAGGGAATACATACAAATTACCGCCAGACACAAGTCCGGAGGTACAAATCCCGACAGCGGCAGGCCGACACGGCTGAAAATCCCGATCGTCCCCAGGTAAGTATCAACTAACCTAACCCCCCTAACCCTAACCCTCCTTAGGGGTGCCTAATCCTAACCTTCCCCCCAGTGCCTAACCCTAATCCCCCCTCTAAGTGCCTAAACCTAACCCTCCCTCCCCCTAGCCTAACCTCCTGGGGGGATGCCAAACCCTAAGTCCCCCCCAGGTGCCCTAAACCTAACCCACCCCCCCCCCCCACGCGGCTATCCGCAGCGGCGCCCGGCATCACTTTGATCGGGATGCCGGGCACCGGTCTCCCGGCGTAGGTAAAATGACAGGCATCTAGAAGTAGACGCCTGTCATTTAACCCTCACCGGGATAAAGCAGTCGGAAAGCCGGCTGCTGGGCTTACATCCGCCGGCTTCCCAATTGCATACCTATTATAGTCAGTACCGATAATTCAATTAAATCTTTGAGAGATAGGGGGAGATGTACTAAGATGGAGAGAGATAAAGTGAATAGAGATAAAGTACCAACCAATCAGTTCCTAACTCACTTTACAGGCTGTGTTTGAGAAATGACAGTTAGGAGCTGATTGGTTGGTACTTTATCCCTCTCCAAGGCTCAGTACATAGACCCCATAGTCGGCTAATGCCATGTTACAAACATGGTAGAGATTCAGAGACCATCAGCAGCAAGATATTAGTACCTTTTAATGCTTACCCCATCCACAAGTAAATCAGGCAGATTTGGTGGTACCATTCCGCTGAAGATGGAAAACAGAATTCCATCTAGGATTAAATAAAAGCAGGGTGATTATTTTTAATGGAAATGTAATTTTTAAACTGGAAAGCCACAAAACATGCTCCAGATTGTGAATACTACCTAAACACTGAAACTATACATTGACTATAAGTAGATACTGTACATACTGCTTTCTGTTTATGGAACACTGCTTATGAAAAAGATAATATAAGTTTATATATGCACTGCACATATTTTGTTAGCAACCAATATATCATTTATGGATGTTGTTTTCTCGGCTGATGATCCACAGGAGCTGATCCAATCTGATTATTGGATTGTTTTATGCTATAATGTATTCACACAATACTGCAATGTTATATCCTGTGAGCCCCATGAGATTATTGAAAGTACCTGGCAGTATTCTATCTCTCCTTATTGCTATGAGGAGGCTGTGATAACGTTTCATCTGATCGTTCAATATCCTTGTTTGATTTCTGACAAAACTGTTTAACAAGAAGATGCCACAGATGTTGTAAGTCCTGTGATGCTGTTTACAAGTTCTTTTAATTATGTACTTTTATCCAGCTATAATTAAAAGAATATTGTTTAAATGTGCATTAAAAATCAAACATACAATTAAAGCACTAGTGCATGGTTCTGGTAATTCCTCAAACGACACCCAATAAAAATTCTGTATAATCTCTGCAGTTTTTTAAAGTGTAATAAAAGTTTTATTATGAAGTTTCTAATATATAATCATTGCAATAAGCACGTGCTACATAAACTGCGTAGTAGTAAATAGCACTAGACATTTACAACTTTATTATACTTCTACTGCCATTTTCAGGGCTATTAAAATATGAGCATGTTTATTTTTGCAAGTAATCAGATTTTAGGCACATTGAGGCTTTTAAACTGACTTCTCATAGCGAAACATATGCTCACAATGATTGCCACAGTAAAACAATAACTACTGTATTTATACATATATATATATATATATAAATAAAATATATATATATATATATATTATATAAAGGAACAGAGTATATGCGGCACTCAGGCTTCAATAAGACACATAACACAAGTCTTTCTGTGGTCAACGTTTCAATAGCTATGCATTTTCGTCATCGCTCCTTTATTATAGCATTATTATATTATAGTCTATGGTGATATGCTGATGCTGGCAATGGGGTGAAAATATTACTGACAATAGGGAGTGCCGGATTATTGGACTGTGTACATATATATATATATATATATATATATATGCTGTATAATTACCAGAGCCCTATACAGAGTTGCAAATTGCCTTTAGGTCACTTTTCTGTTGCAATTTATTACAGATCTTCTTAGCTGACTAGCCGCTCATTTGTTGGCCTAGATCCAATAGATCCAACATCTTATCTCTTCCCTTGCTTGAGCGTAAACCATAAGGCTCTACTCTTCTCCATCTCCATGTACATTCTCTCCCAATGAGACTTAATTCGATAATTTGAATTCAGGGGCAGGTTTAGGAGTCAGGCTGTCCAAGGCACAAGATTACTGGCCACTGCCCCACATCAAGTCACTGCTGGCTCTGCCCAATTTATGTGAGGATTGTATTGATGCCTCAGGACAGTCAAGGCAGCCCCATCTTCACCCCCACCGCCTCCTGTACAACAATTCACCACCTGCAACCCCCCTCCCCCACTGCCTTTGAGAAGCAGCTTGTTCCCTCAGCCGAGCAAAAAAAAACACCAACTGCCAGGCACACTATCACAGACTCGGCCAGAGGTAATTTATAGACCTCAGCCGCCCCCAGCCCCACCGCTATCCCCACAGACCCGAGGCCCTGGCTATTGTGAGTCCCTCCTGGGTCCTGGCTCCCTCACAACACAGTTTAACTGTGTAAGTCTGTAATGATTTTAATAAAAATCTAAATAAATCACATGAACATGAACTATATAAATATATATACTGTATATATATATATATATATATATATATATACACAGTACTGTGCAAAAGTTTTAGGCAGGTGTGGAACAGGTTACAGTCAAAATGCAGATGGCCGGGACTAAAGACAGGCGTCGAAATCCCAACGCCCGTCTAAATCCCGACACCGAAATCTAGACAGATGGCTTCCTGAACAAAGGTAAGCCGGGCAGTGTTAGCGCTTAGCCGTTGGGGGGGGTTAGGTTTAGGGATCCCCGGGGGAACTTAGGGTTAGGCACCACACTGGGAAGGTTAGGTTTAGGGTGCGGTAAGGGGAGTTAGGTTTAGGCACCACTAAGGGAGGGTTAGAGGGGGGAGAGGGGAGGGTTAGGGTACTTACCAGCCCCAGTCAGGATTTTCAGCGTTCGGGCTTGCACCGTCAGTATTTTGTCAGACGGCTTCCCGGCCGTTGGCATTTCATAACCAACCCGAGTGGAACAAAAGCTTCAACGAAGGTCTCCTTTAAAAAATAGAAGTGTTAATATCTTATTATTATTGATTAAACAAATGAAAAGTGAATGAACAGAAGAGAAATCTAGATCAAATCAATATTTGGTGTGGCCACCGTTTGCCTTCAAAACAGCATCAATTTTTCTTGGTACACTTGCACACAGTTTTTGAAGGAACTCGGCAGGAAGGTTGTTCCAAACATATTGGAGAACTAACCATAGATCATCTCTGGATGTAGGCTTGCTCAAATCCTTCTGTCTTTTCATGTAATCCTAGATAGACTCGATGATCTTGAGATCAGAGCTCTGTGGGGGCCATATCATCACTTCCAGGACTCCTTGTTCTTCTTTATGCAGTAGATAGTTTTTAATCACATTGGCTGTATGTTCGGGGTCGTTGTGCTGCTGCACAATAAACTCGGAGCCAATTAGATGCCTCCCTGATGGTATTGCATGATGGATAAGTACCTGCCTGTATTTTTCAGCATTGTGGACACCATTAATCGTGACCAAATACCCAACTCCATTCTCTGAAATGCAGCCACAAAGTTGCAAGGAACCTCCACCATGCTTCACTGTTGCCTGCAGACACTCATGATTGTACCGCTCTCCAGCCCTGCGGCGAACAAACTACCTTCTGTTACAGCCAAATATTTCAAATCTTGACTCATCAGTCCAGAGCAGCTGCTGAGATTTTTCTGCACACCAGTTCCTATGTTTTCGTGCATAGTTGAGTTGCTTGGCCTTGTTTCTATGTAGTAGGTATGGCTTTTTGGCCACAATTCTTCCATGAAGACCACTTCTGGCCAGACTTCTTCAAACAGTAGATGGGTGTACCTAGGTACCACTGGTTTATGCCAGTTCTAAGTTGATGGCACTGCTGGACATCTTCCGATTTCGAAGGGAAATAAGCATGATGTGTCTTTCATCTGATGCACTAGGTTTCCTTGGCTGTCAACGGTCCTCAACATTGCCCATTTCTTTGTGCTTCTTCAAAAGAGCTTGAACAACACATCTTGAAACCTCAGTCTGCTTTGAAATCTTTGCCTGTGAGAGACCTTGCTGATTCAGTATAACTACCTTGTCTCTTGTTGCTGTGCTCAGTCTTGCCATGGTGTATGAACTGTTACATTAAACTGTCTTCCACAACCTCACCTCCTACACAGCTGTTTCTGTTTCAGTTAATGACTGAGTTTCAACCTACATATGAAAATGATGATCATTATCACCTGTTTGGTATGACTGGTTAATCATACACCTGACTATAATCCTACAAAATCCCTGACTTTGTGCAAGTGTACCTAGAATAATTGATGCTGTTTTGAAGGCAAACTTTTGCACAGTACTGTACACATATATATGGGTTGGGTACGGGTTGCCGGCGCTTGGGATGCCCGCGTTTAGAAACCCGTTGCCAGCATACCAATAGGGCTAGAATACTGACACTTGTCGGTTGGTATCCTAACCCTTCCCCTCTCCCTATTCCTAACCCTCCCTCCCTGGTGCCTAAACCTAACCTTCCCCTAGTGTCTTAACCTAACCTTCCCTCACCCTAAACCTAACTCTTAGTGCCTAACCCTCCCCCTAGTGCCTAACTTTAACCCCTAACCATAGTTAAGTCCTTGCTACTGGCTATATCGCCTCAGCAGGAAACCATCAGGGTGTCACAATTGGCCATTAATGAGGGCTGGAGGCAACAGCAATTGGTTATTGATGAACTCTCTAGGCAACAGCACTACGACCACAAAGCCTTAAAAGAGGTGGTGCAGTGTCTAGTGGCACTATCTGGAAATGTTCCTCCGGTTTTCACAACTAGTCCCAGCTCCATACAGGCTAATCATTTTCTGCAAAACATGACAAACAGTGATGATGTTGAAGCCTATTTAACAACTTTTGAAAGAACAGCTTGGCCTAAAGATTAGTGGGCAGGTCTTTTGGCACTTTTCTTGTAAGGGGATGGTCCCCCGACAACTTCCTCCGGCACTCTGGTCCGTCCTCTGGCTCCTGGGGCTGTGCAGACACGAGTTCTCCCAGCAGAACACAATAAAGTTTAGAAGAAAAAAAAAATTATTTTTTTTTTCTCTAAACTGTACTGTGGGCTGCTGGGAGAACACGTGACAGCACAGCCACCGGAGCCGGAGGCACTGCAGCGGGCAGGTAAGTGCGGGGACAGGGGGAGGTAAGCGGGGGGAGGGGGTTGGGGGGGACAAACATTCCGCCACTGTAAGCAGTGCTGCGCATGCGCTGGCTTTACGAATGTAACAGCGCATGCACAGAACGGATTCCAGCTGCGGTAAGTTAGTGTAGATAGAGATAACTATCTATTTTCCAAAAAGCTGTCATCGCAAAAATAGATAGTTATGGGGAGGAGGAATGATGAATTCCTCCGATAATTAGGTAGAACTCCATGTGACTTCTAAATCTAATTACCTCCATCGAGTTTTAAGGTATGATGAATACCATAAACACATCAATGTGTTTACGCGCGTGAGTCCCAAGTTTACATTGCAGGGAAAAGACTATTTAATTGAATAGCTTTTCCCTGCGCTGCAGGGATTTTGGATAGCAATTAGTCGTGGGGACAACCCTGCAGCTAATTGTATCTGCCCCTATATTGGGGAAAAAAATGTCCCACTTCTGGAAGCTCTGGTAAACCCAATATGTTACAGAAGTAAATAACCCCAACCCGTTTGATAATGTAACTGATACAGTGGCAGTGGAAGTGATCCCTTTTTCAAGCATGATTGGGGAGTTAGAGAATGATGAGAGCAGTAGTCGGGTGCAGGATTATGTACCCCCTAATGAAGTAGAAAATGTTGTTGAACCAATTGACTATTTGCTTGATCTTGAAATAAGAAAAGACATGTTTGCCTCAGAATAGTTAAAAGACCCTACTTTAGTCAAGGCTAGAGATAATGTAAAAGTGGTAGATGGAAATCCAGTACAGCCTGGTAATAGGTTGTCATATCCTCACATGGCAGTATGTCAAGATTTGTTGAACCAAGAGTCCAAGAAAGGAGAAGATATTGTTAAACAATTGATGGTTCCTAAGGCATCTAGAAGAACGAAGTTGGACCTGGCTCATGGTCACATAAATGCAGGACATCTAGGGGCAGAAAAATCTCTGAGAGAATTTAGCAGTGGGTTTTCTGGCCAGGGGCCCATAAAGAGATATCTGACTACTGTGCATCATGCCCTGAGTTTAAGTACATTGCTCCCAGGCCACATTATAGATGTCCACTTGTCCTATTACCCAATGTTGAGGTCCCATTTGAGAGAATAGCTATGGGTTTAGTTGGACCTCTAATAAAGTCTACCCTGGGTCATCATTTATTGCAATCTTCCATGTGGATCTTGGCATTTGATTTGCTGTATGGGAGACATCCAAGGGGATTGCTGGATATTGCAAAATGGAAATGGGAAGGGCAATCCAGTCCTTATAAAACATGTTTCTCAGATGCAGGAAAGAATAGCTGCAGTGGTGCCGATAATGAGAGAGAACATAGAACAAGCTTATCATGCACAAAAACAAGTGTACAATTGCAATGCCCAATTGCGCACCTTTGGCTCTGGGGACAGACTACTTATTTTGGCTGCCAAGGGGGATTGTTGGATATTGCAAAATGGACATGGAGGGGCAACTTATTAAACGAGCGGACAGCCGTGGGGGGGGGTTAGGTTTAGGGCTCCCGGGGGGGACTTAGGGTTAGGCACCCCCTCGGGAGGGTTAGGGTTAGGCTAGGGGGAGGGAGGGTTAGGGTTAGGCACCCCCAGGGGACTTAGGTTTAGGCAGCGGGGAAGGGGGTGGTTAGGGTTAGGCACTTAGAGGGGGGATTAGGGTTAGGCACTTGGGGGGGAAGTTAGGGTTAGGCACCCCTAAGGAGGGTTAGGGTTAGGGGGGTTAGGTTAGGTTAGTGGATACTTACCTATCCACGATCGGAATTTCCAGCGCTGTCGGGCTTCCGCTGCGTCGCACTTTGCTCCTGTCGGGCTGCCGCTGACGGCATACCCATTCCAACTGTAGAGCAGCACATATATTCCATTATTCACAGGAAAGTGTCAGCACATGACATGTGGATAGCCTTGCAAGCAGCATATGAAGATAAAGGTCTCATGAGGAGAATAAACCTTAGGTGTACACTGTACAGTACCAAGTTGAGTGCATGCAGAGAACAAGTATATTGACAAGGTATTGTCCATATCTCAGCAATTGACATCTGTGGGAGTCCAGGTGGATGACGAAATGGCGATTCTGCAGAAATAGTTTTTCCTATGAAATTTCCCGCCGAATACTACTTGCTAGCTAATAATGCCTGTATGTACCAATACTTACCTTCTGGGACAGATAAGAGCTGTCCAATGCGATGAGAAGATGATTCCTGGGTTGATGACTCAGGAATCCTATTGCCAATGCGTGGTTGTCAGCCTGCGCAGGTGCAAACAGCGGGGGACATAGAGGGATCCTTTGTATCCCTACCCAGGGAATTCTGTTGAAATAAGCCCTCAGACTTCTATAGGCAACATCAACTATAGGCCCATATTCAATTTGGAGCGAAAAGCCGGACGTCATTTCGCCAGGCGGAAAAGTATCTCCGTATTCAATTTGAAAGACTTTCCGCCTAGGCAGAAAGTCAATGCAATGTAATAGGCGAAAAAGTTTTGCCTATGAATAGCAGGTGGAAAAAACTGCAGAATTGGGGATTTGGGGTACAACATTGTGGGAACCCCCCATGCAGCCTTAAGACAGTCTCCCAAAGGTAAACTGCATCAAAAAATAAAATAAATAAAACTTAAGAACACCCCAAAAATCACTTTCAATTTGGGGGTGAAAAAAATAAAAATTGGGAGAGAAAGTTAAAAACTAGCGAACTACACTCCAGGGGGGTCCCCAAGTACGCCCCAGGTGTTTTTTTCATTGCAGGTGCTTGCAACAGGTTGATTTTTTATGATTTTTTTAAACTTAACTTTAGCAACTTTAAAATATGCAGGTCCCCATTTTCAAGTACCCCAAATTTGCTGGGATAAGTTATTTTCTGCAAAAAAACCTCCTGAATACTATTCTTCACCACTTTAGCAAAAATGCTATTTAGCAGCTATTGAGCCCGTTTAAAAGCACCAAATACCTTTAGCAAGCCAAATAGGGAGTAACCATAGCTAACCCCCATGTCAGAGCATCTTTTGGGGGGTGTCAGGCTGATTTCCCCAAATCTGACATGACTTTCGGCTTGTTTCAGTTTTGCTGGGTCCCGTTTTCGCGTACTTTCAAATTGAATACGGGGATATGCGGGCACGCGCGCGATACTTTTCCGCCTGCAAAACTGCTGTGGACCACTTTAATACATATGAGAGACCTATATGTATTGGATAAAACCTAAAAAAAAGCAGTTTTATCAAATTTTTTATGATACATTCAGTCCTATGTAACTTTTATGGGGATGTAGTTAGCAGACCTGCAGGCTGAATTCCGCTGTTCTAAATCCTGACAGTGTAAGCCTGACATGGGACTTAAGATAGGCATCGACATACCGACGCCTATCTTAAACTCGATGCCGGAATCAAGATAGACCTCCTCCCGAACTAGGTAAGTCCCGGGCATCTTAGGTGTTAGCCACAAGGTGGGGGGAGTGTTAGCTTTAGGCAGCATAGCGGGGTTAGGGTTAGGTTTTTTTGGGGGGAGGTTATGGTTAAGCACCCCTAGGGCGGTTAGGGTTAGCCACCACTGGGGGGTGGTTAGAGTTAGATACTAAGGGGGGAGGGTTAGGATTAGGTACAAAGGGGGGAGTCTTCGGCTTAGGCACTAACGGGGAGGGTTATTTAGGGTTACGCTACAAGAAGGGGTACCAGCCATCTGGATGCCGCTGTCAGTATTTTGACAGGAGGAATCCCGATCATCATATTGACATATAGTCATAAGTAGAAACCCTAATTACTATGTATGAAGTAGCATCATATTGTTTTTGTGTCAATATTACAAACTATCAGATAATGTAATTTGCTATTATTACTATACACACCGCACTGATGCACTTGGTGTTGGCCTTGCATTTAGCAATGTATGGTTGTCGGTATTGTGAGGATACGGGGTTCTCTCAATCACCTAGACACCGAGAAGATCAAACCAAAGTGATGGTTTATTTTTCCACAGCACACAGAAATAGATAATATATAAGGACAAAAGGTAAATACAGTGAACAGACAATTTGCAGGTAGCAGTCCAGATAGGGCCAGTCTCAGCAGCGTATAAAGTCCCAGAACAATTCCACAAAATAGCTAGAGATGCACAGTCCCACAGGAGAAACTATCATTGATCATGCAGCAGTGAATAGCATATAAGTCCCCTCAACCGTTTCCAAGACCCCACATGGTAGAAACTATCACAGAATACACAGCAGTGATAGAGTATTCGTCCTCACAGAATTTCCGAAGTATAAATCCACACAGAACTGGTGATGCGTTCCACTAAGCACCTTGGCAGAGATTACCTCTTAGCCAAGGTCAGTGACTAACATGGGCAGCTGCCTTTGGTGACCTCTTTTGAAACCTTCAAATTTCCCACAATATTGTGACCACCCAGGGGAGTTGCACCGTTTCCTGATTGGTGCGAGTCCCTTATGCTGCAACTTTCTCCTACCTCCCCCAGATATTATTTCCCTTACGAACACCTGCTGGGTTGGCTCCGTGTAGTCTGCCAGGCTCCAGTGAGGCACAAAAGCAGGCAAATGGAGGAGGTGTAAATCCTGAGCATCCCCTGCAGAGGTGGGAATTAACTTAGTGGGTCTTTTGTTCTGTGAGGTGTTACATTCAGTGGCGTAACTACCGTGGGTGCAGGGGGTGCGGCTGCTATGGGGCCCGGACCAACCCAGGGCCCGGCCTTCCCCCTGCACCTACGGTGCCAGGCCGCTGTCCGCTGCCCTTCCCTCCGCACCCTCCTCACTCCCCTATCAGTCTCCTCACTCCCCTCTACTACATTTACCTGCTCCTTGGTTGCATGCCCCCCCACTCCGTGGTCGCGTCTTCCCAGTCAGCTCCGCCTCCGGCTCTCCCCATTGGCTGATACTGGGAGAAGGTGTGGCCACCTCCTCCCAACATCAGTCAGTGAGATGGAGCCGACCAGGAGGGAAGGTGGGTCTGCCCTGCACAGCGCGACCATGGATCAGGTAAGCCGGGGTGCGGGGGGCCCTCAGACCGGCGGGGGGGGCAAGAGCGGGACGAGATTGGGGGCCGCGGGCTGAGAGGGGGGCCCATAAAATTTTTTGCTATGGGGCCCTTGTAGGTATAGTTACGCCCCTTGTTACATTGCTCTACTGGTTATGAATAAACAGACATATGGACAATGCTACACATCAAGGCTTACAAAGTACACTGCACAACAATGAAAATGTTTACGATGTGATAATAGTTACTTCTAATTGAATTCAGCATGCAAAGAATGAATATGACATTAAAAAAACTCTGTTAGCTCTGAGTTCCAAGATATAGCCCATTTATGACGATGTAGGGGTATTAAATTAATCAGTTATTTGTCCCCACCCCTATTCAAATATATGCATTTCACGGGATTACCCACACAAGATAACTGGTGCACTGAGTGACAGGCATAGTGTGCGATTCCACCAAGACATTTCAGCAATGGAACAAAGATAACAGAGTAGGTGAATCTCTACTGTTGGACAGTGACAAGAGATGCCCCAGAAGAGGAGTACAAGCGATAAGCAAAGAGAAAGCACCCCCATGAATAGGCCACTATATTAGATAGTACTTTCGTATGCTGTATGTTTGTTTTGTATGCTGTATGTTTGTTTCGTATGCTGTATGTTTGTTTCGTTTTGTGTTCTTATTTGTGATTGATTGAATTAAAATAACTGTTATTTATTTTCTATCAAGAAAATATCAGATTATTTTAAAATAGCTTTTCACTATGACTATATTACTAATGTACATACAGTATAGTGCAAGTAGTGTAGCTCAAAAAATAAAGCTAGTAAAAACATTCTGAAATCATTTTAGTTTTTCTTGACCTCAAATTAGTAATGTATGACTATTTTTAGAAAGGAAACAAATTAAAAGTATTAATTTGTTGTACAGTGACGTATTAAAACTTACATTTCCTTACATTATTACAGTATATAATATACCTGCTACCCAGTTGCGTCACAAGGGGGGTGCGGGCCGCACCCGGGTGTCACCCGCTGAGGGGTGACACCAAGGGGCAGACTGACACTCTCCCACAGTGGCAGGAGCTGGGTGCTGCACTGTAGTATTAAGTGTAGCACCCGGCTCCTGACACTGAAGGAGCCGGCACTGCAACACAAGCAGTCAGCACCCCCTGCGGCCCCCTTCCCCAGTAATATTAAAAACGGGACCAGGGGGGATCGGGATAGGGCTGTGAGGCCACGCACCTTCGCACAAGGACACGCCCCCTTTTCGGGGGGCACGAGCGGCTATGCCACGCTCAAAACATCTTTCCCACGCACTGGGTGACACCGTGGAGAGAGACGCTACTGCAAAAGTATAAGTCCTGAGATTGAACACACATAGACTAGCAGACAGATGGGGGAACTCAAAGGGCTAAAAAGTTAATTAATCGCTGCAAGGACTGAGATGCTGCAAATATATTTTTAACACATATCTCATGTCCTTACAGGTATGCACTGTGCTATATACTACATT
The DNA here is from genome assembly GCA_031769625.1 of Taudactylus pleione. Lineage (NCBI taxonomy): Eukaryota > Metazoa > Chordata > Amphibia > Anura > Myobatrachidae > Taudactylus > Taudactylus pleione. The sequence goes on along the minus strand of JAUIMM010000141.1, from coordinate 1,626,661 downwards.
AATACCCTTTACATGTGTTTTGTCGGTTCTCATTTATTATATGAAACTCTGTGTTATACCCTATCTAAGGGCTTGGTTGAAATTATGATACTGGAACAGAAGACAGGCTGGTACCTCTGATATTCTGTGGTACAATAGCAATATCACAACAGTTATTCATTAAACCCTATCACAGAATTAAACTATCAGATAAAACAATATTATAGAAGCAGCTCAAAGCCTAGTCCGGAAAGGGGGATGGGCTATAAATTTATGGGCCCAGGGAAATTGGCATTGTAGTCACAAACTTGGCCAGAGATTAGGTAAATTAGTATTTTACTCAGAGGACATGGTATTGCTAATTGACCTATATTTGATCTATATGGATCTCGCTGCAGTAAATTGCATTTTTAATATGCAGAGTAAATTAAACTTTTAACTATTTTAACTCAGTATAACTCAGTAATAAAAGATGAGGGAAGCACTGGCACATTTAATTTTTAACATTATTTAATAATTGTTTTCCTTGGGTTTTCATATATCTCTCCACTAACTTTGCCTCTCAGAAAATTCCATTAGTTATGAGGCTTCATCCTGAATATTAAGCCTATTAAGCCCTTTTATCAAGTAAGGTACTTTTACTGGAGATATGAATGTTCTGTTGATGCCATCTCAGGATCTCAGCTCAGATGTGTCCATTAAAAAAATATCTTATGGATACAAAATATAGTTCAGCACTGTTCTCCTTGTAGCGCATAGGGCTTTTGCCCTACCACCCTAAATATTAACAAATTTTTTTTAGTAGGTGTGAGTGGGATGGTAGTTATAAAATGACTTGAATATTATCTCTACTGGGAAAAGTGGGGAGTTGTTATAGTAATAGTACTGGAGCTCTCAACAGAGCAGAACAAGAGCCTTCAGTATGATAAGCAGCACTCACATACATTGGCGTAAGTGCAGGTGTAACTATCGTGGGTGTAGGGGGTGAGGTTTCTGCAGGGCCCAACCAATCCTCCTAGGACCAGCCTCTCCCCCTGCACCCTATCACGCTGTACCATGCCTGGCTTGCTGGGAGTGAATGACAGCCATTGGCTGCACAGGACAAGCCTCTGCTCAAAGCATCAAAGGGTGGACAGCACCAGTCAGCCCTGTCCTACCAGCACAAGGGAGACAGACCACATCGGGAACATACTCTACTCCCAGGCGTAAATTTACGAAGATGGGAGTTCTATTAAGAAGTGATGTTGCAAATAGCAACCAATCAGATTCTTCTTCTCATTTATCTAGCACCTTCTAGAAGATAATACCTTGAATCTGATTGATTGCTATGGGCAACATCACTTCTTAAAAGAACTCCCATCTTAGTAAATGTACCCCCCAGTCTCAGAGAGACAGTCTACACCAGGATGAGTGGAGCCAACGCCACCCTGACTGCAGCAGCTCTGAGTAGCCCCTGCCCACATGTCCAAGGGAGAGGTGAGCACTCATTGCCCGCATTGAGCTGGGGCTGTCTGTAGCAGTGCAGACTGCAGAAGAGCTTGCATTGGTAGGTGGGTCAAGCTGGGAGGTATGCCATCCCTGGAAAAACGTTGTGGAGAGAGATCACACTAGCAACTTGGGGGCGCTCTCAAATTTTGCTATCAGGCCCACACAATTCTAGTTACGCCCCTGCTCACATAGACATTAAATATCCATGTATTGTGGCAAATTAAAAAATTTTCACCTTGCAATAAGTGTAATTACTCCAATAAATGTAATTTTGATGACTGTGCTCCTAAATCTCAATTTAAATTGTTGATTGTTTGCAGAAACGGGATGATACGAAGTTGAACGTGCACCCATTAACAGGACATATATTGTGTGAATTTGTATTGTGCATGCTCAAGAAATTAGCGTAAGAAAGTATAGCAAGCTACTATCTGTTGGAGGTATTGAGGATACTCACAGGTTGGAGCGTGATAGATGAAAAGGCTATTGTTTCTCTTATCTTTCCTCTTCTCTGCTTTCTTTCCTTAGTTGCCACCCATGACACAGAGGCAAGTTTCTCTATTCTCTGTTTTCTTATCTATGCAGGTAAGTATTTTTCTTTTAGGCTATCCCGGTTGTCGCGGTTTGTGTTCTTTATTGTCAACTAACTGAGACCAATATTGTTCAGCTTTGGTTAGACTTTTTTTCAACTTGGAAGTTATACCCTTAGTATAATTCACATATAATTAACACAAATGTAGATACACAACTGTTATGTTTACTTTTCAGGAATGCCTCATTTCAGGAAAGGATTTTCCTCTACGTCTCCTTACAAGTAAAATGGGTAATTATGTAATAGACAATTTGTTATTTTGTTTTAAATGTATAACTCCATGTCACAAGTAGCGACCACGTCTTGTTGGACAGCGGTGCTCCTGGCAATTCTCTTAGGCCTGTTTCTGGGAGACGGAGACACCATGTTGTCAACTCATGAAGTACTCCCATTCGGCTGTACGTCATCTCTGCTGGGACTGGATTGGTTCTTCATCCTTCTTTCTTTCCTGCTGATGTGTTGCTCAGATGCTGGTGATAGCGTCTTCCACGTGTCACCATCCTTGCCAAGTGTTTACAGCCCTCAAGGCTGCTACGTGACCACTAGGTCTCCACCTTTGTCAAACATCTTCAGCCCTCAAGACTGCTACGTGACCACCAGGTCTCCACCTTTGTCAAACATCTTCAGCCCTCAAGGCTGCTACGTGACCACTAGGTCTCCACCTTTGTCAAATACCTCCAGCCCTCAAAGCTGCTTGTCAAATTTTTCCAGCCTTGGGCTACAACTGCATTATCCTTTGGTTGACCCCATCGCTCCAATATCTTCAGGACTATCATCTCCCTCCGAAGAGAATCTCCATGGGATTCATTACCCTCCAATAAACTGTCTTACAAAGTAAAATGAATTACATTTTTATATTAATCCTGCTGTTCTGTTTGGGTCTATTTGACCCAAAACAAAATTTGTTTCGATGTCAGTTCGTTATTTATGTAATTATGATTTCCATATTTTATGACTTTTATTTGTTTGGCAAATAGTTGTTATAATAAAAAAAAAATTGTTTTATTTATTTTTTTCAAGTTATGAGTAGTTAGTACTAATGTACTGTTCGGGTCAATATGAATATTATACTAGTGAGTGACTGTAAATGTTTCAAAAAACACAGAAAATTATGAATACAGTGTCAGTTCATTGGTTTACATTTGGATTATGTCATATTTTCACCTTTTTGTATCAAGTGCAATAATCCTGCTTTACTGTTTGGGTCTATCTGACCCAAAACAAAATCTGTTTCGGGGTCAGTTCGCTTATAATTTTTGTTTGTTTTGGTTTGTTCATCTGAATGTTTATTTACTCTAATAAAAGTTTGGAGAATATCCATTGTTTGAATATTAGTGAAAAGCGTAATTTTATGATACGGGTCATATTGACCCAAACAGTACATGAGTATAGTAGACCCGAGCAGAACAGCAGGGTTAAACTTCCTTACAACTTCACAGACAAGTGCATTTTACTTGTAATAGGGTTTAACATACAATTACTTTAATAAATTACAAAACCTACTATAGTTAGCATAAACTTCAACAAATAAAATTCTATAATTTTTAATGCCATTAGTTTATACTGCAGTATAAAACTTCCCCTACTACAATTATGAATCTCTCAGTGCTAAATTTACTAATGTGCGAGGTTTTAGAAGTGGAGATGTTGCCCATAACAACCAATCAGATTCTACTTATAATTTAAATAGCACCTTCCAAAAGATAATAGCTAGAATCTGATTGGTTGCTATGGGCAACATCTCCACTTCTATAAACTCTCACTTTAGTAATTTACCCCTCAGTGTATTGGTTTAGGTTATTCTCGGTGGTGCACAAATTTTACTCCCTAATAGTGGATCCTGATCAGCTGACGGTTCCAATTGTGGTTAGTTTATATTTACTGTAATTAGATTAGGACGGGTGATTACATCAATTCTATAGAAGTGCTGAAGCTTTCCAGTGGTGAGAGATTAAATAACTGTAGCAGTTGTCATTGTCTACTGTTGCAATATAATTATTAGTTACATAGTTGCAAAGTCTGTGCATTGATCCAACAAGTAGCAATATGTTGCTATGAATACTTCTCTCATGTGGTGATTAGGCATTTTTTTAAACATCATTTCTCACTATGAAGAGTTAATTTATCTATTTATTAGACGTCCTTTGTTCTGAGTCTTTCTTACAAGAAATAGTCTGTGTGGCACTTGGTAATGTTATGATAATAATTGCAGTCATGCTAAATACCTGTATTAATGCATATAAAGTTCTGTCTCTTTCCTTTTATACCCCTTTTCCACCTAAATTCCGGGTCTGACCCAGAGTTGGAACAAAGGCCCTCATTCAGAGCCACTCGCTAGCGGCAGTACGCTCGTTCCGAGCGATGTTCGCACATCTGCGCATGCGTACGGTTTTTAGTACGCATGCGCGAACCAGTCAGTGCGGCCGAAAATCATTTGTACGCAATATAGCGAGTGCCTGCTATTTTGAGTGACAGAATGAGGCGTATGTGGGTGGTAACAGGGGAAGGTGCTTGAAAACGGGGAGTGGAGATCCGATCGCAGGCGTGCTTAAAGGTCAAAACGGGCGTTTTATGGGTGTGCATAATTAATACAGCAGCGTCAATGACCACGTCACTTGGTTTTTTTAACTCAGAACTGCTCGCAAAATAGCGGTTGAAAAAACCAACCACAAGAATAGCGAGCAGTTCATATCCTGTTCGATGTACTCGATTAATCTAATAAATAGCGGACATGACGTATGGTGCGAGCGGCCAGGGGGCGTTTTTATCAAATAAACGAGCGTATGTTTTGCTCGCTCGTTCAGACTTAGAGGTGTGAACAGACTGCAATGTGCGAACGGATCATTTGCATAGCCACCCCTTGTTTTTGAATGAACGAACGCAAATAGCGAACGGCTCTGAATGAGGGCCAAAGTTCCTATCCGGATCAGACCCGGAATTTTGCCGGCGCTGACTCGGGAAATTCCCGAGTCAGCGCCGCTCACACCGCAGTCGGGTCTGCCTAGACCCGGCTTTTGCGGAGTGAAAGTGGACGCTTGGAGATGACGTCATCTCCAAGCGCCACTGAAGCCGGACCAATCGTCCGGCTAGCAGCGCACTCCAGGTCATCGTGACCCGGAGTGCTCTGTTCCCATAGCAGGGTTTCACGGGCTACGCCCGTGTTAAACCCTGCTAGTTACCTGGTCTGGATTGCCGGGTCACTCGACCCGGCGATCCAACCCTCTGCCCTTTTACACCAGGGAGCTGCCCGGGTTAACCCTTCAAAAACCCGGGTTTTAGCTCCGGTGTAAAAGGGGTATCATTCTGCAATCTATATTGTGGTGGAAGTCAGCACTAAATGATTACACAGTCTATCCGTAAATATATGAGACTAACAACAGTTTAACAGTAGGAGAGATGTACTTCCCTTCTAATATTTAGGATTTTACTGTCCTTACTTCTGCTACCTGGGCTGTTAGTGATTACGGGAGGCATTTGAGCTAGCTTAGGTGTATGTTTGTTACCTCAGCACTCCTGCTGTTCACAATGCTGAGCTCACCACCTCTAGTCTGGTTCCACAGGGCTGTGCTTAGTGCCTGTAGTTGCTTGCTCCACTCACAGCTGTTTCCAGCGATGCTGTGCTGTCAGACTTTGAAGCAACCTCTATGGATGATATATGACTCAGGGGTCTATTTACTAAGCAGTGTTAGGAGACAGAGTGAAAAGTGATAAGGTGCCAGCCAATCAGCTCCCAACTGTCATTTTTCAAACACAGCCTGTGAGATGGCAGTTAGGAGCTGATTGGCTGGCACCTTATCACTTTTCACTCTGTCTCCTACCACTGCTTAGTAAATAGACACCTCAGTCTCCCCGCTGCCAACATTACAGCCTTGACACCGTTGCTGGTCCTGCCGATGCTGTCTCCAGAGGTGGCACTGTAACACACTTCCTACTTGTGATGAGTGGTTAAATTTTTGAGAAAACCAAACACACCCGAAGTTAGGGGTTCCGAGTCTAATTGAGTCCCAGCTCGTAATCAGTTTTGGGTTCAGTGTAGAACAGAGTCTTGACTCGAATCTTCTCGCAATTCAGAACTCGAATTTAAAAACCAGATCTCATGTGTTTTGGATCTTGTGTGTTTTGAATGGCATATAAGTCCATCCTTTGTGATTTCAGGTGCTTTATTTATTTTAATAATACTAAAGGAACAAAAAACATGTCCAAGTTACAGATGTATCCTCGCACATCTTTGCTTCAGTCGCACCAAACATTTCCTCTCAGCACCCCCTGTCCAGTGAGATTCTGCTAGCGCCGGGCATCTTTTCCGCATCTTTTTTTGCCAAAAATTAGTCTAGTTTGCAATGAGATGGACTAGGACACACCAGGAGACTGTGCTGATTAATTTGATATGTGACACATGTATATCTGTGTGCGACTTCAGTCTCTGAATCAGCATACGAAGTGCTACAATGCAACAGCCACAGATTTTTTCCACGCCAAGTTCAGTTTACAGACTCAGAACGTATATAGGGGGTCATTCAGACCCACTCGCGAGCGGCAGTACGCTCGCAATTGGGTCAATGGTCCCCACTGCGCATGCGTACGATGGAGGGAGCTCCGTCGTGCGCATGCGCGAGACCCGGCGAGCAAAGGACTTTCCATCGCTCCGGGTCTCGCACCAAAGGGGGCGTGCTGTCGATGTTGATTGACAGCACGCCCCCTTTTGGGGGCGTGCCGGGGGCGTGCCTGCCAGACGGAGGCGTGCCTATGGGAACGCCTACCGTCTGAAGCCGGCCCCACTGACATCACTAGTGATGTCAGTGGGAGTGATTTTGGCTCTGATAGAGCCAAAATCACTCCTGGCCTTGCGGTTGAGAAACCCGACCACAGGGTTTCACTCGCAAGTCCGATGGTCGCGATGGACAAGACCATCGCGACCATCTTGTTGGACGCTCGTATATGCTGTGGGTGGTGACCCACAGCTATACGAGCATCCAGGAGGATGCTCCACTTTAATGGCGGTGGGCCCTGATTCAGAGCGAGCGCTCTGGTCAGAGCGTCCGGCACTGAATCAGGGCCATAGTCTGCATACTGCTGTTACACCTGTGATATCCTTGTCTCATATGTTACTTGTTGTTCTACCTGATTCATTAAATCTAAGAACTGGTTAAGCTGTACAATATGTGGACTAACTGCCACCAGCATCAACAACTGCATTACATATTTAATACCACATGTACCTTGGCCAAAGTGCATTATACCCTTGTTAAACTTTCTGTCTTGAGGACTACTGGTCCCAGCACGTCCGCTCGCATTTTATATTGATAGCCACATTAACCCTAACAGGTTGTGTCATCTCTAAAGGTGCATACACACGCAGGGGTACAGGGGAAACCCCCGGTGGGTCCCACTGCCTGAGGGCCCACCCCCTTCTCTAGGGATCAGGTTCCAGACTGTGCAGTTGAATTATACATTATATGTTACATTTTACTGCACAGGACTACAGCGTATTTTCTACAATGCATTGCTGTTATTAATCTGGTACATTATCATGCATGCACTAGCAGTATTTACTATACATATATATATATATATATATATATCTTTTTTTTTTAAGGGGCCCAGACCATGCACTATGCCTCTTCGGAAGGCTGGCCACACCACTTCGCATGGGCCCCTATCACTGCATTCCCCTTGTGGCCCCTTCATGCCCCAGTCCAACACTTTACACACGTAACGATTTTGTAACCAATGATTATCTGTTATATTTTCCCTTGAAAAGTGAATGATTTTTTGAAGTGTAATGAACGATGAACAAAAAATGTTCCTTCCCTATGTTGGACAGTCTGAAATATACTACAAACTACAAACGGGAGCGCGCTTGAACGATTTTCGTTCATCGTTATAACTCAGACACTGAACGTTTTTTTGAACGATTGAACAATAACGACATTGTTATATTTAAATCGTTCAAAAAATCGTTATGTGTGTACGCACCTTTACTCTGCTAATAAGTCTCACAGTGAGGGCGCGTCAGTGACACTGTGGGCTACTCAGAGTATAAGGTAAGAGGAAGTACACCTGTTTGGAGTCATATCTGTAGCATCTAGCATAGGGCAGGTACAAGTGCGCACATATGATGATGATGATGATTAGTAGTATACCACACGCACACAGAGAGGTGGTCGCATCTCCCGATGTGTATAATTCTGCATCGGCCACACAGTGGACCTTATTCAGAGGCGGCCGTACGGTCTACGACCGCACGGCCGCCTCAATGTTTTGCCAGTGCGCATGCGCACGAGGGAGCCGGCTCCCTCGTGCGCATGCGTGAGACCCGCTACGACCGACAGCGCCGGTCATAGCGGGTCTCTTTCCAAAGGGGGCGAGCTGTCGATGTTGAGTGACAGCTCGCCCCGTTTGGAAGGCGGGCCGTGGGGGTGGCAGGCCAAACGGAGGCGTTCCCATGGAAACGCCTGCCGTTTGGGGGAGGCCCCACTGACATCACTAGTGATGTCAGTGGAGAGCTTCCGGCTCTGACAGAGCCAGAAGCTCTCCGGGGCTTACGACAAGTGAGACCCTACCCTAGGGTCTCGTCGTAAGCCCCGATGGTCGTGATGGTCTCTGACCATCGCGACCATCACCCGAGCGGTCGTTAGAGCTGTGGGTGTTAACCCACAGCCTAACGACCGGAACAGAGGCGGGCGGTCAGGATGCAAGCGGCCGCCCAGTTTCTGAGCGACCGCTTGCATCCTCCGACCGCCTCTGAATGAGGGCCAGTGTGTAAAGCACAGTGTCTGTACAGATGGCTGAGAAGCTGTTGCAGTGGCCTCTCTCTGTAGATACTTTGCTTTGTTCACTGTTTTACACATGGTCTCTGAATACAATATCTGCTGTGAATGATGCAGATGTGCTGGCTAAGACATGATTTTATAAGTAAAATAACTCCCTCTCCCAATTAACATAGCCATGGGGCTTCTCTCTCCCACAGTTCTCACAATTTCCCAGGGTTTGTTAATATAACGAATCTTGAAGGAACACATCATGCAGTGCAGTGTATTGAGTACACTCGATGGAATGCTGTCATCGTCAGGGGTATATTTATTAATTATCAGGTTCTAGAGCGATAATTAAAATATAATATCGCTGTTAATAGTAGCAATATGACGTTATTAAAAGCCATGTGCAGGGACGGGGGCTCCGGAAAGAACCCTGGGCAAAATTTACTAAACTGCGGGTTCTAATCCCCGGCGGTTTGGTGGCGGTTTGATGGCGAGTTCTAAATCCCAGGGGTATAGTGGCGGTTTGGCGGCAGTTTCTAAATGACAGCCCTGTTCTATTCTATTCTAAAATCTGTTTTGATGGCAGTTTTGCAGTGGTTTTGCAGCGGCTTTGACCTTCGTACATCTGCAGACAGCAAAACCACCACCAAATCGCCACCAAACTGCCGGGGTTTAGAACCCGCTGCCTCCTGTCTCTGCAGTGTGTAAGAAGGGATGTGCTTGCAAATTCCACAGTAAAGCTGCCTCCATAGTAACCTATAGGGGCTGCTTTTGCAAGCAAAAATGGAAGACTCCAGGAGAAATCAAAGATATCCGCTATTTGTGATACCCCCGAAAACACCATAATTATAAATTTACAAATAGTCCCCTAAAAGTGATCAGGGGGTGGAATTGCCCGCTCAGGATAATGGCAGAGACAAATGTTAATATGAATTGGATGTCTCTAGATTTGTGACAATCCGTATGGGCTTTGTGGGCATAGGTATAGGGGAGAGCTTGATATGAGTACAGCTGGGTACACACCGTAAGACAGTGCAACCCAGCGATGTGGTAAGCGATGTAACAATACATCACGAGCGCCATACACACTGCATGATCCAGTGTATGATGGTGCAATGTATTGCTACATGCTGCATGTAACTACACTGCGCCATTCATTGAATCATCCCATTGGACATGCAGCACATCCAACAGGACAATTCAATGACAGCTGGGAACGATGAATTGAGTGTACACACTATGGACCGTATTTATCAATCTTTTTTTTACTAAAATGTGAAGACGGGTGTTTTCACTAGAGAGGTGCGGGTTCAGTTTTTTCGGTTATTTTCGCCACATTAGCACAAGTTCAGATTAGTTTGGATTTATCTTATTGGCTATCCAAAACATGTGAGAGCCAGAGAGCCAATAAGATAAAACCGAACTAATATGAATTTGCGCTAATGTGGCGAAAAGAACCGAGTAAAACCGAACCCGCACATCTCTAATTTTCACACCCTTTTCACATTATTTTAGTATCACCTAAATGTACTAAAGGGTAATTGGAATAGAATTTGCTAAATTCTACTCCAAGCCCTAATTAGTGCATGCAGATCACATTTCCCCTACTTGTAATGGGAAATGTGATCTGATTCAAATCTACCAAAAGAAATTGTTAAAAAATGCCAGGAGGGAGCCCTGGGATAACAATGTAACCTGGGAATGCAGAACCCCAGTAGGTTTCAGTGATCAACCTTCATGTCTGATAGACTGCAGTGCTGATCACAGTGAAAATAAAAAAATTAAAAAACCACACTTACCTCCATTTAGGTGATCGGTGACCCAGTGAGCTCCTCAGTGACCCGATCCTCTAAACAGTAAACTGAGATGTTGTGAAGCCCTGACAGCATCCTCAGTTTACTGCAGGGATCAGCTGACCGGGGTAGAGCCATCAGATGACCGGATGACAGAGGAGCTCATCGATCGCCTGAAGGAAGGTAAGTGTAAGCTGAGCGGAGGAGCTGGGCAGTGCATGGGCAAACTCACTGTCAGGAAATCTTTTGTGAAAAATACCCTGAAAAGTATGATTCGCATGAACAGAGCTTTTTCGCAACCTCTGTCGTTGAATGCGATATTTGATACGTCCTTGCGATGTATTCAAATATCGCATTGAGAATCCTGGTGATTTTATCACATCCGCATCTGAGATGCGAATTGTGATAAATAGGGCCCTATACGATGTATTCATTATACAATTAAACAATACATTGGATTATATATGGTATGGTCATCAGGGCCGCAACTAGGGGGCTGCTGCACCCAGCGACAGTGTCCTCCAGCCCGGCGCCGCAGGGAGACTCCAAGCCGGACACCCGCTGAGATGTTATTACCAGCGGGCGCCTGGCTCCTTCTCTGCAGTGCTGTGCTAGCCGGAGGCTAGAGTTCTCGCCTGAACTCCAGCTTCCGGTTCTCCCCAAAGGCACTATGGGAGAGACGTAATGACATCTCTCCCATAGTTCCGAGGAGCAGCCGGGTGGACCCGACGGCGGCAGTCACAAGAGCGGGGTTTAAGGTAAGTATTTTTTTTTGTGTGTGTGTGTGTGTGTATGTGGCACTACGGGGGCATTAACAGGGGGCACTACAGAGGGACTACAGTAGCATTACCTACAGGGGCATTACCAGGGGGCTCTACAGGGGCATTACCAGGGGGCACTACAGGGACCTCACCAGGGGCTCTACAGGGGCATTACCAGGGGGCTCTACAGGGGCATTACCAGGGGGCTCTACAGGGGCATCATCAAGGGGCACTACAGGTGGCATTACCAGGGGGCTCTACAGGAGGACTACAGTGGCATTACCTACAGGGGCATTACCAGGAGGCTCTACAGGGGCATTACCAGGGGACTCTACAGGGGCATTACCAGGGGGCACTACAGGTGGCATTACCTGGGGGCTCTACAGGGGCATTACTATTTGGTCACTACAGGGGCATTACCATATGGGCACTACAGGGGCTTTACTATGGGGACATTACCATATGGCCTATAGTACAGGGGCATTACTATAGGTGCATTGCTGAAGGGGGCATTACTATGGGGCACTGCTGCAGGGGGCATTACTATGGGGGAATTACTGGGGGGGGGTTTGCCAAATTACTGTCTTGCCCCGGGTGACAAAAACCCTAGTTTTGGACCTGTGGTCATCATAGGTTGGCGGGGCTAAACAGTAGCTTGCCAAACATATACTGAGGAGATCAGCAGCAGCAAGGATGAGGTGAGTATAAGTGACACTATATTATACTGTGATATGGGAGGCACTGTGTGGTATACTGTGATATGGGAGGCACTGTGTTGCATACTGTGATATGGGAGACACTCTGGCATACTGTGATATGGGAGGCACTGTGTGGCATACTGTGATATGGGAGGCACTGTGTGGCATACTGTGATGGGAGACACTGTGTGGCATACTGTGATATGGGAGGCACTGTGTGGCATACTGTGATATGGGAGGAACTGTGTGGCATACTGTGATATGGGAGGCACTGTATGGAATACTGTGATATGGGAGGAACTGTGTGGCATACTGTGATATGGGAGGCACTGTGTGGTATACTGTGATATGGGAGGCACTGTGTGGCATACTGTGATATGGGAGGCACTGTGTGGCATACTGTGATATGGGAGGCACTGTGTGGCATACTGTGATATGGGAGGCACTGTGTGGTATACTGTGATATGGGAGGAACTGTGTGGTATACTGTGATATGGGAGGCACTGTGGTATACTGTGATATGGGAGGCACTGTGTGGTATACTATGATATGGGAGGCACTGTGTGGCATACTGTGATATGGGAGGCACTGTGTGGTATACTGTGATATAGGAAGCAGTATGTGGCATACTGTGATTTGTGGGCACTATTATTGGGCATACTGTGATATGGGGGCACAACTATGGGACATACATAGTGTGATCTGGGGAACACTACTATGGGGCATACTGTGATTTGAGGGCAATACTATGGGCATACTGTGATATGCGGGGCACTATTATGGGGCATACTGTAATTTGGGGGCAATACTATGGGCATACTGTGATATGCAGGGCACTACTATGGGGCATATTGTGATATGGAGGCACAACTATGGGACATATGTACTGTGATCTGGGGAACACTACTATGGGACATACTGTGATCGACAGAAAGATGGCAGCACCAGGGTCACTTACTGGTGTTTCTTATGCTCTCCAGCAGGAACAGGAATGGAGGGCACCACTGAATAAGGGAAGAGGCCACTGCACATAGACCCCCTTATCTGTTAAAGCACCCCTGAGGGCATAATATGACCTGGAGGGCATTGTGTGCCATACTGTGACCTGTGGGGGTGGAAATGTGTGGCATACTGTGATCTGGGGGGTATTCTGTGTGGCATACTATCTTGTGGGGTGGCATACTGTAATCTAGGGGGCATTGTGTGGCATATTGTGATCTGGTGGCTCTGCGGTATGTGCAATATTGGCATCTGGGGGACACAGTGTGACATACTGTAACCTGTGGGGCAGTACTATTTGGCATACTGTTATTTGGGGAGCACTACTATGGGGCACAAAATTAACAAACACTGAAAAGAGCGCAGAGTGTCTCTCTAGATCAGTGTTTCCCAACCTTGGTCCTCAAAGTACAATAACAGTCCAGGTTTTAGTGATACCCATGCTTGAGCATAGATGGGTAAATCAAAATAACTGAGGTACTAATTAAGACACCTGTGCTCAAGTATGGCTATCCTTGAAACCTGGACTGTAAGTGTGCCTTGAGGACCGTGGTTGGGAATCCCTGCACCAGATGCATTAGGGCCCTTCAAAATGTTGCCATGGTAACCATAAAGTTCTATTTATGCTTCTGGTGCAAAGACATGTAGCCACATAGAAATGCCACTAACACTTTAGAAAAAAACCTTAATTAAGTTAAAGTCTTCAGTATTTTATTTGTAGTATACTGTTAATATTAGGATGATTTATGGATTAAATCAATTAAGAGAGTACAGTATGTGCACTTCAAAAATGTATAGAATGAGTCACAGGGGTTTATTTATTAAGGTGTGGGATTACAAAAGTTGAGATGTTCCCCATAGCAACCAATCAGATTCTAGCTATCATTTTCTAGAAGGTGCTAGATAAATGATAAGTAGAATCTGATTGGTTGCTATGGGCAATATCTCCACTTTTATAAACCCGCACTTTAGTAAATATACCCCACAATGTCTACAAGAGCTAAAGAAAAATGTATTTTGCATTATGGAAATGACGGTACACCCTACCACCGTTATAAATGTGCCATTCCCACTGCTTTATATCTGTAATCTTGCTCCACAAAACAAAATATAAATTTTATCCTGCCCTGTAAAACAAGACATTTGGGTAAGCCTAGTTCTTACGGAGGAAAGGCACAACCTCACTCCACCTAACTCCATCATCAGCCAATGCAGAATATGCTTCTCCAACATCTTGCTCCATAAACACTTGGGGGTCTATGTTCTAAGCCTTGGAGAAAGATAAAGTGGATGGAGATAAATTACCAACCAATCATCTCCTAACTGTCACTTTACAGGCTTTGTTTGAAAAATAACAGCTAGGAGCTGGTTGGTTGGTAATTTATCTTCGTCCACTTTATCTCTCTCCACGGCTTAGTATATAGACCCTCGAATTGGTATGGGAAAACGTAGTTGAATATGTGAAAACGGTTCTGTCCTATGTTGAGTCCCTATGTATTTTCCATGTAGAGTATGCTTTCATATAAAATGTGTAATACCCATCTAATTAAATACGATTCTACAAAAACACTGTGAACATTCAATATAACAGGAATGGGGTTTTCATGAACTGTCATAAAGTATAAGAGCCAAGATAAAATTGAAAATGGTCCTTTTACAGTGCAGTGGCATTTCAGAGCAGGTCAGCTATACCATTGCATTCTAACTTACAATTACACGTCCTGAGCACTCGAGATTGCTGGGAGCTGAGAGTTTGCCCTTCAATCAGAGAGGTGACAGTGTAGATGTTTTGAGCAGTGTCAATTACATCCGCAATCAATGGCTACAAATTACAAATAGAGGAACGGTTGCAAAAAAAAAAAGCAACAATATAGCAGAGTTATGCCTCTGCCTCTCCCCATAATGCGACCATTGAATATTTAATGCTAAGGCATTCTTGCATTTTATACATATTGCAGTCCTCCAAGAAATTGCTTTCAAGGGGCTGCCCTGTCGGTATTGTAGATTTATTTTGTGTTTTATTTCCTGATTGCTTTGCAATTCTCTGCAGTGCTGTGTGTTTTATATGGTAATGTGGTGTCCCATTCCCGAGTCATTTCCTAGTGTTATGTGTCATGTGTAGTAGAGCTCACTCACTGTGCAGGGAATCCGGAAGGTAAGGCTTAGATGTTCCAATTATTCAACAGGAATGTTCCAGTGTACAAAAACATTCACATTGCTCTCAGTAATCTCTTCGTAGAAATGAATGTAAATCACATGAGTTACCATAATCTGCCATTACCATAAAACTATAATCTTTGCGGAGTTCTGCCCAGATCAAGTCCCCCACGCTACACAGTCATTCCTGTATGTAAGCATGGCCCCTCCACCAAGCCACAGGAAATCATGACTGTCCAGCAAAACCTCGGAATATTAGTGGAATGGACACGTATGGAAGAAAGATAAATAGCTTATGAGGTTTGCACTATACTAAACAGTTAGATCTGTGCTTAGACTAATATAAAAAAGTCAATATTTTAAGTAAAGTCCCCTTGTTCTCTTGGCCTGTACTGTAATGTCCCAGAGCACGCAGGAGCTAATTATGGAGGGGCTCACCCAAGATGGATGCTCACTGCATGGACTATGCAAAGATGGCTGCTGTCGGTCAGTAACAGAACCACTAGCCCCTTCTGGGAGTTATTAGCGGGTGATTGAAGGAGAAAGGGGCAAAGGCTATTGGGAGCTGAGTCTGTTGCGAAAATTAAGGCAGACTGTTTGAAAGGAGTTGGTTTAGTGCCAAACGGTGTCCCTGTGCAAGAGGAGGAGAAGTGGAGCCAGGAGGCAGATTGTAGATTCTGTAGCAGTAGCATCGATTACACTGGTTAACAAAATGTGAATCTGTGCTGAATTCAAACATCATTTTAGAATGTCTCTGTCATATACAGATTTTGAGTGACTCCCTATTAAAGTTTACAATATTACGTTTATTAACAATACATGCATAGTAAACGATAAACTAAAAGAAAAAAATTGAATTTTACTGAAGGAAAAACCTCCCTAAACGTTCTATGAATGGGTTATATATCGTAACTTTCAAACTGTTTTAAAACTATAGGTGAGAGATTCTGAGACCATTTTTGAAAGCAGCGTAGAAAATACATATATACCACCTGAGGTGCCTTGTGACAAAATCTTTGTTTACCAGTGTTATCTATCTGTGATACAGAGGGAAAGGGTAGAGATTTGTCCTTGTAGCTCAAACAGAGTTTTTCCAGCAGCCATAATTCTGCAAGGACATTTGATACATTATAGAGAGACTGCACCTGTGTTTCTCATGTGCGCCAATAATTGTGGTACCCACTGACAGAACAAGCTGGCAATGATAAGTGACTGAACTTCTAATTATTGTGCTGATTACTCTAGTCAACAGCCATTTTGCATCTGACATGATATAGATCAATTACCATGTAGTTCTGTGCATAGTATTCAAATATACCATCAGAAATGTGATATCACATAAGATTTTTGAGAAATTTAGAAAAATTGAAATAAAAAATGTATGTATTTAAACCCAGTAAGTGCTTTGCAAGACTCCCTTCCATCTGCTCTATGGGGTACCCATCCTACCCAGACCCATCCTCTTTGTCATCAGAATACCCCTCCTCATCTTCCTCATTCTCCTCCATGTGCTGGTCCTGGGGCAGAATACTCCTCTTAGTACTGGATGCCATTTTGCTTGCTGGCCACTGTCCCAGCTCCTGGCCGGCGTGCAGAGGGAAGTACAGCGGACTGTACCATGACCATCAGTAACCGGGGGGGGTTGTTCTCACAGTGGGTTGCTTCATGACGAGGCCTCTGTCTCTGTGTGCCCTCACACCATGAGCACAGTGCCCAGTGCAAGTGGTGACTTTGCCTTTGTTTTAATCTCTCCATTTCAAATCAGTGGTATTCTTTACTTGTGTTTGTTATTTCGTATCTTCGTGAGTACATTTTGTGCGCTGTTTGTAAGTACATACAAAGTAATGGCAGCAGCTAAAATTCGTGGTTGTGTGAACCATTCTGATATCTTTTATTATGTATGTGGTAAGTACGCACCAAAAAGTCACAGAAAGCCTATTAATGTCTTTAATAAAGAAGCTTATAAAATGTACTTTGACTGTGCTCTTGGTGACCAGGATAAAATCTGGGCACCCCATCTCTAATGCATTTCCTGCACAACTAATCTGACAAAATGGTTGAAAGGAAATCACGGTATGATGCCATTCGCTGCCCCAATGGTATAACGAACTACTGTACTGACTGTTATTTTTGTGTAATTAGTATTGCTGAGCACACTATCAAATATCCCAAAGTGTCTTCAGCGCTAAAACCTGTGCCTCATGGAGAGGGGCTGCCTGTTCCTGTGTGTACCAGTGACCCATGCTCATCAGAGGAAAGTGAGTCAGAAGATACAGAAACGACAGTGGTGTGTCACCCACAAAACTCCAGACAAATCACCTCTCTTCACAGAACAGGAAGAATGAAATGATTTGGATCGTTACTTGAAACTGTGAAAACAAAACAAGCTGAACGTTTGGGTTCTAGGCTGCGACAGTGGAACCTTCTGGCTCAAGGTATGACAATTTGAAGTTTAAGAACAAGATTCTTTGGCCACATTTTTTTAAAAGATAAATTCAATATGTGTGTGTACTGATGTTAATGGTTTAATGATTGAGTTTGGTGTTCAGGATAATACTAGTGAGTGGCGAATGTTTATTGATTCCTCAAAGAGTAGTCTGAAAGCAGTGCTACTCCATAATGGGAACAAACTCCCTTCAGTGCCTCTGGCCTATGCAGTGGACATGAAAGAAACTTACAAAAGTATGGTTGTGTTGTTGGAGGGAATCTAGTATAAGGATCATGCATGGAATCTTTGTTGTGACTTAAACAGTGGAGTATCTAGCACAAGGCGAGTGGGGCATGTGCCCAGGGTGCCAGCAAGAGGTGTGTGTGTGTGTGTGTGTGTGTGTGTGTGTGTGTGTGTGTGTGTGTGTGTATGAACATTTAATTCACCCACTGACAAGGCCCCTATTACCGGCATTTCAGCAGGAGCACTGCAATTCACCAGCGGAGTAGCAGGAAGAAGATCACCGACAGAACATTTGACTGACAGCGGGGCAATCAGGTCAGTAGCTTACCAGGGGAGAGGGGGGTTAGGGGCGGGTAGATTCCCTAACTGGCCGTTGCAGTCAGTATGGGAGGGGGCGTGGCTACCTGTGTTGGGGACGAGCTCTCGGTAGGCGTGGGAGATGATACTAATAAGGAACAGAGGATGTGGGGGAGCCACAGTGGTGCTGCAGTGAACAGTACTAATGTGGCTGCAGACAGACAGCCCGAATACCTGAAGAGGAGGAGAAGGTGAAGTAGAGAACGATCAGCACAGAGAGCTGCTGTGCTGTGCTGAGTGTGGCTCTTTGTGCTGACCAAGCTCTAATTCTCCTACTGGGGGGCAACAGAGGAAATGAGCTGGGATGTGAGGAGGAAGAGGGAACACAGTTGTGTCATGTTATATATACATCAGGGGTGGGCAAAATACGCACAAGGGCAGTGGCGTAACTATAAATTTTGCTCCCCCATGCCAAAAAAGTTTCAGGCGCCCCACCCCCCCACCCCCCCTGCCCAAAGATCAAACACACCCAAAGACTACGTTTAAGGTGTGTGGTTACATGATACAGCAACGTGCCTTACACATTATGACACACTAAGTAATGCCACTTATAACACAGTGCGCCACACCGGAATGCTCCTTACAACACATTATGCCACACCGGAGTGCCCCTTACAACACATTATGCCACACAGCAATGCCCCTTACACATCCCACACAATAATGCCACATATAACACATAATGACATACAGTAAAGCGCTTATAACAAATTTATGCCATGCTGTAATGCCCCTATTTCACATTATGCCACACTGTAATGCCACATACAACAGATTATGCCACATATAACACATTATGCCACACAGAAATACCCCTAATAGCACATTGTGCACACACTAATGCCAAATACACATTATGCCAAACAGTAATGCCCATTACATCCCACCCTGACAGATCTACTTCACCAACCCTCCTTTCTGCTCCTGCCAGTCCGTCACCTCAGCTCAAGACAGGTTGCACAGTTTTTATGTCCGTGTAGAACCAGATTATTGGGAACATAGTTTATAACCTGTAAACTGTGTATCAAATTAGTGCCCCTTATACAGTGCCCCCTGTAGTTGTGCCCCAAAATGCAATGACCCCTATACTAGTGCCCCTTATGCAATGCCCCCTGTAGTAGTGCCCCTTTTGCAATGTCCCCTGTAGTAGTGCCCATTATGCAATGTCCCCTGTAGTAGTGCCCATTATGCAATGCCCCCTGTAGTAGTGCCCCTTATGCAATGTCCCCTGTAGTAGTGCCCATTATGCAGTGTCCCCTGTAGTAGTGCCCATTATGCAATGCCCCCTGTAGTAGTGCCCCTTATGCAATGCCCCCTGTAGTAGTGCCCCTTATGCAATGCCCCCTGTAGTAGTGCCCATTATACAGGGCCCCCTGTAGTAGTGCCCATTATGCAGGGCCCCCTGTAGTAGTGCCCATTAAAGTAGTGCCCCCTGTAGTAGTGCCCATTATGCAGGGCCCCTTGTAGTGCCCCTTCTAGTAGTTAGCCCCCTGTAGTTAGCCCCCTGTAGTTAGCCGCCTGTAGTTAGCCCCCTGTAGTTAGCCGCCTGTAGTTAGCCGCCTGTAGTTAGTCCCCTGTAGATAGCCGCCTGTAGTTAGCCGCCTGTAGTTAGCCCCCTGTAGTTAGCCCCCTGTAGTTAGCCGCCTGTAGTTAGCCGCCTGTAGTTGCTCCCCCACTACGCGCGCACACAAACAAACACACACACACAAAAGAAAAAAACACAAACACTTACCTTTATCCCCGCTCCAGTGCTGCTGCCGTCCATACCCCGGCGTCCGCTCCTCGGCACTATGGGAGTGACGTCATTACGTCACTCTCATAGTGCTCTGCGGGACCCGGAAGACGGAGCTCACTCCTGAGCTCCGTCCCCGGCGTCCGCTCCTCGGCACTATGGGAGTGACGTCATTACGTCACTCCCATAGTGCCCTGCGGGACCCGGAAGACGGAGGGAGCTCCATCCTCTGGCTGCCGCCGGGGGTTTGAATAGGAGTCGGGCGCCCGCTGGTAACACACTCAGTGGCCGGCAGATGGAGGGTGCAGGTGGTGCGACCGCACCCCCTGCACCCTCCGTAGTTACTACTACTGCCCCCATCGCCCCCAAGTTACCCAGCGCCTCCAAGCCACCGCGGGGGCTGCGGGGGCAGTAGTTACGCCACTGCCCAAGGGCCACAATTCAGACCGGACTGCTGCCTCCCACCTCCTTGCAATGTGATTGCGCAGGTGACCCACTAAGCATTCTATGCACCGTGCAGCAGAGAAGCGGAGTGGATGGGACCAGAAATCCTCTGAGACATTAGCACTCCCAGCTTTCCCAATCAAACACTAACTGTTGAACCAGAAATAGCTGATGCTGACAATCTCCAGTGGAGCAAACAGTGCAGCTCTACAGCAGGTAAGTTTAAGCCTTTCACACATAGGGGTCTATTTACTAAGCAGTGTTAGGAGACACAGTGAAAAGTGATAAGAAAGTGATAAGGTGCCAGTCAATCAGCTCCCAACTGTCATCTCACAGGCTGTGTTTGAAAAATGACAGTTGGGAGCTGATTGGCTGGCACCTTATCACTTTTCACTCTGTCTCCTAACACTGCTTAGTAAATAGACCCCATAGTATAGTATGGTTTGCCCTTTTATATTAAAAAAAAAAATTTTTTTGGAGGGGTACCTTTTTTCAATTGCTCTGGGCACCAAACACCCTAGTTACACCTCTGTACTTAAAGGTAGTTGTACTACTGTTAGGTTTGCAAAGTGGATTCACAAAGCACTGCTGTTTTCTGTGTTTATGGGACAGCAGAGGTACTAAACATCACTATTTACAAAGAAGTGGCCAGAGAGAGAAACCTATGTTTCTGGAGAGAAAAAATGTCAAGTACACTCCATTTGTTAAGCCGCATAATAATTTTACCTCCGCTCCACATTAGTGCAACACCTTAGGTGGTTAATAATAGGACATCCTTTGTATTCATATATTTACACTAGATAGGTCTGTTTACATGTACAAAGTTGGTAATACTATATAACCCTGTGGAGCATTACTTACCTGCACGTGAAAAGTCACGTAGCCCGAACTGAAGAGTTCTTGCAAGGAAGTAGATGAGGCATAACTAAATATAATTTAATATATATATAGTATACTGATATCTCATTAGTGGTAACAGGGATTTGGGGGTTTACCCAAGCAGAACCAAATAGTAAGTCTAAACGCTAACGTTTGGGTGGAGGCACTAAGTTATAAAAACAATGCACATGGTAATATTATTTAACCCTCTCTGAAGGGGTCACGTTAATTTAGGCCTAATGAATTATGTTGTGATGGCTCTGAATAAAGAAAGACCAGGCTTTCAGTTACAGTATCTGAAAAGTTTCCGAGATTAAGTGAAGCAAAGCTAAAAGAAGACATATTTGTTGACCCCCAAATAAGGAAACTAATTAAAATATTAACCGCTAAATTGACAGAAATTGCTACTTGATTCCAGTGACGTAGGATCATCCCAGATCCCCGGGGGCAAGATATAATTTGGTGTGTGTGTCCCCCCTCACAGCTGCTGAGACTGTAATGTAGCATTTTGTACGCAGATACACCCACAGTTGCACAGAGACTATAGGCATGCCATGGAGGGGTGAGGCAGAGAGTTGTGGGTGACGGGCGCCGGATGTGTCGCACTGACAAAAGAAGCTGCTGAGGAGCAGCAACACCAATGAGTACAGATACAGGCTATAGGTAGACGGAGGTGGCAGCTGATGGTCTGACATGGAGCTCTCCACTAGTGTATGGAGGCTTCTCAGGTGCCGGGAAGAGGTGCCATGTATTGGGTGGCCATGACGGTACACTCCTGGTACATAGTTACAGCCCTAAGTGGGGTGAATACGTTGTGGGCAATGGAGGAGGTGCCCCTTCAGTGCTGGAGCCCGGCGGCAGGTGCCTCCATTGTCTCCCATAGTTCTGCCCCTGCTTAATTCTCCTTCAAGTCTGCTGTGCATGGATTCCAGTGGAACAGAAAAGAGGACAACTATGTGTCCATTTTGAATGAACTACTGGACAACTACAAGAATATGGGTTGTAGAATATCACTTTTAATTCACATTCTACATTCCCATCTATACTTTTTCCCTGACAACCTGGGTAGTGTAAGTGATGAACAGGGGGAAACGTTTTCTCCAAGACACTTTGACATGGAGCATCGTAACAAGGACACTGGAACCCTGCAAGGACGGGCGACTACTGCTAGTTCCATTTTAGAGAGACCAATGAGACACTGTACAAACAGAAAGCATCAACATCTTATTTCCCTAAAGCAAAGTGACTTCACATTTTATCTCTTTGTAATAATTACATTACAGCTAATTTGAGTTGTTAAGAGTTTCTGAAGTTTTGTTTCTGCAGTTTTTAAGTATTTCTGTAATTTTATTAGTATTTTATAAATTAATACGATGAGTATATTTCAATTACATAGAGATTAATTGAAATGTTCACTTATCTTACTTTTTTCAGATATAGCTTTTACTGTTTGTGACGTGATAAAGAAAATCTGATTTTTTTTCACTGAATTCAGCTTCCCTAAATTAGGCGATAACACGTAATCAGTAATCACACTCCAGATGCAGAGGATTTTTTTTACATTTGGCTGAGTAGTATTATTTGACTGTTCATGGACAGGAAATAGATCCTGTGCAACAGTGTGATAAATATAGTTCGGTTACTCTCTATAGAGAGGGAAATTGCACAGAAGCTGAATTGGGTTATACGGGCGTCATAATTGCTGTAGTTAGAAATTGACTGCCTCAGAAGAGCTGAATAGTTACAGAATGTATTTTGATTGTGATTATGAACATTTTGGGCTCTTTTTATTAACATTATTTTTACTAAAATAATGTGAAAAAGGGTGTTTTCACACCCTTTTCACATTATTTTAGTATCACCTATAGTTATTACAGGGCAATTGGAGTAGAATTCGGAAACTTCTACTCTAACCCCTAATTTTCACTTATTTTTAGTAAGCAGATCGCATTTCCCATAATTGTAATGGGAAATGTGATCTGGCCAAAGTTACTAAAAATAAATTGTGAAAAAATACCGGGGAAAGCCCTGTGATAATAATGCCACCGGGAGGTGGCGTTATCCAGGGTCTCCCCCGGTTACCGGACTCCTGCTCCACTCTAATGTGCAGAGCAGAGCCTGGAGCCAGCCCCAGTGATCAGCTGTGTGGTCTAAACAGACCACATGCTGATACACTGTAAAAAAAAGTGAAAAAAAAGAAGTAACAAAAACAAACTAACTTGAGTCCAAGGACCGGAGTTCAGGGCTCCGGTGATGTCCTCCCTCGGGTCAGCTGGTCTCCCGTGCTGCACTGGGGCCTGGTCGTCACCTGACAGGGTCCCAGTGCAGTATGGGATGTCAGCTGACCGGAGTGACAGAGGACATCACCGGAGGCCCGATAAGTGTAATTACAGGAGGGGGGGTCGCCGAGGGGCTGCGATCGCGGGGTGTCCGTGATCGTGGGGGGTGGGTCTTAGCAACGGGGTGGGGCTTGGCGACAGGGGGTAGCAGCGGAGGATGGTCGGTGCATGCGTGGGACACTTGTCACGTGTTTTTTGTGAAAATACCATGATAAGGCTCCGGAGGGGATTTGCAGGGACAGAGGGTCTCATTCAGACCCGCTCGCGAGCGCAGGATGCTCGCAAGCGGGTCGATGGTACCCAAATGCGCATGCGCCCGACGGAGGGAGCTCCGTCATGCGCATGCGCGAGACCCGGATAGCGCTCTGGGTCTCGCACCAAAGGGGGCGTGCTGTCGATGGTGAGTGACAGCACGCCCCCTTTGGTGGGCGTGCCAGGGCGGTGCTGCCAGACGGAGGCGTTCCCATGGGAACACCGAAGTCTGATAGAGCCAAAATCACTACAGGGCTTGCGGAAGCGAGACCCTACCGCAGGGTCTCATCGCAAGCCCGATGGTCGCGATGGTCTTGACCATCGCGACCATCATCATGGACGCTCGCATAAGCTGTGGGTGGTTTTCTACTTAATCTCATGCCTTATTCATTATCGATAACAAATATGTTTGATGACTTGTGGCCATATTCAGAGATTGGTTGCTATGGGTAACATCTCCACTTCTAAAAACCCACACTTTAGTAAATATACCCCCTTGTCAGAAGCTTAGCGAACAGTGGCATAACTAGGGTCTGGCTAGTGGGGCATGTTCCCTGGGCGCTGTGGCTGGCCCGACAGAAAGGCATTCCAGAGCAGTGTACAATTTACCGACTGGAGTGTTCCTGAAGTCCCCATTGTACTCCGCAGCCAGAGGATCCTGCACCCAAGAAAGCATTTACTGCTTCCTATGGGATACAGATTGATGACCCAGAAGTGTTGGGGCTTCACAATGGGTGAACAGGTAGGTAGCCAGAAGCATCACAAGGGTGGGCTGGGAGATAGTCAGAGGGATCACAAGGGTGGGCAGGGAGGTAGCCAGAAGCATCACAATGGTGAACAGGGAGGTAGCCAGAGGCATCACAAGGGTGGTCGGGGGTCGTCTGTTGTATTATCCCACCCCCAGTGTTCACTACTCATACTTGGGTTCAGCAGACCAACATCCCTGTAGCATCAATGTGCCACAAGAGTGGACAGGGAGTGTGCCTGAGCAGGGCTGAAAGCTGACAACTTGATTGGCATGGTCAATCAAAGTCACCAGTACAGCTGTAAGTGAGGAGCTCAAGCCTGTGGCTGTTTGACAGCCGTTATAGTTCATTTTGCTAACTATAAAGTCCAAGGCAGCACCCACAATCTTTCAAGACAACAGCTGTAAACAGAGAATAGTCCATTTCACTGAGCTAACTCTGTGTTAAGGAGGATCGCAGGCCTCATAACAGCACTCTTGCCTGTGCACCAGGTCGCTCACACCTGGCCTGGCTTAATTAATTAATTATAGAACTATTTTTAGGGGGCATCGGTTTTATTCTGCCCTGGGTGCCAGGAACCCTGGTTATGCCTCTGTTAGGGATTCGTGATTTATAGCATCTAGGTTACAGAACTAGCATACTAGACTGCTACAAGCAGGGGCATTTTAAGAGAGTTGGGGCCTATGTGCAGCCTCTGTTTGGGTCCCCTCCTCTCTGTGAAAGCAGTAGATTCTGGCTTCATGCAGGTCTCCGGGAATATGGCGTCAGTGCCTTTTTTTGAGGGACATGTTTGTGCGAGTCACCAGGAAAAATGGCTTCTGCCATTTTCCCAGTGATTTTTTGCTGCTCTTCAGCACCGGTCCTCCACTGCAGAGCAGCACACCGGAATCTGCCTAAAGGTAAGTATAACTAAATATGGGTGCAGGGTGTGCGGTGTGAGCCCCCCTGGACCCAGGGGCCCATGTGCACTGCACCCATTATAAATACACCCCTGGTTACAAGATGTCCCTTTGGAAAAGTTCCACCAACTTGTCTTATTCTTGTGTCTGTTATTGGAATCTAAAACTTGCATAGGCTTGGAAGAGTCACACAATCTAGGGATCCTCTGCCATGTAATTCTCAGAAGACATGAAGCGTTTTCTGGATGTTAAGGTGTGCAACAGCTGCTGCCAGCTATGATAAAGCATCTAACAGACCTCAATTGGTTGGAGAGCGCAGCCAGCCTCTCTCCGCACTTACTAAACAACAAACAAGCTAAATTGAAAGCTGCATGTGCCCAGCCATTCCCACATCAGAATATCTCAGAGAACTAAGGATGATGAAATCAATAAGAAATTGTTTGTGGACTCTTCAAAATGTTCTGCAACCCTGCATTAGTTTTACCTAAAAAATCTGAAATGGGATCTGCACTGTTCCAGTCTGTACGTCTCGTTTGTCTGTAAAAACAGAGGCAATGGTGCAGAAATAGACATCTATCGTCATACACCATATATTGGTGAACCTTTCGCTGTAGTAAATCAGGGAATTGTATAGGTGGTAGAGTTACACATTTGTATTTCACCCACATTTTCATGCTGTCTGAAAGGAACAATGTAACTACTTTTTAAATGCTAAGACAGTATTTTTTCTTCATATATAGTAGTTAACAGTCATTAGTTATGGTGAATTATTGCTATTATTATATTTTATTTATAAAGCAACATATATTATGCAGCGATGTACTTTTAGGTTATCAAGATACGCATTAATAATATTAGGGATGAGCGGTTCGGATTCTGTGGAATCCTAAATGCTACGAACATAGGGTATCCGAGTGTTCCCGTCTGACTCAGATCCCACTTTGAGGCCGAACGTCATTCTCCCGATGTCGGATTCTTACGAGACTTGGTTCTATATAAAGCGCCGAGACTCGGCGACATTTCTTCCTCGGCACGGACGCTGCACACTGCTCTGCAATAAGGTGACTGTGTCCAGACTCCAGACTAATGGCTGTGCTGTTAAGTGACTGTAGGGGGGCACATTGCATGCTGATATATGCTGCACTACTCTGCTCATTTTAGTGGCTGTAGTAGCCTGTGTCCAGACCAGTGGCGTAACTAGGGTATTTGAAGCCCAGTGCAAGTTAAAAAACTGAGCCCCCTCAAAAGTCGGTGCACGCCAAAGTCCAACGTTTCTCGGCACTCTGGGAACTTTCCTTTCCATTCCATATGCATTTTAATGCCCCAAGTAGTAGTGCCCCTCTTGCAATGACCACTGTAATAGTGCCCCTTATGAACTGTCCCCAGTAGCAGTGCCCCTTATGCAGTGCCCCCCGTAGTGCCTCTTATACAGTGCCCCCAGTAGTACCACTTATACAGTGCCCCCAGTAATGCCCCTTATACAGTGCCCCCAGTAGTAGTCCTCCCTATGCAGTGCCCCCAGTAGTGACCCTTATATAGTGCCCCCAGTCCCCCTATGCAGTGCCCCCAGTAGTGCCCCGTATATAGTGCCCCCAGTAGTAGTCCTCCCTGTGCAGTTTCCCTTATATAATGCCCCAAAAGTTGGCCCCTCTATGCAGTGCCACCAGTAGTGCCCCTTATATAGTGCCTCCAGTAGTAGTCCCCCCTTTGCAGTGCCCCAGTAGTGGTCCCCCTCATGCAGTGCCCAATGCAGTGCCTCTTATATAGTGTCCCCAGTAGTAGTCCTACCTATGCAGTGCCCCTAGTAGTGCCCCTAATGTAGAGCCCCCAGTAGTAGTCCTCCCTATGCAGTGCCCCTAGTAGTGCCCCTTATATAGTGCCCCCAGTAGTAGTCCCCCCTTTGCAGTGCCCCAGTAGTGGTCCCCCTCATGCAGTGCCCAATGCAGTGCCTCTTATATAGTGCCCCCAGTAGTAGTCATCCCTATGCAGTGCCCTAGTAGTGCTCCTTATATGGTGCCCCCAGTAGTAGCCCCCACCCAGCACTCCTCTGTCCTCCTGGGCTGGCCTGACGTCATGACGTCACTCCCATCATGCACTGCGGGAGCCGGAAGATGGAGCTCATGAGTGAGCTCCAGCCTGGCTCTGGCAGTGGGCGCAGCAGTCAATGAGAGTCTGGATGCCAAAACAAATATGCTGCAGCCAGCTGGTATGAGTGTACTAGCCAGCAGCTGTTTTTATTGTGTAGTGCAGTCTGCACTCCATGTGGTCCGCATTACACTGATAACCCCTGTCCTGGACCATGGTTGGCAGTGCCGCCAGTTTGATGGCGCCCAGGGCACGAGCCCCGCTCGACCCCACCTAGTTACACTACTGGTCCAGACTCCAGACTCACAACAAGTGGCTGTGCTTTTATGTCACTGTGTATAGGGGGCACACTGCATGCTGATGTATGCTTCGCTACTCCTTTGATTAAAGTGGCTGTAGCCTTTGTCTGACTCCAGACTCACAAGTGGCTGTGCTGTTAAGTGACTATGTATAGGAGGGAACAATTTACGGCATGCTGATGTATGCTGCGCTACTCTGCTGATTAAAGTGGTTCTGTGCAGACTCACAACTGGCCGTGTATACAAGGCATTCAGATGTATGCTGTGCTGTATTCATGACCATCTTCTCCAGTGTAAAAAAAAAGTAAAATAATATATGAATTTTTTTACTATGAAAGTTTTAAAAAACTGTTTTTTTATGTTGTATCCCACTGTGTACTGTATACAAGCACTGTGACTCCTTGGGCCGTAAACCTTTGAGTATACAAGCACAGTAACTCCTTGGGCCTTAGCCATCTGTGTTTACAAGCACCCCATGGTTCATTGGGCTGTAGCTCTCTGTGTGTACAAGCACTGTGTCTTTTCTGCCTCCTACTACCTGTCTCTCCAGCCGCCTGCCCTCACTACAGCCTTCTGCCCCCTCTCACTCCAGCCTCCTGCCACTTTGGCCTCCTGTGCTCCATATCTCTCCACCCTCGTGCCCCATGTCTCTCCACCCTCCTGCCCCTTGTCTTTCCAGCCTTCTGCCTCATGTCTCTCCAGCCACCTGCCCCATGTGTCTATAGCCTCCTGTAACTGCTTCCCCCGACACTCCAACCTTCTTTTCCCTGTCATTCCAGCCTCCTCCCACTTCTGCCTCCTGCCCCATGTCTCTCCACCATCCTGCTCCTTGTCTCTCCAACCTCCTACCTCATGTCTCTCCAGCCCCCTGCCCCATGTCTCTTCAGCCTTCTGTAACAGCAGCCCCCTGCCCCCAACACTCCAGCCTCCTGTAACTCTGACGTTCTACATCCTGTCACTCCAGCCTCCTTTGCCACTTCAAGAACCAACCCTCTCCCCTGCACCTCCAACTTACCTTTATCTTGGACAGCCTGCATGCTCCTCTTCCTCAGCTCAGTGGCAAGCTGCGTGGAGGAAAGACACAGCAAAAGAGAATGTCATGCCTTTGTGGACAGCCGCAAGGTCCTTGTGCCCAGCAGCTGTTGGTCGGGAGAGTAATATAACAGGTGGCAGCACTGGCAGGATGCTGCAGTGGCACCCATCAGGCCACAGTGCCCTGGGCAATAGCCCTGCCAGCCTGACCCTTAAGCCACTCCTGAGTAGGAATAAGGACAGATTGAGGAGGATGAAGACCATGGAAGATGAGCTGGTCTTTGTAGAACTCTTAAGATTGCCACCTGCTGGCAAACAAGGCTGTCCTTCACATCTATATAATATGAGCCACCTTCCACTTCTCATTCTAAAATAAGCTATTGGCTGTATGGATACTTTTGTGGTTATGTGTGAGCTTCTAGTAGCTGTTGCTGGCATTTTTCTTTGATATCTTACTGCTGGACACAGTTACAGGACACTTACAATACAAAAATCATTGTTCTTTTAATGTGAGAATTGTCTGGGAGCTGACCCTCTCATCACCATGCTTCATGGTTGTGATGAGGTTCTTTTGATGAAATGCAGTGTTTCATTGTTATGCAATATAATGTTTCTTTGTTATGGCAAATTTCTCCACCTCTTCTGTTCAATCCAATAACCTTCTAATTCTTGTTGTCTTTGGTAAACTTCTTTTGGGAGAGCAACAATTTCCTTTTTAGGTGCACATACAGGGCCGCCATCAGGGGCAGATTGCCCCAGGCCTCCAGTCCCGGAAAGAGAGGGGGCCTGGGTGGCAGCAGCGAGGAAGAGTATCATTGATGCAGCATTTGAAATATGGAGCCGGCCGCAAGCCAATCACAGCTTGTGGAATGGCAGCCAATCAGACTGGCTGCTGTTGCGTGAGCTGTGATTCGCTCGCAGCTGGCTCCATAGTTCAAATGCTGCAGCGACAATGCTCTTTCTCCCTGTCCGTTGCATGCCTCTCTCTCAGGAAGTACTATGAAAAAAGCAGGTATGTTGACAGGTACAACTCCTTTATTGATGTCATGAAGATGGTAGTGTAGTATAAAACTCTCCTGATGACAAGTGATCAATTTCTGATTAGGAGGCATCTTTTAGCAGGAGTTAATCTCCCACAGATCATATTAGACTGTATTATATAATAAGAAGCACTTTCTCCGACCAAGCTGTAATACATACTACTGATCTGTGGAGCAGAGGCTTACCATTTTAAAATATGTTATCAATAAGAAAGAATAATTTATAAAACTCAAGATGAAGAGCAAATGCAGTAACAGTAGAAACCAGTATGGCAGCATGCAATGTATAATATACTGTATAATATCTAAATATATTGTAAAATCATTTATAATATGACATATATATCACTGCTAAATCCTACTATGTCTATCCACTCAATAAAAGTGACATCATGAAATAGTACAAGGTATAAAGTTATGAATATAAATGTAGACGATAATTAAACACAAAATGAAATGAAAATGTATAAATGTAAAGCTCTAAAATTGGTTCGGCCCTTCTGGAATCAGTGTTTTTAATTTATAGCTCCAACAGTGTTAAATATGGCATGAAGATTTGAAGTGGTTCCTAACTACAATTTTAGGACCATCATCAATAGTCAATATTAATATTAATACTCCCCTATGCAATACAAAGAGAATTCACTGAAGAAAACTGTTGGTGAAATGCGTCTGTGCACTCGCTAAAATACTGAAACCTTCAGAGAAATCTCTTCTAATATTAATTGTAAATTTATTTTTATTTACTATTGATAGTTCATTATATGTAGGGTGAATTGTCCAGTGAATGAACCGTTAAGGGAATTCTCCTATTTAAGGGGATGGTGTATGTAGAAGATACAACATAAAAACTATTTTGAGACATGTGCCATTATTATTATGTGTACTTTTAAAATACATTGTTTTATTTTAAAATTGAAGTATTAGTTAGAATCTTAAATCTTAAAATAACAAGAGAGATGTAGAAATTTCCAATTAATGAACGTACAATAGGCCTGATTCTGAAATGTATGCAATGCCCATATTCAATCACGCTTATACAAAAGATTCACTCGCAAAGTGAATGAAAGGTAGTCTGCATTTAGGGGAGGTAATGGGGGTGGTTAGGCAAACGCAGGCATGTCGGGACCTTTAAAACACTGTTTCATGGGCGTGCATAAATTAGCCATTGCGATCTCCGACGCAGCATGATAGCTCTCTGCGTGGGAGGAGAACCAGTATGTTTGATTCAGGTCAGACTTGACTTACACGCTGCATGGCTGCCCGATCTGCGTCAATGTTACATAGGTTAATGCCCAGATGGATATGAGAAGTCAGCAGTGGGAGAACCTATGCTCGGCTAAGTTTTAGAAGACATTAGCATATTTTAGCAACTGTGATCTGTAAGAGATCGCAGTTGTGACTGCATTAGCGTAAATCTTGGAATCAGGCCCAATGCTAGCAAACGAACAGACAAGTCTAGTAATTGAGTAATATGACTTTAATCAATAAAAAATATTCAGTAGATCTAATCTAGGATTATGTGCATTAATTTTAAAATTACCATATCAAACCTAAAAATGCTCATTCACTATTAGTGTACATTCACTGGCTGATTCACTAATATATATATATATATATATATATATATATATTGTCAAAACCGAATAATTGGGTAGGACAGAATCTGTTTGCCAATCAGGAAAACCTGCACGATGCCATCTTGTGAATGGCAGCAAGACTCCATTTTAGAAAGGAAAGCTTACACAAGCGCCATTTTGTCAAAAATACATAGTACACAATCCACAGTGCAAAATTGATAAAAGTAGCAATTTTGCTACTCACAACGCAAAGTTGCTAAAAAGTAGCACGAACAGCTTTTTAACAATCTTCCCCTAACACCTACCGACGGTGTTTAGCAGACATAAAATAACTTTGCAACACATTAAAATCACCACAAACTTATATTTGAGCAGTAGCAAAGTAGTGGTGTTTTCCCCTGCATTCACATTAACACATACGCGATGTAGCAAAAAGTAGCAAATTAGTGGTGTTTTCCCTGCACTTCATGTTAAACATAGGACAACGCAAAATAGCTATTTAGACGCACAGTCAGATTTTTAGTGAACTTTCCCAAACCCATACTGGCATGCTCACACACATACACAGAAGCCTTTCCAACTTAGTGCTGGTTGCTAAGTGCCCCACAGACCCTCAAACACACAACACAATTTAGTGTCATTTCTCCCCGCAAACACATTTAAAAGCAATGGTCCCGCAGCGCAAAAGGAATGATTATTATTTGGTTTAATCGCAATGTCAGCATATAAAGAAAAGAATGTTTTCTGTAACTATGGCTTAGTAAATGACAATTGGACCGTGTTTGGTGCCGTACTGATCTACTCTGTTCCCACAGCGTTCCGGTGGCATCGGTGAGGAGATCAGAACATGCGGCTATGAAATATGAATGTTAGAGAGAATAACTTCTTGAAATGTTGTATGCCATAGTTAGATTAGATTTATTATGCAGCGGGAAGGTGAACACAATCAGGCTGTTAGAGGCTGGGTTGAGTCTTTGCACTGACCTATGAATTGTACCGTAACGGAAGAAGCAAGAAGAGGAACCAATGAAAACCTGCCAACGTATTCTATTGTATTGCTTATCCCAGTACGGGTATATATGTGAGTGCTCTGAAACAGGATGCCAGTCTGCGGTGTTCCTGTTATGCTGTTTCGACGAAGGTCTCATTATTGATGCTGGTATCTGGTCCCAGAGCGCACGCGTATGTATTGACTGTACCTTATGACCTAATGTTTGTACAATTTAGTTTGCACTCATTGTTAGATCATAGCATGGTAACATCTGTACTTTTACCTGAATAATAATCTTTAGCGCGTTGGACCACTATTCAACTGTCTTAGAGTTTTATTAATGGTATAATTAAACACAGCGCTAATTAGCGACACCTTATGGTTTTAGAAGGTATAGGCAGGTTTTGTCTTAGAGGTTCTAGGCAGGTGAATCTTAGAGGTTTATAGGCAGGAATGTACTAAAGGTTTATTTACGATTCAACAGTTGGGGGCTCGTAGGTTTATCACGTTATCTGATACACGGTAACACTCGGTCAGTTCTCTCTCAGCAAAAGGATGGAGGCGCTTTTGAGAGACGCATTAGTCTTTCATTACCACAGTGTTGCTGAGAGCGTACTGCCGGTTATTGTGTAGAGGAAGCACTGATCAGAATCCAGGGACAAGGAAAGAAAAGTCATTTTCTCTCGTTGATAAAAGTTTAGAGGGAGTAGCATAATAGCATTAAGGTAATAACACGTGGGCCTGGTCGCATCACTGTGTATGCGAATAGTCACACAATTGCGTACACGTACTTCCGGTTGTGCTGCCACGTGTTTGAACAAAGCCATTGAGGTTTTAATTTTTTTCTATTACCAATATCTGGGTTAACGTGTATTTTTCTGCGCAGGAAAAAAAGTGTGTAACAGTGAATACTTGTTGAACAAAGTTAAGGGTATCATATGATCCTTAAGGGCTAGGTGCAAGGGTTAGCCTAGCCGCTCGGTAAGCAGCTTACCATTCAGTACACAGAGCAGGTGTATGGTTTGTTATTTTTGTTAGGGACCGGCTCTCAGTGTGACTGCAGTGTTCAATAATATTTGAGCAGTTTAGTTGAGCCGCACTAGGTGTGATTGTGAGCTGAGAGATAATAGGTGAGCGGGGGCATCTAGAATTTCTTCCGTAGGTGAGCGGGGGCATCTAGAATTTCTTCCGTAGGTGAACGGGGGCATCTAGAATTTCTTCCGTAGGTAAGTGAGAGTATCTAGATTGTCTTTCACCAGTTTAAATCTGTATTGAAAAGCGTAGGAGTTGTCTAAGAATGGGAGCCGCGCAAACAGTAGAGATGTTAGGCAATGATGTGCTGCTAATTGAGGCGCCGATCGGATCGGCCCGTCGTATCATGCATACCAAGTACGGTACTTATGCAATAAAGTATAGTGATTTATGGTTTAATATGACGAGGAAGAGTGTTAGACCGTTTCCCAGAATTGGTAGTTTTGATAAAAATGTGTTAGACAATGTCCGGGATCACATCAGTTTGATGCGCTCCCGAGAGAAAAAGGTTAAATATTTTGAATGTTTAAAACTGTGGCAGCACGAGGGGGAAATGTGGCTGAAGGAGGTTCCCGCAACGCAAACAGGCGTCGCGGGCACAGTCTCAGGCAATGCGCCAGTGACGCTAAATAGCGCAGTGGACGCATCGCTTGATAGCACGCACGCACTGCAAGGTAGCGTCGCAGAAGGTAGTACAGATGGTTCACGCGCACCACCTCCGCCCTATGTGGATGGGGGTGTAGGTGCAGTCAATGTAAAAAATACCCATAAAAATGTAACAAGCAACCATAAAGAAAATGTTTATGATATGGATGATGAGCCTATTGTAATGTCTGCCATTTCCCATGCTGTGCAAATGATAGATTCTGCATCACCACAATCACGAGTGGTGCCGCCATCTCCATCGGTAACAGCAAGGGAAGTGTTAATGCCCTCTGCACCCGTAGAGGAAGTTGTTCATACCATATGCAGCAGCAGCAGACTAATCCCCCAGCCAGGTAACCAGGTCAAAGGTAGCAGCGCTACCGGTCTGCATCCCATTCGGACAATAACTGTTCCGAATGGAAATGCAGATGCAAACGGTGTAGTGCCCACAAGGGAAGTAGTAATGCATTGTCCATGGACAAGAGCAGAACTAAATTCCATCATAAATGATTTCCCCGATCCCAAAAAGGAACTAGCCAAATGTCAAAGATTTTTGAGAAATTTGGGTAGTTCACATGAGCCCACTAATAAAGATTGGCATGTGGTGTTAAGGGCCTGTCTGCCATGCAATACAGATGTGACAAAATTTATCACGGATTGTGTATTGGATGGTGACGTTCCCTTAACAGACCAAGTAAACCAAGGTAACATTTCCCACATTGTAACTCAATTGGGTGTATATTTTCCAGTAGTAGTTAACTGGAACAAAATTTTCACAATTAAGCAAAAGGAGAGTGAAACTGAAGAAGACTATTGTGACCGGGCTCTGCAGGCTATCACCCAGTACACTGGGATAGAAGATATTAAAGATAGCACTCACCACAGGGGAATGATAGTCACGGTACTCATGGACGGTCTGAAAGACAATTTAAAGATTTGGGTTCAGACCTCACAACCTGGCTGGAGGGGACTCACAATAGATAACCTCATACAGTCTGCCATAAAACATGATAAAAATATCACAAAGAAGAGATAGACCCAGAGCGAAAAACTAATGGCTCTCAGTATCCAAGCTCTGGAAGGAATGACAATAACATCACAGCCAACCGACACACCTGCACCCACACACACACCTGCACCTGAACAATTACACATCCTCACCAATACTACACCACAGCAAACACATCTTTACCCCACATATCATACACAACCACAGGCCTCATACTACCCACAAACTTCATACCTCCCACAATACCCTTATCCTTCACATCCTTACCCTCCCTATCCTTACCCATACCCACAACTTTCCCTCTTGCTCAAATCCCACAACAATCTTTTCATCCACCCCGTTCAAAAATATGTTTTAACTGTCACCAAGTAGGACACATAAGTAAGTACTGCAAAGTGAAGAACACCACACAGGAACACGAGTTTCCCATGGGTTCATAGGTAACCCCAGTATCTTCTCCCAGGCCTTATATGACTGTTTATAATCTTTTCAACCTATCAATGGATCTGTTCTAATGTAAAATGTGGATGATTTATTGTTGTATTTTAGGTCATGTTTAAATGATATTAAACTGATGTGCTTTATCTCCCACTCATAGGACACAAGGTTGCTAAGGATAAATGGCAGCCATCCCAGGCTGAGGTCGACTACTCGGAATACTATCCAACCCAATGGCACAGGCATTATTTAGAGCAGTAGCTATTAATAACAAGATTTAATTGCAGGAACCTGTATGCAGATACTGTATCCCTAGAATTATTAAAAATGATAGGGGGACTTATTTTACAGGTGACGTTTCCAAGAAAATGTGTAAGATGATGGGTAACAACACTAAGATTATCCCAGACTGTCTTTTCCTTTATTTGCCCCCCCTTGAGATACTGTTCAAACAGGCAGCCTCATGTGAAAAATTGATAATGAGGTTACTGTGCAGGGTCTCAAAGAATATGAATGAGAATAACCGAAATTGAAAGTGTTATTAACTAACATGTCTAATGCAAACTGTCATGATGTCAAATCTGGAAGAATTTGTTATGATCCAAATTTTTTTTTGCTCAGGTTGTTTGACTGATCGGTGGAAAGGTCCATATCTGACTATACAGCATCCTCAAAGGGTGGCCAGGGAAGATACATGGGTCCATTCCACTCACTATAGGGAGGTTAACCAACCGGTGGAGATACAAGGCAGAGACAAGGCCGATAACGTGGACCTGTCGATTGCGAGCTTGTGCCGGAAGGATTAAAAAGGTGATGGTGAGATATCTGAGCTAAAGAAATGTGTATATCAGTGCTTCCAGCAATGGAATGGTCTGCTGTGGTCATCCTAGTTCTTTTTCTTTCCAGAGTTTTATGTTTTGTCATGGTGATCTGTTTGGGGATACTCAGTGTCTGTGATGGGGGACCGATAAAGGAGATGTGAGCTGATGGCGGAGCTGATGGAGTCGAGTCAGGAGGAGGAGTGCTATACAAAATCAGGGGAGTGCCGGTCCAATTTCAGTACAGTAAATTGTTGTGAAAATGTGAATAACAATAATAAGGAAGAACTGTATTACAATCCTGAGTTATGATGTAGTGTATAACAATGTAGCCTGAGTTTGAGTGGTCGTGCATGGATATAACGTTTATGTTGTTTTAAGTTATCTTAGGTAATGCAGTCCCAACCCCTTCCAAGGCTCTCCTTATAGGATAGGTGCATCCCCACATCTTTCCCATGATCCCTTAAGGATCCGCGGTGTGCGTATAAGGGCAGTTTTATGTCCCTCCCGGAGACGCATTATCTGAATGGTTCAAATGACCATACTGTGTCATACCATAATAACATTGAACGGTATATTCTCATGCATGGCTAAACAGATTCAGAATAGGTTGTGATAGCGCTTGATTGGCTATCAAAGGGTGGACTGTCATAACCGAATATTTGGGTAGGACAGAATCTATTTGCCAATCGGGAAAACCTGCACGACGCCATCTTGTGAATGGCAGCAAGACTCCATTTTAGAAAGGAAAGCTTACACAAGCGCCATTTTGTCAAAAATACATAGTACACAATCCACAGTGCAAAATTGATAAAAGTAGCAATTTTGCTACTCACAATGCAAAGTTGCTAAAAAGTAGCACGAACAGCTTTTTAACAATCTTCCCCTAACACCTACCGACGGTGTTTAGCAGACATAAAATAACTTTGCAACACATTAAAATCACCTCAAACTTATATTTGAGCAGTAGCAAAGTAGTGGTGTTTTCCCCTGCATTCACATTAACACATACGCGATGAAGCAAAAAGTAGCAAATTAGTGGTGTTTTCCCTGCACTTCATGTTAAACATAGGACAACGCAAAATAGCTATTTAAACGCACAGCCAGCTTTTTAGTGACCTTTCACAAACCCATACTGGCATGCTCACACACATACACAGAAGCCTTTCCAACTTAGTGCTGGTCGCTAAGTGCCCCACAGACCCTCAAACACACAACACAATTTAGTGTCATTTCTCCCCGCATACACATTTAAAAGCAATGGTCCCGCAGCACGAAAGGAATGATTATTATTTGGTTTAATCGCAATTTCAGCATATAAAGAAAAGAATGTTTTCTGTAACTATGGCTTAGTAAATGACAATTGGACCGTGTTTGGTGCCGTACTGATCTACTCTGTTCCCACAGCATTCCGGTGGCATCGGTGAGGAGATCAGAACATGCGGCTATGAAATATGAATGTTAGAGAGAATAACTTCTTGAAATGTTGTATGCCATAGTTAGATTAGATTTATTATGCAGCGGGAAGGGGAACACAATCAGGCTGTTAGAGGCTGGGTTGAGTCTTTGCACTGATCTATGAATTGTACCGTAACAGAAGAAGCAAGAAGAGGAACCAATGAGAACCTGCCAACGTATTCTATTGTATTGCTTATCCCAGTACGGGTATATATGTGAGTGCTCTGAAACAGGATGCCAGTCTGCAGTGTTCCTGTTATGCTGTTTCGACGAAGGTCTCATTATTGATACTGGTATCTGGTCCCAGAGCGCACGCGTATGTATTGACTGTACCTTATGACCTAATGTTTGTACAATTTAGTTTGTGCTCATTGTTAGATCATAGCGTGATAACATCTGTACTTTTACCTGAATAATAATCTTTAGCGCGTTGGACCGCTATTCAACTGTCTTAGAGTTTTATTAATGGTATAATTAAACACAGCGCTAATTAGTGACACCTTATGGTTTTAGAAGGTATAGGCAGGTTTTTTCTTAGAGGTACTAGGCAGGTGAATCTTAGAGGTTTATAGGCAGGAATGTACTAAAGGTTTATTTATGATTCAACAATATATATACAGTCAGGTGCATAAATAATGGGACATTGACAGAATTTTCATATTTTGGTCTCTATTCACCACCACAATGGCTTTGAAATTAAACAAACAAGATGTGCTTTAACTGCAGACTTTCAGATTTAATTTGAGGGTAATTACATCCAAATCAGATGAACGGTGTAGGAATTACAACGGTTTCTATATGTGCCTCCCACTTTTTAAGGGGCCAAAAGTAATGGGACAAACTAAACAATCCTAAATCTAACTTTCACTTTTTAATACTTTGTTGCAAATCCTTTGCAGGCAATTACAGCCTGAAGTCTGGAACATATAGACATCACCAGGCACTGGGTTTCATCCCTGGTGATGCTCTGCCAGGCCTCTACTGCAAATGTCTTCAGCTCCTGCTTGTTCTTGGGGCATTTTCCCTTCAGTTTGGTCTTCATCAAGTGAAATGCATGCTCAATCGGATTCAGGTCAGGGGAATGACTTGGCCATTGCATAACATTCCACTTTTTAGCCTTAAAAAACTCTTTGGAGGCTTTTGCAGTATGCTTTGGGTCATTGTCCATCTGCACTGTGAAGCGCCATCCAATGAGTTCTGAAGCATTTGACTGAATATGATCATATAATATTGCCCGAAACACTTCAGAATTCATTCTGCTGCTTTTGTCAGCAGTCACATCATCAATAAATACAAGGGAACCAGTTCCATTGGCAGCCATACATGCCCACGCCATGACACTACCACCACCATGCTTCACTGATGAGGTGGTATGGTTTGGATCATGAGCAGTTCCTTTCCTTCTCCATCTTCCCATCACTCTGGTACAAGTTGATCTTTGTCTCATCTGACCATAGGAGTTTGTTCCAGAACTGTAATGGCTTTTTTAGATGTTGTTTGGCAACTCTAATTTAGTCTTCCTGTTTTTGTGGCTCACCAATGATTTACATCTTGTGGTGAACCCTCTATATTCACTCTTGTGAAGTCTTCTCTTGATTGTTGACTTTGACACATATACACCTACCTCCTGGAGAGTGTTCTTGATTTGGCCAACTGATGTGAAGGGGTTTTTCTTCACCAGGGAAATAATTCTTCTGTCATCCACCACAGTTGTTTTCCATGGTCTTCCGGGTCCTTTGGTGTTGCTGAGCTCTCCGGTGCGTTCTTTCTTTTTAAGAATGTTCCAAACAGTTGATTTGGCCACACCTAATGTTTTTGCTATCTCTCTGATGGGTTTGTTTTGATTTTTCAGCCTAATGATGGCTTGCTTCACTGATAGTGACAGCTCTTTGGATCTCATATTGAGAGTTGACAGCAACTGATTCCAAATGCAAATGTCACACCTAGAATCATCTCCAGACCTTTTACCTGCTTAATTGATAATGAAATAAAGAGGGAATAGCCCACACCTGCCCATGAAATAGCTTTTGAGTTGATAGTCCCATTACTTTTGGCCCCTTAAAAAGTGGGAGGCACATAGAGAAACTGTTGTAATTCCTACACCGTTCACCTGATTTGGATGTAATTACCCTCAAATTAAATCTGAAAGTCTGCAGTTAAAGCACATCTAGCTTGTTTAATTTCAAAGCCATTGTGGTGGTGAATAGAGGCCAAAATATGAAAATTCTGTCAATGTCCCAATATTTATGCACCTGACTGTATATATATATATATATATATATATATATATATATATATATAGTTCAGAATTGTATCCAATGAGGAAGGATGCACTCTCCTTTAAAATCAATAAAGCAGTTTAATGTTGTCACAATATTTCTCAATGATTTAGTCCTTATAGGTCACAAGTGTTTAGTCGTAGTCGACATTTCGGTTCCCAGATGAACCTTTTTTAAGACTTTCACATACTGGACATCATAGACATCACATTGAATGGTAGACATTAATATGAGACTTTACAGAAATCTGAAAGAATAACAAAATACACAAAATGACTTGTCTAGCAGGCTCCTAAATACTCAAATAGACACATACACCAATGTGTAAGGAAAACACCTGTCACCTGACTCTAATAGTTAGCCA
Source organism: Taudactylus pleione (assembly GCA_031769625.1). Lineage (NCBI taxonomy): Eukaryota > Metazoa > Chordata > Amphibia > Anura > Myobatrachidae > Taudactylus > Taudactylus pleione. The sequence goes on along the minus strand of JAUIMM010000141.1, from coordinate 1,586,044 downwards.
CCAGATCTCAGTGAGAATATTGCAGTTAGCCCATGAAAGCAAAATCATAAATGTTAAATAAATGAATATCTCCATAGGGTTAGTCAGTTAACTCTAGGGGTGAGCGGGTTCGGATTTCTGAAATCCGAACCCCCCCGAGCCCCCCCCGATGCGAGTCCGATCCGAATCAGGCTCGACTTTTCCCGCCTGACTCGGATCTGAAATCGAGGCAAAACGTCATCATCCCGCCTTCCGAGTCTCGCGGGTTTTGGATCCTATATAAGGTACACTCCAGTCCAAACCAAAAAAAAAATTATTTTCTGTGTTTGTGAATTGTGTGCGCAGTAGCCGCACGTGCATCAACAAAGTAGTGTCAAGCGTGCGCCTGTGTCATAAGTAAAGGGCCGGCTGGCTTGACCGTTAAAGGGTGCTGTAACCCCCGAAAGTACACTCCAGTCCAAACCAAAAAAAAAATAATTTTCTGTGTTTGTGAATTGTGTGCGCAGTAGCCGCACGTGCATCAACAAAGTAGTGCCAAGCGTGCGCCTGTGTCATAAGTAAAGGGCCAGCTGGCTTGACCGTTAAAGGGTTCTGTAACCCCCAAAGTACACTCCAAACCAAAAAAAAATATGTTTTCTGTGTTTGTGACTTGTGTGCACTGTGGCTGCACGTGCACCAACAAAGGAGCAGCGCCAAGCGTGCGCCTGTGTCCCATAAGTAAAGAGCCGGCTGGCTCATTTCTTAAAGGGTGGTGTAACCCACAAAGTGCACTACTCTCCAGCAAAAATAAAAAAATATTTTCTGTGTTTGTGTGCGCTTTAGCCGCACGTATATATATCAATATAACATAAATGGAGGACCAAACTTTCTCCGATAAAAATAAAATAGGGAAAGATCAAGAACCACTTCCTCCTAGTGCTGTTGCTGCTGCTGGGAGTTGTTCATCATCCCAGAGAGGAAGTAGGAACATCACTACTTTTACTAAACAATTGACCCTCCAACAGTCCCTAGCGATGAGGATGAAGTACGACAGCAGTCATCCTGAAGCAAAATGTATAACTGAGGCCTTGACTGCTATGTTGGTGTTAGACGTGCATCCGGTATCCGCCATTAGTGCAGTGGGATTTAGACAATTGATGGAGGTAGTGTGTCCTCGGTTCCAAATCCCGTCTAGATTCCACCTGCATCCTCAAAGCAGCAGCGACAAGCATACGTCTGTCTGTTAAAGGGTGTTGTAACTCTCAAAGTGCTCCAAAAAATAAAAAAAAAATTTCAATGTGTTTGTGACTTGTGTGCGATGTAGCTGCACTTGCATCCTCAAAGCAGCAGTGACAAGCGTGCGTCTGTCTGTTAAAGGGTGGTGACACCCTCAAAGTGTGCTACAAAAACAATAAAAATATTCTTCTTCTTTTTTCTGTCTTTGTGAATTGTGTGGGCTGTAGCCGCACCTGCATCCTTAAAGCAGCAGCGACAAGCGTGCGTCTGTCTGTTAAAGGGTGGTGACACCCTCAAAGTGTGCTACACAAACAATAAAAATATTCTTCTTCTTTTTTCTGTCTTTGTGAATTGTGTGGGCTGTAGCCGCACTTGCATCCTCAAAGCAGCAGCGACAAGCGTGCGTCTGTCTGTTAAAGGGTGTTGTAACTCTCAAAGTGCTCAAAAAAATAAAAAAATTTTTTTAATGTGTTTGTGACTTGTGTGCGATGTAGCCGCACTTGCATCCTCAAAGCAGCAGCGACAAGCGTGCGTCTGTCTGTTAAAGGGTGGTGACACCCTCAAAGTGTGCTACACAAACAATAAAAATATTCTTCTTCTTTTTTCTGTCTTTGTGAATTGTGTGGGCTGTAGCCGCACCTGCATCCTTAAAGCAGCAGCGACAAGCGTGCGTCTGTCTGTTAAAGGGTGGTGACACCCTCAAAGTGTGCTACACAAACAATAAAAATATTCTTCTTCTTTTTTCTGTCTTTGTGAATTGTGTGGGCTGTAGCCGCACTTGCATCCTCAAAGCAGCAGCGACAAGCGTGCGTCTGTCTGTTAAAGGGTGGTGTAACCCTCAAAGTGCGCTCCACAAAGAATAAAAATATTCTTTTTTTTTTCTGTCTTTGTGAATTGTGTGGGCTGTAGCCGCACTTGCATCCTCAAAGCAGCAGCGACAAGCGTGCGTCTGTCTGTTAAAGGATTACACTGTCACCATTGACAGAATGGTGGAGGATTACATCGGTGACAGCATCCAAGTAGGCATGTCAGACAATCCGTACCTGTACTGGCAGGAAAAAGAAGCAATTTGGAGGTCCCTGTACAAACTGGCTCTATTTTACCTGAGTTGCCCCCCCTCCAGTGTGTACTCCGAAAGAGTGTTTAGTGCAGCCGGGAACCTTGTCAGCGAAAGGCGTAGGAGGTTGCTTCCACAAAATGTGGAGAAGATGATGTTCATAAAATGAATTATCAACTCTTCCAGGGAGACCAGCCTCCAGAACGTACAGAGGGACCTGTGGTTCCAGCAGGGACTAATTAATACTCTGTGAGGATGAGGATGTACACACTGAAGAGGGTGAGGAATCGGTGGATGAGGAGGATGAGGATGACATCTTGCCTCCGCAGAGCCAGTTTGTGCAGGGACAGATTAATTGCCAGCTTGTTTTGTGGGGGCCCAAACGAACCAATCATTTCAGCCACAGTTGTGTGGCAGACACTGGTACTGAAATGATTGGTTTGTTAAAGTGTGCATGTCCTGTTTATACAACATAAGGGTGGGTGGGAGGGCCCAAGGACAATTCCATCTTGCACCTCTTTTTTTTCTTTGCATTATGTACAGTTTGGGGCCTAGTTTTTCAAACTGCCATCCTGTCTGCCACTGCAGTTTCACGCCTAGATGGGTCACGTGTTTGTGCCGCCCACTCGTGTCGCTTAGCATAGTCATCCAGCTACCTCGGTGCAACCTTTTGGACATAAAAACACTATTGTGAGGTGTGAGGTGTTCAGAATAGACTGGAAATGAGTGGAAATTAAGGTTATTGAGGTTAATAATAGCATAGGAGCAGAAAAACCTACAAATTCGGTGATTTTAGCTGTTTTTATGCTTTTTTTAAAAAAAATAAAGATCCAAAACACAAAACCCGGAACCCAAAACACGGAAGGGTGGTTTTGGCAAAACCAATCCAGATCCAAAACACGAAGAAAGATCCAGATCCAAAACCAAAACACAAAACACGAAAAGTGGCCGGTGCACACCCCTAGTTAACTCCAATTAATATGGAGCTCAAAAGGTGTGTCCAAACTCCTAAGGGTAGATAACATGAATTTAAATGATACTCAAAAAGGGTCACTGTAGCCAATAGTGTGTAAACAATCCATGAATAATAATATCTACCTAAAGCCTCATCCAGCCAACATCAAAGGCCCGCTGTTTGGATATAGCTGACATAGACAGCACTATCTGAAAAATGACAAGGCAAGGTGATCACACCTTTAAACGTACACTAGCACATAGCGTTACTAGCATAACCCATGTGTGCTTACCTTACTGCGATACTACAGGCCAAAGGGAATGAAGAGAGGGCACACATGCCGCCGGCGTCCGCAGCATATCAGCTGTACGGCACCCCGCGGCTATTTAAACCCGCTAGCCGGAAGCTAAACACTTCCACGTGTCAGCCTGACACGCAGAAGTACGGTGCCTTAAGAGTACAAAACGTGGTGACTCAAACGCTAGCTGATAGTGTGTAAAGAAATATATATCAAGGAGAGTCCATATACTCTCTATAAGGTGAAGTGTATATGTATAAAAGTATTAATTACGGAGCCTGCTTAAACTAACAGATACCATTCCAAACAAGATTATTACAAACAATTACATACATTACAATAATATCCAAACAAATACACATACACATATATTTACTCACGTGCATGCATATATATATATGTTAACAAATCTACACACACATGCATCTACAATATTCATATAGTCAGACCCTTATGAGCCATATCGACTAGACAAAAAAGTTTTTTAACAAAAAAAAATTTTATACCCCTATTAGAGGATTACTTATTCATTGGTGGACCCAAGCAGTGTAATCTGAACATTAATACATAAACAATGTCAATTACTAAAGCTTTCAAAATAGTACACTCACCCTCATTTTAGAATTTATTCAGAGAAAGATACCTAGAGGATTATTCTCGTTCAAACCTCTAGGAGTACCTGTGTCCAATACATGAATCCAGAAACTTTCCCGTTTTTTTAGCAACAATAATCTGTCAATCCCTTGTTTTGGAGGGATCCAGTCTATGAGTTTACACCTAAGTGTTGCCAATTGGTGAGATTTCTCAAAGAAATGTCTCGCTACTGGCTTATCACTTTTGCCTGTAGCGTGTGCTGCTCTAATGGAGGCCCTATGGTTGGCCATTCTATCTCGAAACCTACGAGCCGTAAGGCCTACATAATATAAACCACATGGACATATTAAAATATATATCAAATGGTCTAGAGCGCAATGTAATCTATACTTAATATGAAATAACCATCCTGAATGTGGGTGCGGGAAGGTAGGGCCAATCATCATTGATGTGCAAGTCACACAACCACCACATGAGACACAACCCGGTCTTTTTACCATGATTTCTGAAACCTCATTAGGTTGACCTGGGTAAAGGCGTGGTCTCATCAACATCTGTTTGATATTTGGTCTCCTCCTATAAGCCATCATCGGTGGTGGCATATTGTGGAATGGTAGCATCCTATCGCTAGTAATTATGGGCCAAAATTTCTTGAGTGATTTCTGTGTGGCTTGAGCTTGAGCATCAAAGGTGGTGGTGAATATAAGACGTGGTTTAATTTCACTTGTGGTAGCTCCTCCAGTGTGGGCCTGGGCGATTTCCCTTGCCTTATGTAAACATTTGGATAAAGTGACTTGCTTATAGCCACGTGCAAGAAATCTTCTAGTCATCTCAGCCACTTGTGATTCCATCTTGTCAATATCAGAATTAATACGTATAACTCATAAATATTGGGACAATGGTAGACTGTCTTTCAATGCCCTAGGATGATGGCTCATTGGCAATAAAGCCTTTCCTATCAGTGGCTTTCCTGTATAAAGAGGTAGTGAGTTTTTTATCAACAACACTAATAGTAACATCAAGGAAATGAATTTCGATCATACTTAATTCATGAGTGAACCGGATCGGTGAATCTAGCCCGTTAAGATCTGTTACCATTGACACAAAAGAATCAGCTGTATCTTGCCAAAGAGGAAAGATGTCGTCTATAAAACGGCGGTAGAATCTAATCTTGTCGCCGTATTTTGAAAGAATATGTTCTTGTTCGTATTGCGCCATATATATATTGGTGTCTGATGGAGCTAAATTGGAACCCATTGCGGTTCCCGAGATTTGCATATAGTAGCCATCTTTATATTGGAAATGTTTATTACATAGCACCAGAAATTCCGTAGGTCTACATAAATTGGACCTAGTCATAAGAGCTTTCCTCAATGACCCTATCCCCTCCTGATGGGGGATCACAGTGTAGAGTGACTTCACATCCATAGTTGCTAGTATTACATTATCCAAGTCCTCAATACCTCTAATGCATTGTAACAGATGTCGGGTATCCCTGAGATAAGTAGAATGGTTACATACCAACGGCTGTAGTTCACTGTCTACAAAAATAGCTAATGGTTGGAGTACAGACCCTTGTGCGGAAATAATTGGTCTCCCCGGCGGTTTCTCAAGTGTTTTGTGGATTTTAGGTAATGTGTATATTATTGGGCATTGTGGTCTATCCACCGTCAAATACTGCAATTCGTTGTCATTAATCCATCTTTGTGCATGAGCATGGCTGAGAACTTCATCTACCTTAGTTTTAATAGCATCCACTGGTCTATACGCAAGACTAGTATATACCTTATTATCCTGCAATTGGGACATAATTTCGGCATCATAGTCAACCCAATCTTGTAATACCACTGCTCCACCTTTATCGGTGGGTCTAATAACAAGGTTGGGATTTTCTTTTAAATATTGTAAGGCTCTCCTCTCTCCAAGTGATAGATTACTATATACTCTAGGAGCCTTACTATTAGTCATTTCATTGTTCACTAGCCTAAGGTATGTTTTCAAACTTGGATTGTTTGAAGGTGGGTCAAACGTGGAAGGTCTCTTAAAACCCATTATTTTTTCAGTAGAGATTTTGTTAGAAAAGAATTCTTTCAATCGCATATTTCTACCAAATTTATAAAGATCAATGGTGTTACTGAAACTGCTATGTCTGTATGTCGGTACGAAGGATAAACCTCTCGTTAATACCCTCATTTGATCATCATCAAGCGTCATACTTGACAAATTGAATACAACATCAGCATCTATAGCCTCCTTCCTCTGCGACGCCTCCTTGTGGCCGCCACTCCTCGGATGTGGTCTCCGGTTATATCGTCGTTGTTGTCTGATGTACGATGTTCGTGTGGTGATCCTACTTCTAAAAAATGACCACTCATTTTTTGCATATCCTGATATGCGTCCGTATCGGAGGTAGATAATGAGGAACCTGACTCAGCCAAATATAGTGGCTGACGTCTTGGTCAATATGATCTGGCTTGTGATCTAGGTCTAGATTGTTGGGTATCACCCAATAACCATCGGTAAACCGTATGGCTTTGGTAATCACCTTTAACAGTATTCAATTTTTTTCTTTTAAAAGAGGTTAAATCTCTTCTGTAATTGTCTATCTGTGTTTGTAATCTCTCAAGCCAATTAGTAGCCTTGTCTTCCTTTAGTGTGGGTAATGTAACAATTCTAGCCTGCTCAATTTCAACCGTAACTTTTTGGAGTTCACCTCCCACTTCCTCGATTACAAGAACCATTAAATCTAATGAACACTTGTTCAAAATAGCGCACCAACGGCTGCAAAACACTGGGTTGTTTCTACCTAATGTAGGGATATTATGTATCCTGAATCCACGTGGTATCTGTTTACACCGATGGTATTCAGACAAAAATTGTCCATGTAATAGAAGATCGATCTCTCTCCTCTGTAGTCTGAGCAATCTATAAAAAAGGTCTGCTGAAGTTTCAGCTGGTAGTGTACTAAAATCCAATTTATCGAAAAGGACCTTACTTATCTCATCATCAGTAAACGAGATACCACCACTTTCAGCCTGTGAAAGAAGTGCTTCATCAAATAAACCAATACCGCCTTGGGCCATAGTATAAAGTCTTATATGGCATAACCAGTATAACAAGGTTATTCAGTATTACAAAACAAATAGTAAATCGTTAGTATTGCAAGTCAGAAAGTGAATTAGTCATTTACACAGAATTTCAAATGCAAAAGAGCAAAAATCTGGATGGGTGACAGGGAAAGCATGGGTTAATACAAGGATCAACCCCACTCATAAATTACAAAGACAAAGACCCTGCACTCACATTCATAAATAAATATCAATCGGGGTGCTTCCAAGGACACTAGGTCCCTATATAGTTCAGAATTGTATCCAATGAGGAAGGATGCACTCTCCTTTAAAATCAATAAAGCAGTTTAATGTTGTCACAATATTTGTCAATGATTTAGTCCTTATAGGTCACAAGTGTTTAGTCGTAGTCGACGTTTCGGTTCCCAGATGAACCTTTTTCAAGACTTTCACATAGTGGACTTCATAGACATCACATCGAATGGTAGACATTAATATGAGACTACAGAAATCTGAAAGAATAACAAAATACACAAAATGACTTGTCTAGCAGGCTCCTAAATACTCAAATAGACACATACAACCATGTGTAAGGAAAACACCTGTCACCTGACTCTAATAGTTAGCCACCAGATCTCAGTGAGAATATTGCAGTTAGCCCATGAAAGCAAAATCATAAATGTTAAACAAATGAATACCTCCATAGGGTTAGTCAGTTAACCCCAATTAATATGGAGCTCAAAAGGTGTGTCCAAACTCCTAAGGGTAGATAACATGAATTTAAATGATACTCAAAAAGGGTCACTGTAGCCAATAGTGTGTAAACAATCCATGAATAATAATATCTACCTAAAGCCTCATCCAGCCAACATCAAAGGCCCGCTGTTTGGATATAGCTGACATAGACAGCACTATCTGAAAAATGACAAGGCAAGGTGATCACACCTTTAAACGTACACTAGCACATAGCGTTACTAGCATAACCCATGTGTGCTTACCTTACTGCGATACTACAGGCCAAAGGGAATGAAGAGAGGGCACACATGCCGCCAGCGTCCGCAGCATATCAGCTGTACGGCGCCCCGCAGCTATTTAAACCCACTAGCCGGAAGCTAAACACTTCCACGTGTCAGCCTGACATGCAGAAGTATGGTGCCTTAAGAGTACAAAATGTGGTAACTCAAATGCTAGCTGATAGTGTGTAAAAAAATATATATCAAGGAGAGTCCATATACTCTCTGTAAGATGAAGTGTATATGTATAAAAGTATTAATTACAGAGCCTGCTTAAACTAACAGATACCATTCCAAACAAGATTATTACAAACAATTACATACATTACAATAATATCCAAACAAATACACATACACATATATTTACTCACGTGCATGTATATATATATATGTTAACAAATCTACACACACATGCATCTACAATATTCATATAGTCAGACCCTTGTGAGCCATATTGACTTGACAAAAAATTTTTTATACCCCTATTAGAGGATTACTTATTCATTGGTGGACCCAAGCAGTGTAATCTGAACATTAATACATAAACAATGTCAATTACTAAAGCTTTCAAAATAGTACACTCACCCTCATTTTAGAATTTATTCAGAGAAAGATACCTAGAGGATTATTCTCGTTCAAACCTCTAGGAGTCACTGTGTCCAATACATGAATCCAGAAACTTTCCCGTTTTTTTAACAACAATAATCTGTCAATCCCTTGTTTTGGAGGGATCCAGTCTATGAGTTTACGCCTAAGTGTTGCCAATTGGTGAGATTTCTCAAAGAAATGTCTCGCTACTGGCTTATCACTTTTGCCTGTAGCATGTGCTGCTCTAATGGAGGCCCTATGGTTGGCCATTCTATCTCGAAACCTACGAGCCGTAAGGCCTACATAATATAAACCACATGGACATATTAAAATATATATCAAATGGTCTAGAGCGCAATGTAATCTATACTTAATATGAAATAACCGTCTTGAATGTGGGTGCGGGAAGGTAGGGCCAATCATCATCGATGTGCAAGTCACACAACCACCACATGAGACACAACCCGGTCTTTCTACCATGATTTCTGAAACCTCATTAGGTTGACCTGGATAAAGGCGTGGTCTCATCAACATCTGTTTGAAATTTGGTCCTCTCCTATAAGCCATCATCGGTGGTGGCATATTGTGGAATGGTAGCATCCTATCGCTAGTAATTATGGGCCAAAATTTCTTGAGTGATTTCTGTGTGGCTTGAGCTTGAGCATCAAAGGTGGTGGTGAATATAAGACGTGGTTTAATTTCACTTGTGGTAGCTCCTCCAGTGTGGGCCTGGGCAATTTCCCTTGCCTTATGTAAACATTTGGATAAAGTGACTTGCTTATAGCCACGTGCAAGAAATCTTCTTGTCATCTCAGCCACTTGTGATTCCATCTTGTCAATATCAGAATTAATACGTATAACTCATAAATATTGGGACAATGGTAGACTGTCTTTCAATGCTGTAGGATGATGGCTCGTTGGCAATAAAGCCAAATTCCTATCAGTGGCTTTCCTGTATAAAGAGGTAGTGAGTTTTTTTATCAACAACACTAATAGTAACATCAAGGAAATGAATTTCGTTCATACTTAATTCATGAGTGAACCGGATCGGTGAATCTAGCCCGTTAAGATCTGTTACCATTGACACAAAAGAATCAGCTGTATCTTGCCAAAGAAGAAAGATGTCGTCTATAAAACGGCGGTAGAATCTAATCTTGTCGCCGTATTTTGAAAGAATATGTTCTTGTTCGTATTGCGACATATATATATTGGTGTCTGATGGAGCTAAATTGGAACCCATTGCGGTTCCCGATATTTGCATATAGTAGCCATCTTTATATTGGAAATGGTTATTACATGGCACCAGTGTGGCTAATTCAACTTGAAATTCCGTAGGTCTACATAAATTGGACCTAATCATAAGAGCTTCCCTCAATGACCCTATCCCCTCCTGATGGGGGATCACAGTGTAGAGCGACTTCACATCCATAGTTGCTAGTATTACATTATCCAAGTCCTCAATACCTCTAATGCATTGTAACAGATGTCGGGTATCCCTGAGATAAGTAGAATGGTTACATACCAACGGCTGTAGTTCACTGTCTATAAAAATAGCTAATGGTTGGAGTACAGACCCTTGTGCGGAAATAATTGGTCTCCCCGGCGGTTTCTCAAGTGTTTTGTGGATTTTAGGTAATGTGTATATTATTGGGCATTGTGGTCTATCCACCGTCAAATACTGCAATTCGTTGTCATTGATCCATCTTTGTGCATGAGCATGGCTGAGAACTTCATCTACCTTAGCTTTAATAGCATCCACTGGTCTATACGCAAGACTAGTATATACCTTATTATCCTGCAATTGGGACATAATTTCGGCATCATAGTCAACCCAATCTTGTAATACCACTGCTCCACCTTTATCGGCGTGTCTAATAACAAGGTTGGGATTTTCTTTTAAAGATTGTAAGGCTCTCCTCTCTCCAAGTGATATATATATGTAAAAGAACCGGCACGGCACTCAGGTTCTTTTACTTCTGTATACTGGAGCTTGGTTGCTCCCAGGATGGCACCAGCACAAGGAATCTATCTACATCGTGGAGTTCCGGGAATATTGCAATTATATATATATTTATATATATATATATATATATTGCCCTTTAATTGCTCTAATGAGAATTTGAATATACAATTTAAATAAAAACAATTTGATACAAAATTAAATATGAATATATATACATTCTTCACACCAGCTGCACCTCTCTAATGGCCCCCAGTTAGATGAGCTCTTAGAGAAAATGTAAACGTAAATAAGAGAGGGAGCTAGATCAAATTCACCTTAATTTATGAGTTACTTATAATAAACTTCTAGATGTACAATAATAATTTAGACCATGAAAATAAGTCAATAAAAACTATTTCAGGAACAAATCAATTCTGGATGGATAATGAAATAAAACAGTCCGTCCTTGAAACAAATTCAAAAATGACACTCTCAAGTTTCTTCGTAGAAGGCTGGGATTCGGATATTACTTTTCTCCAAATGTCAGATCCTCCCTTTTGGGTCATTATGAAAAAGACCCTCGCATCAGAAAAACACCCAGATAGATCAGGTCCAAGGCCACCATTAATATTTAAAATGTTTATTTACCATAAAAACATTTTATCATAAAACAACTGTTTACTCTTTCTTACATAAAAGAGATGATACACCAAATCTGCATTTGGGTACATTGATACATCCACTGTTTCACCATATGGCTGTAGAGCTTGTAATGGTGGACCTGACTAATTCACAGATATAGCAATACTAAGACCCGAGGCGTTTCATCCTTAAAAGGACTTCCTCAGGGGTAAATCACAATCTGATGTATACTAAGAATGAATTCTAATTTGCCACCAGGTACTCAATCACAATTAGTTATAAGGTGCAAAAGAAGCTCTGGGTTGTACCCAGGTACACAATTCTGAAATAACAATAACTTGATTCAATGTATCTGACAGTGAACACCTATGTGACTGCATGTGTCAAACTTCTAGTAAATTGGACATTAGTATAAATTTGTTCTAAGTGCAAGGGCATACTATTGCTATTCCCCTGAAGAAGTCCCCAGATAACACAGAGGGATGAAACGTGGTCACCTCTGAGCTACTTGACAGATAAGATTACTGTTTTTACATATATTTACGAGTCTTTGTTGTCTCTTTATTTAAAATGTATGTTTGTTTATTATACCACACGATTGGAGGCTCTTTTTTTATATCTCCATTTATGTATGAGCATCACCAACTGATGAGACCAGCTGCAGATGTTATTCCCCCGTACCTGACCATGACTGAATAGAGTTGGTAAGAGGCATACATTTTATTGGTTTCTAAATAGGTGCTGGGATCCTTTATAAAGCATGGTTGGAGTTAATTTTTCACATTATTGGTGCCATAAATGTATTATGTTAAATTCCAACACACAATTTTTCCTGCATGAGGGCACATGTACATATATATATCAGTTTCACACTATATTTTTTTCTAATTTTGTTCTTGTTTTACTATGTACTAACACAGCGGGAGTGCCGTATGAAGATAACCTAAGACTACTAATAGGGAAGCCTTGAAATACCTAGGACACTATGGAACGTTTTTTTATCCACTAAAGTTTTTTTGAACAGTTATCAGACATTTGCACTGAAGTCACTATTCTTTCACCATATATATATATATATATATATATATATATATATATATATAAATATATATATATATATAAATATTTATACGCAGTATATATATATATATATATATATATATATACAGTATATATATATATATATATATATATATATATATATATGTATATATTTATTTATAAATTAAGGCTGGAAAATTACTGTGAACCAACATGTTTTACTAACACTCATCAGAACTGATGGATCTTATTTCTGCTTTGGAGAAAGGTGATGAGATACACTATGCTTACTGTACTTTAAGCACTTTCCCCTACACCACAGAAACCTATTCTTCACTGATCTATTCACTTACACTAACAATGTTGTTGATATTTCATCATTTTTATTTGTAGATTCTTTACCTGACCAAGGATTAATGAAGGTCACAGCTCTCGGTGGATTTGTAGATATGTCCAGTCTACGGAAACCAGACCATTTTTTTTCAGATCGAATTTACATATAATAGTATATGTTTCCCAAACTACTTCTCTCAACATTGTAATAACAAATATTATAGTACAGAAATGGAACATCACTAAAAAAAGCATTCATGAAATGTAAGCCAGCATTCTCATCCAAATAAACACACCTGACTCATTGTAACACTCAAGTAGATAACTAGTAACTAAACATCTGCTTCCATAAATATTGGGCCTTATTCCAAGTTGCATGAGAGCGGTCTCAATTCATAATCCAGGGATTAGAAATCCATGTGAGCCTGTATTCTGAGCTGGCCACAACAATGCAATCGCACCAGACTTAAGGGCAGGCTGAGTAGGCTGCAGCCCAGAGGCCCCCACCACCAAGGGGCACCCCCACCCGGAGCTCACTCAGGGAGCCTGACAAAAATGTAAGGTAACTCCTGGGAGTCCTGGCAAAATGGAACTGGTTAACTCTTATTGTCTGCAGTGCCCACACAGCTCTTCAGGATGTGGTGACTTACCTGGTAAAACAGTTGTGGCGGCTCCAGCAGGATCTTCCAGGACTGGTGGTCAAGTGATGATAACTTTTGGCAGATCCAGCAGTGCTTCCGGTGGTGAATATATTGCTAATCTTAACCCCTAACCCTAACTCTACCCTTGGTGGCTAACCCTAACCTTCCTTTCTGTAGCCTAAACCTAACCCTCCCCTTTGTGTCTAACCATAACCCTCCCCTTAGTGCCTAACCCTCCCCTTAGCTCTAACCCTCCTGTAACACCCAGAAGTCCATGTGACGTTCTTTTGCGCATGCGCAGAAGGCCGCGGGCCGTATGAGGAGATGGGAGGGATCTGATTGTGATTGGATCCCTCTCAGGGGAAGCATCTCAAAAAGAAGCCCATAGGCTTCTATTGGGTAATGCCACCTGAAGATGGCATTACCCATATGTACATTGCACCATATGTGCTTTGCACATATGGAAAATGCGGTAAACCCCCCGAAAACTGCATTTTGGGGGGGTTTTAATGCATTTTTCCCTTTAGTACAACCCGCCAAAAGTACCAACCAATCACCTACTAACTGTCAGCCTGTGAAGTGACAGAAGCTGACTGGTTATCTCTCCCCACTTTCTCTCTAAGGGGTCTATTCATCATCACTTAATTTTTACAAAAGCAGGTGAAAATACACATTTTCACCTGCAATTGTAAAAGTTAAGTGTTCGGGCCATTCATCAAGAAGGTAAAGCAGGAGATATCACAGATCTCTCTTACTTACCTTCCTCTTGCGGAATGGCCCGCTGTCCCCATACACTAGTATCACAGATATCTCCTACTTACCTTCCTCTTGCGGAATGGCCAGCTGTTCCCATACACCAGTATCACAGATATCTCCTACTTACCTTCCTCTTGCGGAATGGCCAGCTGTTCCCATACACTAGTATCACAGATATCTCCTACTTACCTTCCTCTGGCGGAATGGCCCGCTGTCCCCTTACACTAGTATCACATGTCGAAGCCAGATAATTGGCTGAGACAGAATCTGTTAAAATTAAAATCTGCATGATGCCATTTTGCGAATGGCAACAAGACGCCATTTTGTGAATGGCCACATGACGGGATTTTAGCGAATCCCACAATATCAGTACATACGGCGATGCTATTATTTAGTGTTGTGCGATTCCCACGCAAAAGAACAATGTTAAAAGTCCTCATTATATAAATACATTTACTAAAACATAATATGAACAGTCCTGCAAAACATGTACCACGGTGTACTCCACAAACACGTAGACGCACAATGCTAACTAGCGCCTTTTCTTAATATCCTTACACTTATACATTGCACACTTACATAGGAAGGTTTCCTAGCATTAAGGTTAATATCCAAGGTTTTATTAATTATTAATTATGTAATAAAGTGACTGTATTTAAGATCTAAGGTTTAGTACATGATAAGCAGACTGTGTTTGGTGCCATTCTGAACCACTGTTTATTTGCAGATTTCCGGTTCCATCGGCGAGGAAATCGCGTCTGCAAATTATGGATCATAGAGAGATAGGCATTGAAATGTTCTCTGTAGATGTAATGTAAATAGCCAGTTTAGACTTGTTCTTTGGTGGGAAAATGGACACAAAGAAGCTGTTTCAGGCTGAACTATTACAATACAAACTGACCTATGAACTGCATCGTAACAGAAGAACCAGGAAGAAGAACCAATGGAATTATGCCAACTTGATCTATTGTATTGCCTATCTCTGTAAGAGTACATAAGCAGGCTCTCTGAATCTGTTAGCTAGTCATCATTTTTCTTGCTATTGACGGAGGCTTCACCTTTGATGCCGGAAATCAGGATCCAGAGCGCATGCGTATGTATTTGACTGTACCTAGTGATTGTATAATCTGTTTGCGCTAATTGTATTTAGATCACAGCATGTAACTATCTGCTTTTTGGTGAATAATATCTTTTTATGCTTTGGAACCACAATCAAAGTCTGGAAAGCAATTATTTCTTGTGCGACTTCTAACACTAAATAGCGACATTTAGGGTGTATAGATTGGTAGGAATTCATACACAGATATCTCCTGCTTACCTTCCTCTTGTGGAATGGCCCGCTGTCCCCATACACTAGTATCACAGATATCTCCTGCTTACCTTCCTCTTGCCGAATGATCCACTATCCCCATACACTAGTATCACAGATATCTCCTGCTTACCTTCCTCTGGCAGAATGGCCCGCTGTCCCCGTACACTAGTATCACAGATATCTCCTGCTTACCTTCCTCTGGCAGAATGGCCCGCTGTCCCCATACACTAGTATCACAGATACAGTATCTCCTGCTTACCTTCCTCTGGCGGAATGGCCCACTGTCCCTATACACTAGTATCACAGATACAGTATCTCCTGCTTACCTTCCTCTGGTGGAATGGAGCGCTGTCCCCATACACTAGTATCACAGATATCTCCTGCTTGCCTCCCTATGGCGGAATGGCCCGCTATCCCCATACACTAGTATCACAGATATCTCCTGCTTACCTTCCTCTTGTGGAATGGCCCGCTGTCCCCATACACTAGTATCACAGATATCTCCTGCTTACCTTCCTCTGGTGGAATGGCCCGCTGTCCCCATACACTAGTATCACAGATATCTCCTGCTTACCTCCCTCTGGCGGAATGGCCCACTGTCCCCATACACTAGTATCACAGACACAGTATCTCCTGCTTACCTTCCTCTTGCGGAATGGCCCGCTGTCCCCATACACTAGTATCACAGATATCTCCTGCTTACCTTCCTCTTATGGAATGGCCCGTTGTCTCCATACACTAGTATGGGGACAGAATTCATCAAGCTCCGAAAATATAATTTTTTTGGTGCTTGATTGCGGTAGCATTCGCCATCTTCAGATGGAGCTTGCTACCACTACCCGCTCCTTCCTTTCAGATCCCTCCGCCCCTGTCCGGCTCCTTCCGCTGGACGTCGGAGCTCTTGTGCACATGCGTGATCTGTAGGTCACGCATGCGCACTGCTCTCGCGAGCAGTGAAAAGATTCACTGCTCCGAAATTAGCAGTGAAGCCGCTCACTGGGACAGCTGATATTCGAATCAGCTGTCTCAGCGCCGGAGAATGATGAATTGCTCCGGTGTCCGCAGCGAGTCAGTGTGTTAATTATCGGGGTCCATTCGGACTTTGACAATTAACATCTTAAATAGGCCCCTAAGGCTTAGTACATATTCCCCTATTTCTTATATTGTTTTTTTTGTTAAAAATTTGGAATGCTAAAGTGATGGAGATGGAATTTACATTGTAAACAATTTTATAAACTTAATAACATTTTGAAATGGTCTTTTTCAGTTGCAAAGTTAGTAGCTAATTCAGTAGCCAATTTATATCTCTCCAAATTCACATTAATGCATCCTTGTAAATATTTTGCTTTTTTAATCCAAAAAAAGAAATCTTTCTTCATGTCAGTCTTGAACAGGCACTAGAAAGGGTTATATCAGTGTTGGCTAACCTTGACACTCCAGCTGTTATGGAACTACATAACCCAGCATGCACTGCTACAGTTTTGCTATTAGGGCATGCTAAAACTGTGGCAGGGCATGCTGGGATATATAGTTCCACAACAGCTGGAGTGTCAAGGTTAGCCAACACTGGGTTATATTGTGGCTAAAAGTCCTGTCTGTGAAGAGCGCAGATTACTTAAAGTAAACTAGAGGGGCTGTTCTACCATCCAATTGGAATTCAGAACATGTAAATTAGAGCAGGAGCATTGGCTGTGCTGCAGCCTGATCAGCATGCATAATACATGCACAACTCTGATAACTTCACATTAGAATAAACTCACAATAACAATATGTTTCATGATCTAATATATCACAGAAATACCTAACCTTTTCAACTTGTGCTGGGATCTTTTCATAATAGCATTACTTATGTAAAAATATGCGTGATTGAATGGGGAGCTTTGATTGCTCAAAGAGCTTGTGTACATAGGCTCAAATATAAGCACACACACTAATATGGTTTATTGTACTATATATTCTGTATAATATATTCAGAGACAAACGCTTCAATGTAACAAAATAAATCTTCCTAGCTACTGCTCAAACTGCAGTCACAGCAGATTATTTGTGAATAAAGTACTGTATCATTTGTAAGCAGTTTTTAATCGTATAGTAGCAAATTATAAAAAAAATGAGTATTATACTTTATATAGAATGCTAGATGTTGTCTTTGATGCTGCCTAGGTTTATTCTCTCTCTCTTTCCTCCTCTCTATATTACTTCACCACCCTCCCCCACTTTTTCTCCTCCTCTATTGCTCCTTCTTCCTTCATCTCTCTCTTCCCCACCATCTGTCTAGTTCTCTTATCAGATCTGGATTTTCTCATATAAATTATTCTTGGCATTGCCTTTTCTCTTTTTATCTTTATTATTGTACTTTTTGGTGATATACTCACCCTTTGTCCTCTACATAATGTTATTTCTCTCTGTATGTGTCCCTTGTGTGTCTTTTTCCTTTCTCCTGTACTGTTATACATTTTTGGTTGTAGATAATGTTGTGATGCTATTGGTTGATTTTCATGATGCCTTTGATTTCAACACAAGCGATACAGTATATAATGAGTAAGCATGCAAACTAACAGAAGCATTTGGAACCTGCAGATGTGTGTTATGGTACCAGGGCTGGTTCTAGACTTTGCGGAGCTCAGGTCGAAAGATTTCTTTGGTGCCCTGAGCTCAGGGGGCATGTACCTTTGTGTGTCTTTCTCCTTTCTCCTGTACTGCTATACATTTTTGGTTGTGGATAATGTTGTGATGCTATTGGTTGATTTTCATGATGCCTTTGATTTCAACACAAGCGATACAGTATATAATGAGCAAGCTTGCAAACTAATAGAAGCATTTGGAACCTGCATATGTGTGTTATGGTACCAGGGCTGGTTCTAGACTTTGCGGAGCTCAGGTTGAAAAATTTCTTTGGTGCTCTGAGCTCAAGGGGGCATGGCCTGATTGCAAAAAAAAAGACAAAGAAAATAAAGTGCTAATTTTGTGGTCCTGGATGCTGCACAGGGGGTGGGGGGGTGCCATTTGCCAGGAGTAGAGACCGTTTGCCAGAGGGGGCGTCACTTGCCTTAATCTTACCTTGTGAAGGCAGACGGGTCCCTCCTCCTTGCTTCTGCTGCTCCAAGTCTGTCCTCTTCTCACCACAGCTGATCCAAGAATGCCATGCACAACGACATCACACGGTGTGAGTAGTCAAGCCCATAGACTTCAATGGCGATTTCCCACCATTGATGTCCATGGGGGAACATTTGACAGGCAGGCTGACCGCTCAGAGCTAATCTGCTGATTGGCTGCCAGCTCCTGTAATGACAGGAGTCATGGAGGAATGGTATGTGTAAACACATACCCTTCCTCCTGTCCAACTTGGTTTCAGGTGTTAATTTTTTGTCTTTAACCCCTTGGATGCCTTCTTGGAATATAGAGGACAAGATCTACACTAGGAATAGGTGAGTATGGTTTTGTTTTAAAGGTTACGTGGATGCTACAGGACAAGTGGACGTGATTGGCTACAGGGATTATAAGTGAGTATGCGTGAGTGTGAATGTGAGTGTTCAAGTATGTTTTAATAAAAATTTACTGTCACAGTGTGTGTCTTGTGGTTTTTTAAAATTTATTTTGCAGGTGAATCAGATGTACCAGTGGGCCCTTAATGCCCCATATGCTGATACTTGTAGTTCTTCAGTAAAAGACAATATTATTAATTCTATATTTTTTTTACACATTTACACAATCAACCCGGCACACACCACCAGCCTAGGCCTGGGGTGCCCTGGAAAGGGGGAATTGCGATCCCCAGCCTGGGCTGACTAGTAGTCAGGTATAATGCTTTGGCTGGAGGACCCGGTGAAAGAGTTCCCTGGCTGTGGCTTACACCCCCACTAGAAAGAGTCTGGTGCTGGTTATGGACAATACAGAGGACCCCTACTCATTTTGTCCCCTGTATTTCCACATCCAGGACTGGCTCTACAGATCCTGGTGCTGGTTCATAAAATACAGGGGATCCCTACACATTTTTTACTCTGTATTCTAAGAACCTGGACTGGCTGAACAGAGCCTGGTGCTGGTTCTTAAATATAGGGGAACCCTATGCATTTACCCCCTGTATTTTAAGAACCAGTACAGGCTCAACAGTACCCGGGACTGGTTATGCTTTTATGGGGGAACCCCACGTCTTTTTTTATAATTTTTTACATCTTACTATTTTTATACACACAGAAACATTCACGGATCTGTGCAGGTTTCCGTGTAACTCGGACCTACTCAGGCTAGACTCACTATTCTGAAGCTGGTCTGTTTTTTGGTGAGTTTTCAGTTAAACACTCGCACTCTATTACATATGCACAAGTTGTATCCTCACAACGGCAAAACATCTGAATGGGTGTTTTGTCATTGCGAGTTGCGGGGGTGTGAGAAACGTGAGTTTGCATGTTCTCACAACCTGTTACATAGGATGTGTTCTAAAATTGTGCGAGTATAGCGCTATACTTGTTAATTTTCCAAACTCGGACCCTATTGCATTTTGCCCATGTTGTTTAAACTTTGCTTGGGGCAAGCATTAGTTGTTTTAAGGGTTCCTGAAGTGAATGGAGGAGATAGGGCGAACCCTCATTCCTGTGGGTCAGTTTGAGATATCTAGCCTCCCACCAAGTAACATGCTGATGAAAAAATAAGTGTCAGTCTGCTGTCTTTGGGCCTGATTCAGACCCACTCGCAAGCGGCTGTCCGCTCGCAAGTGGGTCGATGGTGTGCACTGAGCATGCGCACGACGGAGGGAGCTCCGTAGTGCGCATGCGCCAGACGCGACGAGCGAAGGAAAGTCCTTCGCTCGTTGTGTCTGATCAAAGGGGGCGTGCTGTCGATGTTGATTGACAGCACGCCCCCTTTGGTAGGCGTGCCGGGGGCGTGCCTCCCTGACGGGGGCGTTCCCACGGGAACGCCTCCTGTCAGAAGCCGGCCCACTGACATCACTAATGATGTCAGTGGGAGTGATTTTGGCTCTGATAGAGCCAAAATCACTCCGGAGATTGCGGTTGAAAACCTCAACCGCAGGCTCCGGCTCGCAGTTTCGATGGTCGCGATGGTCAAGACCATCGCGGCCATCAAACTGCACGCTTGTATAGCCTGTGGGTGGTGACCCACAGCTATACGAGCGTCCAGGAGGACGCTCCATTTTAATGGAGGGCGGCCCTCATTCTGAGCGTGCGCTCTGCTCAGAGCGTACGGCTCTGAATGAGGGCCTTTGTCTCATTACTATACCTGGGGAGAGAAGCAGGTAAGCTTATTCTGAGAAGACATTGGGCCTGATTCACTAAGGATCACTATTCTGCTTATACGCACGCAACGCAGTTGCTAATATCAGCTGGGATATGTAAATGTTTGCAAACGCATTGCGATCGCAGCCTAATATTAGGACGCCCACTTCCCCTTACCGACATCCGTATACTTTGTCAATATAGCGAAACCATGGGTACAATCGAGTACCATCGGACCCATACACACACAAGCACAAGCCCTGACCATACTCAGGAATTACTAACAGCCACGCACGCTATGAGGCCTCAGGCTGCATATGGTATCGCAGTGGATAATTTATGTACCCCCCTGCAACGGCATGCGTTCGGCCGACCACCCCCCCGTTATCACCCACAAATGACACTTCCTGTCAATCACTCTGCCGTAGGTCGGCGTAGCCTCTGCAATCGCAGTCCTGAGCGCAATAGCTATTTCGTGCACCCGTACGTAATAGCAACTGCGATCCAAGGTGAATCAGGCCCATTGTTTCTCATTAGTGGGACAAATTTAGTGGGCTCTATTTTTTTTATTATTTTTTATTATTTTGTTTTTCAATAAAACTAGCTGCTGGCTATCTGCACCAGGCTGCTGGACATTATTATCACTTACAGGCTGATGTTAAGTGCCTCTGTCTAACATACAGTATATATATGCAATATTGTTTTTGGTAAGATCACAATGTATTATGTGATTTGTTGATGGCTCTAGCAAAGCTGATTATTTTTATTTTGCAACAGGATGGGCATTGCACTGTAGATGTTTCATCAATATATGCTCTGCTTGAGGTACTGCCACCTACATTATGCTCTGCACTTTATACTGTCCATCAGAGTAGGCTCCACAGTGTTCCAAGCTTTAGAATTGTCTCTGAACTGTGGGTCTCATTCAGATCCGCTCGCGAGCGCTGTACGCTCGCAAGCGGGTTGATGTTACCCAAATGCGCATGCGTATGACGGAGGAGAGCGCTCGCTCTGAATCAAGGCCGGGCTTTCTTTTTTTGGATCGGCCTCTTGGCCGCTCGCATAGCTGTGGGTGACCACCCACAGCTATTGTGAGCGGCCATGATGATGGTCGCAATGGTCAAGACCATCGGGCTTGCGACGAGACCCTTGTGCTAGGGTCTCGTGGCCGCAAGCCCCAGAGAGGTTTCGGCTCTAACAGAGCTGGAATCTCTCCACTGATATCACTCATGATGTCAGTGGGGCTGCCCCCAAACGGCAGGCGTTCTCATGTCACTCAACATCGACAGCTCGCCCCCTTTGGTGCGAGACACGGAGCGACGGATTGCCTGTCTCTAGCCGGGTCTCGCGCATGCGCATGACAGAGCCGGCTCTGTCGTGTGCATGCGCTGTGGGCCACCATCGACCTGGTTGCGGGCGCTCAGCGCTTGCGACCGGGTCTGAATCAGGCCCAGAGATTCCAATATGTGGATCTATAGTTTTAAAGTAGTGGCTACTGTGTATGAAAAGAGCCTAGGGGGGTCATTCAGACCCACTCACGAGCGGCAGTACGCTCGCAAGTGGGTCGATGGTCCCCACTGCGCATGCGTACGATGGAGGGAGCTCCGTCGTGCGCATGCGCGAGACCCGGCGAGCGAAGGACTTTCCATCGCTCCGGGTCTCGCACCAAAGGAGGCGTGCTGTCGATGTTGATTGACAGCACGCCCCCTTTGGTGGGCGTGCCGGGGGCATGCCTGCCAGACGGAGGCATTCCCATGGGAACGCCTACCGTCTGAAGCCGGCCCCACTGACATCACTAGTGATGTCAGTGGGAGTGATTTTGGCTCTGATAGAGCCAAAATCACTCCAGGGCTTGTGGTTGAGAAACCCGACCACAGGGTTTCACTCGCAAGTCCGATGGTCGCGATGGTCAAGACCATCGCGACCATCTTGTTGGACGCTCGTATATGCTGTGGGTGGTGACCCACAGCTATACGAGCGTCCAGGAGGACGCTCCATTTTAATGGAGGAGGGCCCAGATTCAGAGCGAGCGCTCTGGTCAGAGCGTCCAGCTCTGAATCAGGGCCTAGGTTTTTGCCTTCTGTATGTGAATATTATGTGTTGCTATGAACTGCATGATTCTTTTCTTTCAATGATTAATGATAAAATAAAGGAAGAATGATGTTTTACAGTAAGTTATGAGGCCCCTAAGTTTTTCAAAGACAGCTTACATTTTAGATATTAGGATATGTGCACAGGGGCATGTTTACACAGAATACATGTTAAAATGCATGTTTTTGTATGTTTGTTATATGTTTTATTTAAAATAGTTTTTTTTCAGTGCTTGTTTCACTACTCAATTAGTAATCAATTGTCGTAAGCAATTTTTTCTCCAATACAAAGGTCACAGTAGGTGAGGTAGTTGCATAGGCCACAGTACATTTTGGTCTTTAGAAAAATGGCCGCCATCTGATGTAACTCGGTAATAGAGACACACTGTAAGATAAAGGTTACTTCATCTGAACTGACGTTCTAGGTATACTTAGGAACATCTCAACAGATTGAACAAACCATAAGTTATCCTCTTGATTGTATTTAAATTACTCAATGTAGACAGATATGTTCATGCTCTACTGTAAATATTTTAGGGCCATATTCAATTTTCGCCATCAGCTGAGGTTTTGCCGTCAAAAACTTATAGCGCGCGTCCCCGCGTATCCCTGCATTCAATTCCAAATTGGCGAAAATAGGATCCGGCGAAAACTAAATTGGACGAAAAGTCCTGTTGTTTTTGGGAAAATCAGCCTGACAACCCCCTAAAGATGCTCTGACATGGGGGTTCACTATGGGTACCCCCGAATAGCCCTGCTAAAGGTATTTGGGGTTTTTAAATGGTCTCAATGGGCGCTATTTAGCGTCTTTGAGCAAGTGGTGAAGAATAGCATCTTGCAACTTTTTTGGGGAAAAATAAGTAGTCCCATCAAATTTGGGGTACATGAAAATGGGTGCAAGCATAGTTCAAAATCACTAAAATTAAGCTTTAAAGTGCACCAAAAAATGTACATTCGGCAAGCACCTGCAATAAAAAATACACCTTCCCCATACTTGTAGACCCCCCCAAAGGCTATTTCGCTAGTTTTTGAATTTGTACCCCCACTCTGACAAATTTTAAAAGTGCTCTTTTTGATGCAGTTTGCCTCAAGGGGGGTGTACAAAGGGTAGAGAGTGGTTTCCGCACCTCTGCACCCCAAAACCCCAATTCTGCACTTTTTTCCACCGGGTATTCACAGGCGAAACTTTTTCGCCTAATACATTGCGTTGCATTTTCCCAACGGCAAAAAGACGCTAACATTGAATATGGGGATAAGTGAAATCAGTGAAAATTACATCATTTGTGAAAAAGTTTAGCCGAAAATGGCTTTTCACTCCAAATTGAATACGGCTCTTAGTACTTTAGTGATGCAGCCAGATTTCATCTGTGTGCCGTACTTGAACACTCTCTCGAAATTGTCCAGGAAACCCCTGAAGTTTAAGGAACTTCCATGAATCTCCCAGGAGAGTCGACCATTTTCCCAGATCCAGTCCTTGTCCCCCAATGATGTGCGCAGTGCGGTGCTGGGAATCACAGTATTTTATAGCGCGGGAGAGATCAGTGATGACATAAATTGCATCACCAGTTGTGTTCTGCACTTGTCCCTTGGACCTCCAGGAGTCAAAGCAAGCAAGTATGCTGTGCATTATATATTCTATAATCAATACATTGAAATGGATCACAGAACCATTGATCTAGAGGTGATTACAGAATGTTATTGTCATAGGGGAAGATGTACTGTATCAAACCTTCGAAAAAGGACAGGTGGAGAAGTTGCCCATAGCAACTAATCAGCTTGTAGCTACCATTTTATAGAATGTACGTGATAAATGATAGCTAGAAACTGATTGGTTGCTATAGGCAACTTCTCTACTTGTCCTCTTTAGAAGATTTGATACATCTCCCCTTAGTTTCTGTTCCCTCTGGTCCTCTATCGGTGATTTATAGATGATTTATTTTTCATTTGGGATGGTGATGAGGATTCTACTGTTGAATTTATGAGTTATTTGAATCTAAATGAATTTAACCTCACATTCACGAGCACTTGTCACTCTAAAACAATTAACTTTCTAGATATCAGACTGGAGATTGTGGAAAACTGTATACAAGCGTGCACTTTTCATAAGGAAGTAGACATGTATAATTATATTGATTACCAAAGTAATCATAACAGAAAGTGGTTGGAAAATATCCCTTCTGGACAATTGCGACGAATTTGTTGCAACTGTTCAACCATCAATCAAGTATATGTATAATGAAACACATGTGCTGCATAGGGAAGCAGCTTGTAAACTAGAGAGTGGACACACCCAAAAGCTCACAAAACAATTATCACAAAACAAGAAATAGTGAACCAGCACTGCAGGAACCTTTCTTTACTCCTAGGGTAATCCTGAATAGATGGTGCAGTCCTCTCACACTTTATCACAGACTGAAACGACCACACTTACATATTAATCCTGTCACGTGTGCATCTCAAGGTATCTTTATAAGACAGGGAAATCTCAGGATAAGGTGAATGTAGAAATTGGACTTACATCTGCGTTCTCTCACGCATTCCCATAAAGGTATCTTTCAAGTAGAGGCAGTCATGAAGGTGGAAGGGAGACGATCTTAATTTCCAAGCAAGCAGTATTTAATGAAAAGTCAGGTAAAACAAAAGAAAAAATCCACATCACCAACAAGTCCAACATAGGGTGTAAAGGGTCCCAGCCTGTTCCACCAGTCTGCATATCTGGAAAACAGGGGTCAACAAACTCCGATGGTGACGCTGTGTAGATTAATATAGAAGGAGCGCGGTCTGCGGTAAGTCCGGCTGGCGGCTGACGGCTTCAACACGTTTCGAGGGTCCACACCTCTTTGTCAAGAAGTGCCTTCATCTCTGTAGTAGTCGATATATAAAGCAGGTATCCTCCAGTCACATGCTCATTTCTAACCATTGAGGGAATGTTCTAAAGAAATATCCAGAAAAAAATGGATGTTTTTCTGAATCTATATACCACTAATTTAGCGATAACTTTAGAAACAGAAGGTTATATTAAGATAGTGGATCCCTCAATCCCTGTGATTTATCTGCTTCCTAAGATTCATAAAATCCGCCTGGACGCCCGATAGTGGCATGTATTAATTGCATTACCTCAAACCTATCCAGTTATATAGACCATCTTATTCAACCCATGGTGCGCACCATGAATAGGAATTTTGGGATACTACAAATGGATCCTCTTCGAAAATCTGAATTAAAATCAGGACCTATGGTCATTTTCAAAAGGGCTAATAATTTAAAGAACATACTGGCTCCTAGTTTCTTTAAAAATAAAAATAATAACAAAACAATTAATATAAATTCATCTGATGGTTGTAATATATTCGATCTAACTGTAAGGACAACTAGGTGCTACAAATGCGGTCATACCCGCTGCATCACATGTACTTTTATTGGACATAGAACTCTGACTTTTACCGCCAAAGATTTAGATAGAACATTTGCAATTAAGGCATTCATTAATTGTAATAGTACATATGGAATTTACCTACTTGAATGTTCATGTAAGCTTAAATATATCGGACGCACTACGAGATCGCTTAAGATCAGGTTTTGCGAGCATAGGAAGATAGGAGGAACATTATCAATGGTTATGAGAAACAAAGTGTCTCAAGACACTTTAGTTTGGTACATGGAAAGAATCCTGTGGGTTTAAAAAATGTAGGCATTGAATTTATTGCCCCCACCCCTAGAGGGGGGGGCAGATATCGTAGACTTTGTATGCGTGAGGCATTCTGGATACACACATTACATACTGTGTATCCAGAGGGCCTCAATGAGACAATAGAAATGGATTTTGAATAATAGTGGCATTTCCAGAGGAACATATGTTTGCACAGGTGTAGGAGTGGAGTCAGGCAGAAGCGAGGACAAAGCGGAGGTCAGGAATCCAGAAGATAAGAGTATCCAAAATACAAGCTGCTATCAGAGGTCACAAGAGGTAGGTCAGCCGATATCCAGAATTAGGAAGCAAGGTGGTTTCTAGGCTAAATATTTTGTTGAGATGGTTCAATAACAGAAAACTTAATGTGATCTGGGTGGCTCCTTAAATAGTAAATGTTATGAAACTAGAAGTTTGATGATCTGGGTTGGGACCCCTAGGGCTAACAGAAGTGCTGGACTGTGAGTGAAGCTTCATGCCCTAATAATGATGTTGCAGAATTAATTAATGAACAAATACTGAAACCACATGCAGGCTAGTAGGATAGCTCATGGCTGTACTCTCGAACTGGGTGCCGCAGCACTACTGAAGCAGGCTGCAGGAAATAATGGAACTGGGTGCAGGAGCCCAAATGAAACAGGCTGCAGGAAACACTGAACTAGATGCAGAAGGATAACTGAAGCAGGCTGCAGGAAACACTGTAACATAATGTCGGGAGCACTATTGAGGCTGACTACAGGAATATACCAGAACTGAATGCTGTGAAGCAATACTGGAGCAGATGGCATGTGTGGGTAGTGTGATCAGTGCTCAGTTAGACCTGCCTGGGTGGTTGGGAGTGTCTGGGTACTCAAGATGCCCTGTCTCATGAAAACTTGGTATAATAGGGTAGGGTAGTACCAAAGGCTCACCTGTGTGGTGCAGGTACCAGTTATATGCAATTATCCCGGATGGGTTTGGGAGGAACAAATATGGGTGGTATGTCAGATGTGTGTGTGAAATGATGATAGGAGTCTGAATGTATGTATATATAACCACTGTTTATTGTCTGTATATCAATGCTCATACAAAAACAATAGACTTGGTGGTGAAAATATGATGTGAGGTGTGGTTGTTTGGGAGGTAAGATGCTCAGTAAAAGGAGACTTACCCAACCTACCCTTCAATACTGGATCAGGTAACTGGAACAGATTATAGCAGAATACAGGTAACTGGAACAGACTGGTGCAGAGTTCTGTGAAGAAATACTGGAGCAGGTAACCGGAACAGATTGGAGCAGGATGCTATGAAGCAACAGTGGAGTAGGTAACTGGAACAGAATTCAGTGATACAAAACAAAACCAGGAGCCAGGGCACTGATCCTCTGAGAGAGACGTTGTACTGGAGATGTATTGTCAGCACTTACTGGTTTAAATAGGGTGCCCTAGGCACTAATAGGCTGGATGGAGCACGTGGCTGCAGTAGCTGGAAGCTCAAATGGCACTCATAGTTCAGAATGGTTGGAACCGCTGGGAGCAGAACACCAGCCACATTTACAGATAAGCACCTAAACTCTTTGGGGATGACACAGACGGCCAGTGTGGCTATAGATGGTCACAAAGTGAAACTGCCGCTGCCGGACCCAGTAATGGGTTCCTGGACTCTGGCATGTGACAGGGCCCTGCCCCCATCTTAGGCGTGCCCACCGGACACTTTGTTTGAAGCTTCAAAGGGATCTGAAGATGGAATTTTTGGTCCAATCCTGGTGCTTGTACATTGGAGGAGTTGACCCAGGCTCTTTCCTTAGGACCATATCTTTTCCAGTCGATGAGGTATTGAAGATGTCTATGTTGGAATTGAGAATCAAGGATGCTTTTAACCTCAAATTCATCACTATGATGTATATGAACCTTGACTGGGTGAGTAGAAGCAGTTGTGCACCAAGGGTTTCAGAAGGGATTTATGGAAGGAATTAGGAACCTGTAGATTGGGAGGTAACTGAAGTCTGTAAAAGATGGGGCTAATAACCTAAGAAATACTGAAAGGCCCAATATACCATTGGGAAAACTTAATTGATGGTATCAGAAGGCAAACATTGATTGTGGATAACCAGAATTTATCCCCAGGCTGCAAACTTGGAATAGCTGTCCATTTTTAAGGTAAAAGGATTTCACCAACTGACAGATTTTAGAGAAGTCCTGGAAAAGAGTTGCAGGAACTGTAAACCATATATTTTATGGAATGG
Source organism: Taudactylus pleione (assembly GCA_031769625.1). Lineage (NCBI taxonomy): Eukaryota > Metazoa > Chordata > Amphibia > Anura > Myobatrachidae > Taudactylus > Taudactylus pleione. The sequence goes on along the minus strand of JAUIMM010000141.1, from coordinate 1,557,374 downwards.
AGTGGATGCAAAGGACTTGTGATAGTGGTTGTTGTGGGCAAAGATTGGACCAGTTATCTTGAGAAGATGAGATATATAGGAGTAGAAAAGTCTTCAGATCTTGGTTGACATGCTCAGTCTGTCCATTCAGTTGTAGATGGTATGCAAAGGAGAAGTTAAAGAGACCACCAAAATTTAGCCACAAACTGTACTCAGCAGTCAGGGGCATGGGGGAAGAGGCAGAATCATGGGGGAAAATAATGGAACCCGGGGGTGTAAACTATATACTGTATGGAATGGAGTGAATGCAAGGACTCCTGATAGTGGTTGTTGTGGGCAAATTCTGCCCATTGAAGAAGATTGGACCAGACATCTTGAGTCGATTAGATATATAGGCATAGAAAAGTCTCCAGATCTTAGTTGACCCTCCAAGTCTGGCCATTCAATTGTGGATGGTACGAAGGAAATTGGTATGATTTACTGCCGGACCTGTGCCCGACGGTTGGAATCCCGACAGCAGGAGGCCGGCAGAGGAGGAAATCCCGATCATCGAAGGTAAGTATATATGAACCTAATTCTAACCCCCTAACCCTAACCCTCCTTTAGGGTGCCTAACCCTAACCTTCCCCCTCAGTGCCTAACCCTAATCCCTCCTCTAAGTGCCTAAACCTAACCCCTTCTTCCCCGCCACCTAAACCTAAGTCCCCCGGGGGGGTGCCTAACCCTAAGTCCTCTCCGGGGGTGCCTAACCCTAACTCTCCCTCCCCCTAGCCTAACCCTAACCTCCCGGGGGTGCCTAACCCTAACTCCCCCCCCCCAGGAGCCCTAAACCTAACCCTCCCCCCTGCAGCTGTCCGCAGCGGCATTCGGCATCCCTTCAATCGGGATGCCAGGCGCCGGTCTCCCGGCATCAGTAAAATGACAGGCGTCTATATTTAGACACCAGTCATTTAACCCTCGCCGGGATATGACAGTCTGGAAGCCGGCTGTCGGGATTACGTCTGCCGGCTTCCCACTGCATACCGTACGAAGAGGAGAAATTCTATTTCACATGCAATGCTCTGCACAGAGGCAGCCAAAACGTAGCCACAAACTGTACTTTGCTGTCAGAGACTATTTTGACAGGACAGCCATGGAGATGAAAGATTTCCCTGATGAATACTTGTGCCAGATCTGGAACAGGACGAAGTCCTCAGAGTGGTATGAAATGGGCCATTTTGGAAAACCGATCTACAGTACCACTATCCTGATGGTGGTGCACTTGTTAGAATGGGGTAGATTAGTAATGAAATTCATGGATATGTAGTCCAGGGCACGATTGGAATGGAAAATGGAGTCTTGTGTTGTGCACAATTGGAGCAGGCCACCACGTCTTGTTTTTTACTTGCTCAAAATTCCAATGGTGCATGTGTTACACAGAGTGTATGCCCAAAGGTGCTGTTGATGGTATTAGAAATGTTGTGGAAAAGTAATGAGGTGGCTAGTAGTGTACACAAAAATGGCTTGCTCAGTGGGTGTATTATGGGAGTGTCGTGGTTGTGTCAATGCGGCTGCGTTCCCTGGCATCTCTGTTCACTATAACATGTGGCAAGTGATTATAGTTGCTAGGATATTCACATGGCACAGTACAGAACTAAAAATCAATCGCAGCCTGCAAATACAATCCAAGTAAAATGCCAATTACCGTACTAGGGTTCTTCTTATTGCCAGGATTAAGGTATAGATACAGGCTATTTGGTTCCATAAAGGGTATTCTTAAATCATTGGTGCTTTGAATAAGAAACTGTCCCTAATGGGTTAAATGAGGATTGCACTATAAGCTAATGGCACATCACAGATGCAACTTTAGCTACAGAAAGTTACTTACTAACTGTACATTAGAGTTTCATATTGTTGCTACCGACTATATGAATAAATCAGGGCTAATAAACATACAGCAGTCAGACAGGACACCTAATTATCCTATCTAGGATTAAAGTATGTAGGCAGAGAAGAGTTAAATACATTTGGTTTACTCCATTTGTCCTGAAAACCAGTATCTATTGCAAGACAAATTATTTCTAGAAGAAATTCGATTTGAGGTTCTATATCCGGTAGCGACTTCAGAACAGAGCTGATATTAAAAAGGAATTACTGTTATGCATTTTGTTGTGTATAGTGGTCACTAGAATATTCTCTATATCATATAGAAGTGATTATAATGCTCTTAATATTCTATATATTGTATAGATTGATCTTATATTATATCGAGGTCACTATAATGATCTCTGCATTGTATAGAAGTGAATACAATGCTTTCTGTATTGTATAGATGTTACTAGGATGTTCACTAAATTGTATAGAGGTCACTTAACACTCTTTGGGGCAGATGTATTAAGCTCTCGAAAGTGATAAAGTGGAGAGTGATAAACGACCAACCAATCAGCTACTGTAATTTTTCAAACACAGCCGTAACATGACAGTTGGGAGCTGAGTGGCTGGTAGTTTATCACTCTCCACTTTATCACTTCTCAGAGCTTAATACATTGCCCTTTTGCATTGTATAGATGTTACTAGAATGCTCTGTGTATGGTAAATTGGTTACTATAATACTGTCTATTTTGTATTTAGGCCCTGATTCAGAGCCGCTCGCAACAAGCTGGCCTCCTGGCCGCTCACTAAGCTGTGGGTGACCACCCACAGCTTTTGCGAGTGGCCAGGTGATGGTCGCGATGGTCACGACCATCGTGACCATCGGGCTTGCGACGAGACCCTTGTGGTAGGGTCTCGTCTGCCGCAAGCCCCAGTGAGCTTCCAGCTCAAATAGAGCTGGAAGCTTACTACTGACATCACTGGTGATGTCAGTAGGGCCGCCCCACAAATGGCAGGCGTTCCTTCAGGAACGCCTCCTTTTTCACCAGCCACCCCCCCCACCCCGCCTACAAAATGGGGAGAGCTGTCAATCAACATCGATAGCCGTCCTTGGCCATGATTATGCTAAAAACCTCTGTTTATTTATTGCAAAATGTGATTGCATAATGTATTTACATATAATTAGTAATTTGGAGTTGTGCACCTGTGATTTGTCCTTTTCTGTCACAGACCATCCTACCAACGAAAGCAACTGGTGAAGGAGCCATTCTGGGCACATTACATAGGCTGCAAATGGTGGCATAAGCAACACCTGGATGTTTGATACACATTTTGAATCTTAAAAAAACAAAAGGTGACAAACTGAAACACCGACACCCAGAGAATCATCAGATACATGTATTGTTTATACTACCCACAAGCGTGGCTGGTGAGGCGGTCATCTTGGTCACGCTACCTAGGTTATGATGGGGGAGGGGGAGCAATACATGGAGATGTGGTCCATAATGGGGAATAAAGAAAAGCAGGTTATAAAATACAATAGCGAAGAATCTGAGGCGGGATAGTGCGTCGAAGGGGGGAGTTCCGATGCTGTTGCTGGTGTGTATATGACGTTGCAATGACAATTCGCCCCCCTCGCACGTGGGGGCAAGTTAATTGGATAAAGCCATATTTGTCTATCATCCTAATTATGAAGAGTTTACAAAAATGACATATACTGTATTATCAGGTAAATCCTAGCTATGTACAGCATAGCAGGATGAGAACAATGTATATAGTGTGACAAGCTCTGGAAAGATAACAACAAAACAAATACAGTGGCAACTGAGGAAACTGTCCAGACAGTAAAGGTGCTCACACACTGGACAACTCGCAAAAGATGCGATGTCGTCAACGATTTCCCTTGACCTCTCCGGGCAACACACCGGCACTCCTGGACAGACGATATCTTGCTAAACTGTGCAATGTGACTAACGACCTATCGTGCGTCCTTAACCCAGCGTCAGTCAGGTTGGGTCATTATGGCCCGGGCAGTTTTCACTTGTATTTTTTATAATGTAATGCGAAGTTGCCAAACTTCTCACAAGTTGGAGTTAACTCTGCGCAGGGAGATAGACGTGTGCAAACATCAAAAAGATAAATATGACCCAACCTTACAGTCGATGTTACAATTTTGTGCCAAATTAGTGAAGTGTTTATTGTTTATGTTTATTGTTATTTATAGGTTTTCTTCAAAATGGAACGTATTTTATCTTTTTAGAAGAATCTGATTCAGAACAAAGTACAACAAGAGTCGCAACTCAAAAAAATGGCCCAAGACAATTTTTTCTGCCATACTGAATATGTCTGGAATAAATGGGTATATAATACATGGGAATAATAATGGTAAACCCATAAAATGGCGTTGATTCCTGAAAAACTTAGGTCTTGCTCTTATAAATGACCACTTGAGCACTCAGAAAGATGTATTCTAGCTACCGAGAGAAATGCAAAAGAGAATCGGAGATTTCCTTGGAGAGTCTTCCGAGGAGCCACCAGCAAAAGGTCAAGGTGTACGAAAAAGATGTCAAGTTTGTCCTGCTAAAAAAGATCGCAAGACCACCCACACATGCACAAACTGTAACAAGTTTATTTTCCCCTAACATATTGATACGCTGCAAGAATGTGATTAGTATAAGACTTTGCATTTATTTCCTAAAGATCTCGTCTTCACTTACACCAAAATTTAAAATTTATGTCAAAAAGTTAACTTTTATCTAGTTTAATAACAGTGAGACTATTTTTGTTAATTAATTTCATCATTTTTCATAATAGTAAAATAAAGTTCCTAAGATGATTTCTAAGGTCTTTTATTTCACATATGTAACTTTTTTATTAGTCTTTTAACTAAAATATACTAATGGATTTACAAGTCTTTGCAAAAAAATGTGAAATGTGGGGTTAAATATTTATGGGTAATTTTGACCCACCTGACTGCCGCTGTAACAATTTTGTACTGTACTGATGCTTGCTTAATGATTTGCCAGATTTTACCTGCAGTTGGTAAGATCTGAAGATACAACAAACGACCCGCGGGACCGTCCATCGGATTGTTATCATTTCTGGAAGCTGCACCAATGTATCATTTTCGTGCAAATCATGCCTAAAATCGTCCAGTGTGTGGGCACCTTAACAGTCCATAGGAGCCTGGTGGGCACAGTTCAGGAGGTGACAGTCCAGAGGTTGTAGGTGGCAGGGGGGCCAAATGTAGGGCAATGAACTTCAGGAAGGAGCTAGTTGGAGACAAGAATCATGGGTGCAGTTGGAAAGTCTGGTTTTAGAATGTGACACAATCCTATGGTAGGAGTAATATCCACAATTAATCTGTGGTAATAAATTTGCCAAGGAAAGGTACTCTGTGGTAGAAAGGCTGTCATGGGGTAAGGTACTCTGCGGTAAGGAAAGTACTTAGGCTAATTAGAAAACACAAAACTTTTGTCAGAACTTGAAGGTAGTTATGTCTCCAGTTAGAATATAAACATACACTTGTGAGATTACCAATTTATTACTGCTAAGCTGATGTGAACAAGCCCTCTAGGAGAAACGATCGTCATCTCCAGCAAACAAGGGCGCACCCATCTCCATTGCAATATGACCGCTGAAGCAAATACCCATGCAGGGAGATGGTGATGTTATCTACCAGCGTCTTTTGTCCCATCCTTTATTATTGAAATAGTACTGCAATACCTGCATACAAACCCTTGCACATGCTTCTAGACACCCCGTTCTCGTGCTCTCTCATCGAGACCTCCCCCGTCTAGTGCTGTACTGTCGTCTGACACCAGCACAGACTGGTGGTTACTGTCACAACAGCAGAAGTGCATTTCCAACTATCTTTCACCCCAGGCAGGGCCTCTCCACTCTCTCATCTATCACCCTCTACTATATGTATTGTGATCAGACAGCAGAAGTGAAAGGGGCTTCACCTGCCTGGATTCTGTCAACCTACTAAAGGTTTAAACGGTGCATTTCTTGCAGTGAGTCAAATCTCTATTAACCAAAATCTGTGTCAGTTATGCTTGATGTATATTTTCTACAGCACATTTATTAAAGGTAAAAAATATTGATCCTCCTGAAGCTCCGCCGTGAGCAATTAGTATATACCTAATAAATGAGGTTACTACAATGCACTCTGCATTACCAGTTTTGACACCCAAATATATCTCTACTGCTGATTACTTTCATGTAATCGATCTATATCTGCAGGACTGTGTTCTATCCACTGAGTGAAAAAAACTGTAGGCATTTGGGCCCTGATTCAGAGCCGGACGCTCTGACCAGAGCGTTCACTCTGAATCAGGGCCCACCTCCATTAATATGGAGCGTCCTCCTGGACGCTCGTATAGCTGTGGGTCACCACCCACAGCATATACGAGCGTGCAGGATGATGGTCGCGATGGTCTTGACCATCGCGACCATCGAAACTGCAAGCAAAAGCCTGCAGTTGAGTTTTTCAACCACAAGGCCAGGAGTGATTTTGGCTCTATCAGAGCCAAAATCACTTCCACTGACATCACTAGTGATGTCAGTGGGGCCGGCTTCAGACGGTAGGCATTCCCTTGGGAACGCCTCCGTCTGGCAGCCACGCCCCCGGCACGCCCACCAAAGGGGGCGTGCTGTCACCATCGACAGCACGCCCCTTTGATGAGACACTCCGAGCGAAGGAAAGTCCTTCGCTCATCGGGTCTCGCGCATGTGCACGACGGAGCTCCCTCCATCGTGCGCATGCGCAGTGGGGACCATCGACACACTTGCGAGCGGACAGCCGCTCGCAAGTGGGTCTGAATGAGGGCCTTGGTTTTCTGTATTTTTTTTCTTGCTACATGAATAACAATTGTCTCTCTGCTAGCTCTTGAGCAACTGCATTTGCAACATGTTGCAAGATATTGGTACTAAATGGATACAATGATATCTCCTATAACAGTATGTATGCAGGATAAACCATCTATCAAAATACTCCTTCAAGTATACTAGAATCTATGTAGATATGTTCATCTGATATTTTTATCAAAATTAGAAGGAAGGTTTTTCTGGCATTATTTTCAATAACAAGGGATATTTTTTGAATGATCAATAATAGATATATAAAATGTGTTGAATCTAACCACTTACAACAATCGCCTTTTGCCTGTATTAACAAAAATTGTCAGTGAACTATATTAATTTCTATGTTTGTTTGTAATTATTGGTTGTATTTAAATATTATTGGAGGTTGAACAATGACCTCTTCCCCCTTATATTCTAAAACCTAAAAAAAAAAGTTAAGTTTTAATCTATTCATTACTTTAAGAGTGCCTCCAACAAAGAGTCTTCTTTTCTCTTCCTTCTCCTTATTGATACTGTTCTGACTCAGGGGAGCACCACCAACCAAGAATTATTAATCAACCACTGCTATTGCTTTAAATCTTATTAAGTTGGTCTTTTGCACATAAAAATATATACGCTACTGTAATATTTTTCATATTGAGTATATAGTGCCAACCACTTTTTTGGATTGGCCAACTTAGATTGTTTTTTTCTAGTGCGGGTCCCAAGCCTTTTGTCTCTTTTAAGCTGGATACACACGGTACGATCTGCACAACCAACGATATCGCTGAACAATTTCCCTTGAAGTTTTCTGTAGTGCAGAACAGACGATATTGGGTGTACACACTGAAAGTTATCTATGATAGATATATTTCAGTGAAGTCATCCTGCCACATCTCTGAACAGGCAAATCGTAATGAAATCGTCCAAGTTGGCCTGCATGGACGGACAACCATAGATATTTATCATTTAATGATATCGTTTTCGTTTATATTGTTCATAAATATCGTGCCGTGTGTACGCATCTTTACTCCTACATAATAAGGAATAACAAAATAGATGATTAGAATATGAGGAGCAACTTCTGAGATAAATGCTAGATATAGAGATGCTAGATCTTTGCCGATCGTGCTACAAATGTGTGCACGCATCGTGTCACACAATTACCCGCAGCAGCATACGCTACGGTACACTAAGGCACGCACTGCGATCGCACCATGCATTCCTATGGAGGTGTGTGTGCGGTCGCAGTGCATGCATCAGCTCGCGGGCACACGCCTCGCCCCACACATGGCGCGATTGGCTGCATATGCAACAAAGATGTAGCAGGACACATCTGTAGAAAGCAGTCATTCCGGCTCGAACTTACCTTGCAGTATCTTTCTTACCTTATTCAAGGCTGTTATCATGATCATCGCCTTCTCTCACGCCATGATTTGCTCCTCTCCCCTTTATCTCACATCCAAAAATATGTCTCTAAAACTCAATCTGCTCCTCAATTCCAGCTTTCATATGGTTCTATACTAGGTTGCTAGATTAGGGCAAGTACTGTCAATTTTCCAATCGAAAACCAAGAAGAAAAATCAGCCTGCGTGAAATATGTTCTTGATGGACCAGTTAAAAGTTATCTCAATGTGAATGAATCATCATCATTCCTCATTTAAGCTAAACACAAGTGCTTTAAACTGACAATATCAGAAATACTACCAAGACTATGGGCTCTATTTAAAAAGAAAAGCAAAAAGAGGCATAGAAACAGTGCAACTTTTGCTTTCCTTTTATCTCCATATTTCATTTTGTTTTAGGTGCCTGGACAGACCTAGTGGTAAAGGCCTGTCCCAGAGAGGAGATGAAGGAGCCCGATGCCGTGTTTCACAGAGGCGGGAGACATGTCGGCATGTGCCTTGTGTGCATGGGCCTCCCAGGCCAATGGGGCAGGAGACGCAATGCAGTATGGGAGAAGGAAGGAAGAGAACGGTCAGGGTGCATATACAGTAACGCCATCCTGGGATGGTGCAATATTTTACAAAGAAGCTTCTCTTCTCTTATTTTATTAAATAGAGCTTGTGCGCAGCCCCCACTGAAACCTAGGGGGGCTTCAGCACTGTTATTAGAAAAAAGAGAAATCACTTTTCTATATTATAAATAATGAGAAACTAAGTGAAAGGCATTCTCCAGCAAAAATGCTAGAGAAAATCCTTACTTTTGTTTACTAAATAGACCCCTATGTTTTTGGGCTTCAATTAGTACACAGTAAAGGCACTGTGAAGTTTCTTAGTTCACAATACACTATAAACTACTTATGGCAGAAGTTGGCATGTGTACAGTATTTCTTATCAAAAACACCTTTATTAACCATAATAACAACTTCACTTAAATGTAATAAAGCATACAGGATTTTCCATACTCTCATGGCTGGGATGCTCCCGAATCTCAGGTGCCACCCAAAAGAGGATTGAAGTCTCCCAGAGGTTGACCTGCTTCCGCCAGTGCCGCGCACTTCCTGAGTAAAGTGGGTGGTCTGGGAGGCAGATGACACGATTTGCACTAAATCGCATTATTGTAGCCATGTCTCGACCTTTACAATGTATTGTATAGCGGGAGGTGAATGCCATGATGACGTGATCATGCAGCCTTACCCTATGCCGTGCCATGCCCTCGTACCATCCCCACTGTGCCGTCCTGGGTGCCCCCACCCAGAGTCGGCAAGGATGAAATAAAGAGCTGACAACTGTATATGGCATTAAAATTGTTTATCAATTTATTGATAACATTAAAAGCAGAAAATGGTGGCAAGGCAGAAAGGGGCAGGCAGTTCAATTTACAGTCAGGTAATATAGTAGGCACAGTAGCCTTATTATGTCAAATGGGGTGTAATCATCCACATTATACACATAAACCCAGATTTATCAATGAGTGATATTCTTGTTATCACTCATTACTAATCTTAAATGGTGCTCCAACCAATCAGCTCTTCACTGTCATGTGTTTGAAAAATGACAGTTAGGAGCTGATTGGTTGGAGCACCATTTAAGATTAATAACGAGTGATAACAAGAATATCACTCATTGATAAATCTGCACCAAAGAGTCCTAAGGGTGGGCTGGGCCGGAGAGGCAGGGTGACATTTGCCCCCCGGGTTGCTACAATTTAAAGTTAGGGGCAGCCACACACTGCATCACATGCCCGGCAGCCGGAAGACAGAGAGAAGATGCTCCCCGACCGCTCCATGGGGTAGCTTCTCCCATGGCCTTTGCCCCACTCCAAGTGCTCCGTGCTCCGGCATCATGTGATCCACTCCCACCAAGTTCTCCTTCCTGTTCACCACCTCCTCCCTCTTTTCTGTGACCCCTCTGAGACGAGTCAGGGCAGCGCACAAGTCCCTGGCTTCCTCCTTTTTCAATCCTGGCAGCTCCGCCTCCTGAGTCCTGCTTGTGGAAGAAGAAATGTGCACTGTTGTGCAGAGAGGAGCGCTTGCCCTGGAACTCTGACAATCCACCCCCAGCAAAAAGTACGTTTAACGAGTACTTAAAATATATAGGGGGTTGATGGGCAAAAAACATGTGGTGGTGAGTATAAAATATAGAAGGGAAGGAAGATGATAGGTATAAAATATATAAAGGTAGGGAGAGGATGGGTATAAAAGATATAAGGGTAGGGAGGGGATGGGTATAAAATATATAAGCATAAGGAGGGGATGGGGAATAAAATATATAAGCATAAGGAGGGGATGGGGAATAAAATATATAAGGGTAAGGAGGGGATGGGGTATAAAATATATAAGGGTAGGGAGGGGATGGGTATAAAATAAATAAGGGTAGGGAGGGGATGGGGTGTGGGAGATGAGCACAAAAGATATAAAGGGGGTATACAGTGTTATAAAATATATATAAGGGAAGGGGTATATAGGGTACAAAATTATTAAATATATATAGGGGAGGGGTGGGGGACATTTATTACAATGTGTAACATACTAGCGTTGTGCCACTATAGTCATAGAAAAAAGCACGATGGGCACTCTGGATTTTATGAAAAGGATATATAAATAAAAAATGTGGTGTCAGCTTTTTATAATATTTAATTTTCATGAAATCCAAAGAGATCTGATTGTGTCCATTTCTGTATTTATAGATGCACACACTTGAATGTTTTCCATTCTTAGAAGAGGTACCTAGGTAGTTGTTTTATGTATAGAAAGAGAGAAAGTGAGAGAGATATAGATATATATATAAGAAAGAAGAGAACTTGCCACTCCAGCAGCTTCATCGGTGCCCTCCACAAATGTACAGATAGTTAAAGCAGAGATGGCGGATCTCTCGGTTAATAGGTAATAATGAGGTCATACATGACCACCTATATTCAATGTTTCGCTTTATATCAAAATCTTTGTCAGGGTTAATTTGACAAAAATTTTGATATTGAATATATTAACCGAGAGTCGAGAGTGCCACCATCTCTACTTTAACTAATATATATATATATATATATATTAGGGATGTGCAGGCTCGGTTCTACTCAGTTCCGTTCGGTTTTTTTTCCCGAATCTAATTGGGTTTCAGCTGTCACGAGTTTTGGATAGCCAATAAGATTCGGTAAAAAAAAACGAACGGAACCGAGTAGAACCGAGCCTGCACATCCCTAATATATATATATATATATATAGTATTCCAAAAGGGCTGCACTCATTGCTTAATCCATATCGGGTGGGGTGCTCCGTTAGAGACAATTAAGTCCAATAATTAACAAGAATGAAAAGAACGGTCTCCCAGCGCTGCTCAAATGCCGGAAAATTACAATTTTTCTGGGGTTTTGCGCATGTGCTGAGAGGAAATCGCGGAGAAAATGGCGCTATATTTCCCCGCCGATCTGCGCATGCGCAATAGACTCAGGGAGCACTCTAGTGCCCAGAGTCTATTGATTCTGCGGTGGTCGGCTAGCCCCATCAGTCGGCTGCCGGCCGCCGAAGTGAAAGGAGGGTGCCCATGATGTGGGATTCACACGGGCCCCCTCCTCTCTAAAGACGCCCCTGGGTAGTATAGAAAGAATATGAAGTGAAGGACAACAAAGGACATTCTAATCTAACCAGTAGAAAGCCATTGATTGTTTCTATATATATTTTTAATTACCTGATCATTAAATGTCAAAAAATAACTGCTATATTAGTTTGATTTTCATATAAACAGCGTATAAAAGAAAACCCTCTGGCAGCAGGAAGAAAGCAATAGATAACCACATACTTAAACCCATTCTTTAATACCATTCCCTTCCTTTATTTCACAATTTATAGGATTAACTAGTTTAAAGAATCTGCAGTCTATCCCCTGTTTCCCTAGACTAACTAAACGTATATTGGATTGAGGAATTTTCTATTGGCGAGCAGGCAGCCGTGCCTTTTGGTGACATTAACCTATAATGTGAAAAGCTATAGCAGTCTAAAGTCTGTGATTGAAAATCATTATCGCAAGGCCATTCCACTGCCTGTATGAAATTAGATATAGTCTGAGCCTTGTGCACAGAACAAAGAGGCAACTAAATCACAAGATTCTCCTTCAACTTGATTTTTGATTGACAGTGCAAAAAAAACAAACCCGCACACTTCCTCTTAATCACTTCATTTTTATCATCAACAACTTCCCGAGGCTGTGCTGCTGAAATGTATTTTTATTTTTTTTACCCCTTTGTATTTTGTCATTGCAGGGTGATCGGTGCGCTTAAAGTTTTAGAAATGACTACAGATAAAAAAAATTATAATATCTGAGTGACCCATGCGGTGGCTGTCATCGCCAAACTTCAAAGGACCCACCTTGGGAAGCTGCGGTGAGGAGATCATCATGGATAAGATTATTTGAAGCCTGGGCAGGTGTTTGCTGCCTGTGAAGTGGTGAGAGCAGTGAATACTCCTAAGATTACATAACATAGCAGACTATAGGAATGTTTGTAAGAAGAATTGCCCTACATTAATTAAAATGACTGTAATAAAGATTGTATGACATGAGGCTGTACGCCAGCTCTCAACATGCATATACTGTAAATATCATCTTCACTCACTCTGTACAAAATAGCACATAGCCCAGGGATATTTCAGGGACAGTAGACATAAAACTGATATCATTTCATTTTAAATAGTGCTGAGCTCCCCAGCTCCTCAGCTCCCCTTCCCTAAAGAGACATAGGGGTATATTTACTAAAGTGCGAGTTTTTAGAAATGGAGATGTTGCCCATAGCAACCAATCAGATTCTAGCTATTATCTTCTAGAAGGTGCTAGATAAATGTTAAATAGAATCTGATTGGTTGCTATGAGCAACATCTCTAATTCTAAAAACTTGAGATGAGCAGGTCCGGTTCTCCGAGAACCGGACCCACCCGAACATAGGGGATCCGAGTAGGATCCGAGTCTGGCTCGGGTTTTCCCGCCTAACTCGGAATCCAAAATGATGCAAGATGTCATCCTCCCGCTGTCAGATTCTCGGGGGTTTTGGATTCTATAAAGGTCCTGGTGATCAGCGCCATTTTACTCTGGCTGTGGAGAGTGTACAGCACAGATGTGTTCTGTTCTTCTTGTTCAAGGGTGCAGTATTGTAGTTGTTCAAGGGTGCAGTGTTGTCAGGCTGGGGCTGCAGTACATAAAGTGGAGGGTGCTGCTGTGTCACTGTTGTCCTGTCAATCAAGGAGCTAGGACTGCAGTTCATAAAGGGGTGCTGAGTCATCCAGGGGTGCTCTGTCAAACCAGGTGTGCTCTTCCCCAGTGTAAAAAGACTGCAGCCTATCATCCACGTATTTGTGACTCTGCAGGTGGTCCGTACGCACTCCGCAGGGGAGCTGTGTTGTTCATAAAGGGGCTGATGCCTCATCCATGGGTGTTCTTCCCAAGTGTAAAATAAATAAAAGTTAAGTAAAATTAGCATTCCACAGAAAAATAAAGAATTAAATATTTTTTCAGTTGTGCTAGCTACACTATTAGAGTTCAGTGACACTGTTGGCCTGACCGCAGTTTATCATCCATGTATTGTGACACTATAAGTCATAGCTGTGCAGTGTGTTATTCTTATTCATAAAAAATCTTGCGACACTGTAAGTGGTAGCGCAGTGTGTTATTCTTTTCTTATTCATAAAAAATATTGTGACACTGTAGGTCATTGATACCGCAGTATAATATTTAAAATTGATACAAATTGACTTGTGTGCTGTACCCCACTTCATTCATGTTTGTTGATATGGAGAACAATCAGTTAGGAGGAGAGCAGAAACCACATACTAGTGCTGGAGCTCCTGCCATTGCCGCCAATCATGATGATACTAGTCCGTCTACATCATCTACTAAAGCCAATGCCCAAGGGCATACAGGGCTTAAGTCAGGGCATCTAAACTCAAAGAACCAATGTTTCACAGTGATAAAGAAAAAAACATCGGGAACAAACAAACAAAGGGAAAGTTAGCTGCAGAAAGACATACAATTGTCAATATCCCTTTCACCACACGAAGTGTGGTGAAAGACCATGGGCTTTATTCATGACTGGTGGTTCTGCCTCTTATGATGATGTAAGCCCTTCACCCTGTAGATGTTTAAAAAAAATTTAAATCGATAAGGCACAGGAACCAACTGTGCACTCAGAAATGTCACAAATCCCTGAGGAGAGACTAAGGGGGTCATTCAGACCCGGTCATTAGCGCCGATGCGCTCGGACCAGGTCGATGGCCCCCCACAGAGCATGCGCACGACGGCGCTGGCGCCGTCGTGCGCATGCGTGAGACCCGCTACGACCGACAGCGCCGGTCGTAGCGGGTCTCGATCCAAAGGGGGCGAGCTGACGATGTTTATTGACAGCTCGCCCCGTTTGGAAGGCGGGCCGGGGGGGCAGCCCAAATGGAGGCGTTCCCATGGGAATGCCTACCGTTTGGGGGAGGCCCCACTGACATCACTAGTGATGTCAGTGGAGAGCTTCCAGCTCAGACAGAGCCAGAAGCTCTCCCGGGGTTATGACAAGGGAGACCCTACCCTAGGGTCTCGTCGTAAGCCCTGATGGTCGCGATGGTCTCTGACCATCACCGGAGCGGTCGTTAGAGCTGTGAGTGTTAACCCACAGCCTAACGACCGCGACAGAGGCGGGCGGTCAGGATGCAAGCGGCCGCCCAGTTTCTGAGCGACCGCTTGCATCCTCCGACCGCCTCTGAATGAGGCCCTAAGTGTGTTGGTGGGTGCCATGTGTGAGCCTGACCTTTCGAATACTGTACTCCTTCCACCACTTGTGCATCCTCTGCAAATGTGGGGATGAGCAGCAAAAGTCAATATGCCGACATAGAAATTGAGGATACGTCTGTGGAAGTGCACCAGGATGAGGAGGATATTTGTGTAGTTGACACTAATAAGGATGTTGATGATGATGCTGATAATGTTGCTGATGAGGATGTTGTTTGTGTAAATCAGGTCCCAGTAGAAACAGTTGTTGCCCATTATAAGGAAAAGCCCATTGTCATGCCTGGGCATAAAACAAAAAAATCCACTTCTTATGTGTGGAATCATTTCTACCCAAATCCAAAAAACAATTTTCAAGCCATCTGTACCTGTTGTCATGCCAGAGTAAGTAGAGGTAGGGACCCTAACCATCTAGGAACCTCCTTCCTGTTACATCATCTACAGCGCATCCATCAAAAGTTTTAGCAAAATTCTGAAACTTTGGCTAAAAAAGTAACAACAAGTAATCCAGCGTCATAGCTCGCTCCCTTCTCTCTGCTAGATCAAAGCACCTGGCATCTTCACCACCAACACCTTCAATAACAATATCCTCAATCATGATCGGAAGTAGTCCTGCATCCAATTTGATAAGGCTATCTCAGTCCTCCCCTATCCTGGATTCCTCAGAAGAATCTTTGAGTGCTATGGCTGCTGCTGCTGAGTGTGGATCTTCATCCCAGAAGGGGACCATGAAAGACTACCAGTAGTAGTTCTAAAAAACAATTGACTTAAACAATCCTTTGCAAGGGGGAGCAAGTATGACAGCAGTCACCCAGTTGCACAGCGGATCACTGACGCCATACAATCTATGCTGATATTAGATGTGCATGCGATATCCGCTATTAGTGCAGTGGGTTTTAGACAGTTAATTGAGATCCTCTTTCCCTGCTACCAAATCCCATCTAGGTTCCACTTCACTAGAAAAGCAATTCCCAGCCTGTACAGGGATGTTAAAAAAAACTTAGTGTCCTCCAAAATGCTATTGTACCCACTGTACACTTAACCACAGATATGTGGATAAGTGGAACAGGGCAAATGCAAGATTACATGACTGTAACAGCCCACTGGGTGGGTGTATTGTCTTCAGCGGCACCAATAGCAGCAGCATCTAAGAAAAAGCAGCTTATTTAGAGGCAGGCTACTCTGTGTATCACTTTTTTTACTAATAGGCATACTGCTCACAACCTCTTAGAAAAACTCAGGGAAGTCATTGTGATATGGCTTACTCCTGCTTGTGATTTCAGACAATGCCACAAATATTGTGAGAGCATTACAGCTGGGTGAATTCCAACACGTCCCATGTTTTGCTCACAGTATTAACTTGATGGTGCAAAATAAAAAAATAAAAATGACAGGGCCATGCAGGAGATGCTCTTCGTGGCCTGCAAAATGTATGGGCATTTTCGCCATTCAGCAGGTGCATGTAGAAGATTGCAGCACCTGCAAGAAATGTTGAATTTTCCCTGTCACCAGCTGAATCAAGAGGTAGTTATGAGGTGGAACCCTTTATATGCTTAAGCGGATAAAGGAACAGCAAAAAGCCATCCAAAGTTACACAACGAAGTATGACATAAGAAGAGGAGGGGGACTGTAACGTACTCAAGCTCAGTGGAAAATACTTCGTGTTGTGCAGAGTGCTGAAAGCCTTCAAAGTTGTCACCTGTGAAGTGAGTTCAGACACTGCCAGCTTGAGTCAGGTAATTTCTCTCATTAGACTGTTGGAAAAGCAGCTTGAGAAACTGAAGGAGGAGCTAAAACAAAGTGATTCCACTAAGATCAAGTCCTTTATTCGCTTCACCAGGATCTAAGTGTTGTCAGAATCTTACAATGGGATCAATACATTTTGGCGACCGAGCTGGATCATAGGTTTAAGTCATACATCGTGTCTTTCTTCCCAACGGACACAGGGCCTGATTCAGAGTTGGGAATAGAGAGAGATATCTCTCTCAACTGATCATCTTGGTGAAACCATGCTGCACTGGTGGGGCAGATTTAGATTTGGGAGGGAGGTGTCCAAACTGACATCTAAATTGTAGAGTAATAATAAAGCTGTGCAGTATTTGTGAGCTACATGTAAATGCAGTCAGTATTTACCTACATGCAAAAAAAAATTATGTATTTACACCCCTTGCATTGCATCATGGTTTGTCCATATACACAGTTAAGTGCTATCTCTCTCTCTATTCCCAACTCTGAATCAGGCCCACAGATCAGTCACATTGTCAGATTGAGCTGCATGTAGGGATGACCTGACTATGCGATTGACAACCAAACAGGAGCGCGCTTGGTGGTTAGTAGTGCTTACACCCTCTCTGATATTGACGATGTGTCGGCCCGATTCGCTGGATCAGACGACATTTCGTCTACATATCGGCTAATCTGTACCTGGCTTTATGAACAGTGGTCTAAACTAAACAATTGTGTTTAAATATATCCCTTGCTCTTCCAGTCATATGTTTTGGAAGTGGTTGTTTATCAGAAATATATACACTAATGCTGCCAGTTATAGTGTGTAGTGCATGTCTTTATACCTAGCTCCACTAATTCAAGCAAGGTCAGGAATAAATCATTAGTCAATTAAGAGTAACGAGAGAGCATAAAAGCATTTCCCATTTTCTCAGTAAAATGTCTCTCTTATTACAACTTTCAGGTTCGGCTTTCTCCACTCTCCCGCTGACAAGATATAAATAGGAATGCCCTCCCAAATATAAAGTAACAGGGGTCACCAAGCTATTTGCTGACAGGTACTATCTCTCATGTCAATACACAGCTGAAAACCTAATTGAGTGAGACAGGAGTTGGAGAGAAAAACGTTTAGAGCCGAGTCCTTCGGGATAAGACATTGCTGAGAAAAGCAATAGTAGGAGTAGGATGCCCAGCCTTCATTTCCTTCAGGTTAAGGTTCCTTTATTAACAGATATACTATATGTTGTAAGGGCTTGATTGATTAAATGGGGTGACTTTTCTGTCTGTGTGGCAGTAATGATGTTTAGGCAGAAGAAGCTGGAGGCATTATTATAGTGAAACACCGGCTGACAGATCAGTTTGATGTGGTCTTATAACTCTGTTTGTTGCAGCTTCATGAACAGAGACAGCGAATAGATTTCAACAAGTTTCAGAGGGTCACAGCTTGTGAGACAATCACAATTCTGATAAATATTCAGACCAATCACAGGGCTTGGAACATTAAGAAACCAATCAGCAAGTATTAAAAAATGTTTCAAGTCTATAACCTTATATAAGAAGGTTGTAACCCTCAAACACTCTATGAGGTTTATTCATGTATCTTTGCAATATAGAATTGTTAAGCCAGATACACACTAGACGATATGTCATCCGATCCGGCGGATCGGATCGACATATTGGGCACATTGTCTAGTGTATACCTGCTATGTCACTGACGATGCGCGCTCCCATGCGTCATCAGCGACATCCTCCGTCAGCCATGCATGCAGGTCCAAAAGGCGATATCGTTAGCTGCTGAATGCAGCTTGGTCCCCGTCATCGTTCCAATGCTGCAGGCATCGGCAAGTGTGTACCGGCCTTTACTTTACACTATATACAGTATCACAAAGGTTCGGTGAGATATACAGCTTTGTTAAGTAGAAATTCATATATACTTACCCTTCCGTCGATGCAATCCGGTAGCCAGGGCTCCGGCGATGCTTTCTGAGAAGTGTGGAGGTGAAAGCAGGTCCTTCCTGTGCATGCATGGGCAGCTGAGCTCAGGTGAGGCAGCAGTGGCTGCTGAGATGTCAATGGGGCAGAGCCAGAATGGGTGATGGGCAGGAAACAGGGAAGTAAGCAATGTCCCTGCCCGTTTAGCACTGAAGTTCAGATTACGCTATCCTAAAATGGCGAATCTGATCACGGCAGCGGAACAGAAAGCAGAGCTTACCATTCTTTTATGAATCGCACTTTCCATACAAAAGTATGGTGATGCCATTCAGCCACAGAGTGGGGGTGCCCTTGGAGAACTCAGGAACTTCTCCACGAAAACCAGCTCTGTGAATAGCACTAAGCAGAGAAAAGCCCTGCTAACCACAAAACAGGGCTTTTCTCCCCTCTATGAATAGGTGCCTATATTCCTGGATTTTACTAGAGGAAACCATCTGCGTTTGCTCTCTGAGCTAGTGATTATCAGGGGTGCAGGAGGAGGGGAGTGGGTACTAATTACTTGGTCCCGCACTTGTTTGAGGGGCCCGTGTATGGCTTCCCCCACCCTCTTTACCTGTCAGTGGTGCTCATGCAGCAACCTCTCTCGTTGCAGCCCAGCACATACCTCTGTGTGCTGGGCTGCAGTGGGTCCAGGGAGGCTGTTGCTGCTGAGCTCAGCAGTGCAGCGAGCAGCATCCTTCTCTGCCTACACTTGATGTACGTCGGCCCGAGTTTTTAATGCTTTTTTTTGCAGGAAGCATTGCCACACCCTGTGCAATTAGGCAACGCCTCCTTCAACACCGCTCTCTACAGCCCTGGTAATTATTAGTAAGCCAGACTAGTGTACACTGTTGCAACACAGCTGAGTAAGAGCTGCAGCACCATTCTCTCACAAAATCATAACATATACTGGAGCGATAAAGAAATCACCAATCAAGATCACTGGAGCAGTCACCAACAGCCAATCACAAGCGGTTTACTAACGCTGAGGGTGGTCATCCTTGTCATTTTCAATTAACTCAGCTAATTTCAGACTGCCCCTGTATAAAACAACACAAATCTGCATGGCTATATGTGTGCGCCATGCAGGCCGGCATAGGACTCTCTCTGCATTAACCTCTTTATATTTTTTTTACAAAAAAATTACTGGCATCAGGGGTGTTTCTAGTGAGGAGGGGGCCCGTGTGCAGTCTCTGGCAGCCGGCAGCGCTCTGAGCTGTGCGTGGCTCGCTGCAAAAGTTATAGACTATGGGCACTAGATTGTGCCCAGAGTCTATAGCGCATGCACAGGTCACAGGGAAAATGGCCATGGCTGCCATTTTCCCTGTACTGCGCATGCGGAAACGACAGTGGCCATTTTCCAGTTCTTTTACAGTGCCGGACCCCGACGCCGATGTGGGACTTCGGAGAGGTAAGTATATTATGGGTGCAGGGTGTTCGGTGCCATCATAGATACACCCCTGACTGGCATAAAACACAATTGTTTTCTGTATTTGACATATGCACCAGTACACTGCACAACAATGAAAATGTTTCCGATGTGAAAATAGTTACTTCTAATTGATTTCAGCATGCAAAGAATGAATCTGACATTTAAAACTCTCAGTTAGCTCTGAGTTCCGAGATATAGCCCATTTATGACACTGTAGGGGTATTCCTAGTGACGTGGCAGAATGGAGAGAATCTTACCAGCAATCTGCATTCTGCTCAGAAGGGGCGGGGCCTAATGACGCAATTAAATGAAACTGTTATTTGTCCTCTCCCCTATTCAAATATATGCAATTCACGGGATTACCCACACAAGATAACTGTGGTGCACTGAGTGACAGGCATAGTGAGCGATTCCACCAAGACATTTCGGCAATGGAACAAAGATATCAGGGTAGGTGAATCACTACTGTTGGACAGTGACAAGAGATGCCCCAGAAGAGGAGTACAAGTGACAAGCAAAGAGAAAGCACCCCCATGAATAGGCCACTATATTAGATAGTACTTACGTATGAATTAAAACAACTGTTATTTATTTTCTATCAAGAAAATATCAGATTATTTTAAAATAGCTTTTCACTATGACTATATTACTAATGTACATACAGTATAGTGCAAGTAGTGTAGCTCAAAAAATAGAGCTAGTAAAAACATTCTGAAATCATTTTAGTTTTTCTTGACCTCAAATTAGTAATGTATGACTATTTTTAGAAAGGAAACAAATTAAAAGTATTAATTTGTTGTACAGTGAATTAGCAAAGAGGGTCAATACCTGAACTTTCCCGAAAAAGTTTTATACAAAACTCTTCAGCCATTCGCCCTAAAAAGAAATGTGAGGAAATGATCTCAGTGTATTCATAACAAGCTGCTAACTAAGGGCCTGATTCAGAGCCGTTCGCTATTTGCGGTCGTTCGTTCAAAAACAAGGGGTTTCTATTCAAATGATCCGTTCGCAAATTGCAGTCTGTTCACACCTCTAAGTCTGAATGAGCGAGCAAAACATACGCTCGTTTATTTGTTAAAAATGCCCCCTGGCCGCTCGCACCATACGTCATGTCCGCTATTTATTAGATTAATCGAGTACATCGACCAGCGTATGAACTGCTCGCTATTCTTGTGGTTGGTTTTTGCTACCACAATTTTGCGAGCAGTTCTGGCTATAAAATAACCCAGTGACGTGGTCAATGACGCTGCTGTATTAATTATGCACACCCATAAAACGCCCATTTTGACCTTTAAGCACGCCTGCGTTCGGATCTCCACTCCCCATTTTCAAGCACCTTCCCCTGTTACCACCCACATACGCCTCATTCTGTCACTCAAAATAGCAGGCATTCGCTATATTGCGAGCACATGAATTTCGGCCGCACTGACTGGTTCGCGCATGCGTATAACGATCCGTACGCATGCGCAGATGTGCGAACATCGCTCGGAACGAGCGTACTGCCGCTAGCGAGTGGCTCTGAATGAGGGCCTAACTGCAGTGTTGGGTTTGTGGGGAAAATGGCATTTTCCAGCCATCTGAAGGGAGGCGTCGGCAGGGTGAGATTGTTCTTTGATAAATGTGGGCTGCGCCTTGTTGCATAGTTGATTACCGATGGCCACTTTATAATTTGCCATTGTCGGTAACCATCAATGGTAACCATACCGATGGCCATCCCTACTGACACTAACATACTTCACTGGAAGCCCCGCCTCCTTTGCTGTCATAATGCAGCGATTTGCAAGTGCATGGGTAGGGGACTGGACCTAATGCCGTGGAGTGCCCGCCCCCATCCATCAGAAAGCTGATGCTACAGCTGAAACAGGTAATGTGTGCACGCTCTTTCTCTCCTCTCTCTCTCCCCCTTCTTTCTCCTCCCTCCCTCTCTCTTCCTCTATCTTGCGCTCTGTCTGCCTCCCCCATCCATCTGTCTCACTCCCCCTCTCTGTCTGGACCTCATTCAGGGTCGGTCGTAAGTGGCCGCCCGGTCGTACGCATCCGATGTTTCCAAACCACGCATGCGTACAGTTAATTGTGTGCATGTGCGTACGAGACCTTGCGATCCAAAATGCTGTCGATCGTACGGCTTACGAGCAGGAAGTGGCTTCCGAGAGTTGATTGACACGAAAGGCCGTTTGTGGGTGTTGACGGGGGTGACGGTCTAAAAACGCAGGCGTTCTTCACAGTTTTCAGGGCGTTTCAGGGGCATACATAAATTTACTGCTACGACCGACATAGAAGGCCTGAAGTAGTAAAACGTCACTTTGCGAGCAGGTTAGAGGCCCGGCTGATCGTACAGCTTGAGGTTGGGTATGTGCTCTCTCAAGCCCCAGAGTACAATCGATACTATCGAATGTGACTAATGTTATGTTTGATGTTTCTATTTTGAGCCACACAATGCAAGCAGCTACTAATCGATTGTTGAAGCTAATAACACTGCTAATTGGCTTGTAATTGATTCAGTTGCGTTCGCATTAGCGAATAATAAGAATAAATAAATTTCATGGGGATGGCTTATTCTATGCATTTTTTTGTTAATTTTTGGTGTAATTTGCACACAACACAAGCGGCCGCAACCATCAGAAGAAAATTAACATACAGCGACTGACAACGACTGACTCAATCGCTAACTGCTATCACTCGCTAGCTAGAGGAGGTGCTTTGTTCATGTATGGGCATCACTTTGGTAGCGATCGCCCGGCCGTGCGATTGTTTTTTTTTCTGAATCTCGTTCGCTTACGACCGCCTCTGAATGAGGGCCTCTGTCCCTTCATCCCTCTCTCCCCTTACTCCCTTTCCCTCCTCTCTCTCGCTCCCTGTCCCTCCCTCTGCCCCCTCTTTTCACCCTCCCTCTCTGTCTCTCTCTCCCTTCCTTCCCCCTCTCTGTCTCACTCTACCCCTTCTCTCTGTCTATTCTGTATATAGATCTCTATCTACCTATAAATATATCTATATATCTATCTTATCTATCTATATATGATTATGCTAAAAATCTCTGTTGTTTGCAAAATTTATTGCATTTATATATTATCAGTATTAGTACTATGGCAGTGCCCTGGAGCGCCTTAGCTGGGCTAGTTTTGGGGTGTCCTGCGTTCTGGATTTGAACCCTAGTATGTTAGGGACCTACCCTATAGAGATTACCTGGATATGGTGGGTAGGCCCATAACCTTGGCCATGATTATGCTAAAAACCTCTATTGATTGCAAAATTTATTGCATTTATATATTTTCAGTATTTTGGAGTTGTGCACCTGAGATTTGTCTGTTTCTGTGCCTACAATTAGTCTCATCAGGTAGCACCTCCCATTATATATATTTAGGGTGTGCAGTTTCGGAACCTTTCCTATATACTCCATTTAATGTGCTTTATTGCACACCTGAGGGAAAGGAGACGCCCTCAGTCTGGATTAGCACCCCTTCCTTATTGGTTTAAAAGCATGGAGTCTGGTAATGCACACTAGCATTAGGCACAATTCTAGGTAAGTCCTACAAGTTATATACTGTAGTGCAACTTTGGTTCATTTTTGGGGCGTGGGTCCCCCTGGATTGCTTTGCTTTATCTGTTTCAGGGCACCGCATTATAAAATTTTCTTCTATAACACATTTTCACCCTTCACTGTTTGTTTATTATACATGTACTTCACTTTTTAATTTTCATTCTTTATATGCAGCTGTGGCTGCTCTTAACTATCTCTTTTACACTGCACTTTTCTTACTATGGCGGTGCCCTGGGGCGGCTTAGCTGGGCTAGTTTGGGGGTGTCCTGCACTCTGGATTTGATGATTATGCTAAAAACCTCTATTGATTGCAAAATATATAGCATTTATATATTATCAGTATTTTGGAGTTGTGCACCTGAGATTTGTGTGTTTCTGTGCCTGCAATTAGTCTCATCAGGTAGCACCTCCCGTTATATATATTTAGGTTGTGCAGTCCAGGAACCTTTCCTATCTATATATATCCCCCCACTCAAAATCCTGCATTTGCCCCTGGCAGTGTATTAGATACGAGGGGAGATGTATTATAGCAGCACTTATCGTGCCCTAATTAAAGGTGAACTCTTCACAGAGGCGAAGCAGGAAGCACTTATGATGAGATGTATAAACATCTCATCTGTTGGAATGGGGGAGTGATAACTCTCTGCTCCATCGATCTCCAGCTGAGCACACAGCACATCAGCCTAGTGCTGATCCACTGTGTCTCAGTCACGACCGGCTCCACTGAGCATGCACGGGATCTCGAAGCCGGCAGCCCCCCCAGAAAGGGACAGTGCTGTCTCTGCTGTGGTGGTAGGGCAATGCCAGCTGCAGCTGTTGATATTGATAGCTGTAGCTAAAGGACCAGTCAATCAAACTGACCTTTCATAAAGAAGGGGTGCTGCCTGTGTTGTTCAGGTGTGCTCTTCCCCAGTGTTAAAAAAAATATTGTTCGGTGACACTGCCGGTCAGACCGCAGTCTAAGTTTGATGATATGGAGGATGATCAAATGAGAGGAGAACAGAAACCACATACCAGTCTTGCAGCTGCTGCCTGCAGTCATGATGACAATGCAAGGCCTTTAGCGTAATCTACGAAGGGGGATGACCAAGGGCTTAAGTCAGTGCATTTAAAATCTAACAAGCAATGTTTTATAGTGTTAAAGAAAAAAATTAGAAGCTAAGTTAGCTGCAGCGAAACAAAAAAATTGGCAATATGCCATTTACTACATGAAGTGGCAAGGAAAGGATAACCTCTTGTCCTCCATTTATGACTGGTGATTCTGCATCTTATGATGATGTAAGCCCTTCTCCCTGTAGAACTGTCACATGAACCAACTGTGTGCTCAGAAAAGTCACAGATCCCCGAGCAGAGTCCAAGTGTGTCCACGGTTGCCATGTGTGAGCCTGACCTTTCTAATACAGTACTTGAAGAGGTTCCTCCTTTCACCATTTGTGTGCCCTCTGCAAATGTGGGGATGAGCAGCACAAGTCAACATGCTGACATAGAAATCGGAATTGCACCAGGCGGATGAGGAGTAAATTTCTGTAGCTAGTGCTAAAAAGGATGATGAGGATGAGGATGAGGATGTTGATACCAAGTTTGTTGTTTGTGTAAATCAGGCAACAGTTGTTGCCCATGGCATGAAAAAGCCCATTGTCATGCCGAGGCAAAAGACAAAAAAATCCACTTTTCACGTGTGCAATTATTTCCACCCAAATCCAGATAACAGTTGTCAAGCCATCTGTAATGTTTGCCAAGCAAGAGTGAGTAGAGGTAAGGATCTTAACCATCTAGGAACCTCCTCCCTGTTATGTCACTTGCAGCACATGCATCAAATTCCAAAGTGTTTGCAAAATTCAGAAACTTTGGCTAAAAACTTAACAATCAGTCCAGCGTCACCTAGCTGCTCCCTTCTCTCTGTTAGATCCAAGTGCCTGCAATCTCCATCGACATCCTCAATAGTCCTGCTGCATCCAATTTCATAAGCATGACTGACTCCTCTCCTATCCATGATTCCTCAAAAGGATCCTTGAGTGCTACACCTGTTGCTGCTGCTGCGGTGAGTGGATCTTCATCCCAGAAGGGGACCAGGAAGTAGACTACTTTTAGTAGTTTAACAAAACAATTGACTGTCAAACAATCCTTTGCAAGGGGGAACAAGTATGACAGCAGTCACCCAGTTGCATAGAGGATTACTGAAGCCATAACAGCTATGCTGGTATTAGATGTGCGTCCAGTATCCAACATTAATGCAGAGGGTTTTAGACAGTTAATTGAGGTCCTGTGTCCCCGCTACCATGTCCCTTCTAGATTCCACTTCACTAGAATAGCAATTCCCAGTCTGTACAATGACATTAAAAAGAGCCTTATTAGTGTCCTCTGAAATGCTATTGTACACTCTGGGGGTCATTCAGACCCATTCGCGAGCAAAGGATGCTCGCAAATGGGTCGATGTTGCCCCACTGCGCATGCGCACGATGGAGGGAGCTCCATCGTGCGCATGCGCGAGACCCGGACTGCGACAGCCAAGCAGTGGCTCTGGGTCTCGCACCAAAGGGGGTGTGCTGTCGATGTTGATTGACAGCACGCCCCCTTTGGTGGGCGTGCCGGGGGCGTGCCTGCCAGATGTAGGCGTTCCCATGGGAACGCCTACCATCTGAAGCCGGCCCCACTGACATCACTAGTGTCCCACTAGTGTCTCTGATAGAGCCCAAATCACTCCAGGGCTTGCGGCAGCGAGACCCTACCACAGGGTCTCCATCGCAAGCCCGATGGTCATGATGGTCAAGACCATCGCGACCATCATCATGGACGCTCACTATATTTGTGGGTGGTAACCCACAGCTATGCGAGCGTCCATGAGGATGCTCCAAAAAAAGGTAGGAGGGCCCTGATTCAGAGCGAGCGCTCTGGTCAGAGCGTTCAGCTCTGAATCAGGCCCACTTAACCACAGATATCTGGACAAGCGGGACAGGGCAAACTAAAGATTACATGACGGTGACAGCCCACTGGGTAGGTGTATTGCCTCAAACAGTGCAAACAGCACCAGCAGGAGCAGCATTTAACAAATGGCAGCTCATTCAGAGGCAGGCTACTCTGTGTATCACTGGTTTCACTAAGAAGCATACCGATGAGAAACTCTTAGAAAAACTCAGGGAAATCATTGCAAAATGGCTTATTCCACTTGGACTCTCATCAGGATTTGTGTTTTCTGACAATGCCATCAATCTTGTAAAAACATTATATGTGGACGAATTCGAACATGTCCCATGTTTTGCTCACACAATTAATTTGGTGGTGCAACATTTTTAAAAATGGCAGAGGTGTGCAGTAGATGCTCTTGGTGACCCAAAAGATTTCCGGACATTTTTGGCATTCAGCAACTGCGTGTCAAAGATTGCAGCAACAGCAAGTACTGTTTAATTTGCCCTGCCAACAGCTGAAGCAAGAGGTAGTAACTAGGCGGCATTCTACCCTCTATATGCTTTAGCGGATGGAGGAGCAGCAAAAGGCTACACTGCGGCCTATGCCAAGGGAAATTCATGGGAATGCACCTTAGTCAAGTGCAGTGGAGAATAATTTCTGTGTTGTGCAAGGTTCTCAAACCCTTTGAACTTGCCACATGTGAAGTTAGTTCAGACACTGCCAGCTTGAGTCAGGTCATTCCCCTAATCAAACTTTTGCAAAAGCAGCTGGAAAAACTGAAGGAAGAGCTGAAATGGAGTGATTCCGCTAGGTATGTCAGACTTTTAGATCAAGTCCTTTATTTGCTTTGCCAGGATCGAAGAGTCATCAATCTCTTAAAATAAGATCACTATATTTTGGCGACCATACTTGATCATAGGTTTAAGTCATACATTGTGTCTTTTTTTCTGATGGACACAAATCTGAAAAGAGGGAAAGAGCTGTTGGTGAAAAAATTGTCAGCTCAAGCGGCATGTGACACAGTAGCATCTCCTCCTTCAGTTTCTGCGGCTGCCAGGAGAAAACTAAATCTTGCTAAGAGACTATTCCCGGTGGAACGAAATAAGGTTCTTGGATACAGAAGGTTAATTAAGCCACACAAACCACACGATCCAGGAACCTCTATCTCTAGATGAACAATTTCCTGGCCACCAGCTGCAGTCTGGTCCAGGCATAGGGCAGGGCACTAGAATCTCCATTGTCTCCTGTTTATATAGTATCCTACTTGTCATACCCATCTAACTCTACAAATATGGACATAAACCTACTTCAAACTACTTTATAGGTTAACTACTGTTAAGGACTTTCTAAAACTTAACGCAGGCATACATCGCAGTATACAACGCCTAAAGGATTTATGGCTTGTCTGCTTACCACATTCCTGTCTGATACACCACCTCATGTCTGATACACACATAAGAACCATGAATAGAAATGGCTGTCAGTAGCCATTTTGCTATCCCAATACAATCCACCCTTGGGCTTATGGTGTGGAAGACATGTATATCATGTTCTCATAGGAATCTTTCCTCCTAATCAGCATCAATTTAACAGAATCCAGCATGTTACAACATTTCCATGCACAAAGAAAATAATACCTTGTTCTCAAGATACATGCATATTATGATCATGATTCCATAGATGAGCATGTGCAGTAAACCAGTGAACCAACCCCCTATTCCTGAACAGGGTTGAACCACCGTAACCAACTGTCCTCATGATGCTGTTTAGAAAAATTATCTTTCACAATTTGGACCTGAGTTAAATGTTCTTCTATAGCCTCACCCAAGGCACATCAAATAAAGGCCGCAATGCTCTCTTGCTTAACAAATGATGCTGAATCTGGGCCTGATTCAGACCCGGTCACAAGCGCTGTGCGCTCACAACCGGGTCAATGGTGGCTCAGAGTGCATGCGCACGATGGAGCCGGCTCCGTCATGTGCATGCGGGAGACCCGGATAGCAATGGGCAATCCGTCGCTCCGGGTCTCGCACCAAAGGGGATGTGCAGTCAATGTTGAGTGACAGCATGCCCCCTTTGGTGGGTGGGCTGGGGGGGTGGCTGCCCAGATGGAGGTGTTCCCATGAGAACGCTTACTGTCTGGGGGCGGCCCCACTCACATCACAAGTGATGTCAGTGGGAGAGCTTTCGGCTCTGTTTGAGCCGAAAGCTCTCTGGGGATTGCGGCCACGAGACCTTACCACAAGGGTCTTGTCGCAAGCCCGATGGTCAAGACCATCGCGATCATCATCCTGGCCGCTTGCATTAGCTGTGGGTGGCAACCCACAGCAATGAGAGCGGCCAGGAGGCCGCTCCATAAAAAAAAAAGAAAAGGCGCCCTGATTCAGAGTGAGCGCTCTGTCAGAGTGTCCGGCTCTGAATCAGGGCCTCTGGGCCTGATTCAGACCTGCTCACAAGCGTTGAGCGCTCGCAAGCGGGTCGATGTTGGCCCAGTGCACATGCGCACGAGGGATCCGGCTACATCGTGCGCATGCGCGAGACCCGGATAGCGACGGCCAAGCCATCGCTATGGGTCTCGCTACAAAGGGGGCGTGCTGTCAATGGTAAGTGACAGCACGCCCCCTTTGGTGGGCGTGCCGGGGGCGTGGCTGTCCAGACAGAGGTATTCCCATAGTGAACGGTGACAAGTGATGTCAGTGGGAGTGCTCTCGGCTCTGATAGAGCCGAAAGCTCTCCAGGGCTTGTGGCAGACAAGACCCTACCACAAGGGTCTTGTCGCAAGCCCCATCTTTTTGGCCGCTCACTATATCTGTGGGTTGTTACCCACAGCTATGTGAGCGGCAAGGAGGCTGCTCAAAAAAAACAGAGGGACAGCCCTGATTCAGAGCGAGCGCTCTGTCAGAGCGTTCAGCTCTGAATCAGGGCCTCTGTTTGGTATTAACTTGATTCCCATCTGTAAAGAATGTGGTGGGAATTAAACGTCCCAATGTACAATTACCAAATCCCCCATAGGGCAACCATTTGTAAGCTTTTCTCCCACAAAGGTAATACACATCATCCAGAAAAATATGTGGAATATTAGCCACCAGAGTGTATATGGTGGCCAAAAGATCTCTGCTTTTATTGCATCATGTCTGGGGAATCACTACAATTACGTGTAATGTTTAACAGAGCCCGCCATTCCGTATATGAAACATCCTCCTACCCACCATGCACTCAGACATAAACAATCCCCTTTTATATATGAATACTCTAATGAAGCAGTGAATAATACCTAGGATTATATCAAATATATCAGTTACTAATAAGATAATTATTATCAGTAAAGTTCAGTTCAATGAAATCTTGAAAAAAGTCTTGAGAATATTGGAGAGTGTGGATCCAACCAATAAAGCACAAGTTCAGTTTTGCACAATACACATAGATGTACGTAATGGCTGTGCCATCAGATCTTGTAACTCTGTTGTCCTCCAGGACTCTCTCTCCTGTATAAGAAATCACTCTCTGGCCATTGTCATCTCAGGCACACCTCCAGCAATGTTCTCTCACCTAATGCTCCAACCATCAACCTGTTGGCTAAAACAAATAAACAGTGGCAGATAAACCATAACAACAAAATAAAATATGCATTTACTTATAATGCTGCAAATGTCTCTTACACTTGTCTCTATTTCTCTTCCTACTAAATATTTAATCACAACCTTATCATAAGTGTTTGTATCTGTGCACCAGTTATCGTACTTTAAAAGTTTCACCTTTCCCACCCTCCGGTTAACAAAACATATATATATACACATCCTGCTCTAAAAACCCAACATTGTATATATATATATATATATATATATATATGTGCAGAAAAAAGTGAAGGGCACTCCGCAGGACTTCAGCAGCTTGTAAGAATAAACCAGACGAAGCCGATGTAGCTGTCAACGTTTCAGCAAGTTAATGCTTTTATCAAGGCATGTCTTGATAAATGCATTAACTTGCTGAAATGTTGACAGCTACACCGGTTCCGTCTGGTTTATTCTTACAAGCTGCTGAAGTCCTGCGGAGTGCCCTTCACTTTTTTCTGCACGTGTTTAACCCTGGGTTTTTTGTGGCACCAGGGCAATTCATATACATATTGGAGAGTGCCGGACTCTGTTATATTTATATATATATATATTAATATATACTGTATATATGAACATTCCTGTTTCCTAAACAACGCATGTCAGTTTTGTGAATGGTATGAAGCATAGAAAACCCAATATACTCCATGTTTCTGTAAAATTGGTGTCTTTGTCTGCTTGAATCTTCTTAGACATCCCATAATATCAACAAATCAGTCTGTGTCACATCTTCAGGATAGTCTCTTATCTTGTGTCACTCTGCTTGAGACAACTTCACTCCTGAATTACAGTGTTTTGTAGCTGCTCAGTACAACACTCCATCTTCTTGGTGGCAAACGATGAATTCAAATTGCCAGACTTGTGTAGTTATTTCACAGTATATGAGGCCTTCAGTATCAAGCAATGTAGGCCACAATTCCAGCTGTTGGCAAACACAACAGGTTTTTGCAAAGACTCTGACCATGGTTTGGATATAAGGAATTCCTTTGACTTGAGCTTGCTCGAATGCAGCGTCAGCTCCGTCATGGTTTAACAGTTCTCCTAGCACCATCAGTGCTGCCTTTTGGGTGAATTGCACACCATGTTCTGTGCTCAGTTCACTTGTGCACACACCATTAAAGCTGTAGGTATGTGTATCAGCATGTCCCACATTGATCTTCCAGCTTTGGACAGCAGTCCACATAGACTTTGTGTCAATTTCTCAATGTGAAGAGTTACAAGGCCTAGTCTTGTCAGTGACTTGGAAAACAGTCATAAATGCAACAAGTTTACTAGCCCCTTCTTCAGTCTGTCAGCTGTCAACTTGTAAAGAAAGCTGCTTTGTTTCAGCAAAAATCCACAACAATCCTGTGTGGGTGCAGGTAGCACCATAGTCCATGAACCAATAATGCTATCTGTCTTGGAAA
Source organism: Taudactylus pleione (assembly GCA_031769625.1). NCBI lineage: Eukaryota > Metazoa > Chordata > Amphibia > Anura > Myobatrachidae > Taudactylus > Taudactylus pleione. The sequence continues at coordinate 1,525,914 of JAUIMM010000141.1, read as the reverse complement.
TCTTCCCACCACTGTGGATCTGTGATCATAAAGAAATCCAATATAGACAGTTCAAACATTGGTTTAAATTTCACACGGCCAGCAAGTAGCACTTTAAACTCCTTAATCAGCATTAGAGTTTCTGCTGTTGTCGTTAGCAACTGTGTGTCTTTCAGCTGCTTTAAAACCGTTGGCTGGTAAGGCTTTGTAAGGAAATACACTGGGACACAAATTTCATTACCAAACACAAAATCTGCACCTTTGTCACAAAATATTCCCACAATTAGTGTGTCTGTAATGCATGTAAGTCCCTTGTGGTTCATCAGTGTGTACCCACCAACCCCTCCTTCACAATGTGCAAGTAAACCATGAACATCATTTGCAATGGATGTTTCATCAGAAAACACATCTTGTTCACTGTTTGCATTTTTAAACTCAACAATGACACACTGAGGTTCATGCCATGTAAAAACAATGTTGTAATGGGGGAAGTCTTCAGTCTCAGGGGCATGGTCTATAACTGTAATCCTGCCTAACTCCCATGTCTCATTGGGCAAGGCAAAAGGCATCATCACCACCCCATCACTTAGCGACACCCCTTTTAATGGGTACTGAAACATTTCCTGCTTTTCCTTAATTTCACAATGGATGACAAGTGGGACAGTCCTGGGCAATTCAATCATACAATCATTCACCTCATTAGTACCACAAATCAATGGCATGTTATCAGAAACCTCATTTGCATTCAATTTTGACTCTACTTTCTGGACATATTCCTTGAATTCATGGGCTTCAACATTTTGTTTGAATTTTGTGAAATCAGACATTTTCATCACACAATCACTTCTCTGATCAAACACATTTTCTGTAGTGTGAATACATTGCTCAATCTCTGCCTGAAATTCTATCTGGGTAACTGCACACACTTCTCTGTGTATCTCAAACTCACTAATTTCTGCACCTAAATCACCACTTCACATCTCAACTTCTGAAAACTCACTCCCCCTCCCTTGGGAATTCATGGGACAATGTGAATTCAGGCTTACTCTCTCTGTCTGTGAGACAGGCTTTCTTATCACTGCATTCATCTCAACAGATTTTATACTTCTCTCAACATATATTGGTGTACACAAAATGTCACTATTTTTACTCTTATCAATACCAGGCAGTGAAAAACCAACATTATGCTTTTTCTGGAAATCAGCCAGCTTAAATCCCAAGTCATCGTTAAACATATTTACATATTTCTTGAAAATCTTAAAATGCATTATTCTTGTTTCTTTCAACAACACAAACACAAAGACAGTAAACAGACAACATGCAGATATACTGTGATGTACAGTATACACGATGTGACTGATCAGGTCACACCTCCCTCATTCACTTATGAGACAGAGGATTTTTTACATGGGTTTGCACAACCCAGCATTTACACAACACTAAAACCATTGACTACTTTAATGTTCCCGTGGAACAAAATAAGGTTCTTGGATACAGAAGGTTAATTAAGCAACACAAATCAGTATCTTGAAAAAAGATATCATTTATTACAACAAATAACAAGATATAAAAGAATAATAATTACTTAGCTTTGGAATATAAATGGTTACACGATCCAGGAACCTCTATCTCTGGATGAACAATTTCCTGGTCACCAGCTGCAGTTTGGTCCAGGCATAGGGCAGGGCACTGGAATCTCCTTTGTCTCCTGTTTATATAGTATCCTACTTGTCATACCCATCTGACTCTACTAATATGGACATAAACCTACTTCAAACTACTTTATTGGTTAACTACTGATAAGGACTTTCTAAAACTTAATGCAGGCGTACATCACAGTAGACAACACCTAAAGGATTTATGGCTTGTCTGCTTACCACATTCCTGTACCATTTCATGCCTGATACACCACCTCATGTCTGATACACACATAAGAACCATGAATAGAAATGGCTGTCAGTAGCCATTTTGCTATCCCAATACAGAGACCCACTGCTGGTGATGCAGATCAGTCAGCAAAATCTAATAGTGACATGTCTACCATGACTTTGTCTCATATGGTCACCATTCAGAGAATGGTGGATGATTATTTTAGGGATAGCATACAAATAGGTATGTCAGACAGTCCGTTTCACTACTGGCTGGAAAAAAGGCAAATTGGAGTCACTTACATAAACTGGCTTTGCTTTACTTAAGTTGTGTACTCTGAAAGAGTTTTCAGTGCAGCCGGGAACCTTGTCAGTGATCGGCGTATGAAGTTACTTCCCAAAATGTGGAAAAGATGATGTTCATCAAAATGAATAACAAATTCCAGGAGGAAGACCTTTACCAGCAACCTTACAATTAAGTTAAACAAAATACAGAGGCGCTTGCAATGGTGGATTCGAGCGGGGACGAATGGAATCATTGCCACCAATGTCCACTGCACATTGGCAGCTTGTTTTGTGGGGGCCCAAACAAACCAATCGCATCAGCCACAAGTGGCAGTCCCTGTTGCTGAAGTGATTGGTTTGTTAAACTGTGAATGTTCTGTTTCATATATACAACATAAGAGTAGATGTGAGGGCTCAAGGACAATTCCATCTTGCACCTCTTTTCTTTGCATTATGTGCCTGTTGGGGCATTGCTGCATGACATCTTTAATTTTATAGTTTATGAATGTCCACAAATTGTAATGGCCACAGACAGCATCTCCTGTATGCCCCTTTCATTTTATTAAAAAAAATTCTGAACCACCAAGTTGATGGGGTGGGCAAATATGAGCAGCAGCACAGAGCATCTTCCTGCCAGGATGTGTGTAATAAAGTGCAAATACGTTTAATACAAAAATAAGTTGTGTATATTGGTCACATACATACATATTTACCTGGTACTTACAGTGGTAAAGCAGGCTGAGGTAACCTGAAGCACACCACCTATTGTTGTAAAAATAACTTCCAGTAGGCCCAGCAAAAATCATAGATGCTGGGAGTTCTAGTTCAACCGGGGAACTACAGGCTGCTTTCCTCTGATGTAAACAGCAAGTCGGTCCCATTATCCCTAACAACCTCCCTGAGTACAAAGTAAATGTCTGTTTACATGTTTACAGTATGTTCTAGGAGCACCTCCACAAGCAAGGCCACCTCATTTATATTAGATGTATAAAAATAAAAAAAACCTCCACCAGATCAAATATGTCTTTTAGGAACTTGATCCTAGATTGATCTTCCCTCATAAATTTTTTTGAGAATCAAAACATTAAAATAAATAAAAAATTAATCAATCCTTCCGTGCTTTCCCTGTCTTCAGCCCATAAACATATTACAACTCCGTCGGGCCTCTGACCTAGTTAAGGAAAACATTCTTGGTTTTTAAACTTCCTAGGGGTCGTATAGTTTATTAAACTGACATTCTGTCTACCACTGCAATGTCACTCTGCCATGTTGGAAACTGAACTGCCACATATTAGTGCCACCCACTGCTGTCACTTAGCTTAGTCAGCCAGCTAGCTGGATTCAACCTTTTGGCCTAAACTAGATGAAATCAATATTGTGAGCTGTGAGGTGGTCAAAATTGACTGGAAATAAATGTTATTGAGGTTAATAATACTATAGGAACAACAACAGGCCCAAAATATGCAATTTTAGCTGTTTTTATGATTTTTTTTTAGAAAAAATACAGATCCAAAACCAAAACACGCAAAGGCGGTTTTGGCAAAACCAAATCCAGATCCAAAACATGAGGAGATACAGATCCAAAACCAAAACATGGGGTTCAGTGCACATCCCTATTATTTATGGATAGTCAATGGTTATCAGATAATAGGGAAACAGTGAGAGGTACTCATTGGGATCAATAGATGCCATGGTGGGAAGTACAGCACATTAAGTCAAGCCTTCAAGTGGATCATTGAAGTTTGTGATACAAACATTATACAATTTGACTACTTACTGTTTACTGTTGTATTTTATGTTGGGCAAAGCTGAAGAATAACCCATTACAAAAAAAAAATCTATCTGTCTGCGACATTTACATCTATTGCAACTAAAAAAATTAATTTCCTTAGCTCTAGACTTTGTGTTTTAGAGAAAAACTCTGCTTCTGCAAGGGCGAAATACCCTGCATGAAGGGAATACTACATCGTTTGCCCCATAAATTTCAGAGTGGGGGATGGTGATGCCTGTCCTTCCTCCTGTCATCCCCACTCTGCTCTGCTGAACACACCCGGGGGTCTGTGCTTAGCCCTCTCTATATTGCTCAATCGCTAGGTTTAATCACATAGTGGATGGGCAGCATAAGACTTTTGTCTAAGTCTTCCATTATTTCTCTTCTTTCAAAGGGTCTGTCACCTTCCCAGACCACCCTCCCCAGTTGTGTTGCTCTTGCAGTATTTGTCTTTGGTTTATCTCCTGAATTTTTTTTTTGTTAAATTTACATTCATTTTCTTTTTCTTGTGTATCTATGAGTTACACTTTACAAATAATTAGGCATAAAAGGCAAAAAAAGAAAAAAAAAAATCAGACAAAAATAAATTTTTGACGTCATTATTAATTATCCTATTAGCTTTGGTAAATCTACTTTCCTTGTGTGAGTGTAGGGCATTGTCAACAGTCTTTAATCTTCCCTTCTGCAGTCTGCCTTTTTCTCTAATCTTCCTAATTAATAAAGGAGGAGACGGTGCGTCAATGCTGTTGATTTAGGTATCTCTAGACTCATTTTTAATTAAAGTCAATCTCGGAAACCTTGCTGTGTACTACAGAATGTTAAATAATATTTACAGCAGTAACATAAACAGTTTATTGATGTCCCATATTGTGGCATTTTAGGATAAGTGTTGTTCTAGAAGATGTGTGCCTAATAGACCACAGGGTGAGCACGACTGAAGGTCATTTTATCTTTATTTTATTTTTTATTGACTGTTACTTAAGCTCTGCAATTTTTTTTACATAATTAATTATTTGGCAACAGAGGCATTTTTGCTATCAGTCTATACTAACTATGGGCCTGATTCAGACCCGGTCGCTCTGACAGAGCCGGACTTTTTTTTTTTTGGTGCCCACAGCTATTGCGAGCAGCCATGATGATGGTCGCGATGGTCAAGACCATCGCGACCATCAGGCTTGCGACGAGACCCTTGTGGTAGGGTCTCGTGGCCGCAAGCCCCAGAGAGAATTCGGCTCTGACAGAGCCGAAATCTCTCCACTGACATCACTCGTGATGTCAGCGGTGCCTCCCCCAAATGGCAGGTGTTCTCATGGGAACGCCTCCGTTTGGGCAGCCACCCCCCCGGCCCGCCCACCAAAGGGGGCGAGCTGTCACTCAACATCGACAGCTCGCCCCCTTTTTTGCGAGACCCTGTCCGGGTCTCTCGCATGTGCACGACGGAGCCAGCTCCGTCGTGTGCATGCGCTCTGGGCCACCATCGACCTGGTTGCGAGCGCTCAGCCCAGGCCCAATATGTGACTATAATACAAATCCCACACACTTTTGTGATGTCATGAAAGATCCACTGATTTGGTCACTTTTATGATGTCATGTTGCACAGAACAAACTAAGGTGCTGATAATAGAGTCCATTTGCATAAAATCATACATATATTGCCACTGTCAACTGAACCTATTGGACCTGGAGATGAAAAGTAGATTTGGTTTATAAATGATCACTGATAGGGTGATTTAATAGAACTTCCATGTTATAATGTAGAACCATATCCTCTGGCATGTATAAAATAATCTCCTTTGCATGTGGCCCTGCCACCAATATAATAATGCATTCAGGATTGATGCACGTGAAATCAATGAAAATATTAACTCACCAATTAGCACAAATTAAATACAGTGGTAATAACACTGTTTTCCATTCAAATAAACAAGGAAAAGCTCTGGACGGTGTTTAATAGTGCACCATAGAAACTGAATAAAATGTATGTTCCAATTTCTGTGTTTTTACCGCATTAAGCTCTTTAGTATATCCTGCCCAAAATATATTGACACTCTGGGGTATTTTGCTCAGTTCAGTGGTTAGTGGTGCAGTATTTGGGTGATCAAATAAGTGTCACCATGTAGCTTTTGTGGGTTTTCAAAAATAAATGATGCTTTACTGTTCTCGGCATAGACAAACAAACAAACAATAAAACAGCCTAGCCCCCATTCAGGACACTACCTCACTTTATCAGCCCTATCTAACAAGAGGCAGCTAGTCTGCAAACACGTCACAAAGTATGAAAGTGTTTCTTACTTTTGCAGGTACAGAAACTGGCCTTCAAGCCTGGCTGCTTCTCCTTCTCCTTCTCCTTTTTAAACTTATGTGGGAGGAATCCACAGCATAGAAATAGGGCTCACCAACATCACCTAGCCTCATTCTACCACATATCCTACTCCAGAACTCACAACCCCTGGGGTAGAGCGACTTGGAATGAGGCATTTTCAGGGTGAAGTCATTCTTCATCTTCTTCATCAGGGCCTTTCATCACCTTTAAGAACAGCATCCTGACACCTCTGTCACCAGTTGGTCACATTTCAATTTTTTTCTGACCTTATGGAACTCTGTATGTTTATGTGAATCCTCCAGCAGTTGTGTGACAATGCTTTCCAATTTCGCAACAATTTTCTGCATTTTCACACATTGGGGTAGATGTACTAAGCCTTGGAAAGGGATAAAGTGGATGGAGATAAAGTGCCAGCCAATCAGCTCCTAACTGTCATTTGTCAAACACAGCTTGTAAAGTAACAGTTAGGAGCTGATTGGTTAGTACTTTATCTCCATACACTTTATATTTCTCCAAGGCTTAGTACATAGATCCCATTTTAGATAAAGCCGTTTGTGCTTCTTCCTCAATTTCTAAACTTTCTTTTTCTTGAACTTCTGCTCAACATTCCCTATAGCAGCATTTATTTCCTTCATATCAGATGGTAAGGGGTTAGGCGGATCTTCATCCTGTACACTTCTGGAATTCAGGATGCAGCTTCAGAGACTGTAAATGTCTCCAGAAGGTCAAGACCTTCTAATTTCTTCTCATTTTCACTACATTTGAACAGCTCTGCAGCAGGACATTGCTAACCAAGACACTACTGTAGGACACAGACTTTTCAGCTCAAGATGAGATTTCAGATACAGGAATCTTTTTTTTTTTAAGCGCAGACTCTTTGAATAAAGTATCACATTTCTCAAGACAGTCAATTTCTATTGGTTGGCCAATAACACCTTCTCCATGTATGAATAAAGATAGCAGTAATAAGATGGAAGGTGATAAATCAGTACTGTTTGAACTCTATGTACGGATTGTCCAACAAGCCAATACAGTGCAGCTAAAGCCAGCAATTGTGAGCAAATTGGATGTCGCAGAGGAATGCAAGGTTGAAGATGTTACTGTAACCTTGACTACAAAGGAAAGTTAATGTCAGATTCTTGGAAAGCTACTTTGAACCCTCAGTGCCTAAAATAATGTACACTAATTAATTTGGAGTGCTGGATATGGAACTTCAAACCTGCTTCAGGACTTGAAGGATCTGGCAAACCAATAAAAAATGACTGTCTTGAGAATTTTGGTACTTAATACAAAAACTACAAAAATATATACATTGCTTCCCAGTATAAGACTCTAATCTTGCATGGGATCAGAATGATATAAACATGACCAGGTCATGTGTTTTTACAGTTGAAAGCAAAACCTTGCAGGAAGTTAATATTAATGGTCTTGTGAAGAGTAGTAATCCTGTACATGATATAGGGCTCTATTTATTAACATTATTTTTACTAAAATAAAGTGAAAAAGGGTGTTTTCACACCCTTTTCACATTATTTTAGTATCACCTATAGTTATTACAGAGCAATTTTAGTAGAATTCGTAAAATTCTACTCCAACCCCTAAGTATCACTTATTTTTAGTAAGCAGATCGCATTTCCCATAATTGTAATGGGAAATGTGATCCAACCAAAGTTATTAAAAATAAATTGTAAAAAAATACCGGGGAAAGCCCTGTGATAATAACGCCACCTGGAGGTGGCGTTATCCAGGGTCTCCACCGGTTACGGGCTCCTACTCTACTCTGAAAGGCAGAGCAGAGCCGAGAGTCGGTCCCAGTGATCAGCTGTGTGGTCTAAACAGACCGCAAGCTGATCACTGCAAAAAAAAAAGTAAAAAAAAAAAAGTACTTACTTGACTCCAGGGACCGGTGGTCGGGGCTCCGGTGATGTTCTCCATCCGGTCAGCTGGTCTCCCATGGTGCACCCCTGGTCAGCTGGGATATCAGCTGACCGGAGGCATGGAAGACATCACCGAGCACCGATGACTGCAGGTAAGTGCTATTAAGGGAGGGGGGGTCGCGGGGGGGTCGTGATTGAGGGGGCAGGGCTTAACAATGGGGGTGGGGCTTAGCGCTGGGGGGGTAGCAGCGACGGTTGGTCAGCGCATGTGCGGGCACTTTGTCACGGTATTTTTTGCGAAAATACCATGACTAGTGTGCGGAGGGGATTCGCAGGGACAGAGCTTGTGAGAAAATTTGTAGTAAATTCCTGTGATATTGTCTGAATTTGCAATGAGAATTCAGTCGATAATATCACACTACAATCTGCATTACAAATGCGGATTGTAGTAAATAGAGCCCATAGTGCCTTAATGTAAACATGTTGGTACTTATAATACTGTACAGCTGAATTTGTTTGTGAGGAAATAGATATAAGTGGGTCTAACTCTACAAGGATTGAAAGCTCCCAATCTAAAGAAGCATAAAGTTGGACTGGAATGTCTGTATTTGTTTCTCAAAACTTGCTTGAAGACAAATAATCTTCATGTCTTTTGCATCCCTGTCTCTTTCCCACTGAGTGTGGTTCTGCTGCAGCATATGGAGATGTTCTCCTTTTTCCCAAGAGCATTCATGAAGCTTCTCAGTTGCTCTATTTATTAACATTATTTTTACTAAAATAAAGTGAAAAAGGGTGTTTTCACACCCTTTTCACATTATTTTAGTATCACCTAAAGTTACTAAAGGGCAATTGGAGTAGAGTTCATGAAATTCCACTCCAAGCCCTAAGTATCACTTATTTTTAGTAATCAGATCGCATTTCCCATAATTGTAATGGGAAATGCGATCTGTGTGCAAGTTACTAAAAATAAATTGTGAAAAAATACCAGGGGAAGCCCTGTGATAATAACGCTACCTGGAGGTGGTGTTATCCAGGGTCTCCCCCGGTTACTGAACTGCTGCTCCGCTCTGACGGGGAGAGCAGAGCCCAGAGCTGGCCCCAGTGATCAGCTGTGTGGTCTAAACAGATCACACGCTGAAACACTGCAAAAAAAAGTAAAAAAAAAACAAACTTACCTGACTCCAGGGACCGGTAAGTGGGGCTCCGGTGATGTCCTCTCTCCGGTCAGCTGGTCTCCCATGCTGCACTGCGGCTCGGTCGTCACCTGACAGGGTCCCAGTGCAGTATGGGATGTCACCTGACCGGAGCACGCGATTGTGGGGGCGTGGCTTGGCACCGGGGGCGTGGCTTAGCCCCAGGGGGAGGGTAGCAGCGGCGGCCGGTCGGCGCGGGGCACATGTCACATGTCTCTCCCATGGTGCAGAGGAGCAGCCAAGCGGCCTGGACGTGGACAGCAGTGGGAGCGGGAGCGGAGCTTAAGGTAAGTAATGGCTCTTTTTTTTTGGGTGTGTGCAAGCGGCTATTGTACTGGGGGCATTACTCCGGGGGAAGGGGAGCATTACTACTGGGGGCATTACTCGGGGGGGCGTTACTACTGGGGGGCATTACTCAGGGGCATTACTATTGGGGGCCACACTTCTGGGGGCATTACTATTGGGGGCTCTACTACTTGAAAGCGGGGCATTACTACTGTGGCACTACTACAAAGGGAGCATTACTATTAGGGGTACTACTACAGGGGGCATTACTACTGGGGGCATATATACAGAGGGTACTACTACAGGGGGCATGACTACTGGGGCCACTACCACAGGGGGCATTACTACTGGGGGCACAACTTCAGCGGTATTACTACTGAGGGCATTTAGACAGGGGGCATTACTATTGAGCACACACAGGGGGCATGACTACTGGAAACATTACTATTGGGGCACAACTACAGTGGTATTACTACTGGGGGTATTTATACAGGGGGCCTTACTATTGGAGACACTACCACAGGGGGAATTACTACTTGGGGCATAACTACAAGGGGCATGACTACTGGGGGGCACTACTAATGGGAGAATTGCATAGGGGCACCACTCCTGGGGGCACTACTAATGGGTGCACTGCATAAAGGGCACCACTACTGTGGGCACTGACACTACTGAGGTTCCCATTAAGCATACGCCCAGTACGTCACATTTAATAGGGGCCCCCACATGTTTGTTGCCCAGGGGCCCCAACAGACCTTAATCCGGCCCTGCCTGGCACCATACACTGAACACACACATTGTTAGTTTTACTATGCTTTTTTTAGAGATCTCTTTCTCTGTAACATCACTTTACAATACAACATCTTGAAAAGAGTTATGCTCCATTATATCACAGAGGAGTTAAAAAAAACTTTCAATCACCTCCTTGCAAAATATTTGTTCTATTTCCAGACTGTAGATTCCAGTCCTGGATTTGCAACTCTCTAGCTCGAAGCTTTGCAGGCAACCGGCCCCTACAGGGAGCATGCTTCTTTTTATTTCCCATATTTATCTGCACAGAGTATATACAGGAACAGCTTTTGTTGATTTACTGTATCACACTTTGCTTTCAAAAATAGTCTCAACACAGCAAATGACTTTACTTGACACTGCAAGTGTGGCACTACAATTACCAGCATGTATCATGGTAGCTATCCTTTTAATTTTCTTTGCAAAGTTATCTTACTTTGCACCACAACCAACTCTGATGAGGAAGATTAAAACACTTGTTTTATTCAGCAGAAACACTTGAATTTTATTGAGCAGATGCACACTGCTGAATCCCTTCACACAAATCTTTTTGCATCTTAACATAAGCAGACAATTTTCTATTTAAACAACACTTCACAAAAGGCTTTTTATCAGTTACCACCTCTCTGGGCTTCATGTAGGCGAGTCCTGTTGTCTCCATTAAGTTGCTTCTGTAAATTCACATATTTCTGTGTAGATCTCAATTACAAGTCAATTCTCCACCATAGGGGCATATTCAATTGGGCGCAAGGTTTAGCGAGGAAAAAACCTTGCGCCCAATTTTGGATTTCCGCAGGTATGCGCACTCTCAATACCCATGGTATCCAATTAAAAAAATTGGTTGTGGGGTTTTCAGCTCTGAAAACCCTGTGCCGTGTAAAAAAAATATATATATATTCTGCAGTTACCTGCCCGGGGGTCTCCGGTGGTCACCAGGGCTGCTGGGAGGCTCCAGGGGCTGGTGGGAGTGGCAAGGGCTGCTGGGAGATGTAGTTCTCCTAGCGCCCATTCCAGGGGGGCACACAGACACTGGGGGGCCACACATACCGGTGGTCACACACACACAACCCTCATACACACACACTTACTTATACACACTTACAAACACTAACAAACACTCACACACACTGACATACTCACCCTGCTGCAGAATACCCGGCTTCTGACACTGGATGCAGAAGAAGATGCAGAAGACAGCGTTGCAGAAGGTAAGTAATTATGGACTACTTAAGCTAATTGGAAACTTCCAATTGCTTAATTAGTCCTCAGGGAGGGTGCCGCCAGGGTGCCAGAGCAGGTCCCACTGATTTTTTCTAAAATTAATGATTTTAGAAAAAAATCACACTTGCACTGGAGGTGCGAGAATAAAATCCTCCCGGCGTGTAAAAAATGTAAAAAAAACCCTAATTGAATAGCAAAAATCCCGCACCTGCAGGAAAAACCTTGCAGGTGAGGGATTTTTGCTTTTCTCGCACCCAATTGAATATGCACCATAATGTGATATTCTGGGGTGGTTTGCTCATTAGAATGGTAAATGGTGCAGTATTTGTGTGCTCAAAAGGATCACCATACAGCTTTTCTGGGTTTTCATAAATAAATGATGCTTTACTGCTTTTGTGACAAAATGGGTATAATTTCAGTAAATCAATTTTTTTGAAAATTGCCTGTTTCTGGCCATATGCTGAGCCATACATATCTGGAGATGTATAAGGCAGTGCCATATCTATTATGGTTGCAGAGTGTGTAGTGCTCACAAGGTCATGGGTCCAGTGACTCCACATCACCCTGCCACCATGAGATATCCACAAGTACATCTGTGCGGCATACCACCTATTAGTGCTCATTTCCATGGTGCATTTGGAAAGATGGCACCTGCACAGCAGATAGCAATGACTTTGACACTGTGCTCTCTACTGTGCATACACCATCTTTCCAATTATGGAAAGAAAGATGGCAGCACCATCTAGGAACACTTATAAGGAGTACTGCCGGGCACTGGGCGTTGGGTGCTGGCACAGGTATGGAAGCAGGCTCCACTGCATGATGGGGGGGCACTGTGCATGCAGGTATGTGATAGTTGTTATGGTGTGCAATTGCAAAGCATGTGATAGTTGTTATGGTGTGCAATTGCAAAGCATGTGATAGTTGTGATGGTATGCAGTTGCAAAGTATGTGATAGTTGTAATGGTGTGCAATCACAAAGCATGTAATAGTTGTGATGGTGTGCAATCACAAAGCATGTGATAGTTGTGATGGTGTGCAATCACAAAGCATGTGATAGTTGTGATGGTGTGCAATCACAAAGCATGTGATAGTTGTTATGGTGTGCAATTGCAAAGGATGTGATAGTTGTGACGGTGTGCACTTGTAATATATGTGAAAGTTGCATTGTCAATAGATTTCCTTTCAGCTTTGGCACTGGCTACCATTTCTCTGCCGCCATAGTTAGTCTTTTTGCTATCAATAAAGATTACCTTTTTTCCCACATATGCTGTTGTCAGTCTTATTTAAGGCAAAAGCTGCATACACACACAAGGATTGAGTTAATGAACGATTTTAGTAAACGATTTTCTACCTTGAAAAAATTAACTAAAATAGTTTACTAAAGTTGTTCATTTACTATGTTAATTTAAATGTAATGAACGATTTTTATGAACTACAAACGATTTTTGCATATTAACTTAATGAAAATTGTTGAGTTGACAAGTCTGACTGAACTACAAACTACAAACGTGAACGCGCATGAACAATAATCGTTCATCGTTTGAATCAGAAAGTGAATGATTTTTACAAATGATTATCGTTAAACGATATCGTTTAATGATAATCGTTCAAAAAATCGTTGTGTGTGTATGCACCTTAAGAGATAAGGTATTACGGAACATATTTATTAAAGTTAATTGCTGAAAGTCCCCCAAAAACAGTTGTTTTCTGCGGATCCCCACAAAATGTAAGCATCCCTAGCATGTAACAAGAAGGAACTGACCCAGTCATATCCAATATCTGCCTCTGACAGCAAAAGCAACCCCCATAGGTTTTTATAGGGTCTGCTAAATGGTCAGATTTACCAAGCTCCAGATTTTTTTGGAAAGGGATCCTCCTGATCCCTCTCCATCTGCCCCCACTGAAGCATGCACAGGCCAACGGTCGCGTATGCACAGCTGTCAACGACGAACCCATCTGTACCCCCTCTCTATGTGCCCCCAATGATACATGCAGAGGCCAATGGGCACACATGCACAGTACGTGCACCAATGCCAAACCAAGAAGCAGAGTGATAGCATAAGCAATACCGGCACAAGAATATTGTTACATTTGCTTGAAAATTTTATCTTCACTCTGCATATTTAGATGAAAAGATCATATTCATACCACATAAAAAATGCATTATGTGATAATCTTTAAGGATATATGGTTTAGAGGTCAGAAGCCAAAAGTCACAGCTGTTAAGTTGCATAGGGGTCTATTTACTAAGCTGTGTTAGGAGATGAACAGACATGAGGTACCAGGCCAGCCAACAAGCTCCCAACTGCCTTGTCACAGGCTGTGTTTGAAAAATGGCAGTTAGGAGCTGATTGGCTGGTACCTTATCACCGTTCACTTTATCACCTAACAAAGCTTAGTAAATAGACCCCTTAGTGTTTTTCGTCCAGTTACACAGTGTTTTCAGGCAATTATAAATATGAAAGTATAGACTACTTGTTTGAATTATTAACCCCAATATTTTATATGTACAGTATCTGCGGCAGTGTGCATTGTTAAGTACTTCCAGCTAAGTACTGTCTTATAAATAATATTGTCAGATTCTGTAATACTGTAATCTTATCTGTAAAGGTGCATACACACACAACAATTTTTTGAACGATTATCGTTAAACGATATCGTTTAACGATAATCGTTTGTAAAAATCGTTTACTTTCTGAGTCAAACGATGAACGATTTTCGTTCATGCGCATTCACGTTTGTAGTTTGTAGTTTGTAGTTCAGTCAGACTTGTCAACTGAACGATTTTCAGTAAGGGAATATGCAAAAATCGTTTGTAGTTCTAAAAAATCGTTCATTACATTTAAATGAACATAGTAAATGAACAACTTTAGTAAACGATTTTAGTTCATTTTTTCAAGGGAGAAAATCGTTTACTAAAATCGTTCATTAACTAAATCGTTGTGTGTGTATGCAGCTTAAGGTGACATAACCACGACATTCATGTGTATACTGGAGTGGGTGTAGCATGCTTAATTTTATCATTACTAGCTCTATGTTTGCCTCACTACACAAAATAATCTATGTCAATTATATTTCTACTACTGACAGCTGAAGAGTTACTAGTGGTGGGCATATGATTTATATAGAACATATGCATAATTTGCTTATACAATACTTGCTTAGACTTTAGCCCACAGAATAATATTAAGCCTAATAGTGTAATATTATATCTATACAATATCACCAAGAGCATTCCAGGAGAAAGTCCATTTCCAAGTGCTGAGCCCAGCTAACACACCTCAGTTCATTTAATTAGAGACATCTTGCTTGAAGTGCTGACGATTCAGACAAGTATAATTACACATTGTGATCACAGAGCTGCTGTGTGATAACAGCTCTCGCAATCCCATTTTCAGTTGCTCATGCTGTGAAGAAGCAGTGTGATATGATGTTATAGAGACTCAGGCAGGCAGAATGAAGACAAGGCACATTTAAAGTGAATGTTAACTGGATTAACTCTGTCACAGAACAGCTGGGGTGGCTGTAAAACCTACACAAGGGAAACAAAAGGTATTTTTGGAACACAATGCTGAACTGAGTCTTCGTAAACGATTTGTTAGTAGATGGTTGCACTGATCTTTATTGAAAGTAGGGGTGTGCACCGGCCAATTTTCGTGTTTTGTGTTTTGGTTTTGGATCTGGATCTTTCTTCGTGTTTTGGATCTGGATTGGTTTTGCCAAAACCACCCTTCCGTGTTTTGGGTTCTGGGTTTTATGTTTTGGATCTGTATTTTTTTTAAAAAAAGCATAAAAACAGCTAAAATCACAGAATTTGTGTGTTTTTCTGCTCCTATGCTATTATTAACCTCAATAACCTTAATTTCCACTCATTTCCAGTCTATTCTGAACACCTCACACCTCACAATAGTGTTTTTATATCCAAAAGGTTGCACCGAGGTAGTTGGATGACTATGCTAAGAGATACGAGTGGGCGGCACAAACACGTGGCCCATCTAGGAGTGACACTGCAGTGGCAGACAGGATGGCAGTTTGAAAAACTAGGCCCCAAACAGTACATAATTCAAAGAAAAAAAAGAGGTGCAAGATGGAATTGTCCTCCCACCCACCCTTATGTTGTATAAACAGGACATGCACACTTTAACAAACCAAACATTTCAGCGCCAGGGTCTGCCACACGACTGCGGCTGAAATGATTGGTTTGTTTGGGCCCCCACAAAACAAGCTGGCAATTAATCTGTCCCTGCACAAACTGGCTCTACGGAGGCAAGATGTCGTCCTCATCCTCCGATTTCTCACCCTCTTCAGTGTTGTGTACATCCTCATCTTCACAGAATATTAATTCATCCCCGCTGGAATCCACAACCACAGGTCCCTCTGTACGTTCTGGAGGCTGGTCTCCCTGGAAGAGTTGATAATTAATTTTATGAACATCATCTTCTCCACATTTTGTGGAAGCAACCTCCTACACCTTTTGCTGACAAGGTTCCCGGCTGCACTAAACACTCTTTCGGAGTACACACTGGAGGGGGGGCAACTCAGGTAAAATAGAGGCAGTTTGTACAGGGACCTCCAAATTGCTTCTTTTTCCTGCCAGTACAGGTACGGACTGTCTGACATGCCTACTTGGATGCTGTCACCGATGTAATCCTTTAACAGACAGACGCACGCTTGTCGCTGCTGCTTTAAGGATGCAGGTGCGGCTACAGCCCACACATTTCACAAAGACAGAAAAAAAAATAAGAATTTTTTAATTGTTTGTGGAGCGCACTTTGAGGGTTACACCACCCTTTAACAGACAGACGCACGCTTATCGCTGCTGCTTTGAGGATGCAAGTGCGGCTACAGCCCACACAATTCACAAAGACAGAAAAAAAAAGAAATTTTTTATTGTTTGTGGAGCGCACTTTGAGGGTTACACCACCCTTTAACAGACAGACGCACGCTTGTCACTGCTGCTTTAAGGATGCAGGTGCGGCTACAGCCCACACATTTCACAAAGACAGAAAAAAAAGAAGAATATTTTTATTGTTTGTGGAGCACACTTTGAGGATTACACCACCCTTTAACAGACAGACGCACGCTTATCGCTGCTGCTTTGAGGATGCAAGTGCGGCTACAGCCCACACAATTCACAAAGACAGAAAAAAAAAAAATATTTTTATGGTTTGTGGAGCGCACTTTGAGGGTTACACCACCCTTTAACAGACAGACGCACGCCTGTTGCTGCTGCTTTGAAGATGCAGGTGGAATCTAGACGGGATTTG
Organism: Taudactylus pleione; assembly: GCA_031769625.1. Taxonomy (NCBI): domain Eukaryota; kingdom Metazoa; phylum Chordata; class Amphibia; order Anura; family Myobatrachidae; genus Taudactylus; species Taudactylus pleione. Next base: position 1,509,053 of record JAUIMM010000141.1, on the reverse strand, counting down.
GAACCGGGGACACACTACCTCCATCAATTGTCTAAATCCCACTGCACTAATGGCGGATACCAGACCCACGTCTAACACCAACATAGCAGTCAAGGCCTCAGTTATACGTTTTGCTTCAGGATGACTGCTGTCGTACTTCATCCTCATCGCTAGGGACTGTTGGAGGGTCAATTGTTTAGTAAAAGTGCTGGTGTTCCTACTTCCTCTCTGGGATGATGAACAACTCCCAGCAGCAGCAACAGCACTAGGAGGAAGTGGTTCTTGATCTTTCCCTATTTTATTTTTATCAGAGAAAGTTTGGTCCTCCATTTATGTTATATTGATATATACGTGCGGCTAAAGCGCACACAAACACAGAAAATATTTTTATATTTTTGCTGGAGAGTAGTGCACTTTGTGGGTTACACCACCCTTTAAGAAATGAGCCAGCCGGCTCTTTACTTATGGGACACAGGCGCACGCTTGGCGCTGCTCCTTTGTTGATGCACGTGCAGCCACAGTGCACACAAGTCACAAACACAGAAAATATATTTTTTTTTGGTTTGGACTGTAGTGTACTTTGGGGGTTACAGCACCTTTTAATGGTCAAGCCAGCCGGCCCTTTACTTATGACACAGGCGCACGCTTGGCACTACTTTGTTGATGCACGTGCGGCTACTGCTCACACAATTCACAAACACAGAAAATATTTTTTTATTTGGTTTGGAGTGTACTTTGGGGGTTGCAGCACCCTTTAACGGTCAAGCCAGCCGGCCCTTTACTTATGACACAGGCGCACGCTTGGCACTACTTTGTTGATGCACGTGCGGCTACTGCGCACACAATTCACAAACACAGAAAAAATATTTTGTTATTTGGTTTGGAGTGTACTTTGGGGGTTACAGCACCCTTTAACGGTCAAGCCAGCCGGCCCTTTACTTATGACACAGGCGCACGCTTGGCACTACTTTGTTGATGCACGTGCGGCTACTGCGCACACAATTCACAAACACAGAAAATATTTTTTTATTTGGTTTGGAGTGTACTTTGGGGGTTACAGCACCCTTTAACGGTCAAGCCAGCTGGCCCTTTACTTATGACACAGGCGCACGCTTGGCACTACGTTGTTGATGCACGTGCGGCTACTGCGCACACAATTCACAAACACAGAAAATATTTTTTTTTTTGGTTTGGACTGGAGTGTATTTTGGGGGTTACAGCACCCTTTAACGGTCAAGCCAGCCGGCCCTTTACTTATGACACAGGCGCACGCTTGGCACTACTTTATTGATGCACGTGCGGCTACTGCGTACACAATTCACAAATACAGAAAATATTTTTTTTGGGGGTTTGGACTGGAGTGTACTTTGGGGGTTACAGCACCCTTTAACGGTCAAGCCAGCCGGCCCTTTACTTATGACACAGGCGCACGCTTGGCACTACTTTGTTGATGCACGTGCGGCTACTGCGCACACAATTCACAAACACAGAAAATATATATTTTTTGGGTTTGGACTGGAGTGTACTTTGGGGGTTACAGCACCCTTTAACGGTCAAGCCAGCCGGCCCTTTACTTATGACACAGGCGCACGCTTGGCACTACTTTGTTGATGCACGTGCGGCTACTGCGCACACAATTCACAAACACAGAAAATATATTTTTTGGGGGTTTGGACTGGAGTGTACTTTGGGGGTTACAGCACCCTTTAACGGTCAAGCCAGCCGGCCCTTTACTTATGACACAGGCGCACGCTTGGCACTACTTTGTTGATGCACGTGCGGCTACTGCGCACACAATTCACAAACACAGAAAATATATATTTTTTGGGTTTGGACTGGAGTGTACTTTGGGGGTTACAGCACCCTTTAACGGTCAAGCCAGCCGGCCCTTTACTTATGACACAGGCGCACGCTTGGCACTACTTTGTTGATGCACGTGCGGCTACTGCGCACACAATTCACAAACACAGAAAATATATTTTTTTGGGGTTTGGACTGGAGTGTACTTTGGGGGTTACAGCACCCTTTAACGGTCAAGCCAGCCGGCCCTTTACTTATGACACAGGCGCACGCTTGGCACTACTTTGTTGATGCACGTGCGGCTACTGCGCACACAATTCACAAACACAGAAAAAATATTATTTTTTTATCACTTGGGGGGGGCACCCCTGATGGACAGAGCACCCCCTGGACAACACTACAGCACCCCTTTAGGACTGGGACACTGCACAGGACTTTGGAGTGGACACAGCCCCTATGGAGAACTGACTGCACAACACAGTCCAGCCAGCCCCTATGGACTTTGAAGTAGTGGACACAGCCCCTGTTAACAACAGCAGCACAGCACAACACAGCCAGCCCCTATGGACTTTGAAGTAGTGGACAACAGCAGCACAGCACAGCACAGCACAGCACAACACAACACTACTCTGCACTACACTACACTACACAGCCCAGCCAGCCCTAACTCCCACCCTCCCTCTTCACTGTCCACAGCCGAGTGAGAAAATGGCGCCGACGCGGGTACCTTATATAGGATCCAAAACCCGCGAGACCCGGAAGGCGGGATGATGACGTTTTGCCTCGATTTCAGATCCGAGTCAGGCGGGAAAAGTCGAGCCTGACTCGGATCGGCCTCGGATCGGGGGGGCTCGGGGGGGTTCGGATTTCAGAAATCCGAACCCGCTCACCCCTAATTGAAAGTATTAGTGCCGCTATATACAGGGCCGGTGCAAGGTTACCGGGCGCCCTAGGCAAGATTTCACCAACCGTCCCTGCTTATAATATGCCACACAGCCAGTGGCGTATCTATAATGTCTATTGCACATGCGCAGAACACCAGAAAATGGCCATGGCAGCCGTTTTTCCGGTGTTCTGGGCAGCGCTGACACCCGACGTGGGGCCACGGACAGGTAAGTTTAAAAAAAATCTGGGTGCAGTGTGTGCGGGGCACACGGGCCCACGGGTCCAGGGGGGCCCTGCACCGCACCCAGATTTTTTTAAACTAACCTGTCTGTGGTTCCACGTCGTCTGTCAGCGCTGCTCAGAACACCGGAAAAATGGCCGCGGCGGCCATTTTCCAGTGTTCTGTGCATGCGCAGTACACTCTGGGCACACTCTAGTGCCCGGAGTCTACTAATGCTCCGGTGGCTGGCCAGCCGCATCAGTCGGCTGCCAGCCACGGGGGAGAGAGGAGCGGGACCCGCACAGGGAGTGCACATGGGCCCCCTCCTCTCTTAAGACGCCTCTGCACACAGCCAGTGGTGTCCCAAATTCATAATATACTATATAGAATATGCCACACAGCAGAGCACCAAAATCATAATGTGCCTCATAACACTGCCACAAAATCATAATACGTCACACCAGGGCCGCAACTAGGGGGGGGCTAGAGGTGCACGTGCACCGGGTGGGGATTGTGGGGGGGTGAAAAATCTGACTCTGCCATCCGAAAATGGCCACCGCCAAAGAGGAGACAAATGCTAGAGGTCTTTACTGGACCTCTAGTGTCTGTCTCCTCCTTGGCGGTGGCCATTTTTGGATGGCCGTTTTTAGCAGATTCCATGCGGACTAGCCATCCAAAAATGGCTGCCACCAAGGAAGAGACAGATGCTAGAGGTCCTACTGGACCTCTAGTGTCTGTTAACAGAGCGCAATGCACACAGCGTTCCCAGAAGTGCCGTGAACGCTGGCGCTGCAGGGAGAGGATGCTGAGAGCTGCATCTTCTCCCTTCAAACCCCCCTGGAAATGAGCATAAACCCCATGGCAACGAGCATGTAACTCCTGGCAACGAGCATGAAACCCCTGGCAACGAGCATGGAACCCCTGGTAACAAGCATGAAACTCCCTGACAACAAGCATGAAACCCCCTGGCAACGAGCATAAACCCCATGGCAACGAGCATAAACCCCATGGCAACGAGCATGTAACTCCTGGCAACGAGCATGAAACCACTGGCAACGAGCATGAAACCCCTGGTAACAAGTATAAATCCCTTGACAACAAGCATGAAACACCCTGGCAACGAGCATGTAACCCCTGGCAACGAGCATGAAACCCCATGGCAACGAGCATGAAACCCCATGGCAACGAACATGTAACCCCTGGCAACGAGCATAAACCCCCTGGCAATGAGCAGGTAATTTTAAAGTAATTAGAAGCATTACTGTGGGGCATAAAATGATATCGGGCAAATATGTAAGTGGCACTTTGGTAATAGGCATTACAGTGTGTGGCATAATGTGTAATGGGCATTATGGTGTGTGGAATAATGTAAGTCACTATACCAGGGACGTCTGAGTTGTGCACTGCCTTATTGAGGAGCAAGGACAAACTCCAGGTACAGGAAGGGAGGGGGCGCAAAATTGCTGCCTTGCACCGGGTGACAGATATCCTAGTTTCGGCCCTGCGTCACACTGTCATGAATTATGCAATTCATTTTTATTTTGTGGACTCAGTAGCACCCTTCAGTGACCGGCACCTTTTAGGTCGCTGCCCAAAGCTGCCTAATGGTAGCACCGGCCCTAAACATTAAAGGATATGTGCTGATTTTACTTTTACCGAATTCAAAAGTCAACCACATTCTATCTGGACGTGAAGCGTGCTCAGTCTATAATAGCTACTGCTTGCTTTGATTTGTCAATAGCGATAAAATGGACTTGGGAACCTATTCATTTCCCTTCCTGACTAGCCTGACTGACAATACTATGATGTTCAGGGCAAAGTGACCTTAAAAATGCTTAACTGTGCCTAGAACAGAGAAATATACATGCTAGCAGGGGTGGGCAATAAGTGGCCCTCCAGTTGCTGTTGAACTACAAGTCCCGTCATGCCTTGCAACAGTTGTAGCATGGCCAAATAGCAAAATTTTGGAAAGGCAAGCTGGGATGTGTAGTTATTCAACAGCTGGAGGGACGCTTATTGCCCACCCCTATTGCTAGACGCATTTTTATACATGTTGTAATGAAAGTTAGGCATTTGTATCTGTTTCCCCCTTCTGTTATTTTTCAGCTAATCTCGTTATGGCCACACCCAGTGAGATGATGTGACCAATGATATGAGACCCCTTCACCTTCTATGCTAAAACTCAGAATTCTTGTACAGTATTTTCAGAGGATCTTCAAATGGGAAGCAGTCGGGAAGCCAACGGACAAAATCCCGACTGCCAGCTTCCCGACTGTCTAATCCGGGGCAAGTGTCTAATGACAGGCATCGAAATCCCGACGCCTGTCATTAGACCTACGCCGGGAGCCCGACACCCGGCTTACCGATCGAAAGTAAGCCGGGTGCCGGGCACAGACAGCCCCGGTGAGAGGGAGGATTAGGTCAGGGGCTCCTGGGGGGGACAGGGTTAGGTACCCCCCTGGGAGGTTAGGGTTAGGCTAGGGAAAGGGGGAGTTAGGGATAGACACCCCCCAGGAGACTTAGGGTTAGGCTGTGGGGAAGGCAGGGTTAGGTTTAGGCACCCCCCCTGGAGACTTAGGGTTAGGCTGCGGGGAAGGGGGAGGTTAGGTTAGGCACCCCCGGGGGGGAGGAGAGGGTTAGGAACCCCCCCGGGAGACTTAGGGTTAGGCTGCGGGGAAGGGGGGGTAGATTTAGGCACTTAGAGGGGGGTTAGGGTTAGGCACTTGGGGGGGAAGTTAGGGTTAGGCACCCCTAAGGGAGGGTTAGGGTTAGGGGGGGGAGGTTAGGTTAGTAAATAGAAAATATACTTACCTGTCGGGATCTTCACTGCCGGGCTTCCGCTGTTGGGAAATCATACCGATCCACTTCAAATATGCATACGATTGACAGGTGGGATTTGGGAGAAGACAAGGGGACTATGGGAAAAAGGAAGCAGTATTGGGTAAGGGCAAGTTCTTACATAGGAACCGGGCAATGTCATCTATTAATATTATTCTTCTATTATCATTTATTTATATAGCGCCACCATAATACACAGCACTGTACAGAGAATACATAATAATCAATAACATCAATTCTATCCCCAGAGAGAGTAAAGGGTGAGATGTGCTAATGGTAAAATGCACTCAAAACTCTAAAAAACTGCCACTTTGGAGGTGTATCATGTTCCCCATATGTATCAAGTAGAGATGTACGTGGAACCCCGTGTTTTGGTTTTGGATCTGGATCCATTTTCTTGTTTTGGTTTTGCAAAACCACAAGTGTTTTAGTTTTGGATTTAGATAAAAATCCTTAAAAATTGATAAAAACAGCTAAAATGTCTGAATCCATAACCCAAGTTTGGTTTTCAAATCTGAGTTCCGAACCGGCAACAGATCCCAACCGGGACTTGGTTCGAACGGGGTCACAAAAGTGAACCTGAACCTTGACCCGGTTCTATGCAGAACATCTAAATTCGGATATGTTCGGATTTCCGAAAACCGGACCCGCACATCTCCAGTATTAAGCTCTGGATAGCTAAACTTTCTGATGCTTGTACCTAATAGGCAACACCATCTACTGTATACATGGTGTTGCCTATAGAAGCCTATGGGATTCTCTTCACAGATTTCCCCTGCTGTGAGGGGACCCTCTCTTACCCTCCACCCCACTACCACCACAACATAGGATGACCGACGGCCGCACATGTGCAGTAGGACTTCCGAGTTATAAACCTGGAAGTCCTCACAAGACAAAGTACAGCTCTTATCGGAAGAGCTGCCTTTGCATTTATAAACCCTTTGCATTTATAAACGCAATTATTAATGCATACAGCGTTAATAAACATAATTAAGCATGCGGTAAGTGGCGGGATGTTGTATCACATGCAATATGTGATGCATGGTACATCCCGCCCTAAGTCTAATTCCCCCTCCACTCACACACTAGGGAACATTTTTGTCACCAACCAATTAACCTGCCAGTATGTTTTTGGACTGTAGACCTGGAGAAAACCTTCACAGACACAAAGAGAACATAGATATTCTACACATTAGACAAATACATGGGGAAAATAAAGGCTTTATGCACCTTTATTTATCCTAATGGTTGGATTAGACATTTCTTATTTCCTGCACTTGTACATGACATGTCTGTAGGCTACAGTGGCTTTAGGTACTAAGCAGCTTCCTATGCCTGGCTAGGGGAAGAAAGGTTCATGGCGTGAGTATAACATGGGCGCATTTTCAACCTAGGACTATTTCGGCTCTAGACAGCCCTGACTGCCATTTGTGGATGATATTACCAGAAGAGTGAGTATTGTCAGAAAGACAGAACAAATGGAGGGAGCACAGATAGGCTGGTATAAATATAATATTTACTTCAAATGTTCAGCATCAAAATTTCAATTACACAATAATAAAAATAATAGTAATAAAGAGTACACCAATATAACTTCCATCTTTTGATTCTATTACTTTTCATAAGCCCATTTTAGTTTGGGGTTTTACATTGTTTATTTTTCCTTTGTATTTTATTACTTTTTATTACTTATTATTGTGAAATTTAAATTTTAGAGTTAGAGTTTCGGCGCCTGATTTCACCCGCTTTCTTTTTCAGCCAGTTTTGTTTTGATACTTGATAAATAGGCTCCCAACCAGGGTTGTCACAGGTGGAAATGTCACTGATATATAACACAAAACAAAAACAAGGTCTTCCGCCAGTCAAACCACCCAGCATTCTACAGTAAAAGGGCTTTTTGCCCTTTGATAACTCAGCCCCTGTGTTCTATACCTAAAACTATCTTTATAACTTTGGCTATTGCTCAAAGGACTGTGTTACAGTATGTGAATGCACCCAGGCTAAAACTTACCAGCCAGCCCTTGCCTGTCACAATAACTATCTTGAAATAATCCAGGAAAAGGTAAAGGGAGAGATCCTAAGCACTGGAACGCTAACTGGTGGGTATTAACTGTAGGTCTTTCCACAGGGATGCAATCGGGAAGCCGGCTGACATTATACCTACAGCTGGCTTCCCGACTGTCATATCCCGGCGAGGTGAAATGCCCAGTGTCTAGATGTAGACGCCACTCATTTCACCGCTGGCGGGAGCCACGAGCTGGCAGCCACGGGGGTCGGAGGGTTAGGTTTATGGCTCCCGGGGGGGACTTAGGGTTAGGCACCCCCCCCGGGAGCTTAGGGTTAGGCTAGGGGGAGGGAGGGTTAGGGTTAGGCACCCCCGGGGGAGGTTAAGGTTAGGCATTCCCCCCTGGGGGACTTAGGTTTAGGCAGCGGGGAAGGGGGGGTTAGGGTTAGGCACTTGATGGGGAGGTTAGGGTTAGGCACCCCTAAAGGAGGGTAAGGGTTAGGGGGTTAGGTTAGTTAATACTTACCTAGGGACGATCGGGATTTCCAGCGCTTTCGGGCTGCCGCTGCCGGGATCTGTTCCAGTGTCGGCCTGACGCTGCCGGGAGTCGAACTGCCGGCCATGCGGCCAGCTGTATTACATACCGATTCCCTTTCCACATACTCCTTCTGCCGAGCCTAGAAAGATTATAAGGACCGTGGAGGTGCACCTATAAGAGTCATGTAATGGTTATACATAAACAGGATAGGGAAGGTTACTCTTGAGTTTGGGGCACGCGATACATGCAAATTAATTTAGAATATAATTTTTATTAGAATTTCATAAAACGACTATATACATTGATGGTCATGATATACACCATATGATTAGCAGTGTCAGAATGTTTTTAGGTTGGGGAGGGCCAGATATAATTTCATTTTGGTGCACCCTTCCTTTCAACTTACCTGTTGCTGAATATCTTCACTATGGCCTGTTGTCTCGGTGATGCCCTGGTCATAGGTCTTGTCTGTCTTGTCTAAGGGAAACCACCAGGTCTCTGACAAGTTAACTATGGTGCCTGTCTCGTGACGATTGACTTAGGGCGGAACCGCTGGGGAGGTGGAGGCGGTAGCACAGGATAAGAGAAGGCCATGGAAGAGGAGTAGGACAGGATCACAGGGGAGGAGTAGGCGGCTCCTTTGGGGAGCATTAGGCAGCTGCTGTGCATTATAAGAATAGGCTGCACGGCCCCTGTGCTGCACAGAGGAGGAGGTGTAATGTACAGTCTTTCACCTCCTTTATCCAAGATCAGTACATTGACTGGCATCCCTCTCAAAAGTTTGGGAGAGGCGAGTCGCCCCCTTGCCGCCCCTTGTTACAGTGCCTATATATCACTATATATACAAATACAAATAAACCAATTTTAAATTGTGGAGATAATTATTGCAGTAATATTTACAATATCTGCTCTTTATACACACTTTTGCCACTAGCATTGCTATGTTATATTGTGACTGTACTCTGCTGGATATACTTTTGAATTGGAGTGACGTACTCCTTTATTCAACATATTTTTCACTATATTTTAACTGCTCAAATTTACTTTGAACCCTGTGCCTTTATATATTTTTACTAATTTACGTTATACTCCTCTCCACACTTTTCTTTGAAGACCATTTAATATAGGTTTATTTGTAATTGTTTATATTCATATGGTGTATATAAATATATATATATATGTTTTTTTTTAAAATATGAGATTCTAATAAAAGATATGTTTTAAATTACTTTGAAGTGGCTGAGTGTACGGAACCAAAGAGTAAAGAGTAAATCGAGTGATCTGCAGATATATCTGTAGATGATGGTCATTCATATACACTAAATGATCATCATCTTCCAGGCTGGGGGGCGCGTCCGCCCCCCTCCCTGCGTAGGGGCGGTCGGCTGATCGCCCGTATACACTTGCCGATGGACAGATATGTCTGCAGATATGTCTGTCCATCAGCTGTGCAGCCCAGCCAACGCAATATGTCTGTGAACGATGTTGTTCACAGACATATTGCTAGTACACACTGGCCAACGGGCACCAGATATGTTGGCCGATCAATTGATCAGCCAATATATCTGTCACTGTGTCCCCAAACCTTCTCTTTCCTGACTGTCTATAACAATACCTATTGTATCTTGACAGATCTCTTGCTTGTCTTTGCTTCTCGTTAGGAGCTTGCCCTCATCTCTGTCTGGTCCCTAAATGACTGCCCATTGATATAGACCTGAATGTCCCATGACTCTAATGTCTTTCCATCCCTTGATACATACCAGACTTTATGCACATTGAGAAATCATTCACAGTTTGTGCTATACAGAACTCATTCGTTCACCAGACGGTTGGATTGGATTGCTTTACTATCCTATCAATACAGCGAGAGATATACCTATATTTCAATGTCGGCTGTAAAGATTATGTAGCTATAGTGATAGAATGAAAATAATAGCTTATTGATCGCTGCAAAGACCTCTCATATAAAATGAAGCACTGTTCACTGAGCTGACAACATAAAGAAAATAAAGAAGGTAGAGCTTGTTTATGGTGTATAGTGATAATGTGACAGCAGGCAGATCTTGTCTCATAGAAAGGGCAGATCTTTTCTTAAGGACTTTTGTGTCCTCCTGGTCGTGGCATCTGTGCAAGTGGGAAATAAATGAAACTTATAAACTCGTGCTGCCCATGGGTTATTTTGTGTAGGCTGCACAAATGATATAAGTACCTGAAGATTGTATCTAATTTGAGGGGATATTTATGATGTTCTACATACCAGCCTTACACACATCTTCAAATGCTTCAAGCGGCCTCACACAAGGCCAATATGGAGATCTGGGATCAACCTGCTCCCTCCCCTCAAAGTATCTAGTTTAAGACTAATTTTAGTTTTAATAAAAGTATAATGTTTAAGTTTCTTTCTCTTTAAATACTAAAAAAATACATTATTGGTGCGTCTTTCTTTCCCGGCGTTCCATGTTAATGGACGTGCCTTCTGAGACTCCCGTTACTGCAGAGCCGTATGGAGCCTTCAGTGTAGTGCAAGTACACTATGGGCCTGATTCAGACCTGCTCGTAAGCGGTCAATGTTTGCCCCCCGTGCATGCGCCGGGTCCGGCGTGCGGATGCGCGAGCCCCAGCAAGCGACTGAAGTTCAGTTTCTCCGGGGCTCACACAAGATGGGGCGGCTGTCGATGTAGATTAACAGCTCACCCCATTTTGTAGTCGGGTAGGGGGGGTGGTTGAGCAAACGCAGGCATTCCCAAAGGAACGCCTGACATTTGTGGGCGGCCCTACTGACATCACTAGTAGTGTCAGTAGTGGACTTCCTGCTCTATTAGAGCAGAAAGTCCACTCGGGCTTGCGGGAGCTGAGACCCTACCACAGGGTCTCGTCTCAAGCCCGATGGTCGCGATAATCGCGACCATCTCCAGGCCGCTCGCACAAGCTGTGGGTGGTTACCCACAGCTTTGCGAGTGGGCTGGAGGCGGAAATTTAAAAAAAAAAAATGCCCTGATTCAGAGCGGCTCTGAATCAGGCCCTTTATCACCAACACTATCATAGAGGTGCATAGCGTCACTAACTATCAGGGTATTAATCATCATACCACCAGGAAATTCAGTTATGGTGGAACATTTCAAATATTTCTAAAGATGTTGAGCATTTCTAATGCCCTTAACAGAGAACAAGAGTGTAAAATGATACCACTGACATAGGTGCCCAAGCCCTCTGTAGGCCACCGCACGGTGCTGGCGCATGAGAAGTGAAGCACGTGCCTGCTCTCATTCATGCTCAAAATAGTGCAGCAGGGATGGTGTAGCATTTGGACTCTCATGCTGGGGCTTCTTTGCCTTCCTGCCCCATAGCCATTGTATCCCCTGCATCCGTTCCACCAGTGACAGAGAATATTGCACACCAGGTGTTATCCATTGCTTTCTGCTAGGAATGTACTATCCTTGCTGTCTACAGAATGAATTCTCAATTGACGGAAAACAATAATTTAAGAGGGTTTTTTTATCCTATACATTCTTTTTCATTTTAATCTAGTTTTGTCAATGACAGTTTAGTGTTATCATATTTCTGTTTCTCCAATAATTCTATAATTTGTTTTTTTTTTGTTAGGCAAGAAAAATGTCCAAGAGTCCTGCGCTCCCATACTACAGCCCAGTCCGTCCACAGGAGTCCAATGGTCCAAAGGTAAATAAAAGTTAATCACATATATATATATATATATATATATATATATAATTTAAACATATATATTTGAAAGGTGGACATTTGCCAGAAGTGCCCAATGGCCAGACTGTGGTTATTACATGCTACCTTTGTGTGTTTAAAATATATACATTGGAGTAGGACTGGAAGGTGCAAAGGATGTCCCATTAAAGGTACAAAGCTGTGTCTACTCCCTACTCAGTAAGGAATGGTCCTTATCCACCCAATTCTTTGCATCTCTTGCAGCCTGACTAATGGTGGACACTACTCCCAGCGTAACTGCGTCTTTTACGTAGTGCAACTGCGAACTTATGCTAATGCCACAGCCGATGGAAGTCATACAGAGACACCCACCAACTTCATCTCTAATTCACCGCTTTGTGTAAAAAGTCACACCATCGGACACGCATCGATCGGCCCTATGGTTGCTCAGAATGTTCTTCGGAACATGACCACCAGTGTTAGTGCAACCATGAAGAAAAGATGCAGTCATTGGCCGTGACACACCCGCGTCTGCCTAACCACCCCGTTACCTCCAAGGGGCACCCACTAAAAACCCCAAGCCCTACATCCAGATTTCTGCTTAGTTTCTGTTCGCAGACAATCGGGACGCATGCGCGGTGTGACTAGGATGCATGGGCAGTACAAAATACATCGAACATCTGCACACACATCGGCACTACGTACACCTCTGAGGCTGGACATGTGTCTTGAGATGGGCTGATTATAAGAAATATGTTGTAGCCCACTGTAACTTGCTTCCCGAGGCTGCTGCCTCACCTCTCCTCACTATAATCGTATGCGCCTCAGGACAGTGCGGAGACCCTTCCCAAATCACCCTCCAACTTCAATGTTTAGATGGAAGCAGTGCTGGGATTAAGCACCGGTACCTTATCTAACATGTGACAAACATACATACGTACATATATACAGTAAATACATGACATACTCTACATGAAATACAGACCTGGGGCCAGATGTATTAAGCTCTAAAAAGTGATAAATTGGAGAGTGATAAACCACCAGCCAATCAGCTGCTAACTGTCATTTTTCAAACACAGCCTGTGGCATGACAGTTGGGAGCTGAGTGGCTGGTGGTTTATCACTCTCCACTTTATCACTTTTCAGAGCTTCATACATCTCTCCCTTGGTAGATTAAATGTACTGTACCATATAATAAAGAAAGTCAATAACATGCTTTTCTAAGTAACATACTGTAACAAATGATCAGCACTAATAATAAAGTATTTAAGGCTTTCATTAGTGAAACCAGTTATTTTTTATGATGAGACTTGTTTGAGTGGATCATTAGTAAAGATGTCCACCACGTAATAAACAGTAACGGTAGAAGTCTTACCCCTGCCGCGTCTCTAAGTGATCGTCTCATAATTCACTTCACTTCCTCCCTGTGTACAGAGACAGCGCTGCTCTAAAGTGCTTTCACGTGTTAGGCAGTCATATCTTATGACTGAATTAGGCTTTTATTTGGAAGTGCAGTCACTGGTTATGATCTATGTGCTTCTGGTTACAATTATGTACATCAGGACAAATAGAATGGAAAGCTTTGTAAATAGATTATACCTGGGTAATTAGGAGTCATCTGTAATTGTTTATAGAAATCCCTGGCTTGCAGTTATTTAACTGAGATAATACATCTATGGGTACAAACAATGCACTAGTTAACAGATCACACCAATATAATTTATGGTTTTGCATACTAGGTATTTATCGGTGGCATAGGTTACACACATTTAGATGACCTCACAGAAAAGGGGGAATAGTCCCACCCAAATTAGTATGGATTGGAAGGATCTGGGCCAGGGGTTCCCAACCTCGGTCCTCAAGGCACCCTAACAGTCCAGATTTTAAGGCTATCCATGCTTGTGCATAGATGATATAATCAAACTGACTGAGGTACTGTACTAATTAAGTCACCTGTGCTTAAGTACGGATCTCCTGAAAACCTGGAGTGTTAGGGTGCCTTGAGGACCGTGTTTTGGAACCATTGATCCGGGCACAGTTTGGGCAGAATTTGATGGGGTACTCTTTTGCAGAAAATTGGCAGTAGGGAACCTTGGTAAGGGTGGTATGGGTCCTGTAAAGTGACCCTGTCAGCACAAATTCACTTCTCTGCTTCACTGAGGCAGACATAAGAATAGCAGCGGTAGAAAAAATAGGGCATCACATAACAAAACGAAATAACTCTGAAGATTTAAACCAGCAAAATGCAACAAGAGAAGTGGATGAGGAAGCGAGGGTAAGGAGAAAGGTCGTGGATGAAATCTGTAATTTTTGTTGAGTTTTTGTTGAGCAGCTTCTGATAGAAACGGGTTTGGACGACTGACTGTCTCACAATGTGCGGGGATCCCTAGTTCTGTATTTGGCAGTAGTTCAGTCAGAGGGGGAAGAGTTTGGTAGAAAATCTAGGTCATCTTTGTGGATAGAAGTTTCCTTGAATTCCAACCATAAATTATAATTTGAAGTGAAAATTATTTTTTGTGTGCGGCTATCTAAGGCCAAAGATCTATTAATACCTTCCCTTCCACTGTCATATAGAATGAAATCTGTTTAAATTAGTCTTATATGGAAATACTGTCGAGATGGGAGATTTCCAGCAAGCAGTTATTCTTGTGTTTTTGTTATGTTTTGTAGAAGAGAGTGGTTGGTAAATGTACACAGCTTGAAAGGCAAAAACCAGGGCAAGCCAATACCTCACCACCCACTTTCTCTCAGAGATTTCAGTAACATCTTACTAAAATACGGCAATCTTGGGACATTCCCACCAAATGTGAATTGAGATGCCTGGTGCCTGATGACAAAGCCATCTCTGAGATGCTGGCAAACATTCTGCTAAGTAAGATAAGGCACCTGTACCACCTTGAGATAAAGATTGGTCTTGTAGTTTTTAGCATTGTACTTGCTCCATTAGCAGGTGAACCCATCTACTGTACATGTTACTTTACTTAATGGGCATTTCTGAGTGGTATCGGGATATTTGCATGCCTGCTAAATTTTGTGAAAACCTGTCAAGGTTAAGGGTGTGCACCGGCCACTTTTCGTGTTTTGTGTTTTGGTTTTGGATCTGGATCTTTCTTCGTGTTTTGGATCTGGATTGGTTTTGCCAAAGCCACCCTTCCGTGTTTTGGGTTCTGGGTTTTGTGTTTTGGATCTGTATTTTGTTTTAAAAAAGCATAAAAACAGCTAAAATCACAGAATTTGTGGGTTTTTCTGCTCCTATGCTATTATTAACCTCAATAACCTTAATTTCCATTCATTTACAGTCTATTCTGAACACCTCACACCTCACAATAGTGTTTTTATGTCCAAAAGGTTGCACCGAGGTAGCTGGATGACTATGCTAAGCGACACGAGTGGGCGGCACAAACACGTGGCACATCTAGGAGTGACACTGCAGTGGCAGACAGGATGGCAGTTTGAAAAACTAGGCCCCAAACAGTACATAATTCAAAGAAAAAAAAGAGGTGCAAGATGGAATTGTCCTTGGGCCTTCCCACCCACCCTTATGTTGTATAACCAGGACATGCACACTTTAACAAACCAAACATTTCAGAGCCAGGGTCTGCCACACGACTGTGGCTGAAATGATTGGTTCGTTTGGGCCCCCACAAAACAAGCTGGCAATTAATCTGTCCCTGCACAAACTGGCTCTACGGAGGCAAGATGTCATCCTCATCCTCCTCATCCACCGATTCCTCACCCTCACTGCACTAAACACTCTTTCGGAGTACACACTGGAGGGGGGGCAACTCAAGTAAAATAGAGCCAGTTTGTACAGGGACCTCCAAAATTGCCTCTTTTTCCTGCCAGTACAGGTACGGACTGTCTGACATGCCAACTTGGATGCTGTCACCGATGTAATCCTTTAACAGACAGACGCATGCTTGTCGCTGCTGCTTTGAGGATGCAGGTGCGGCTACAGCCCACACAATTCAGAGACAGAAAAAAAAGAAGAATTTTTTATTTTTTTGTGGAGCGCACTTTTAGGGTTACACCACCCTTTAACAGACAGACGCACGCTTGTCGCTGCTGCTTTGAGGATGCAGGTGGGGCTACTGTGCATACATTTCACACACAAACAGAAAAAAAGAAGATTATTTTATTTTGTTGGAGCGCACTTTGGGGGTAACACCACCCTTTAACAGACAGACGCACGCTTGTCACTGCTGCTTTGAGGATGCTGGTGCGGCTACAGCCCACACAATTCACATAGACAGAAAAAAAAAGAAGAATTTTTTATTTTTTGTGGAGAGCACTTTGAGGGTTACACCACCCTTTAACAGACAGATGCACGCTTGTCGCTGCTGCTTTAAGGATGCAGGTGCGGCTACAGCCCACACATTTCACAAAGACAGAAAAAAAAAGAAGAATTTATTTATTGTTTGTGGAGCGCACTTTGAGGGTTACACCACCCTTTAACAGACAGACGCACGCTTGTCGCTGCTGCTTTAAGGATGCAGGTGCGGCTACAGCCCACACATTTCACAAAGACAGAAAAAAAAGAAGAATTTTATTGTTTGTGGAGCGCACTTTGAGGGTTACACCACCCTTTAACAGACAGACACATGCTTGTCGCTGCTGCTTTGAGGATGCAGGTGCAGCTACTGCGCATACATTTCACACACAAACACAGAAAAAAAGATTATTTTATTTTGTTGGAGCGCACTTTGGGGGTAACACCACCCTTTAACAGACAGACGCACGCTTGTCGCTGCTGCTTTAAGGATGCAGGTGGAATCTAGACGGGATTTGGAACCGGGGACACACTACCTTCATCAATTGTCTAAATCCCACTGCACTAATGGCAGATATCGGATACACGTCTAACACCAACATAGCAGTCAAGGCCTCAGTTATACGTTTTGCTTCAGGATGACTGCTGTCGTACTTCATCCTCCTCGCTAGGGACTGTTGGAGGGTCAATTGTTTAGTAAAAGAAGTGGTGTTCCTACTTTCTCTCTGGGATGATGAACAACTCCCAGCAGCAGCAACAGCACTAGGAGGAAGTGGTTCTTTATCTTTCCCTATTTTATTTTTATCGGAGAAAGTTTGGTCCTCCATTTATGTTATATTGATATATACGTGTGGCTAAGGCGCACACAAACGCAGAAAATATTTTTTTATTTTTGCTGGAGAGTAGTGCACTTTGTGGGTTACACCACCCTTTAAGAAATGAGCCAGCTGGCCCTTTACTTATCGGACACAGGCGCACGCTTGGCGCTGCTCCTTTGTTGATGCACGTGCAGCCACAGTGCACACAATTCACAAACACAGAAAAAAAAATTTTATTTTGTTTGGAGTGCCCTTTGGGGGTTACAGCACCCTTTAGCGGTCAATCCAGCCGGCCCTTTATTTATGGGACACAGGCGCACGCTTGGCACTACTTTGTTGATGGATGTGCGGCTACTGCGCACACAATTCACAAACACAGAAAATATTTTTTTATTTTGTTTGGATGGTACTTTGGGGGTTACAGAACCCTTTAACGGTCAAGCCAGCCGGCCCTTTACTTATGACACAGGCGCACGCTTGGCACTACTTTGTTGATGCACGTGCGGCTACTGCGCACACAATTCACAAACACAGAAAATATTTTTTTTATTTGGTTTGGAGTGTACTTTGGGGGTTACAGCACCCTTTAACGGTCAAGCCAGCCGGCCCTTTACTTATGACACAGGCACACGCTTGGCACTACTTTGTTTATGCATGTTCGGCTACTGCGCACACAATTCACAAACACAGAAAATATTTTTTTATTTTGTTTGGAGTGTACTTTGGGGGTTACAGCACCCTTTAACAGTGAAGCCAGCCGGCCCTTTACTTATGACACAGGTGCACGCTTGGCACTACTTTGTTGATGCATGTGCGGCTACTGCGCACACAATTCACAAACACAGAAAATATTTAATTTTTTTTTGCACTTGGGGGGAGCACCCCTGATGGACAGAGCACCCCCTGGACAACACTACAGCACCCCTTTAGGACTGGGACTCTGCACAGGACTTTGGAGTGGACACAGCCCCTATGGACAACTGACTGCACAACACAGTCCAGCCAGCCCCTATGGACTTTGGAGGAGTGGACACAGCCCCTATGGACAACAGCAGCACAGCACAACACAGCCAGCCCCTATGGACAACTGACTGCACTACACAGTCCAGCCAGCCCCTATGGACTTAGGAGGAGTGGACACAGCCCTTATGGACAACAGCAGCACAGTGCAGCACAGCACAGCACAACACTACACTGCACTACACTACACAGCCCAGCCAGCCCTAACTCCCACCCTCCCTCTTCACTGTCCACAGCCGAGTGAGAAAATGGCGCCGATGCGGGTACCTTATATAGGATCCAAAACCCGCGAGACCTGGAAGGCGGGATGATGACGTTTTGCCTCGATTTCAGATCCGAGTCAGGCGGGAAAAGTCAAGTCTGACTCTGATCTGCCTCTGATCGGGGGGGCTCGGGGGGTTTCGGATTTCAGAAATCCGAACCCGCTCACCCCTAGTCAAGGTTATGCAGGCGCAATCACTAAGTATGCTGAGTTGTGTGTACACACTGATCCATATAGTAATAGCTTTCTGAACAAGAGAATATATAGGGACAGTGTAGTCACATAGATGTATACAACTTGGCATATCTGAATTTAGGGGCTGATCGCAGATTCCCAATTATCAGGAATCTGCACGTGCGCAGGACCCATTCTGCGAGTGTTCAGAAGAGGTACCTAATAGTTGCACACAGTCCCTTCTGTGCCTCTGTCTGATTGACAGGCAGAGGCATTTAAGTGGTGGAGCGGAGGCGGCCGGTGTTCCCAGAAACAGGGGGGTTTTTGCCCCATTCTCCGGGTGTGGCAAGCCCAGTAACTGCGTCGACTGACACAATGTCCTGGCCTCGCATGCCAGCCAGCCAGCATGAGTAAGCTGAGGCTTACTCAGCTGGCTGGTGACCCGGCGCTGTCCACCATTGCGACCATCGACCACCGATGTTCTCGATGTTGATCCCAGCCTGCGACCTCCGTCACAGTGCTGGGATCGCAAATGCAGCAGGGGTGGTCATACACTTTATACACCTTATACACTTCAAGCTACACAGCAGTAGTGTCCCTTACACATTACTTCACACAGTAGTAATTCCTCTTACACATAACTCCACAAAATAGTAATGCCCCTTACACATCATGCTACACAGTGTAATGCCCCTTACATATCATGCTACACAGTGTAATGCCCCTTACACATCATTCCACACAGTAGTAATGCCCCTTACACATAACTCCACACAGTGGTAATGCCTCTTACACATAACTCCACACAGTGGTAATGCCTCTTTCACATAACACCACACAGTAGTAATGCCCCTTACACATAACTCCACACAGTGGTAATGCCTCTTACACATAACTCCACACAGTAGTAATGCCTCTTACACATAACTCCACACAGTAGTAATGCCCCTTACACATAACTCCACACAGTGGTAATGCCTCTTACACATAACTCCACACAGTAGTAATGCCCCTTACACATAACTCCACACAGTGGTAATGCCTCTTACACATAACTCCACACAGTAGTAATGCCTCTTACACATAACTTCACACAGTAGTAATGCCCCTTACTCATAACTCCACACAGTGGTAATGCCTCTTACACATAACTCCACACAGTAGTAATGCCTCTTACACATAACTCCACAAAATACTAATGCCCCTTACACATCATGCTACACAGTGTAATGCCCCTTACATATCATGCTACACAGTGTAATGCCTCTTACACATCATTCCACACAGTAGTAATGCCTCTTACACATAACTCCACACAGTAGTAATATCCCTTACACATCATGCTACACAGTGTAATGCCCCTTACATATCATGCTACACAGTGTAATGCCCCTTACACATAATTTCACACAGTAGTAATGCCTCTTACACATCATTCCACACAGTAGTAATGCCTCTTACACATAACTTCACACAGTAGTAATGCCCCTTACACATAACTCCACACAGTAGTAATGCCTCTTACACATAACTCCACACAGTAGTAATGCCTCTTACACATAACTCCACACAGTAGTAATGCCTCTTACACATAACTCCACACAGTAGTAATGCCTCTTACACATAACTCCACACAGTAGTAATGCCTCTTACACATCATTCCACACAGTAGTAATGCCTCTTACACATAACTCCACACAGTAGTAATGCCACTTACACATAACTCCACACAGTAGTAATGCCTCTTACACATAACTCCACACAGTAGTAATGCCTCTTACACATCATTCCACACAGTAGTAATGCCTCTTACACATAACTCCACACAGTAGTAATATCCCTTACACATCATGCTACACAGTGTAATGCCCCATACACATCATGCTACACAGTGTAATGCCCATTACATTGGCGTAACTACAGAGGGAGCAGGGGGTGCAGTTGCTATGGGGCCCGCGGCCTGTGGGGGCCCGAGTGCAAGCAATCTTATTTTTTTTAAATGTAAAGTTTATTTAATCTGGTGTGGGCCCCCTGTACCCTCTGTAGTTATACGGCAGCCACCGGAGGTTTAAACCGCACTGGAGGTAGACCCAGCCAGGAGAAGGAGTCCAGCAATGAGAGGTGAGCCGCCTGCAGCTGCCCGCTAGAAGACTCACGAGATAATGACAATGACATCATCATCATGCGAGTGACAGTCCAGGAAGGAGAGGAGACAGTGCGCATAGGCAGGTAAGAGCACGGCAACCGCTCTCCCCACACCACCTGGGCCCGGGCCCTCCAGCCATTACCGCTGCTGACCCGCAGACCTCAGCTGCATTCAGTGGCGGGCTGGGCCGAGGGACAGGGTGCCATGTGACCCCCGGGCCGCAGCGCCATGCGGGCCACGGGCAGTCTGTGTCACTGTCAGACTCTCATCAGCTGCTGCTGCTCCCACTGTGGGAGCCATCTTCCGGCTCCCGCAGTGGGTAATGGGAGAGATGACATGATGTCATGACGTCTCTCCCATAATGCAAAGTGGCCCGGGAGGACGGACGGAGGAGCTGATAGCAGCAGCGGGACCAGGAGCAGGGTATCAGGTAAGTGGTTTTTTTTGTTTGTTTTTTTACGTGTCTCTCTACTGTGGGGGGGACACCACTGGGGGCACTACAAGGGGGATTACTACTGGGGGCACTACAAGGGGGGGCTACTACTGGGGGCACTACAAGGGGGGAACTACTACTGGGGGCACTACAAGGGGGTGCTACTACTGGGGGCACTGCAAGGGGGAGAGCACTACTGGGGGCATTACTACTGGGGGCACTACAAGGGGGAGAGCACTACTGGGGCACTGCAAGGGGGGGACTAATACTGGGGGCACTACAAGGGGGAGAGCACTACTGGGGCATTACAAGGGGGGTGACTACTACTGGGGGCACTGCAAGGGGGAGAGCACTACTGGGGGCATTACTACTGGGGGCACTACAAGGGGGAGAGCACTACTGGGGCACTGCAAGGGGGGGACTAATACTGGGGGCACTACAAGGGGGAGAGCACTACTGGGGGCACTGCAAGGGGGGGACTACTACTGTGGGCACAACAAGGGGGGGTACTACTGGGGGAACTACAAGGGGGGGTTACTACTGTGGGCACTACAAGGGGTAGACTACTACTGGGGGCACTACAATGGGGGGACTACTACTGGGGGCACTACAAGCTACAAGGGGGGGACTACTACTGGGGGCACTGCACAGGGGGGACCACTACTGGGGGAACTATATAAGGGGCTTACTACTGGGGGCACAAGGGGCACTGCACAGGGGGGACCACTATTGGGGGCACTGTATAAGGGGCACTGCATAGGAAGATCACTACTAGGGGCACTACTGGTGGCCTGCATAAGGGGGTCCTCTCCTGGGGCACAGGGGGCACTGCATATGGGCACCACTACAGGGGGCCATATCTTTATTTTTACTTTACATTAATTCCAAATGGAGCCACCTCCTCCCTGGAACACTTGAGGGGGGGCACCTAAGCACACACGTGCTCCAGGCACCCTGGCTACACGCTACTCCGCTGCCAGGGCTACCTGCATACATTTGCCCCCCAGGCTAAAAGTTGAGAGCCAGCCCCTGGCTACATTAGTCCTTTAATGAGTCAAGGTGGACGCGGCTCGGTCCGGAAACTGCTCCCCACAACACCCGGCTATTACCGCTGCTGCCCCCGGGCCGGGACACTACCATCTGCAGCAAGAGTCTTTAATGGAGAAGATGGTGTCCAGGCCCACGGTCAGCAGCGGTAATAGTTGTTACCATATGTAAAGCAGCACACAGTGTACAGGCATACCAGCGACATTGGTTGCCTTAATAGGCTTTGTGCAGGAGAAGGTTTGTACATTGCATAAAAATGATAGTCAACGGTAAACTCGCCTCTATTGCGGCAGTAGGCATTACCACTGTGGTGGATACCTGACTTTGGGGGGCCCATTGGAAATTTTGCTATGGGGCCCACAGAGTTCTAGTTATGCCTGTGGCCCCATACACATCATGCATGCCACACAGTAGTAATGCCCCTTACACATCATGCTACACAGTGTAATGCCCCTTACACATCATGCTACACAGTGTAATGCCCCTTACACATCATGCTACACAGTGTAATGCCCCTTACACATCATGCCACAGAGTAGTAATACCCCTTACACATCATTCCACACAGTAGTAACGCTCCATACACATTATGCCACACACTAAAATTCCTCCCCTTACATTTATGCCACAAAGTAGAAATACCCTCCCCCATCCCCCTCACCCTCTTCCTCGACAGAGCTCTCGCCCATATGTAGTCAGCACTCACCAGGTCAATGATACTCTGACCAGGCACAGAGACTGACGACTGAGGATGGACAGTGTGACACTGTCACTGTACAGGACGCTGCCTGTGCGCCCAGATGAAACAGCTCCTCACTCTTCGTTTTTGCAAAAAGCCAAATGCAGAAGCCGGCTTCCTTCCGAGTGCTCAGCTGGGCGAAGTACAGCTCTTAGTGCTCGGCTGAGACAGGCAATTAGCCGGCAGGGGAGGGCTGCATGAAATAAAAGAGCTGGGCGCACCGCTGCTAATATACATAGCAGTGGGCAATAGAAATTCTCGAAGATGAAATGCTATGCATATGAGGAATGGTCAGGTTTTCATTAGTGTGTTTCAAGGAGTCTCTGGGGGTCATTCAGACCCGCTCGCGAGCGGCGGATGCTCGCAAGCGGGTCGATGGTTCCGAATTGTGCATGCGCACGATGGAGGGAGCTCCGTCATGCGCATGCGTGCGACCCGAAAAACGACGGCTAAACCGTCATTATGGGTCTCGCACCGAAGGGGGCGTGCTGTCGATGGTGAGTGACAGCATGCTCCCTTTGGTGGGCGTGCCGGGGGCATGGCTGCCAGACGGAGGCGTTCCATGGGAACGCCTACCGTCTGAGTCCGGCCCCACTGAGTCCGGCCCCACTGACATTACTAGTGATGTCAGTGGGAGTGATTTTGGCTCTGATAGAGCCAAAATCACTCCAGGGCTTGCGGTCACCGAGACCCTACCGCAGGGTCTCGTCGCAAGCCCGATGGTCGCGATGGTCTTGACCATCGCGACCATCATCATGGACGCTCACTATAGCTGTGGGTGGTAACCCACAGCTATGCGAGCGTCCATGAGGCCGCTCCAAGTTGAGGGAGGAGGGCCCTGATTCAGAGCGAGCGCTCTGGTCAGAGCGTCCGGCTCTGAATCAGGCCCTCTGTCTAGTGTTCTGACAAAACATTCTCAGGAAATGTATGATCTGTAAATATGTCCGAAATTCATGATTTGGAAGAATTAAATTCCCATTAAATTCTGAGCTACCAGCTACCAGCTGAGCAACCCCGAGAACCTGTGTTTCAGATCATGGCATTTCACATTTGCTTGGATTATTTTTTCATAACAAGTCAAAATACGACAAAAATCACATCTAAAAGCTTCACCCGAAGGCATAATTCAGGTACAAAATAACATGTTACAAAAAAAAAAAAAATGAGGTCTCAAATTAGCAGATTTCTTCCAGCATTTTTTGTTTAACACAGTCACCCCAATTGCAGAGAAAATGACATTTGTATTTTGCACGTAGTTATTTTATACAGAGGCTCCTAAATGGTATATGTACTCGCACTTTTGGTTCTTCTCCTTAATTAGTATTTTAATATTGTGATTATTTATGAAGAATCCGTGACCTCCTAAACTCACCGCAGAGATTCGGCTCTGTCAGGAGGACCAAATAAAGGTACCTCCTACCTGATATGAAAACATGGGCTTGATTCTGAGTTTGGAATAAAGCAAAACAAAAAGAAAGTACAGTAACTGTGTACTGCAATGGGTGCAGATACATTTATTATTTTTGCATGCAGGGTAAATACTGGCTGCTGTTGCATGTAGCCCACAAATGGACAGCTTTATTTTCATACAGCAATTTAGATTTGAGCTTGAACACACCCTCCTAAATCCAAATCTATAGCTAGGTACACACTGTCCGATATTTTTTGATTGGGCTGACAACAGGGCAATTTTCTTTTAGCAATCGAACGTCCCAAGATCTATGATGCACATTATGCTATTTTTTTATTTATTAGAAGTTACCTATTTTCGGCCACTACACTGACTATGCATACAGTATGTCTGCCTACAAGGACAGGCTTTTATGCATGAGACTATTCATTAACAACCCCTTTTCCTCGCGCAGTAAAATTGTGACTAACACACGTTAACCCATAGGTTCCGGGATAAGTACCCAGTGCTATGGGTTAAAGCATTTGCAGCACCCGCGATAAGGGCACTTACCACGGATTTCTGTTCATGCCTTTCTCAGACTCAAACAGAAATCTGCATTAAGTGCAGCCTACGTCTTATTGTGGGCTGCTGTGGGCTATAATTGAGTAGCCCTGGCAGACCAGTTTGCCCACGGTTAATTAAAATGGCTAATTGAATCTGGCTCCATGTCCGGTTGCACGTTGCCTTCCATTTCAGATTTACATGCCATGCAGAGAAACGTGACTGGGTGTTTCTTCTATTTGCAGTATTTAATCTAACAAAAAGTTTGGCTCTCTAAAAACAATTCACTTGGGTCACCTTTTCACAGTTGTCTTTAGATTGCATTTGGCCTGTTGTTATAATCAGTTTGCCCACCGATACCTCTGTCTCCCCTGATGTATAAAATGCATCCATCTAGTGTTACATGTCCCTCTGTTTAAGGGGTTTATGTATCAACTCAAGCAGTGACAAGTGTGGAGAAGTGGACCAGTGGAGAAGTTGCCCATAGCAACCAATAAGCTTCTACCTATTTTATAGACTGTACTTGATAAATGCTACTTCAAAGCTGATTGAATGCTATGGGTAACTTCTCCACTGGTTCACTTCTCCACACTTTTCAGTGCTTGATACATAAACCCCTAAATCTGCGCTCCATGCTCTGGGTCCGTCTGCACCTCCAACTTCCCTCTAGGTACAAAGCGCATTTTGAATATATTGTGTTTATCCATGATCTTGCTCCACCAACCTAGGGGAGGGGGAGGGACCTTCAGGTAGTGAGGCCCACTGGAGATTTCCCCAGTACATCTGTGGATCAGTCCAACCCATACTGCATGTATGTGCCAAGCTCAATAAACGCATGCAAGACGGGGATGTCCAATACTTTCAAGGTATGCATGAAAAACATATATATAAAAATGTTCATCTAAACCAATATTAACCGATGGGAAGTGTCATTCATAGACAATCAGTGAGCTGGCAGTACAAGAATAATGTCCATGTTGCAGAAGTAGTAGAGTAGAGGAGTAGATAATAAGAATAGATACAGGGGCGTATCTATAATGGATGCATATTATCTAATACTTACCTCTCTGAGTTCCTGCGTCGGGTGTCTGAGCCCTGCACAAAATGCTGGAAAATGGTGCCCAGAGTCTACTGCTGCTGCGGTCGCTAGTCCGCCGTCAGTCTGCTGCCCACCACCAGGGATAGAGGAGGGGGCCCCGGATGGGGAATGAACATGGGCCCCCTCATCTCTTAATATGCCCCTGAGTAGATAGTACATACGAGTAGAAGCCCACTGTCTTTGTGTACGTAGGAACATACAGAGATTGCAACAGTGAGATTGCAATCTAGTCCATGCAAGCTAAACTTATGGATAGCTAAATGTATCTTACCTAAAGAATGAGAGTGCCAAGTTGATATTTTAATTTACGCATTTATTTCCATGCACGTAATGCACATTCACAACCAATCTGTCTTCAACTCTGCCTCAGGCCAACATTACCTAAAACCATTTGAACTTATACTGATAAAGAAATGACTCCTTAGAAATAAAAATATAGTAAATACACAAACGGTCTTCTATAGCCAAAGTAACAGAATTAAATTGTTTTCATTGCTACTAAAAGGAGTCGATACATTATGGTCTGAAGTGTACAACTAGATATTACATTAACTGTAATGAAAAATTGAACAGATACATAAAGTGATAATGTACAGTATTTATCTGTGAAAATCAAATAAAGGATAATGGAGAGATAAAAATGTTGCTTTTCAAAAAAAGGTAAAATAAATGCAAAAAATGTCAATGAGCCCTGACAGGAATATTGATCAAACCGTCCACAATACTTTCAGAAAATAACATCATTTTGCAGCTACACTATTCAGTATATGTACTACATAAAGGAACAAAAAAAATCAATAACTCATACACTACCTATCGGATCTTAACATTCCATGTTTGATGCTAAGAAAATGCAATAAATCAAAGTAAGAATATAAGGGTCATGTTTTCTAATTTAGTTATCTACCATAAATAATATTTTCATTCACTCCCATTTATTTCATGCTCATTTCTGCAAACCATAGATAATATATATTGTCTTATTATGTTTTATATAAAACAAAATATAATCAGATTAGAAACAAATTGTGTCCGAGGTGGAAGTAGACAGACATGTTCGTATCAGGGACCCTCTGGCACGGATACAGAATGGACTCAAGAAGCAGGGACCGCAGCTGATCTCTCAATTTCCCACTGAAAAAGCAGAATTCTATGGGAGCTTCTAAACCAGGGATGGAGAGCCTCAGGCCCGGGGGCCGTCTAAGGCCCTCGGAATCATTTGGTCTGGCCATCTGAGCTTTTTTCTGCTAGCCTCATCTGGCTAACAGGGTGTGTAAAATGGCATCCTGCAGCCAGAATCTATGCAGCAGTGCTGCCTGGAGTGTCCTTAGGATGCTTGAGACGGTCAAACCGATTGCCCTTACAGATCGCCGGAGCATCCTCAGGATGCTCCGGGCATTGCTATAATCACCAGCAACTGTGGCCCCGCCCCATGTGACATCACACGGAGGGGGTGTGGCCTGCACAGGGCCGCAATAATATTATATTTATCAAAATGGCCCTCAGCAGAAAAAAGGTTCCCCACCCCTAAACAGTCAGATTTACAAAGCTCCAGAATGTGAATCATTCCGAAGCCTGGCCATGGTCGCTAACGCCATCTTCACATGCCTTTGCCCCATTGTAGCCTATGGGCAACTCTAATGTATAATTTTCGGAGGGAGATCTAGAGGATCCCTCTCTGTCTACAGTATGTTCGCCAGGGTCCGAACCCGGAAGCAATGTCATAGCACTAGCTACCACTTTGCTTCCAACCCTTTGCTAGGACATGGCTTTTTCAGAAGTTCTGTCCCAGCACTCCAATGATGATAAATGTATGCAGTAATTCACATTACCCCCGTTGCGAGTTGGGGCGTAATTATCACCTGGTGATAAATATGCCTCATTTGCCTTATTTGGGTCTTTTTCTTGACTGTACATATGAGATTGATTTGCAAGCTATATAGAAGCATAGAAATTTACGGCAGATAAGAACCACTTGGCCCATCTAGTCTGCCCTTATACATAGTATTTCTCAAAAAATAACTGCAACAAGGCAGTTTTCTTATAATTGACAGTTCATATAAAGTGTACAGAGAGCACTAACTATATGATACAAGTTTAGAGAGTAATGCATTTAATTCCTATATGATAAGTTCTACCTCCACCAACCAGTACTAATCAATTTGAGGCAGCCTCAAACCTTTGGCAAAGTTGAGTAATCAGATAATACAGCATGACCAGAATATGTTGCTATTTCTGCACCCATGACCATCATATGATGGGGGTGGAGACCATGTTTTTAAAAATGCAGCCTAGCAATATATTAAAAACCTAGGACGTCACTGAGGTGCTTGAATCGTCAACCCAACAGCTCAATGGTTGCCTTCTCTCTGTGCAGATAGCAGGTGCATTTTCATCCGTTCATCCTACAGTACCTAGTAATCATTTTAACTGTATAAAAGTTCTCTTCTAGTCCACCTAAAAGTAGCTATATTAACATCTGCAAGTCTTTCAGCTTAAGTTTTACGATGAAAAATCCTATTTATGTGCAAGTTATAAAACGACTGAAAGAAAAATGTCTGGTCATAATTGTCCTCTGTAATACACATTTACAATGTACAGTAACTAAAAGCAATCTAATTCAAATAAATAATTATTGAGTGACAGGCAGAAGCCAGACATTCGTTTTCATAGATTGAATGTCAGTTTTTATATCCTCTTCAATTTAGTTAATTCCTTGTTGGCTAACGAAACATCGGCAAGATACAGATTAAAACAATAAAAAAACATTGATGATTTATCTGGCTCCAGAAAGAAGGGTTTAGTCACTGTGATTGATACTGTAAGATCTGTTCTGTAGGCACATCTGTATAATTATTTCTATCTACTTAATTGAGTGAATAGACTTATTTTTCTCTCTCGGTGACAAAGTGAAGTTCTCGTTTATTGGTTTTCCCATATATTTCATGGCTTTCAGTGTGTAAGCTGCCAAAATAAGGACTTTAACCATTGAGGTGCTTTGAGTCAACTTAGAGACCATCCACAAAATAGAAAACATCATACTTGGAAGAACATTTAAATAATTCCTGTACTAATATTTAGCATTTTCAGATTTTGTCAGAATTGAAGATACAAACTTGGGACCTCTAGCAGTTACCAAAGACATCTGTGCTTCAGGGTTATGGAGGCTCTCTGGGTTATGGAGGCTCTGCTGCAATGGTAAACCTCTCACCATTTTGTTTCATGTTTCCCAGTATCTACTGGCGGCATTTCATAATTATTTTAATCAGTTTTATGTACATCTGGCTTTTGTTGTCTCATTGTTTATCCTGTGTCTACTTTTTTATCATCCTTTGCTACCTTACCTTGTTTCACTGTCCCAATCCTGTCACCCAATGTTTGCACTACTGTAGTTCTGACATTCCTCATGCTAGTCCATGTTTTGGGCTACATTTGAACTTATGATGACAGTCCCAGGCGAAAGGTGGCTGCTATAAACCCAAAAAGACCTTGAAACTGGGAATTGGTTCCCTAGAAATGGTAAGTCTTGTTGTAGTATATGTTTTGTTGTGTCTTTCCTGTTTATGTTTTCATTTGACTTTTTTTTCACTACATATGCCTCCGAATCAAGCATTCACAAATTTGAGCACCTACAGGTGATGGACAGTGGGGTGTTGCCAACCAATCAGATGCTAACTGCCATTTTACAGGCTGTGCTTGAAAAATAACAGTTGGGAACTGATTGATTGGTTATTTATCTTTCTCCACTTTAGCTCTCTCCAAGCTTTGCCATTATTGTTGGCATTGTGAAGCACCCCCCCGCTGCAGGGGTTTCTAGTTTATTCTGGGGGGAGGTTGGGAGGGTTGGTGGCTTCCGGGAGGCTTGCCAGCCTTTCCAGGAGGCTGGGAGCGGCACCCGAAAATTGGGAGGCTCCTGGCCAAATCGGGAGGGTAGGCAAGCCTGGTTTATACTGGTGGTGGTGAAAAGTGTTAGGAATATTTTCTTGGTACAGATTTGCCTTCTTAATACCAATTGAGCATTTGTTAAATGCCACAGCCTTCCTAAATTTTGTTCATCCACTTATGACCTACCCATCTTCTACTTCCAGCAGGATAATGCACAATATTACATAGCACATGTCTTCTCCAGCTGGTTCCAGAAACATAACAATAAGTTCAGTGCACTCCAATGGCCTCCACAGTCACCACAGGTTCAATCCTGCTTGTGATGCAGTGTGAATGGGTAACCCGGATCGAAGAGACCCAGGACCCGTTCACAACATAGGAAGAGCCGGCGCTTGGAGATGATCTAATCTCCCAGGTCAGCACCTGATGGCGGTGACGTTATCGACTCGGCAATAAGCCGGGTTGGGCCACATGTCTAAAACGGGGTCTCACCCAGGATGAAGTTTTGCTGTGGTTTTCTGGTGGATTTGCATTACAACAATTTCTAAAGGCAAAACCGATGTGAATCCATCAACAATACAGACTTTAGACCACAATTGAATATCAATCCACCATTAAGGAGACTGGTTGACATTATGGCAGGGGGGACCACACACGGTTTATCTCCCTGCTAAAGTATCACTAGCTCTGAGTCTTTTTCGCTCAATAATTCAATCAATTTGCATCTAGTTCGCACTGCTAATGTGACAAAAGCACAAGGTACGTGCACCAAATCAATGAGTAAGGCAAGTCAGATGCTTGGTTGCATAGTAATCAGGGAATCATTGCATAGGAATCAGTAGCAGGAAAAAATAAATGATAATGCCACTGTATAGGGTCATTGGTACGGCCTCATCTAGAATACTGTGTTCAGTTCTGGAGGCCATATCTCCAGAAGGATATAGACACATTAGAGATGGTACAAAGAAGGGCAACTAAAATGGTGCATGGCCTACAGCATAGAACTTACCCAGAAAGACTAAAAGATCTTAATATGTATAGTTTGGAACAGTGAAGAGAAAGGGGGGACATGATAGAAACTTTAAA
This sequence comes from Taudactylus pleione, assembly GCA_031769625.1. Classification (NCBI taxonomy): domain Eukaryota; kingdom Metazoa; phylum Chordata; class Amphibia; order Anura; family Myobatrachidae; genus Taudactylus; species Taudactylus pleione. Next base: position 1,478,177 of record JAUIMM010000141.1, on the reverse strand, counting down.
AAACATGAAAGGTTTTAACAAGGTACAGGAGGGAAGCATTCTTCAAAGGAAGAGATGTACAAGAACACGAGGACGTGCACTGACTCTGGAGGGTGGTAGGTTCAGAGGAAATTTGAGGAAAAATGACTTCACTGAAAGGGTACTGGATAAGTGGAATAGCCTCCCATCAGATGTGGTTAAAGCTAGATCAGTGGGACAATTTAAACACACTTGGGATAGGCATAAGAATATCCTTAAGAGAGCCGTAAGGGCAGGACTGTCTTAACAGCATTGTGGGCCCTGGGCAAAGCAATGCACTGGGGCCCCTACCCACCCATTGTGTCTGCAGTAGTATGCCCCTTATATAGTGCCCCCAGTAGTAGTCCCCCAATGCAGTTTCTCCAGTAGTGGTACTCCCTATGCAATGCCCCTTATATAGTGCCCCCAACAGTAGACCCCATGCAATGTCCCCAATAGTGGTACCCCTTATGCAGTGCCCTTTAAATAGTGGTCCCAGTTGTAGTCCCCACTATGCAGTACTCCCATTATTGCCCTTTATATAGAGCCCAGTAGTGGTGCCCCGATGCAGAGCCCCCATTGTTAAACCCCCCTATGCAGTGCCCCTAGTAGTAGTCCCCTCCCCTTGTAGTGCCCCTAGTAGTGGTCCCCCCCTTGTAGTGCCGCTAGTAGTAGTCTCCCCCTTGTATTTCCCCCCCAGTAGTAGTCTCCCCCTTGTAGTTCCCCCAGTAGTTGTCCCCCCTTATAGTGTCCCCAGTTGTAGTCCCCCGCTTGTATTTCCCCCAGTAGTGGAACCCTCCTTGTATTTCCCCCAGTAGTGGTCCACCCCCTAGTAGACAAATAAAAAATAAACACTTACCTGAATCCCCACCGCCGCCATCAGCTCCTCCGTCTGTCCTCCCGGGCCGCTCTGCATTATGGGAGAGACGTCATGACGCCATGACGTCTCTCCCATTACCTGCTGCGGGAGCTGGAAGATGCCCGGCTCCGGCAGTGGGAGCAGCAGCCGATGAGAGTCTGTCTGACTCTCATCGGTTGCTAAAACAAACACACAGCTGCTGGCGGCGGCGGCTGTGGGTTTGTCACTGTGTAGCGCTGACCGAACTCTGTCTGGTTAGCGCTACACACGCGGTGCAGCTGTGTCACAGAGACACAGACTGCCCGCGGCTGCATACCAGGGGAAGGGGACAACTACTAGCACAGACTAGTGCTTTAAAAAAAATAACAAATCAGTAACAGGCAGCGGCTGTAGGGGGCTGGATGGCCCCTTGAAGCTTTGGGCCCTTGGGAAACTGCCCTAAAAGCCCAGTGGAAGAGAAGGTCCTGCGTAAGGGGCAAATAGGGTTGAAGTGGCCTAAAGGATCCATGAAAAGGGGCAGACTAGATGGGCCAAGTGGTTCATATCTGCCCTCAAATTCTATGTTTCTATGTTACGTGTACCCTGTACACCACTAGTCATTGTGTGCTACAGCAGTGCAAAACACCTGACTGAGCCATGCGATGTGTCCCACCACACAGCATCATGCAAAATAACACTGCCATGATTGAGAAAGAAACCTCAATGACAGTCCCCAGTACACTAAAGTATGTTGGCATGCAGCTGCGGTGCAAAAAAGAAGCTAAAGTGCAAAAGTATGAAGCTCACTATCCATGGTGGCGTCAAAGTCATACCATGCATCTTGTGCCATTATGCAAAAAAACACTAGGTATACTGAATTTCAAAAATAATTCTATAATATATATATTATATATTGTATATTTATATATAATATGTGTAACGGCATGCAACAGTGTATGGTATGCAGACGCTGACCTGGGGTATCGTAGGTGCAACAACTACTGTATATCAGGCATTATGAGTTATAAACAACACTATTTTTATTCAAAAGAATACTTGTCAATATTGTTGCCAAATCGGTTACTTGTCCTCCACATAAAGACAGCAGTCCATGTGATTGTGCAGTTTTGGGCAATGTATGGTTAGAATAAATAAAGCATAAATCAGGCTATACATATTAGCTTAACAAGGAATAAGTCAATCACAACACAATATATTCACCTACATACAGACTTCTGTCTCTCACAGGTTCCTGGCTGTTGTAATCACTCAATACCACCAGATGAGCGGAACAAGGGAGGTCCTAGAGCGATTAGCAAATACTCAATAAAATAAAATCCCCCTGAACACCACTCACAGTGTGATCATAGAATAGATTTTTAAAAGCCAAACTAGACATTAAAGAATTCTTCTTAACGTAGAAATTATACTGCTTAATGGGTAACCTAACCACAATGTCTTTCTCTCTTTTGTGCTACCATTTGCCTGATGTATCAGCTTCTAAAAGAACCGCAGCTTTTTTCATGCCAAGTTCCATTATGCTTCATCTGTAACTTTGTACGTATTTAAAACTTATTCCTGTATTCCTGTGCTGTTAAAGTCGGAGCCCAGCGTTTCAGGTACAGATTGAGTGGTGTTTCGCTGCGTCTGCATTGTGAGTAAGATGCACATTTAAAGAAAGAGTCACAACGCCACATCATACGGCAAGGCTCGCGCATGCCGGATGTCTTACTCTACATGGCGTACTGAGGCTTGGTGTATGAGGCCACACCTGTGTGTTGATTACTATGTAGACTACCACTTGCCTGAGTTAGCCTATTACTTGAATCATGGATTGCTCTGTCATGGTGCATGAGTCAACAGGGCTTGTCATTCAGAGAGTAAGCTCCAAATGCCACAGCATGAGATGGTCCTTCATTTGTCATACACTCACTGAAAGGTCACATTTTAATAGTAATAGTTTGGTGAGTTAGACCATGGGACATTTTCACATTTCTACTGAGAACAGACAAATAGGGCCATACACATGTGTTAAATTAGTGAAGGAGAGCATGTTGGGGTGTCACGTGATATAATGAGCAGTGATTGCCTCTTCAATACTTCCTCCTCTGTCAGTGCATCATTTCAAAATGGCCGCCTAGTCAATCTGTCTAAGTAAGAAAATACTTGTTTATGGTGGTTGTGGTACACTCATCTCAGTTTATCAATTCTAATAAGTATTGTTTTATGTAGATAATAAGTGCCAGATTTTGAGAAAGGAAGTCACAGTCGGCATCTTCCTCTGTCCTTCTCACGGAATGTTGGGTGTGATGATGTCACGCTGCATGACATCATCATACCCATCATTCAGTTGGGATCATGGGGAGAGATGCTGGTCCTGCTGTCCATCTGCAGTCCTGGAACACTGGCTGCCGGAGGGAAAGGCTGCAGGATTTCAAGCCCTGCAACAGTCAAATGCCGCAGGTAATGGGAGAGACAAATAGTTTAAGCAGACTAATGGGACAGCAAGAAACATTCTGTTTAGGAACTGGCAGTACTGTGACACAATATTGATGCCTCAAAGCTCTGGGGCTATATAGGTTCTACTGTATCCTGGCCAGGTCACTTTCCATGTAGAATTATACCCATGTAACTATTGACATGTTTTCTCAGAATATTGAATTGAGTGACAGGGTTGCTGTGGGTGTGGGTTTAACATGGTAGGATTTATCATTCAGCAACCTTACTGTGAGTGCATTGAGGGTGATGTGAATGGTATATCCAGCAACTGATTACCAGGGCTAGCTCAAGGCCCATTCCAGGGAGCGGCCACACAAGGGCACTAACCCACAGTGGATGCTGTGTGGCTCCCGCCTCTGCTGGCACCCGTACCCATCTTGTTGCATCCTCATAGCTCAGTCCAGGCAACACTTGGCTCTTCCTGGTGGCTCAGATGTGGCTTAGGCTAGGTGTGACCCTACAGAGACATAAAAGTGACGCAGCTGCACACTGTCCCAGTCTGCTCAGAGTGATGCAGTGAGTCACTGATGCAGGGCAGGCTGCGGTGCTGAGGGAGCAGTGCTGACTCGGGTTGTGGTGATGACTCTGGCTGAAGGACTGAAGTGCAATGATATTGAATCAATGTGTTTCATTTTTTTTTCTATCAGAGCCAATTTGTTTGTTTCCTGTTTGTTTGTTCTTTTTTCCTATCACAGGCCATTGTGTTTGGCTCCCACAAGAATAAAAAAAAAACATAATGGCCCCGTGAAGGAGAAAAAAAAAACAATGTGTTTTTTTTTCCTTTTAGGGTACTTTGTGTTCTTTTATTTTTTCCAGCGGGGCCAATGTGTTTTTTTTCCTGTTGCCACCAGTGTTTCTTTTTTTCCTGTCGGGGCCAATGGGTTTGTCTTTAACCTATCAGGGCCAATGTGTTTATTTTCCCGTGGGGCCAATGTGTTTTATATTTCCTGTGGGTGCCAATGTGCTGTATGTTTCCTGTGGGGGCCAATTTTTTTTTGTTTACCTGTAGGGGTGAATGTGTTTTTTTTTTTACTTGTTTGGGCCCATATGTGTATTTTTCCTGTGTCAGTTAATGTGTGTTTTTTAATAATAAAATAATGATAATAAAAGTATTAATTATGGATGTAGTTTAATAAACAACTCCTGCACAATGTTCTGCCATGCATGAACACACTCAGGGGTATATTTACTAACTGTCAATTTAATCATTTTTGATTGATTTAAAATCGATAAAAATTGAACACAAATTGTCTGTTAGTAAATGTGTGATTTAGCCCCAGAAACACATCATCAATGGTGTGTTTATCAAATGTAAAATTATTAAAAGCAACCTTTAGTAAGATTACCCCTCAGTAGCCACCTTATTAATTACATATGTATACCCACTTAATAATGCAAATATCTGATCAGCAAGTCATGTAACAGCAACTCAATGCAAAAAGCATACATTATGGTGAAGGGGTTCAGTTGTTGCTCAGACCAAACACCAGAGTGGGGAAGAACTGTGATTGAATGTTACTCTGGTGACAGTGTGGTAAAATACATAATACAGATATTAGCTGATATGTTGAAAGCATTTCCTGAGATATGTTCATTTCTTTTTTTATGGGGGGGGGGGCAAAATACATTTTCGCCCTGGGCTCCACTTTATCTAGAATCGGCTCTGGCCACCAGGTTTAGTTTTTGAATGGTCTAGTCTTCTTTTCAGAGGCACATGTGATATGAAAGGCTTAGCCTTAATGAGGTAGAGTGCAGTCAGCACTGATGTAGATGCATCCCAAGGATAAGCTGAGGTTGGTATTGTTAGCCTAGGAGTTCATATTATCAAGGATATAGGGGTCTATTTTCTAAGCTTTGGATGGAGATAAAGTGAATGGAGATAAAGTACCAGCCAACCAGCTCCTAACTGCCATGTCACAGGCTGTGTTTGAAAAATGGCATGAGCTGGTTGGCTGGTACCTTATCTCAGTTCACTTTATCTACATCCAAGGCTTAGTTAATAGACCCCATAGACTTTTGAACAAAGAAAGACCCAGTAAGTCTTGTTCTTGTACTTCATTCTCTGCAGTTTAAAAGATAAGGATTTCTAGAAAAGTTGGAAGCTCTGGAGGTCTCCTGTGCCCAGGGCTATCAGTTCCGACATAGATAGCAGTGTTCCTGAAGTCCTCACATTCTCCTGCAGATGCATGTCTGGGTATATGTAGACATGACTATGAGAGAATAAGATCCAAAACCTACTCCCTCACATAAGTTGATGCCCATTTATTTGCAAACAAACATTTGAGTAATTTCACCTAAAAAGAAGCAATGTGTATGTATCAAACCCCTTTGGATTAATATGCCTGAGTAACTCCTGCTGCATCCATTGATTATGTCATTGTCTTTACCTCTTCCTTAAGGTGCCCACACATATAGTGACATTTCACACGATTTATCCGATTTCGACGAATCGTGACGACGAATCGGGTAAAAAAAAAGTACAAATCGTGAGTTTATACTCACGAGCACGATGCCGATGCGCGTCCCCGCTCGTCGTACATTGCATTTTCTGATCTGCCGTGCTGTAGGGCAGATTAGCCAACCATGAACACGATGGAAGCAGATCGTGAGGGTTTTTTCCCTCTCGATGAATCATCACACAATGCGGAATTTGACTGACAGAAGCCTGGACACGACCCATCGCCATCTTGTGCAGCATCGTGTATGGAGCAAGACAGTCGCACTTTGGGAGCCTGCACACTGAAGCCTTGTTTTGTTGTATATTTGGTGAGTATTTGTACAGTTTGCAACCACACTGAGCACCAATATGTGCTCCCCACTGCCCACCAATGTGTGCCCCCAGGTAATAAATGCATGACCCAGCCACCGCTCGCCATATTGAGGCGGGCGGTGGCTGGATCATGCATTAAGCTCCCCCACTGCCCACCAATGTGTGTAATACATCAAAAAAATAAATAAAGAAACACGTATTTTACAAATAAAATCACCATACATTACATTTAAAAACACACATTATTTAAAGCTGGGGGTCTTCTACCTTTCGGTCTCCAGCTGTTGTGGAACTACAGATCCCAGGATGACCTGCCACCCACCTTTGAAACTGTTTTTAGGGCATCCTGGGATCTGTAGTTCTACCACAACGACAGGCCCAAAGGTGGAAAACCCATACTGTCAAACAGAGAAAAATATTATATTACCAAGCAATAAACACATAACATTCCTGTAAAAGAAAACATGATTAGAATACCATAACAAACCTTTAAAAATATGTAAAAAAGAAAATATGAAAATATTAAAAATGTGAACTATAACAACATTACATTTAACAAAACTATATACACAAATATTTAAATGTCCTTTTTTTTCTTATTCATAGATAATGTCCATGGATTCTGAACGTGAATTCGTTAGAGGATTCATTGAAATCCTGCACTCGAAAGACTGTCTTTGGAAGATCAGTTCTCGGAAGTACCACAATAAGTCGCACAAGTTGGCCGCACTAGAGGAACGTTTGGTGTATACGAAAAGATACATATCTGATGCAGACCTGAAAACTGTACGGCAAAAGATTCAAAATCTCAGGACAGTGTACATCAAAGAAAAAAAGAAGGTGGATGACTCCAAAAAATCAGGAGCGGCTACAGATGAAACATATACTCCTACGCTGTGGTACTACCAAATGATGTCATTCATCAGTGAACAAGAGCCTCAAAGGGAATCAATGATCTTGATGTCTGAGAGTGAGGGAGATGAGGAGGTTGCAGAAGTCTTGCTAAGTAGTGACACAGTTTAAACCAAAATCCTTAATGTTTTTGTTGTTAAATCCTAAATGTCCAATTTAGTCAGTAGTTCACAGACAGTCCTCCTGCCATGGTACAGCACCTGGTCCATTGAAATAGGTCATGTACTCCTCCCTCACTTCTTTGGCACGTGCGGTGGATGTTGTTGTAGTTGGTGATGCAGACACAGATGTCAAATGTTCAATGTCCTCCAGGAGTCCTACATCTTCTGGTCTAGCTGGGACTGGTCCTCGTTGAGTAGATTTTCTTCGCAGAAAGTTGTGCAGCACACAGCACGCCATCACGACCCAATCTATCTTCTCCACATGTAGATTGATGGTGGTGTGGAAAATGCGGAAGCGGTTGCTCATTATTCCAAACGCATTTTCCACAATGCACCGTGCCCGGGATAGACGGTAGTTGTATATCTTTTTCTCTCTGGTCAGGCCCCTGTGTGCAAATGGCTTCATCACATGTTCATGTAATGCAAAAGCCTCGTCTGCAACGAAAACGTAATTTAGGCCGTGCTTTGTCTGGTCCAGTGAGGGCAGGTTGAGGGTTTTGTTGGCGAGTCTCTGGTAGAAAGCCGTCTTTTTGAAGGACCCACCATCCGAAGCACGCCCATTCTTGCCGACATCCACAAACAGAAATTCATAGTTGGCATTCACCACTGCCATGAGAACGATGCTGAAGAATCCTTTGTAGTTGTAGTAGTATGATCCGGTGTTGGCAGGTGGGTTGATGCGGATGTGTTTCCCATCGATGGCTCCTCCGCAGTTAGGGAAATTCCAACATTGTTCAAAATCTTCCGCGATGCTGGTCCACTCCTCCACGGTGTTGTTAGGAAACTGTAAAAATAGCAAAAAAGGGGTTAAAACATGAGTAATATTTTTTATATCTTTTTTCCCTATATAGACTCCCACCCAAGACCCTGATTTAGCATCCACACCGGACCTCAGTCTGCTCGGTGGTGACAATGATCCGGAGAATAGCACACAAGTGGAAACTCCACTTCCACCTGGACCCTCATCTTCTCAACAACCCCAAAAAAAGAAAAAAAAACAAGGGAGAAAGGAGAATCTTACTGAACGTGAGGACCATTTTTTACAAAACGCAGAACGGCTGCTGCAGAAACCCCCAGATGCAATAGATGATTGCACAGCTCATGTGAACAGCACATTGAGAAATCTGGATACAGATATCCAAAGACATTTTTTAAGGTTAAACTTCGACCTCTTGAGTCGCTGTAGGAGCAAAAATATCTCAAATTCTACATACATTGCAGATCCAAGGCTATTTTCCCCTGCCCCAAATAGGTATGTCTGCCCCCCTCCTGCCCAGTTAGATATTACTCCCCCACCAAGCAACCCAAGCACCAGCACCACCTTGTATAATGCTCTGCTGGATGCAGCAGATGAGTCGCCCCAATATACAGAGATGTAAACTTTTTCTTGCTTTTAATATCACAAAATTTTATGATTTCTAATAGGTGCTTGCTGCATGGGATAGGGTGGTGATGACGCCATTTGGACAAGGTCACTACACACATGGCACAAGTACACATTGCTGGAAGCCGGGGTCACAATGTATACTTGTGCCATATGCGTATTGGCCTGTTCAAACTGGTATCTGACCCACCCTATCACATATAGCCGGCTACCTATTGGGATTCATAAAATTTGGTGATAATGTTCTTTTGTAAAATTGTTCGAAATAAATGATATTGCACAGTTTAGTGCACACTTTCAGTTGCCTGCAGGTCAGTGCACATTGTACTAAAAGAAGGCAATTTTTTGCTTTATGTTGAGTAAAAAATAAAAATTAAAATTTTTCTTTGAACAAGAAACCAATGTGTGGTGTTTTTTTTAACTTACCTTGCAATAGTGGTACTGTAGCACTTTTACGATGGCTTTGCAGGTCTCCGGAATGATGACACCCAAGGACTGAGGTGAGATGAGTGTCCCAAACTTTAGGTCTGTAGCCAGGTACCTTAGGGTAGCCACCAGTCTGTCTTCAGCAGGGATTGCCCTCCGCCACCTTGTGTCCTGTCTCTGGATGTGGGGGGTCACCAGATGCAGCAATTCTTGGAAGCTGGCGTCATCCATGCGCAGGTAGTTCCGATAGTCCTCCGGGTTGTTCTCCTTGATCTCCATCAGCAGGGACATGTGAGAGCGGGTATCCCTTTGTAGCAGCCACTCCTTGGTCCAGCATGCTCTCGTCCTTCTTCGCTGGGCCCTCTTCCTAATCTCCCAGACCCCAGCTTCAGCGACCAACACTCTATACTGATAGGGACGCACCAGTATAGAATTCAGGAACAGGATAGAATGCAGGTAGGTAGCACAGACTTGCAGGTAGAATAAACTTTGTAAGAGGCAAGCCAAATACAAAGAGCACAGTAGCAATGTATAGGATTCAGCAGGAATACACCTAGCCTCATCTAGTAGCAGAGCAGAATGTACACAGAGTTTAAAGGGTGCCTGCTTTTTATACTCCCTAGATAGCCCCTCCCATTGTTATGGCTATTTAAATTTCCTACCAATAGTCAAGAGCCTGTTTTATTTTTTTTTTAAACTCACGATTTGTTATGGTCAATCTCATGATGTGTATGATCCGATAGATCGTGAGATCGTAAGACAGATTGGGTGTCTTTTTTCCAAAATCGTGATCACGACGGCAAGGGAGCTCCCATGAAAGTTCATGAGGAAATTGACCATAAAATCGTATCGTGAGGACATCGGTATGTGTGTGGGGACCTTTACACATAAGAAGAGATGGAGGTGTTTGGAGCTTGGCCGGAATATATTACTGGCCGGGCAGGCGGAGTTTAGGACAGGGGAGCCGAGGCAATAACTGACATGGGCAGAGGATGGAGGGTGGGGACAATGTATGTCCCCTACCACATGTACACGCTCCTACATACTAGGGAGCCTATTAACTTATCAGTATATGTTTGGAGTGGGAGGAAACAGGAATTACTGGAGGAAACCTATGCAAGCACGGGGAGAGTATACAAACGTCAACATATATATATATATATATATATATATATAAAGTCTCCAAAGGTGTGGCTCTCAGGGCATATCCAAGTAAAGAACACTGACACGCACAATGAACTTTAAAAAGCAATGTCTTACCGTATAAACTTTCACCCAGCATGTGAACAGGTGCATCCCAACAGAGTCCCGGAACGAGCACGGGAGAGGAGGGCGCACAGAAATGATGTCATCAGCGCATCAGCACTGCGCACGTCAGTGACAGACCCATCACCAAGGGAACACGATCTACAACAAAACACTGCAGGAATAACAAACAAGGGACATAATATAAATATATAGATAGACACCGAATAACAGTGAGCGATATATAAATAGCATACAGCATAAGTAGGATTTCCAATGTGTAAAAAAATAATATAATCGAAGCACAGGTTCACATGAGACTTTCAATGTACCCATGAGGAAAATCATGTCCATTGCATCTAAACTGAACACAAACCATGGCGATCATATGTAACCTAACCAATCAATGTTGTCCCTAGAATAAGCCTAAGCAATTTTTGAGATATGTAAATATAGTTAAACATGAGAGAATAATTAAAAACTCCAGATACTTAATTACATGTAAAACATGATAATGGCAGTATTTCGTCAATACCCCTAGGGGTAATTACATCCAAGTGATGGATCCAGAAGGATTCTTGTTTTAACAAAATGCTGTTCCTATCTCCACCTCTTTTGAGGGTGGGGTACGTGGTCAATCATTTTGTAAAGGATTGTGGCAAGATTGTGGCAATCATTTTGGCAAGATTGTGCCCAGCCTCAACAAAATGTCTTGCCACTGGTTGATCACTGACACCATTAGCCAATGCTTTTCTAATGGTAGATCTATGTACCCCCATCCTCTCTTTGAACTGTCTAGAGGTCTTACCAATGTAGATAAGACCACATGGGCATAAAATTTGACTCACATGTCAGATGAAATGTTTTTCCGGAGTGCGGATGATAAAATGTGTCCACCGTTAGCATGTGTTTACAGGTGACACACGCACACTTAAAACAACCAAGTTTTTTGGATAAGAAACTTCTCGGAGGACTCTTGCCTCTACCAGAGATATCACCTCTGACCAATAATTCCCTCAAATTCCTACCTCTGGAATAACAGAGGCATAATGTATAATCCTGAAGTTGCAGATCATTATCTGTTTGTATCAGATTCCATAATGTTTTTGTAATATTATTAATCTGTGGGGATAATGTGTTGAATTGAGTGACCCATGTGAATTTATTAGAAGTATCAACCTTTGTTTTCCTACATAAGAGATCTTTTTTGTTAAAATGTTAGAACTTTTTGTTTCAGTTGTATTAATCGTTTAGGATCATAACCCCTAGAGATAAAACGGTCAATCAATTCATCGATCTGTTCATCTGCTTATGTTATCTCATTATTAATTCTTCTGAGTCTGATCATTTGGGAGTATGGAATACCATATTTTAAGCCTTTAGAGTGACAGCTGCTAGCATGTAAAAAGGTGTTACGGTCAGTCTCTTTACGGTAAACTGTAGTATAAATCATAGACTCCAATGTACTGATTTTAACATCTAAGAATTAAATCGTTTCTTGGTGCATTTTGTATGTAAAAATCACCGGACTGTCGGAGAGGTTATGAGAATCAAACAAAATCTTTAGATCATCACACGGACCAACCCATATTAGAAACAAATCGTCTTTGAATCATTTGTAGAATAGAATCTTAGATGTAATCACATTATCGGAAAAGAAAAGTTGCTTCTCGATATCAAACATAAAAATGTTCGCATATGTTGGTGCTACGGGTGATCCCATGTACATGATTTTCTCATGGGTACATTGAAAGTCTCATGTGAACCTGTGCTTCGATTATCCTACTTATATGCTATTTATATGTGTCTCACTGTTATTTGGCGTCTATCTATATATTTATAATATGTCCCTTGTTTGTTATTCCTGCAGTGTTTTGTTGTAGATCGTGTTCCCTTGGTGATGGGTCTGTCACTGACGTGCGCAGTGCTGATGCGCTGATGACATAATTTCTGTGCGCCCTCCTCTCCAGTGCTCGTTCCGGGACTCTGTTGGGATGCACCTGTTCACATGCTGGGTGAATGCTTATGCGGTAAGACATTGTTTTTTATCTGTATTTCCTGTAAATAGATTGAAACGTTGAAAAATTAACTGTGCGTGTCAGTGTTCTTTACTTGGATATGCCCTGAGTGCCGCACCTTTGAAGACTTTATTAATGAAGATTTGTGGAGGTAACGGGCTAAGTTATTTCTTTTATATGAGTCCCGGATCACTTCCGGCACTCAATGTATTCCATACAGCATGGTCCTGTGCCAGAATATACCAAACTAATACCTCCAAAAGAGAAAACGGCACTAGGACACCAAGTAAATGTAGAAAAATTCTTGTATTAGAAGACAACAGTTTCAGAGCAACCGCCCCTTCGTCAGGACCATACAAGCATGAATAACAAAAACAAGAACATATATACACCTACCCTAATCCCGAACATCGCCTCCCACCAGCTGCAGTAATCACCAGACACAATTCACCTTCCCCCGGCGGTGACCAGTACGTCACTGCCTCACTTCCGGTATCATGTTGCCGAGGATACCCAAGTGCTTGCGTACCACACAGGCACCATCCGGAAACACTAAGCGGATGCACCTGCCGGAGTCTCAGCAAGACCACACATCCAGCATCCCCCGGCAACTGACATAAATAATAAAACGGTAAATGCAACAATGTGGATGTATGCATCAGAGCCGCAGCGCCGATCTACCCACATTCCACATCCCTGCATATACATATATGCAACAATACTCATAAAAACACAAACACCAAAATCAAAAACAAAAAACTGTATCATAAATCTAATAACATACATACTAAACGACATATTTGTATATAACAATACTAAAACAAATTACACAGGATAAATTCCAAACACCTAGAATCTTAAAGAGCATTCCAATTAATTTTATAATTTAAGCCACCTGGAGCTAACGTGCCCAATCTCAAGATCCACCTAGTTTCTTTATTCAAAAGAGGCTTAATTCTATCGCCCCCTCTCAAAGACATAGGGACATGATCAATCGCAAAATATTTCAATGATTCCAAAGAATGCCCCAAGGTTTTGAAATGACGTGCCACTGGCTGATCAATCTCTCTGCCAGCTAAAGTCAGCCGTATCGCTGAACGATGTGCTGACGTTCTTTCACTAAATTTACGTGAAGTCTGTCCTACGTAATATAACATGAGGAAGAGGAAAAATTACCATCAGAAGAAGAAAGTTTAATCTTTAACTTGTCTCATCGGCCATTAAGCGAGATGGAAACCAGAGTGTTGAATAAAGGTTTGAGCTTTGTTCCTACAAACCGGTATGATAGGTTCAACTGGTGTAAAGATCTACATAGCTTTGACCGTAAGTTAAGATTGAAGGAATATTTTCAAGATAAAACAAATGTAATTAGTTCTTCTATTTTTGAACCCTTCCTTAAAACTGCCTATAGATCAAACTTCGACCCTGCATCTAACAATTCTTCGTTAAAAACATTCAATCGTCTATTAGATTAATCCATTATTAAATATACTTCCATGCCAGTTAAAATCCGTCACAATCTGAATAAAGCTGAGATTGGGGCTTTGAATGCCCTGGAATCATGTGAGGAAATCATTATTAGGCCCGCTGATCGTGATTCAGGACATCGTGATTCAGGACATTGGCGATTACAGATTGGAGATTATGCAATAACTTGCAGTTGGTTCTGTGTACAAGAAATTGTGGTTGAATATCAGAAGGAATTGTTTACTATATTAGATACAGCGCAAGAAAAAAAGTTGTTACCAGATAAGGTGGTGGTGACTTTGAAGGTGTCTCAACCTGTGGTTCCTGTACTTTATACGCTCCCGAAACTCCATAAGAACAACTCCAAGCCACCTGGCAGGCCTATTATAGCAGCTAAGGGGTCTTTATACCAGAATGTGTCACAATTGTTAGATTGTGTGTTACAGCCTTTATTGGTGACACAAAGGACTTTTCTAAAGGATACCACATCTTTTTTTCATAAGTTGTTGGATCTTGGGAATTTGCCCCCGGGGGCACTACTGTGTTGTTTAGACGTGTGTAGTTTGTACACGTTTATTCCGCACAGTGGAGGATTACGTGCTATGCAATTGTTTTTGGAGTCCAATTTGTCTACTGAGGTGTTTGACCATGGTTTATTTCTTTCATTACTGGAACTGACGTTATGCAGGAATTTTTTTCTGTATGATGGGCAGTTCTATTTGCAGTTACGAGGGTGTGCCATGGGTTCATCCGTGGCCCCCTCATATGCTAATGTGTTTATGTTCGATTTAGAGTCAAAATAGTTTTTTGGAGATCCTAAGATTAAGGAGCACATATTGCTGTATACGCGATATATTGAGGATGTGTTCCTGGTATGGACAGGAGGCCTTGAAGGCTTTGAGGCGTTGATGTCACAGATTAATCTATCATCACCTTTCATTAAGTTTACATACTCTAGTAGTTTCAATAACACCTCCAGAAATCAATACCTTCACGTCCAGAAAACATGCCTCGCTCAGACTGAGGTGTATAATAAAGCCACAGATCGTAACACCTTTTTAATGTCTTCCAGTCATCATCCAGAACCCCTTAAGAAGGGACTTCCTTTGTCCCAAATGATGAGAATTGCTCGTATTACCAGCAACAAGGCTAAGGTGTCATTACATTTGGACACTTTGATTGATAAATTTACAAAGAGGGGGTATGATTGTAAATTATTACAAACACAAAAACTAAAAGTATTAGGTATGAATAGGGATGACTTACTTACACCCTCTCATAGAAATCAAATGAAACGTATCCCATGGGTGAGTGATTTCACGACAGCGAGCCCCGTAATTCGTCAAGCCACGCAGGCTTTGTAGCCTATTGTGTCCACTGACCTGGATTTGCCAGTGTTTAGACAAACAAAACCTATGGCTGCTTTTAGAAGGAGTAGGAATTTACGGGACCGATTAGTCCATATGGATATCACGGGTGTAGGGGTGCCTAAAATTCCTAATCTGTTTGTGAAATTTCCTGGTTGTTACAGGTGTGGTTGTTGCAGTACATGTCACTACACCATTGCCTGTAAAAACTTTAAACATCCTCACTCGGACAGAGTTTTTGATATTCGGTATGTACTTACATGACGTTCTTCTTTTGTTGTTTATGTGATAGCTTGTCCTTGCGGATTATATTACGTAGGACAGACTTCACGTAAATTTAGTGAAAGAATGTCAGCACATCGTTCAGCGATACGGCTGACTTTAGCTGGCAGAGAGATTAATCAGCCAGTGGCACGTCATTTCAAAACCTTGGGGCATTCTTTGGAATCATTGAAATATTTTGCGATTGATCATGTCCCTATGTCTTTGAGAGGGGGCGATAGAATTAAGCCGCTTTTGAATAAAGAAACTAGGTGGATCTTGAGATTGGGCACGTTAGCTCCAGGTGGCTTAAATGATAAAATTAGTTGGAATGCTCTTTAAGATTCTAGGTGTTTGGAATTTATCCTGTGTAATTTGTTTTAGTATTGTTATATACAAATATGTCATTTAGTATGTATGTTATTAGATTGATGATACAGTTTTTTGATTTTGATATTGGTGTTTGTGTTTTTATGAGTATTGTTGCATATATGTATATGCAGGGATGTAGAATGTGGGTAGATCGGCGCTGCGGCTCTGATGCATACATCCACATTGTTGCATTTACTGTTTTATTATTATGTCAGTTGCCGGGGGATGCTGGATGTGTGGGCTTGCTGGATCTCCGGCAGGTGCATCCGTTTAGTGTTTCCAGATGGTGCCTGTGTGGTACGCAAGCACTTGGGTATCCTCGGCAACATGATACCGGAAGTGAGGCAGTGACGTACTGGTCACCGCCGGGGGAAGGTGAATTGTGTCTGGTGATTACTGCAGCTGGTGGGAGGCGATGTTCGGGATTAGGGTAGGTGTATATATGTTCGTGTTTTTGTTATTCATGCTTGTATGGTCCTGACGAAGGGGCGGTTGCTCCGAAACTGTTATCTTCTAATACAAGAATTTTTCTACATTTACATGGTGTCCTAGTGCCGTTTTCTCTTTTGGAGGTATATATATATATATATATATTCAAAACTAACAGTAGTAAAATTGAAAGCTATGGAACAGTTATTCATTGACATACAAAGGTGTTAGATACATGTGCTTTGCCCTTATGCAGCTACAGTAAATAAAGCTGTCTCAGTAAAATATATTTTAGAATATAATATTCCGGTGTTTCCATGTGGCATGCCGCCAGAAACAATGGCATAAATAGGTATTTTAACATTACTGCATTTTTTTGGCAAGGCATAAGAAGATTTACTGGTAGTTCTTGAGAATTTCCTTTTGTGTAATATCTTCCGCTTATCCAATCTTATTTAATAGCTCGTGTGGATGATATTCAGTGGATTGTCTGTGCTCCCTGTAGGACTATTAATAGTAGAGATGAGTAAATTACAAGAAAATCTGTCACATACACCTTGTATGGAGTCCTAAGAAGAGAATTTATTGGAATCTGTAATAGTTTTGCATTAAAGGCAACAATCCTGCAACACTCAACATTATAAAAATGAACGTGTTACATTATATTGTACCTGTCTAACAATAGCAAAATATTTTATATAATAATGCTCAAGCTGAGCTGCCCATGCCAAGGAACGTCTCTCTGGGGCTCACAGTGTACAAGGTACATACTGCAGGGCCGAAACTAGCATTTCTGTCACCCGGGGCAAGATAGTAATTTGCTCCCCCAGTAATTCCCCCATAGTAATGCCCCCTGCAGCAGTGCCCCTATAGTAATGCCCCCTGAGGTAATGCCCCTGTAGTAGTGCCCATATAGTAATACCCCCATAGTAATGCCCCTGTAGTAGTGCCCCTGTAGTAGTGCTCATATGGTAATACCCCTATAAAGTAATTCCCCTGTAGTAGTGTCCATATGGTAATGCCCCCATAGTAATGTCCCTGTAGTAGTGCCCATATAGTAATGCCCCTGTAGTAGTGCCACTATGGTAATGCCCCCATAGTAATGCCCCTGTAGTGCTGCTTACACACAAAACAACATCACTTACCTTAAACCTCGCTCCTACGTCCACCGCTGTCCGGCTGCTCCTCAGAACTATGGGAGAGACATCATGACGTCTCTCCAATAGTGCCCGTGTGGAGAGCCGGAAGCTGGAGTTCAGGAAAGAACTCCAGCCTCCATGTACCGCGGCGCTGCAGGGAAGGAGCTGGACACCAAGCATCCAACTTGGAGCCTCCCTGCGGCGCCGTGCTGGAGGACACTGGCTGTGGGTGCAGCAGCATACCCGGTGCACCTCCAGCCCCCCCTAGTTGTGGCCCTGCATAATGTATTGCATAGTATCCAGGGAAAAAACCTCCTCTGCTTACATGCTTCACTCTTCATTTAGCTGGGAACTTATAAGCTGCAACAAGCTTTAATGTAACAAGAAACAAACAACTTGAGAAAGTGAGCTAACACCTCAGGGAGTCAACCACACTGCCCATATGCATATATTGTCACATCTTACACTCACCACTCCTTACAACTTTAACAATAAATAATGAAATACTTTGGTACTGTAAAATGTATACGCACAGTAATTACAACTTACAGTAGACAGTAAAAGTAAAACACCAAAAACTCTTTTCTTCTTGACTTCATAATTTTCTGATACTATGATACCCCTGGCTCTGACAGGAGCCAATCAACATTGCAATATAATAGGCTGCCACCAGGTGGAGCCATAAGGTGCCAAAGTTGAGAC
The DNA here is from genome assembly GCA_031769625.1 of Taudactylus pleione. Lineage (NCBI taxonomy): Eukaryota > Metazoa > Chordata > Amphibia > Anura > Myobatrachidae > Taudactylus > Taudactylus pleione. Next base: position 1,460,190 of record JAUIMM010000141.1, on the reverse strand, counting down.
AAGCCAACAACAGACAGTGGGCCTGATTCAGAGCCGGACGCTCTGACAAGAGCGCTCGCTCTGAATCAGGGCCCTCCTACCTAAAATTGGAGCGGCCTCCTGGCCGCTCGCATAGCTGTAGGTGACCACCCACAGCTTATGCGAGCGGCCAAAAAGATGGTCGCGATGGTCATGACCATAGCGACCATCGGGCTTGCGACGAGACCCTGCAGTATGGTCTCGCTGCCGCAAGCCCAGGAGTGCTTTTGGCTCTATCAGAGCCAAAAGCACTCCCACTGACATCACTAGTGATGTCAGTGGGGCCGGCCCCAGACGGTAGGCGTTCCCATGGGAACGCCTCCATCTGGGCAGCAACGCCGCCGGCATGCCCACCAAAGGGGGCGTGCTGTCACTCACCATCGATAGCACGCCCCCTTTGGTGCACCCCCTTTGGCTTGGCCGTCGCTATACGGGTCTCGTGCATGCGCACAACGGAGCTCCCTCCGTCATGCGCATGCGCACTAGGGCACCATCGACCCGCTTGCGAGTGCTCAGCGCTCGCGAGCGGGTCTGAATCAGGCCCAGTGTTTGTGGTTGCACATGTTTAGTTTAGACCGAGTGATGCTGTGGACAGGGGTATATCTATAATGGATGCAGGGTGTGCAGTGCACACGGGCCCCCCAGAAAATGTCCGCCGTGGCAATTTTTCTGGTGTTTTGCACATGTGCAGTGAGGAAATTGCTGGGAAAATGGTGGCCACGCCATTTCCCAAGCGATCTGCGCATGCGCAATTGACTGTGGGCACAATTTAGTGCCCAGAGTCTATTGATGCTGTGGTGGCTGACCAGTCATATCAGTTGGCTACCGGCCACCAAGGAGAGAGGTGGGGGCCCCGGATGGCAAATGCACACGCGCTCCTTCCTCTCTTATGACGCTCCTGACTGTGGAGCAGGGTGCAGAATGGGAGAGCTGCTGCTGGTCTACTATGAGAGACAAGAGACTGGGAAAGGCATTAGTTCTGAAGTAGTAAGGTGGCAAATGCCACTGAATACCCACTGTTGGTGCCCTGAGTCACTGCTGCAGGAGCGCCAGCTGAGACTGACAGCCAGAGACAGTGTATCAGCACTGGGAGCCACAGTTGAGATCCATGGAGACTGAGTGAGTAAAAGAGCTGTAAAAGGGAGATGTCCCTACTGAGTGGCAGCATTACTGAGAAATGTTTAGGAGCTATTGAGAACTGTTTGAGAGCTACTGAGAACTGTTACAGAGCGATTGCAAGACTGTATGAAAGATAATGAGAAGTATTGACAGATACTGAGAATTAATAAGAGATACTGACACATGCTATATTTCAAGTACTGTGTAATCCTGACTTGTGCAAGAAACTGAGTTTTAGCAAATAGCATGATGTTCTTCTTAGTTGAGCTACTAGTTCTTATTTGAGCTACTAGAGAAACAGTGCCTGAGTTTGTCAGTGTAAACACCAGTATCTATTTTGTGTGAATACTGAGCTGAGTTAAAGCACAGTTTGGGAGTGTACTATTGCTGCTGTGCAGTGATAGTGTTTATTCTAGGACCCTAGAACCCTAGAACTGTCACCACCCATACAGTTCCTCTTTTCTGCCTGGGGTGTAGATATCTGCTCTGGTGCTTCTAGCACACTTTGCTGATGCAACAAACCCTAACACCAGAGTGTGCTAGAAGCACCAGAGCAGAGAGCAACACCCTAGACAGAAAAAAGGAACTGCATGGGTTGTGACAGGTGCAGGGTGCTAGAATGAATACTACAGTGCTGAAGATAATTGGGATATTTTGCAAGTGGAAATGTGCTTATCGTGCTTTATCAATGGAAAGCCAAAGCTATTGCTCTCTGGAATCAGGAAAAAACAGCATTAGATGTTAAGTTTATTGTTATTACCAATTATGGAAATCAAATACCTGCATGTAGTAGGCCTGTGATCAACCAATGACAAAACTTTGTAAGTACCTTAAAGTAAAATACTGAGCAGGTCTGAGGTTTTTGCTAAATCTGCTGAGTAATAATCTGAGTTGCTATTGCCATATATATAGTCAAAGAGGTGTAGCAGCAGCAAAAATAAAGAAGCCCATTAAACTATTGGAAAGAATTATTGCCCGGTGCCTATTCATAACTGTATTGCTAACTACTATGTTGAAAATGCTAAAGTCCTGTATATTCCTTTTTGCTGCAACCTCCTGTCATATGTATAGTGATCATTATGTTCATACAGTGACCAGCCCTGGATTGACGTCCTCCTGCACCCTTAATAAATCTACTTGATTATTCTTTTTACCAATGCTGTCACGTTATGTCATTTTACTGTGCGTATAGTGCTGGTGTCTAAAGTTTGTGGAGTCATTACCAAAGGAGGCGGAAGACCTGTTACAGCTACCGTATCAGTTGTAAGGTACCATCTACACATAACTTATCTGTGCCCACTATAACACTCATGGTACCAGATTATTTTTGAGTAAAATAAACAATTATATTGAAGTATTTCAATAATAGTTAAAAACCACCTCAGTGGCAAATTTACTTAATAGTGGAGTTGCAAAACCGTCAGCTTAGGGTGGTTTTTCTGATGGTATGCAAACCAACAAATTTACTAAAGGTATAATAGCCGGGAAACCTCCTAAAACCTGTCAGCTTAAAACCTTCATACATAAAGTAAAAAGTTTATTATGCTTTATAAATCTATACTAATATATATATATATATATATATATATATATATATGTTGTTTCTGCCTGTTTCACGTTCGCAAAAAAACTACTGAACCAATTCTCATGAAAACTGCATAATTGGAAAATCCTAGAAATTAGCTGCCCTTTGTGTAATCTATAACCTTCAAGGTAAAGCTGAGCAATAACAAAAACAAAATTTATGAACCTCATCAAAGCAAGAGATGGGAGAGGCACCATGTGCGCGGCCGGTAAGGGGTGGGGGGAGAGTCTGTGCACAGGGCACACAGTGACATTGTGTGAGTGGTGGGTGAAGGCACTGCTGCCACCAGTCTGTATAGCAATACAACTAGAACACATAAGCAGCAATACCAGGAAACTTCAACCATTTGAGCAATAGGAGACATCACAAATACATGTATGTGTATGTATATATATATATATATATATATATATATTAATGTGCAAAGGTTCAGCACTCAAACTGAAAAAGCAAAATAGCGGGGTGCCATCCTAAACAGGTAGTATATAGTCCAATGCTCTTCCGATGAAAGGTGTAAGAACCCCCCAGGGGTAGAACAAAACAAAGGAGGCACTCCCTGAGATAATAGAAAAAACTTGTAATATACTTAAGGCATGTGAATTTCAGTACAGATGTGACACATCTGTACTGAAATTCACATGCCTTAAGTATATTACCTCAGGGAGTGCCTCCTTTGTTTTGTTCTACCCCTGGGGGGTTCTTACACCTTTCATCGGAAGAGCATTGGACTAGTATATATATATATATATATATATATATATACATATATACACACACACACACACACATATTCATATACACAAGCATTTGTGGAACTAATAAACCCAGCAGTCCCTTACATTTGTGTGATGCTTCATCACAGCACACAATTCCTTTGTTCCATATGAAACAGCAATGACACATACCTATCAGTCTGGGTTAAGCCTGAAACATAACAATGCATTGTTACTGACAGTGTGAGTCTTAGGGTGGCATTATAACAAGGCTCATTTAGAAAGCAGCAGCAGAGTTAGTCTGAAATATTAAAGTCTATCCAGCCAGTTGAGCATCATTCATCGCTTACAAATGAGTTCCTCGAGCTCTCTTCATCTCACTTTGAAATTAGCATGTCGAGAAAGTGACAGGTAGAAAAATCAATCCCTTCCTAGCTGCATATTTCTCTCTGCCTTCTGAGCAGCGTAGGCTGCGTTGGGCCTGTACACTTCCTTAGTGTCGCTTTGTGAATTTTATACTCCTGCTTCAACAAAACTGAAAGGTCAGAGATTGCAAATTACCGCTCTCGAATGAGAAATTGGATACTATAAAAATGCAAAACAGATAAACAGTTCTACGGTGCAAGTTACACGGGGAGACACTGAGTTACTGCCCCGTCCAATTTTATTTCATGTATGGCTTATTAAATTTGAATATCTTGTGGCAAAAACAGTGCAGATAGCAAAATATTCCTCCTGCTGCAGAGTTTCAGATGCATTTAACACATTAATGTAGACCTGAGAAAATGTATTAACAACAGAGTCAAGGATTTTATCGCTGGGAGATCGTCAAAGCCTCTAGGACTGCATTTAGCTGTATCTCAGACTATTTTTAATTCTAAATTATGGCCTTAATTTATGTGATGCCCCCACACTTACAGCCCACTGTACTTAGTGGCTTATAAGGTTCGTTAATACAAATTGGTGATTGTACAATGATTTCTTCCAACTAATTTACCCAAGCCTTTCGGAAGTGAACTTCATACATAGTTCATCCAGAATAAAAACAAATTAGGTAAGAAAATGTTATCTTTATTCTTCAGGCTCGTTCCAGCAGCTTTTTCCTTTGATGAACCAATTCACACCACACAACTTGTACCAAGTATTACAAATAGAATAAATGACTTACAAAACTCTATAAATAACCTTTTTGAATCAACTTTTCCTACATACTCTATCATAAAAATAAGAGTTATGGTATAACATACCTTTGTTAACTCTTTTTCTTCGAGGTCCATGGGGTCCACAGCCATTACGTTGGGGGTATGAATCCCGGTCACCAAACAGTTAATACAAACGAGCTCTCTGCTCCCAGGATGCACCGGGTTTCCTCCTCATATACCCCACCTCCTGCATCAGGTAGCCAGTTTGTTACCAAGCTCAAGCAGGCAGAGACAAACAAAGGGTAAGAAAGAAAAGACCCATACTTACGAGTCCAGACTCTCAAGAGAAGAAACTACGGAAAACCTCCCCCAGAACTACAGGTGCGTCTGGGTGGGTGTCCTGTGGACCCCATGGACCTCGAAGAAAAAGAGTTAACAAAGGTATGTTATACCATAACTCTTATTTTCTTCTTTTGGGTCCATGGGGTCCACAGCCATTACGTTGGGGATATCCCAAAGCACTAACCCTACAGGCGGGGACTCCCCTGACTCTCGGAAGAGAGGAGAATCCTACGCCCGAAGGAGGCATCCTGAGAGGCAAAAGTGTCAAAGGCATAAAATTTGACAAAGGTATGGATGGAAGACCATGTGGCTGCTTTACATAACTGCTCAGCAGAAGCACCCCGGCCCATGATGGACCTACCGCCCTAGTAGAATGTGCCATCACTGAATCCGGCACACGCATACCAGCCTGTGTATAAGCCAATGATATTGCCATGCGAAGCCACCTGGCCAGTGTCTGTTTATTGGCTGGCCAGCCACGCTTATGACAACCATAAAGCAGAAAAAGTGAATTGGACTTCCTCCATTTGCTCGTGCATTTAACATAAATTCTCAACGCACGGACCACATCCAGGGAAGCCTCACCTTGTGAGAGACTTGTGCCCTGAAATGCTGGAACTACTGTTTCTTCATTAATATGAAATTTAGACACCACTTTCGGAAGGTAACCCTCCCTAGTACATAGTACTGCTCTATCTTGATGAAATATCAAGAACAGCTCCCGGAAGGAAAGCGCAGCTAAATCCGACACTCTACGTGCAGATGCCATAGCAAGGAGGAATACCGTCTTTGCTGTTAGCCACTTGATGATGTCTATTGAATTTAAAGGCTCGAACGGAGGAGCCTGTAAAACCTTCAGAACTAGAGTCAAGTCCCACGGAACAACCGGGGAAACGAAGGGAGGCTGAATCCTCAACACCCCCTGAAAAAAGGTCTTTATATCCGGTCTCAGAGCAATTTTATGTTGGAACCAGACTGAAAGAGCTGACACCTGTACCCTTAAAGAGGCCAGGCGCAGCCCTTTTTCCAGACCGCTTTGAAGAAAATCCAGCACTCTGGATATCAGGAATTTATGTGGATCATACCCTTTCAGTTCACACCACTGAAAGAAAGTATGCCAAACCTTATAATATATACGGGCTGAGGATGGTTTCCGTGCCTTCAGCATCGTCCGTATAACAGACTCGGAAAACCCCTTTTCCCTCAAGACGGAGGCCTCAAGAGCATATGCCGTCATAGATAGCCGATGAAGATCTGGGTAGCAGCAAATCCGGTCTCAATGGCAGAGGCTATGGAGTGTCTATGGAGAGAGACTGTAGATCTGTGAACCAGTGCCGTCTCGGCCACGCCGGAGCTATTAATATGACGGTGCTGCCCTCTTGTTTGATCTTTTCTGACCACTCTGGGCAGAAGAGCAAACTGGGGAAACAGATATACCAGCTGTAACGCCACTTTACTGTCAGTGCGTCTACAAACTCGGCTCTCGGATCTCTTGTCCAGGATCCGTACCTGGGAACCTTGTTGTTCCTTCTTGATGCCATCAGATCTATTTCTGGTAGACCCCACCTGTCCACAAGGTTCCGAAAAACCTGTGGATGTAGGGCCCATTCCCCTGCATTTATCTCTTGCCGACTGAGAAAATCGGCCTCCCAATTCAGGATTCCTGGAATGAACACGGCAGATATCGTGGGCAGATGAGTCTCTGCCCATACCAGGATTCTTGATACCTCTGCCAAGGCAGCCCGACTCCTCGTGCCCCCTGGATGATTTAGGTAGGCGACCGCGGTGCGATTGTCCGACTGTATCTGCACCGACCTGCCCTTTAAGATTTCCTGAGCCTGCACTAAAGCTTTGAATATAGCTCTTAGTTCCAGGATATTTAATCGGTAGCCGGCTTTCCGTCACTGACCACTTTCCATGGAAAGTGTGTGTGACCCCGTCATCACCCCCCAACCTTGAAGACTGGCGTCGGTTTTGACTAATGTCCAATCCAACACCCAAAAGGGGCAACCCTGCCTGAGATGCTTTGTCTGCAACCACCAGGTCAGGGACAACCGTACCTCTGGAGAGAGATGCAGCAGCTGGGAACTGATCGTGCGATGATCCTTGTTCCAGCGAGACAGAATGAATTGCTGCAGTGGTCTGGAGTGGAATTGGATATATTCCACCATCCTGAAGGTGGCCACTATCGACCCCAGGACCTGCATGGCTACTAGAACGGATATTTGCCTGTTGCGAAGCAACCTGCGTATTCGTGATTGTAGAGCAAGGATCCTCCGGCAGATATATTCTCTGCACCACGGAGTCCAATCTCGCTCCCAAATGACATATCTGTTGTACCGGACAGGGTGACGACTTTTGCCAGTTTATGATCCAGCTGTGACTGTACAGACATGATACTGTCAGCCTCAAATGATCCTGTAACTGCTGTGGGGACTGCCCCAGCAACAGGAGGTCGTCCAAGTAAGGCAAAATCTTGACACCTTGGTGCCTGAGGCATGCCATCATCACTGCAATCACCTTGGTGAATACCCGAGGGGCTGTGGACAGGCCAAACAGAAGGGCTTGGAACTGAAAATGTTCCTCCCCTACCGCAAAACGAAGAAATTTTTGATGAGCCTGTGTGATTGGGATGTGAAGGTAGGCATCTTGTATGTCTAGGGACACCATATAGTCCCCCTGTTCCATTGCCAACACAATCGATCGCAATGTTTCCATCCTGAACCCGGGGGCTCGAACAAATTTGTTGAGCTCTCTCAGATTTAGAATAGGCCGGTATGACCCATTCGGTTTCAGAACCAAGAACAGATTGGCGTAAAACCCCTCTCGGAACTGGTTCTCTGGCACTGGAATCACTACTTCTGATGCTAGTAAGGCAAGAATAGCCTTCTGAAGGGCCAAAGCTCTTTCTGAACCCACCTGCGGGTTTACACAAAAGAACCTTTGAGGAGGAGTCCTCCAAAATGTCAGGGCGTACCCTCGGGAAACAACTCCCCGAACCCAGGCATCCTCCGTCGTGAGGTGCCAGGGCTCTGAGAACCGAAGCAGTCGGCCCCCCACCCTGGGGGAGGCCCGTCCCATCAGGCCACTGGTTTATCCTGGACCCTAGATCCTGGACGTTTGTTCTTCCACGGCTTCCTGGGTCCTGCCTTTCTTGGTGGAAATCTCGCTGAGGGCTGACCTTTGGCCTTGCCCTGCGGCCAAAACCCCCGAAAGGACGCCCTCCTCAATTTAGATGAGGTTGCTGATGGTAAACCTGCCGTCTTTGAGGCTGCCATGGAGGATACAATTTTGTCCAGTTCTGGACCAAAGAGCACACCTCCTGTGAATGGAAGGAATTCTAGGGCCTTTTTGGACCCGACATCTGCCCTCCAATCCTTCAACCAGAGGATCCTACGTGCCACCTCGGACTCTTTAGAGGAAACTTTAGAGGAAAGGATCCCTGCATCCAAGGCGGCATCACCCAAATAAGAGGCCCCTTCTCTAATAAAGGAGATCATATCCAGTTGCTCCTTAGAGGCATCTGGTAAAGACTCCGTTAGAGTTTTGGCCCACTCCTCAATAGCTCTTGCTACCCAGGCAGTGGCCATAGCTGGGTGGGTGGCCGTTCCTGCCAGCGAAAAAATTGATTTGAGACAAGACTCCAGTCTCCTATCCGTGGTTTCCTTCAGCAAAACTGTTGGGATTAGCAAAGTGGAACGTTTAATCAGTTGTGCCACATGCGCATCAACTGATGGTGGATTCTCCCACTTGGCACAGTCCTCTGCTGGAAAAGGATATAGAAGCGCCATTCTTTTAGAAGAATGGCTTATCTTATCCGGACGGACCCAGGCTTCCTCCATAAGTTCTGATAAATGTTCAGACTTTGGGAATTCTGCCTTAACCACTTTTTGGCGCTTGAACAAGGGGGCTTTCCTAAGCGGAAGATCCCCTTCCTCGATATTTAACACCGATTTTACAGCCCTTATCAGAAAAGGGACATCGGCTACTGGGAAATGATCATCACCCTCCTCGGAGCTAGACTCCTGTGAAAAGTCCTGTGCCTGTTCCTCGGAGGAGGAGGCACTCAAGTACTCACCCATGTAAGGCAGTACATGGCGCCTGGATTTAGGCTGCTTTGGTTTGACAGCCTGAGGCTGAAAAACCCCCGAGGATGATGCCATAACCTTACCAGCATCAGGGTCCATCCAAGGCGGCCACATCATGGGCATAGGATGCATCTGCTGAGGCAAACCCCAAACCTGTGGTACCGAGGCAGCCAGCCGTTCCGCCACCTGAGCCATAACCTGAGAAAATTGCCCAAGGAGGCTCAGGGCCTGAAACAGGAAAACTTAATTGGTGTGGTGGCTGTCTGAAACAGTTCCCACAAAGCCCATTTTGTAGAAAGTCCTGTGGGGACAAACCTGCCTTGCAGGCTACACAGGATATCAGCAACGGGGCTCCCGCCACCTGACCCTCAGACTCCTTAGACATAACACTATGCCACTGGTTCTGAGTGTATATGTGCTGCTTTCTACTCTCAACCCACACACCTGTAGCAAGGGAAGGGGACAGACAGTGACAGTATACAGGAGTCACAGTTCTTTTACAGAAGAAACAGTATCCATAAACAACAATCACATGTCATGCATAAATACTCTGTGAGCCATATGCATATAAGCTCTCACTACCATAATCAGCCTCAGCTTAGGTAGGATAGAGCCCTGTAAAAACCTAGACCAGCAGTAGGCAAGGTATACAGGGAGACTGCTCAGCATCCCTCTTGTAGGAGCAGTGTTCAGAGAGCAACTGACATACACTCTGGCTGCCCTACATGGAGGCTGGGAGGAACAATCCACAATCAACTGTGCCAGAGGACTGAACTAGCGTGTGGATTGGGGGAGGGGCCGCCGGGGAAGCGTACCTCCCCTATGCTGCTTGGACCTGCCCGGTAAACTGACCTGGCCGCCGCCACAAGCCCCGGCTGGTCAGGAACATCAAATCCCGGTGGTCTAGGCTAGGAGAACAAGCCGTATGCCTCCTGACTGCAGCGCGCCTCCGGCCAGTCTCACCGCCGGAGGCCGGACCGCCACGTGGTCCCGACGTCAGCGGCCGCGACCACCTGCTTTCCTGCCATCCCCTTGATCCGGTTGCGGTCCAGGGCCAGAAAGCCCCTGCCAAATCCACTGCCAAGGACCTGCCGAGGCTAGCGGTGCGGCACCGAAGGAGGTAGTTGCAGCGCGTGGCCGGTGCACCTCCAATCAAGCGCGAGGCTGCTTCCAGGATAGCTCAGACCACACACTGAGATAGAGAGTAAAACTTTTTTTTTTTTTTGTACTCGTCTGCAGGACTACTCCAGCAGTCCTACTGTCTATGTGGTGAACACACCAAACAGGAAGAACTAGCTACCTGAGGCAGGAGGTGGGGTATATGAGGAGGAAACCTGGTGCATCCTGGGAGCAGAGAGCTCATTTGTATTAACTGTTTGGTGACCGGGATTCATACCCCCAACGTAATGGCTGTGGACCCCATGAACCCCGAAGAAGAAATAATAATTCTCGAGTGAAGATTTGGTAAACACATATAAGCAGTACAACTGTAACTTAATAATTTTTCTTTAAACTTTATACTGCAGTATAATATAACCAGCCACCCCTAAATGTCCCTTTTGATTTAACTAGGTTATAACCTCGGTGGTGCACAACTCTCTCTTCTCTTTGTAGTGGCTCCCGGATAACTGGTTGGCTGCTGGTTACATTAGTAGCTGGTCTTGGGCGTAATAGCTAGTTCTCAAACTATAGAGTCTGTCTAGCTTGTCTCTTAAACTCCTTTAAATCTTTTGCTGTTCTCCTTAAAGTACAGTCTGCAGCGCTTGTTGTTATAACTATAGGCGGCAGTGATGAGTCTTATCTTACTCCCTGTCCCACAGTCTACACTGAGTGGAGAGCTGCTCAGTCTGTCCATACATTTGGGGTGATAGCACCTGAACTAACAGTTGGCAACTGGACAGAGGGCATGATTCAGACCCGCTCGAAAGCGGGTCGATGGTGGGGCATTGCACACGCGCAGCGTGCGCAAGCCCCGGAGCGAGAGAGAAGTTATCTCGCTCCGGGGCTCGCTACAAATGGGGCGGCTGTCGATGTTGATCGACAGCTCGCCCCGTTTTGTAGGCAGGGTGGAGGGGTGGCTGGACAAACGGAGGCGTTCCTGATGGAAAGCCAGCCGTTTGTGGCAGTGATGTCAGTAGTGATGTCAGTAGTGAGCTTCCGGCTCTATTAGAGCCGGAAGCTCACTGGGGCTTGCGACAGATGAGACCCTCCCACAAGGGTCTCATCGCAAGCCCAATGGTCGGGACCATCGCAACCATCACCTGCCACTCGCTAAAGCTGTGGGTGGTTACCCACAGCTTAGCGAGTGGCCAGGAGGCCGGGTTTTAAACAAAGCAGCCACCCTGATTCAGAGCGAGCGCTCACTTTTTACGAGCGGCTCTGAATCAGGTCCAGAGTCTGTCTCTATGCTCAGTATCACAGCTCCCTCCTCTGCTATCTGTGCTGCTAGCGATGTGACTTGCTGTCTTTGTGGTACAATATGCTGGTGATTTGATTGGCCTAATGTATGTATTGTGTTACCACAGGAACATTGGTACTCACTATGCTGGGTCACTGCTTCTTTAGCTCTCAGCTATCCTCCTTTATGCACTGGTGGACTGAAGTAACTAGGGGCAGTTTTCTCTGGTGTCTGCAGCTGGCTCTCCAAGGGCTTCTCAGCCTGTCTCTGGTGTCAGTCACTGAGTACAGTTTTGATGGTGGGAGGAAGATCTCCCCTCAGTCAGTGCCACCTCTACTGTTGTGACACAGGGCCAGTGGTGTAACTAAGGGGGGTTGAGTGGGGCACATGCCCTGGTGCCATGGCAAGCCTGCAGAGGGGGGCGCCACCAGCATTGCACCCGTACGCCTGCCCCCCACCACCATTGTGTTCTGAGGCTGAGTCTGCGCTTTAACAAGCAGGCAAGTGTGCCTGCTAGACTGGTGCTGGCTTGGCTGCCTGTAGGGGGAGCTGCAGTGGAAGGTCACAGCCCCTCCTAGGCAGTCTTCCTACCAAGCTCTATCCTCCTCCTGACCTGGACTAGAGCCGGGTGAGGAGTGATTCTTCCCTCTCGGTACTGGATGGCTAAATGCCTTGGGAGGAAATTGGATGGCTAAGCTGCCGCAGTAGGGGAGGGAAGGTGTTAATTTTTTTTTATGTGGGGGTCTGCTGGCTGCATTTGTGTTATATAAGTGTGTGCCTGTATAGGCTTTCACTGTGTGTATGTGTGTCTGTGTATATAGGTTTTGTGTGTGTAAGTGTGTGTCTGTATAGGCTTTGTGTGTTTGTATAGGCTTTGTGTGTGTGTCTGTATAGGCTTTGTGTGTGTAAGTGTGTGTCTGTATAGGCTTTCAGTGTGTGTATAAGTGTGTGTCTGTATAGGCTTTCAGTGTGTATATAAGTGTCTGTATAGGCTTTCAGTGTGTGTATAACTGTGTCTTTATAAGCTTTCAGTGTGTGTGTGAGTGTGTGCCTGTATAGGCTTTGTGTGTGTCTGTATAGGCTTTCAGTATGTGTGTCTGTATAGGCTTTCACTGTGTGTAAGTGTGTGTCTGTATAGGCTTTGTGTGTATGTGTGTGTCTGTATAGACTTTGTGTGCGTGTAAGTGTATGTCTGTATAGGCTTTGTGTGCGTGTAAGTGTATGGTTGTATAGGCTTTGTGTGTGTAAGTGTGTGTCTGTATAGGTTTTGTGTGTGTGTCTGTATAGGCATTGTGTGTAAGTGTGTATCTGTATAGGATGTCTGTATAGGCTTTGTGTGTGTAAGTGTGTGTCTGTATAGGTTTTGTGTGTGTGTCTGTATAGGCATTGTGTGTAAGTGTGTATCTGTATAGGCTTTCAGTGTGTGTGTGTGAGTGCGTGTCTGTATAGGCTTTGTGTGTGTGTGTATAAGTGTATGTCTGTATAGGCTTTGTGTGTGTGTAAGTGTGTGTCTGTATAGGCTTTCTGTGTGTGTCTGTATAGACTTTGTGTGTAAGTGTGTCTGTATAGGCTTTGTGTGTGTAAGTGTGTGTCTGTATAGGCTTTGTGTGTGTGTGTAACTGTGTGCCTGTATAGGCTTTTTGTGTAAGTCTGTGTCTGTATAGGCTTTCACTGTGTGTGTGTGTCTGTATAGGCTTTGAGTGTGTGTGTAAGTATGTGTCTGTATAGGCTTTCAGTGTGTGAGTAAATGTGTCTGTATAGGCTTTCAGTGTGTGTGTAAGTGTGTGTCTGTATAGGCTTTCAGTGTGTGTAAGTGTGTGTCTGTATAGGCTTTGTGTGTGTGTCTGTATAGGCTTTGTGTGTGTGTGTAAGTGTGTATCTGTATAGGCTTTGTGTGTGTATGTAAGTGTGTGTCTGTATAGGCTTTGTGTGTGTAAGTGTGTGTCTGTATATGCTTTGTGTGTGTGTGTAAGTGTGTGTCTGTATAGGCTTTGTGTGTGTAACTGTGTCTGTATAGGCTTTGTGTGTGTAACTGTGTCTGTATAGGCTTTGTGTGTGTGAGTGTATTTCTATATAGGTGTTGTGTGTGTGGTGTCTGTATAGGCTTTGTGTGTGTGTCTGTATAGGCTTTCACTGTGTGTGTAAGTGTGTGTCTGTATAGGCTTTGTGTGTGTGTGTGTGTCTGTATAGGCTTTGTGTGTGTATGTAAGTGTGTGTCTGTATAGGCTTTGTGTGTGTATGTAAGTGTGTCTGTATAGGCTTTGTGTGTGTGTGTAAGTGTGTTTCTGTATAGGCTTTGTGTGTGTTTCTGTATAGGCTTTCTGTGTACTTACTGTACCTCAGACAGCAAAATTAGGTGACAATCACGTTTAATTGTGTTTACTTTTTTATATATTCTCCTGCTTCTTGTTCACTGCAAAGCAAACCAACCAATTTTAACGCAGGACAGTTGGGTAGCATGCCTGGGGGCACCCATTGTCAAATTCAGAAGCAGGCACAGGGTCAGTGGACGCAGGCACAAATCCGTCCAGCATCAGCATCTTCAAGCTGACTTTTCAGGACGGGCCTTGAGAGGCTGAGCACTTGGGTCAGGGAGGGGCTGTCTGATGACTCCTTGGATCTCTCAGCCAGTGATCCCAGGAGTCTGAAGTAAGTTGAACAACCTGTTACTTTAGACTCATTGGATCACTGTCTGAGAGATTCGAAGAGTCATCAGGCAGCCCTGCCACTAACCCAGTGCTCAGCCTCTTCAGGCCCCAGAGGTGTCAGACATTGAGAGCAGGTTGTTAGGCAGGAATATCAGCAGCTGCAAAAGTTGAGTTTGTGAAGACTCACAGGGCCTGATTCAGAGATGAATGAAATTGCGATTCCATACGCAGACAGAGCAATTTTTTACCATTGTACATGGGTATAAGCCCATAAGACCACAGGTTGCACTTACCGTGGATTTCTGTTCACACCCTCCTGACCTGTGAACAGAAATCTGCAGTAAGTAGGGCATTTTGCCCTTACCGCAGCCGCTGCAAGCACGTTAACTCTTAGCTACGGACACTTATCCCAGAATCTATGAGTTAACATGCGTTAGCCGTGGCCATTTCACCTTGTAATTTAATAGTTCCGGACAGTAAAGCTTAGATCTACAACCTAATGGTAAGCACCATGGCTAATTAAATCTGGCCCACAGTGTGGGAATCATGTGGAGGAAGAGCAGGGGAGCATGCAGTGTGGGATGTGGATGGAGGAAGGGGAGCAGCAGTGTGAGATGTGAATGGGTGAAGGGGAGAATAATGTGGTGGTTCAACACTTTGAGGTGGCATCTAATTCCATGGTGGGGGGGGATGGGGGCACCAGCTAAAGTCTTGCCTAGGGCACCCAATTGGTCAGAGCCAGCCCCAGAGTTGGAATATGTACAAGGGAATTCATTAACAAAGCCTGGGGAGCACCAATATCCTGGAGTCACATGCTACATATCTCCCAACTGTCCCAAATGTATTGGGAAGGTTCTGATACTTTGAGGTTAATGTGGGGGGTAATATTAACAAAGTAAAAATTCTTTGGCAATTTACATACAAGTTATATAGCAAAATAGGTGATACCCACCATGATAGGTAGGCGAGTATGGGGTTAGGGTTAGGCACTAGGGGGAGGGTTAGGGTTAGGCACCAGGGAGGGAGTGTTAGGATTAGGGTGCGGGGAGGGGGAGGTTAGGTTTAGGTACTAGGGCGGAGGTCAGGTTTAAGCACCAGGGAGGGGGTGTTAGGTTTAGGGTGCAGGGAGGGGAAGGTTGGGCTTAGGCACTAGGGGGGAGGATAGGGTTAGGCATTGGGGAGGGAGGTTATGGTTAGGGTAGGGGTTAGGTAAACACTTACAGTTAGTTGCTATGGGTGTCGGGATTCTGGGTTACGGGATGCCACTGTTGGTATTCTGACCAACGGCACCCCGACAGCCAGGATTTCATACCCAACCCGTTTATTAAATGGACAGTATTCTTGACAAAGATTAAATGGTAGAGATAACTGTACCTATGAAATGTATGTAATATCTCTGAGAACAGCTTGCCATTATATTATATTTACTAAGATTCGAATTCTCAATCTATTGCAATCTGAAGGAAGCCACCATCAGATTGCTGTCTAATAATCCATTATTTACTAAACATTGAATTTAGGCGTCACTAGAAGTTTCACGGCGATGCCCTTCATATATTTTCTGTCTAAAACCTAGTAGGATATACTACATTAAGGTAGAATCCTCCCTCATTCTTTGGTGAATTTAAAGCACTGCTTAGATCACTATGATCTGTGCAGTCCCAACATAGGTGGCCTTCCCCAGGAACATCAGAAATTTCCATGTACAGTGAGGGCTTAGGTAATTTTGGGGGTGTAAATCATGGTTGGGGATCTAGGTTCCTTTCTGACTGGTTCATGTTAGGAGAATTGTAACCCACTGCACAGCATGTGACATATGGCCAACTCCACACTTTTGCTATCATCAAGATAGGCGCTGTCAGCCCACCAAAAGTTGGTAGACTCTAGGACCTGGTGCTACCTGCCATTAGCAGTAGTATGAGGGACTTAAACCTGTGAGAGCATTAGACTGCTGGATGGCCATTCAATGAGTTTACTAGGAGGTGGTTAAAACCTGGTAATATTACTCAGTAGGAGTGGCACCTTTATTATATATTGGGATTACTGTGTTAGTTGTTGTGAACCTACTGGAGGTTAAAATGGATGTTCTTTATGTTTTGCCATTCCTGTGTATTAGCTAAATGTTCTACTATTCTTACCCAAACCCCCTATATTTTACTACTCCCTTATAAATAATCCGGTGAGGTCAAGTTACCTCTTGACCCAGCTAGTCTAAATTGAGCCTTAGGATATTTCTTTGCCATGAATATCTTCACAAAAGGACTTGCCTCCTTTTTATAGATGTTAAAAATAAAGATGTATACATCATGCATATACATGACAGAATGGAATTATTTGGGGTAAAGTGAGATATAGAATACCACCTGTTTAATTCCAGTGCTTACCCTTTGTTAAAGATAATACTCATCTGTACTTATGCATGGTAGGGTCACACTTCTATTACCATGAAGAGTTAACCTAGATTCCGTATATCACCTGACTAAAGTACCTGATGAAATAGCCCAACCATCCTTTTTATTATATGCTTTATACTAATCCACACTAGAATAGGGTTGAGGATGAACAGGAGAAGTGCTGAAAGCTTGATCAGTCTCATCAAGAACCCCAGAGGCCTCTAATCCTTCATTTTCTTTGAAGAATCCTGGGAAAGATCTCACTGGATTTAGAGGATAAATTTGATAGGATTATAAACCTCTGAAGGGTTTATTGGGAGCAATGAAGCTTTGTCAGTTGTGATGATATATTTAGTGCATTGGTAAAAGGGAAAAAAAAAAGTTAATGCAGCACTGTGGGGGAGGTCTGTTATAGTCACACACTGAATGTTCTGATCTGTACTGATACATGATTTTACCAGCTGACATCATGTAAATAATCTGTCTGGGTCAGGTTCTCGAAATTCACCAGGGATGCTGCTAGTGATGCTAGTAGTGAAATTACTTCATATTCATCAGTTACAGTGGCCAGGATGTACTTACGAGGTAAATGCAGTAAAACCCTTGAAAATACAGTTTTCGGGGGTTTTACTGCATTCCCCAAATGTACTAAGCACCGCAACGCTTCGTCACGATGGGTAATGGGTGGCATTACCCAATAGAACCGTATGGGCTTCTTATCAGGATGCTCCAGGCTAGGAGGGACCCGATCGGATCTCTCCTATTACCCCCCGTGGCCTGTGGCCTTCTGCACATGCCCACTCTTGGGCTTGTTGGAGGAGCCTGGGTTAGTTCCTGAGGTGGACATTGCCCCCATTTGCAGCGTTGTGGCACATTTTATTTGGGAGATGACGTGGCCACGCATCCCGGATTTGGTCACGCCACCCCTGTCCTGTATTTTGCCAGAACAAAGGTCAAAGGGCCATGAGGTAGTAAGATGCGAGAGGGACTCATTGCTGCCAGACAAAAAAGGCACATGCTCAATAATATAACTATTGTAGAAAATACATTTTGGCTTCATAAGTGACAAGATTCAGTATCATCAGCACAATTTAAGATGCATATTAGCTAATAGTAAAGATGGGAAAACTTGAATGAAACCACGCACCCATTCGCACATACCACATCTCTTTCTCACAAGGCCAAACCTACAGTATTTCTCAATAGTACACCCCTCTGCCAGAAAAGAAGCCTTTCGGGAATAAATAATGTAGGCCACCCATGTATGCTTGTGATAAAACATTGTGCTTCATGTAGGATTTTTATTTTTCAGCCACTATACTGTATGTATTGTAGAGTGTTGCTAGTGTAAAGTGTAGACAGGAAATGTGTTTCCTAGGAGTTAATTTGGTCTCAGAAGTGCAGAGAGCAACTGATGAGAAAGCTGTAGGGGTTCTGCCTAGTGGCAATAATCAGAGCAACCCAAATAATGTGGAAGTTCTAAGTTTAGACACACTTATGGGGCCTATTTATCGAGCTCCTTATTCCTAAAAACCATACGGAAACTGCCTTTTCCATATGATTTAGGTATCAGGGCTATTTAACGTCATGCATTAGGTTAACTAACAGGGAAGATCATAGTTTTAAGAAAATGGAGTGTATTTAGGGTTGCTATATTTAAAAAAGAAAAATCTGGCATCTCGTCGGTGCAGTAAACTCAAACCGCATCCTATCACATTATATTGCCATGAAGGCAAAATACAGGCTTTATATAGAATATGGTGGTTTTTGGACACATATTGGGGGGAATTCGAATAGCTGCGTTAGGGTCTGGTTGCCATTGCAATGCGGTGGAGCAACTGCAACTCAACTGGCCACCACATGGCAAGATCTCACCCCGGACTCTCACTTTTTGATGTACGCAGCCCTAGTGGGGCAGCAGACAAAAAGTCACGAGTCTAGAGCCAGACTTACTCGCGATGGGACTCATGGCTAATTGAATTCCCCCCTTAAAGTTCACAACATAACCCCCTCTTGGCATTGTATGAGAGTTACAGACTGTAATTCCAAATATTCAGCCACTTCCACAAGTCTCATCGGTTGCGCCTTAAGGTGCACACACACTAAGAAGTATATTGAACGATATATCATCCCGACGCAGATCGGAATGATATATCGGCTCCATCACCCAGTGTGTAAGGGTGATTGCTCAGTGTGTATGGCTGTTCCTAGATTCAGAGTTGTACGCTAGTGCCGCTGCTGCTGCGTCTGTGTATGCAGCTGCTATGCGAAAACATGCATAATGTCGCAGACGCAGGAAGATGTATTGAGCCACCCACCTTTGCAAATCCAAGCATCTGCGTACAAAGACGCAGCATCAGTTGCAGATTATTTGATTATCGCAGTCCTGGGTGAGCCTATAGTCCTGGAGCCATATTTCTTTATGCAGGATGTGACATGCTCCAAATGGTCGCGATGTGACTGTGCTCATTGCCGCCACTCCCTGTTACCTCTCCCAAATGCTCCCTGACTGTCAATCACACTGCGAGTAAAGAGTCGCTGCATATGCCAATGGTAATGTACCTTTCCCCATGAGCAGTGAAACTTAGATGCATGCGGCTTTTACTGATAATCGCTCATCTCCTAAAACATCGGGTTGTCTACATCTCTGTAGATTATATCCCACTATGGGCCTTATTCAGTCAGGTGCAGCGTTGTCATATGCTGTCATATATTAGCCATTTTCTAGAGCCATCTTCCTCTGAGTTGCTATGCAGACAATTAAATATTTAAGATTTGTTTTTCATTGTCCACAGAACATTTTAGAGTTTAGTGACTGGAACGCCAATATAAAATATTCATACATATTTCTGTGATGATTTTATGGCTCATTAACATCAGAAACCCCAGTCTTTTCTGTATTAGCACACTACAAAATAAAATTGTACAGCAATGCACTTATACATGTCATTCTGCAACGTTTTTCTTTTGTTTCTATTTATTTAATGAACAAACTTTTATCTGATTTGGCATGGATGAGAAACGAAAAAATATCTAAACATGTTTAGAAAATTATTAGACGAGAATTTTTGGTACGTTAATACATATGTACATAATATCATGTCGTATTACTGCTCTGAGCAAATGATTTGTTTTAATTAAATGCTTATTTTTACTGGTGTCTTAGCACAGAAATAATTGCTGTATTCTTTTTTTCCTCCTATATAATTTTCTATACACATGTTTATAACCCTCATATGACAGGATACATTTATTAACTTAGTAATACATATTATTAATGCTACAATTAAGTAAACAATTGTCATTTAATAATAAGTGTATTCATTAAACACTAAAAGGTACATTTCACTGATTAGCAGGACACCAAATAATATATCTGCTGTATTCAGCCCAGTATTAGCTGCTTATCTAAAGCCAAGTAACTTTATTCATACAGTATATGAAGCATGAACTCATATGTCTAATATTCAACAATACCCTGACCATTCAGTACAGATTATAAACGTCCTATTGATGTCAGCCTACATTTCTATAGGGGTGTTCTCTGCCTACTGAATGGTAGCGCTAGTCGCAGGCTAGAATATCTCACTGTACCTGGGTCACTGAGCGCTGCCATAGGCACCTACTGTATGTGTCTGCAGTCACCGCAGAGGGGGGAGGGGAGACTTTTCATTGACCCTCTTTAGCAGGAGTGCATTTGCTCCACGAAAAGTGGAGTCTTAGTACATTAACCCCATAGAGACATATTGGTGGTGAAAAGTGTCATCACCGGCATTGGCTCAGTGAGGTTTGTACTGTTACCTTCTGAGAGCACCACTGTCGTTCATTGCTTCACAGCGCCTTATAGTCAGTGTTGCTGTATTTCAGTGTAGCGTTATTTCTCTGTGACTTATTGCTCATTTACTATACATAGAGAGAGCAGTGATTCTGCTTTTAATAGCCACAATCAAATAAGGTACATGAGTGTCTACTTTATTTTATTTATGTTCCTCCTGATTCCTGGTGAGCTCTATGCCAGGCCTCTTCCAACAGGACAAATACAGGCCTCCAAGGACGAAGCTTCCAGAGATCACCTTAAGGAATGGCATCCCATCAGGAGCACCATCAGACACTTGGGTTCACCCAGGAGTTAGTTTCTGGAATGGTCAAGTGGTTATTGATTGCCATGGTCACCTGTACAGTATTTGTATGACTGTGCTTGCACTGCTCGTACAGTTCATTTCAATGGCAACAGCGGTTTTGTGCCGCAGCTCTGTGAATGCATGGGCCATAAGAATTTATAGAGTTTTTCGCTCAGTAGCCAAAAATCGCTCATCTTCATTAACATCGGCATTGTGTGCAGCTCTGAATCAGGCATATATATATATATATATATAATGTGCCCTTGATGAAGGTGGGTGTTTTTCCACCGAAACGGCCATCGGGCCATTTGTTTCCTGTATTGCATGACCTGCTGCTAATACTATATCTGTATTAAGTCTGTATGGACTATGGGCCTGATTCAGAGCCGGACGCTCTGACCAGAGCGCTCGCTCTGAATCAGGGCCCTCCTCCATGAAAATGGAGCGGCCGGACTTGCGACGGAGACCCTGCGGTAGGGTCTCCCTGCCACAAGCCCTAGAGTGATTTTGGCTCTATCACAGCCAAAATCACTCCCACTGACATCACTATTGATGTCAGTGGGGCCGGCTTCAGACGGTAGGCGTTCACATGGGACCGCCTCCGTCTGCCCGCCACGCCCCTGGCACGCCCAACAAAGGGGGCGTGCTGTCAATCAACATCGACAGCACGCCCCCTTTGGTGCGAGACCCGGAGTGATGGAAAGCCCGTCGCTCCCCGGGTCTCGCGCATGCGCACGACGGAGCTCCCTCCGTCGTGCGCATGCGCAGTGGGGAACATCGACCCACTTGCGAGCATACTGCCGCTCGCGAGTGGGTCTGAATGACCCCCTATGTTGGCTGTCATTGTATTAATATATATGGAGGAATGTACTAAAGGGAAATTGTGGCCTAATATCTGAATACTGACATTCTCAGAGTTTTGGCCGCATTTCCCATGTGTTACTATCTGGAACTTGGATTTGATGGGTACGTCATCTGTAGATGGCGCTGCCCAATAGAAACCTAGGCACCAAGAGGGATCCCTCCCAGCATCCCAGGTGCAAAGGGCAACTCTTTTCAGAAGAGCTTTCCCTTGCGATTATAATCGCAATCTTATGTACATACCGGTATTATTAATGGCGGTACGTACCCGTTAAGTGGCAGGATGTACCGCATCCAAAATGCGATGCATAGTACATCCCACCCATAGTCTTTAAATATTTTCCATGGTGGTGTGCTATTTTAGTTTTTTGAAGCTGCAGTGGAACCTCTTTATTTATCAATTAGGACCTAGCACCCTGACTTACACTATTGCTGCAAAAGTGTGTGCAGTTTTATTTTTGTTCTTAATACACAAATACATATATATATATAATTATATATACATACATTTGTCTGGCCTTTTAGCTCTACCTACATGAATAGGTCCTCAGAATATCTTGTCTTCACCTTTGAAACAGCAGTACAGATGATACATTGTTTAAATATAACCTATTAAATTACTATTTGATGTAGCTATCTATAGCTGAGATTCAATTGTTTTATCACGCCCGATCTTCCGTCTAAAGTAACGGGCTATCGGATGGGTTTTATTCAATTGTTTTTGGGTGCCCATGCCTTTTTGCGCATGTCTCACCCAAGTAGACCAGGTTTTGCTGTGTAAAACAGCTAAACACATCTAAAATTCTGGTTAGCGCACCAAAAGAGCTGTTTTGGCACCAAAGGCATAGTACTTCTGAGTCCAGCACCCTGACATTATATGTGATAGAGCTAATCTATCAGCATTGTGGAAGGAAGGAAGGAAGGAAGGAAGGAAGGAAGGAAGGAAGGAAGGAAGGAAGGAAGGAAGGAAGGAAGGAAGGAAGGAAGGAAGGAAGGAAGGAAGGAAGGAAGGAAGGAAGGAAGGAAGGAAGTGAATAGGAGAAAAAATTGAGCAGAAAAATAAGTAGCAAACACTACAAAGCAAAAATAAATTAGAAACAACCACAATAGACAGTGAATATAATATATAGGGAAAACACAATGTGTACACAGTACTTCTCTATAGAAGCTTCCAAAGAGGCAAGATACCTCCTGAGTGCCAACCAGGAGATCATTATTAGAAACCAGCAACTAAGCCCCAAACTCCACCCCTTAGCTCTAACAGTACTACATAAATCAGACCTTAAAGAGGGTACACACCTTACATTTGTAACCCTGCTCCTAAATGTGTTCTGACACAGCGTAGGGTGTATATTTATTATTTACTAAAGGTTGATTTTAACTGACTTTGATTGATTTTAAATCTATCAAAATAGATCAACATCGATGTGTTTCTGGGGCAAATCATACATTTATTAACAGACAATTTTTGATTTGGTTTCTAAGTACCTGTGTGATTTAGCCCCAGAAACACAACATTGATGTTGATTGAGTTTAAATCGATTTAAATCGACCTTTAATAAATATACCCCTAGTAATTCAAATTCCGACAGACATATAAAATATCTCCTGTCATCCTAGCAAGTATTCCCCTTCCATTCCAAAGAACAAATAACATAATGGTGAATTAGCTGGAAGGATAGGTCAAAAAGCAAGGTGCAACATACTTAGAGGAATATTTATTGCACCTTCTAAAGAGGACATGTGGAGGCGTTGCCAATAACAACCAATCAGAGTTCAGCTATCATTTTATAGCATGTATTAGAACTAGCGAGAAACTGATTGTTTGCTATCGGCAACACTACCACTTATCTTTAGAAGATTTGATAAATATCCCCCATAAAGAAGAACTCCAACTCGAATGTTCATGTTATTTATAAAGCAAACCTTTTTCATCAAGTGCATTATGATTCCTGTGCCTGGTGCCCCCACAGTTCCTGATGTGCAGCGGCCAGGATGAGTTTTGCAGAAAGCTGATTGGACGGCTGTCATGCCATCCAGAATTCTGGTTACGCTTAAACTGACTGCTGCATTCATTCAGATCCTCATAGGATGAGTATATTGGGTGATTTCAGTTGGGTCAAAGGTTATTGTTTTATTTAAAATAATAAAACTCTCCTAGTTCTTCATGAAATTATGTTGCTATTGTTACCGACATTGAAGTCTGAATGTAAGCTGGAAAGTATTAATGTATTAGTCCGTAGTTAAATACCATTACATTTATTTTAGGAATATAATTTCATTTTCCACTAGATTTGATCATATTAAATGCATGTAAGTAGTTTTAATTTTACTACCTGTAGAAATTCAGATTAAAACCAATAAAACAAAAGAAATGCTTTCATTTCGGCTGGTCTAATAATTTGCTTTTTAATAATAATTGTTCTTTTTTTCGGTAGCTGCCAGAGAACAGGATTCCATATAAGAGATAAGTTGATGTATCTCTCTCACCTTTTCTATAAATCATTAGTGACAGATGTTTTAAATATAGATTACGTTAAAGGAACCTTAGTGTTACCCAAATCCTTCTCTCCTGACCTATAGCTGATGACAAAAAAAAAGGTAATAAATCTGATTTTACTATCCTGTCCCTTTTCCTTCTATTTTCCGTAACTAATAAATCATTTCTATCTTGCGTCCTTGCACTTTTATAAGTTTGATCAATATTTGATATATAATAACCTTTAGCAAGAAAAAAAAGCAAAGTGCTTAATTAGGTATCATGTACTCAGATTGCCTTCGGAAAAGTTTCCGTTGGGTTTTGCAGGATTCTGCTCTATGCCACTAATTAGAACATTTATGGATTATAGGAACACTAAAGGCAAATATTAAAAAAAATAAAAAAATAATGAACAATGAGAACATTTAAAAGTGCTTAGTAATCATGTTCTGCGCAAAAGCCATCTATCTGCCAGCAGCTTGTCCTACCAGCTTCCATCTGACAACAGCGGAGAGCACCTTTTGCATTCATAATGGCAAGTGAAGAAGAGAGAGAGTGCCTCCATCCCAATATGGAGACTAAAGAACAAAGATACTAGTGTAGTTTTGAAACTTATAAAATTATTATTGCAATTGGGTCCTGTACTTTTAGTGGGTTGGGTACAGGATGGCGGCACTTGGGATCCCGGTGGTCAGAATCCCGATGTCAGCACCCCAAGAGGTCACAATCCCAACAGAAGGAGGTAAGTATACTATTCTTACCCTACCCTAAGCCTCCATCCCTCCCCCGCAGCCTAAACCTAACCCCCTCAGTGCCTAGCCCTAACCATCCCCCTTATCCCAATACTTACTGTTGGGATGCCGACACCGGGATTTTAACTGGTGTCGGTATTCTGGTGCCGGCATTATGAGCACCAGCATCCCGACGGCTGGCATAATAACTACATCCCATCTTAGCACTAGACTGGTATAATAACTACATCCCATCTTAGCACTAGACTGGTATAATAACTATATCCCATCTATGCTTTGTAACTGAGCGTGCGCATGTATGGGCGATTATGTGTCGCATTCAACTCAGTCACATTTCCACTTAAAGCTGAAGGGGCGTAACAGGACATTGGCACATGGGCAGGATTTAGCGAGGGCATGTTGAGATCCGTCTATTTTCAGATGCAAGAATAGGGCTGGTTCAAGTACGCACTGATAATGATGATGGCTAAGAAAGCAAGCGTACAGGTAGGTACGCTTGCAGTTGGTCGCATAGATGACATAACGATGAATATACATATTTATTTCTCTACTCAGTGCGGGTGCAATTACGGCATTTCGCATCAGCCCCATAATCTCTCTCTCCTTGCCATTCTAAATTAAATATCACTAAATAAATAAAAAGTGACTGCTCCAATACAGAACAAGAGTTAATCTGAGATGGTATTCGAATTTATTTCCTAGGCTTTGTACAGCAAGGCTTATGTACATTAGTAAATAAACAGTGTTTCAGGAATTCATTAATAGGAGACTAATATGTTTTGTGATTTCCTTTATAGTCATTAGTTGTATCCGTGCCTCTTAATCTATATACATTTCCTTTCCAATAATTGCTGTTGGATTTCTCCCTCCCACGCTGCCTATTCCACCTCTTTTATAAATAGTTTGTTCCTCTAACCGTAAATTCCGTACATGTTTGTGTGCGGTTTTCTGTTTTGCAAGAAATGAATTAGACAATGCTCCTCGCTAAGACATGTACCATTATTTCTCATCTGAACTTCTGTCCTTTACCGACAGTAAAATCCCATCAATTAATGTTTTATCAGAGTCTAGAGATAAGGGTGATACAAAACTGTACACCCTCTCCATTCACAGACATATTTCACAACACACATAGGGGCATATATTTTAGACCTGATAACTAGAATTGATTGTCCCCGCTCTTTGCGGCAATAGGAAATTATGGATCGCCCTGCTGTGCTATTAATCACATGCAAGGCCAGGGTGCCAGCGATGTGTAAGAAGTGATTGAAATGATCACAAAAGCTATGATTTCACTTCTCCTTCCGGATCCAAGGACATTCTGCTAACCACACATGTGCGGCGGCCATTGCTGGGGAGGGTTCTGGAGGAACACGCTCTCAGTAAGTTTTGTAGAATGTAGCCCATTGGTTATAGCGGCTAACGTCATCTTCAGATTCTCATTCAAGAGCTTGGTAAATCTGATAGCTTTGCAACCTCTAGAAACCTTTGGGCCTGCTTCTGCTATCGGAAATGGAGGTATATGGAAATATCTGCTGTGGTCCATCCTTAATATTTGCGGGTACTGGCGTTCGGAGGATATGCCGTAAATATTATTTGATAAATATGCCCCATTGTAACAAAGGGGCTTTTTTAAACATATAGAACTGGTGTGTATTTGTGAATCATTTAACGAAAATATCAATTTCAGACACACTTTGTAGCTTGTATTGCACAATAAACACAAAAACATAACCTACCACTAAAGATGGTTTTACTAAAATGGATAAAAGTCCTGTGATTGCACAATTTATGTAAAAGATGCCTAGATTAGACAACTGCATAAAATTAATTGTAACTCAAGTTGTAGATGATTTGGAATAAGCTTTAGCGCAAATTATTAATGGAAGACATCTGTTACAGCCAGAAGCAGAAAATACTAGATTAATGAAAATGTTTCCTATAATGCTGGTGATATTATGTTGCAGAGAACCAAAAATAGAGGATGGCGCATACACTGGGGAACCACGGGTCATGATCAACCCTTCAACTGCTGCATTGTACCCAGGACGGGCCCAAGGATGAATGGCCTAGTATTTGTCAGATAGAAAATTAATATGAGGACATAAAATACCAACAATTTACTGGTCCCAAACACCAGAGTATATTCTTTTGTAATAGAAGCCTCTCTAGCACCTATTTGTCTACCTATGGAGATTCTTACCCCATAAAGACCTGTTAATGCTCATAACGAGGTTAGACAATTATTGTGTAGAACGATCATGATAATGACTTATGACCCCCTCCCCCCTTTCTCCCTCTCCCCGCTACCATTTCCCCAAACCATCTGACATATCAAGCATGGAAAGTAGTCAATGAAACCTCATTGATACAGGTGCCATTGCGTCAGTCACAGGAAGGACTCTGTGCTTATCCATAGGTAGGGCACCTATTAGTGCTTAGGTGGGATTCAATATGTCTCTGTCACTAGCTAAACTGAGAATTTAGTGATAACTGCCTTTCTAGAGCCTTACACGTTGATCCAGGTAAATGGAGTAAAAGTGAGATGCTTGATATTATAGATTACAGTATGGGTTGGTCACATTATACGAGAAGTAAAATTATATATGCTATGAAAACTCATCCCAAGTTCCTCTACACTTGGCCAGTGACCGTACCAACCACCCGGCATTCTTGTGTAAGGAACTCCCTTTTCCAAAACCAGTGGTGTAACTAGGGCAGGGCGAGCGGGGTGCGTGCCCTGGGCGCCGTTGGACCGGCGGTGCGGAGGGGGTGCCGCCGGCCACGGTACCGGCCCACCCGCCCTAGTTAACCAGTGTAGCGCTGACCGCAATGAGTGCGGTCAGCACTACGCATTTACACAGGACGGTGCTAGGCTTCCAGCGCCAGTCCTGTGCTGCACACCTGAGCCCGCTCCCTGCCCATGAGTGCTTGCCCAATAGCGCTAGGAGGCGGGCTCAGGCTGTGCATAACACACGCATCGCCGCCAGCGCTGGCAGCGATGCGTGTGTTAAACAGCAGCCAATGAGAGTCAGATAGACTCTCATTGACTGCTGCAGCACCCACTGCAAGAGCCGGGCTTCCGTCCGGCTCCTGCAGTGGGTAATGGGACAGACGTCATGACATCTGTCCCATAATGCTGAGCGCGCCAGCCTGGGAGGACTGGCGGGCGGCGGGAGCAGCGTCGCGGACCGGAGCAGCAGCAGCGTGGATTCAGGTAAGTATATTTTTATATATATATTTTTTAACCTATCTGCACTACTGGGGGCACAACGGGGGAGGGAGGTGGCTACTACTGGGGGGACCCCTACTGGGGGTGGGGGTACAATGGGGAGGGGTGGCTACTACTGGGGGCAACATTATTGGGAGGACCTCTACTGGGGGCATTTAATCGGGAGGGGGAACCTCTACTGGGGACTACTACTTGGGGGGAACTACCACTGGGGGCATAATAAAAGGGGCCTACTACTAGAGACACTGCACTCGGGGTCCACTACTGGGGGCAATAATAGGAAGGGCCACTACAGGGGGCACTGGATAGGGGGGATCACTACTGGGTGCTTGCATAAGGGTACCACTACTGGGAAAACTGCATGGGGGAGGACTACTGCTGGGGGCACTATATAAAGAGCACTGCATAGGGGGGGGACTACTACTGGGGGCACCATATAAAGGGCACTGCAGAAGGGGATATCGCTACTGGGCGCACTGCATTGTGGGGACTGCTACTGGGGGCACTACATGAGGCACTGCATATGGGGGGGCACTACTGGGGGTACTGAGTAAGGGGAGCTAATTGGGGGCTGTATAAGGGGGACCACTACTGGGGATACTGTATAAGGGGCACTACTATGGGCCTGCATAAGAGGGACCATAACTGCATACTGGGGGTACTGTATAAGGGGTACTACTGGGGTTAAGGTGCATATGGATAGGAATGTTCAGTGTGAAAATAAAGGGGTGTGTCATGTTGACACACCCCATTTTTAAGTGACCACGCCCATTTTTTGCCACGCATGCACATCGAGGAGGGGGGGGGCTCCCTTTTAAAATTTGCCCTGGGCTCCAAATACCCTAGTTACGCCACTGTCTAAAACTTGCACTGAATAAGACTTTATCCTTCACCGGACGACTCTATGTGCCTGATTGTGAGTCACACGGAATGCCAATGGTCACAGAGCTCAGCAAATTACTGCTACTGTGCTTGCTTGACTAAAAAGTCACATGGCGCATACATACCATGGTGTGTACGCACAGAGGCACAGTTGCGATTGAGGAGCACGGTATAAGGAAGGTATTGGAAATGTGCGGGGCATTCCAGGGGGCTGGGTATTCACACCCACAAAAATACCCCATCTTATAGGCGTGTTACTGAAGTGGCTGCGAACTCAGCCCCCATCCCCCCCAGACTGCCCAGTTTTGCACAGTAAGTGGACAGTCACAGGGTGAGTTCAAGCGGCAATGGAAGGGTGGTGACCGGTTCCTGGAAAGTTGCCTAGTCTTCCTTGTGGTCGGGAGCGCTACCCGATATCCGGGGGCTCCCGACCATTTCGGGAGAGTAGGTAAGTATAGGGTAACAGTCAAGATCTGCGCCTATAGATAATAAACTTGTGCATGAAAGATAATGAGGGAAGCAAGGCCATCACTGCTAGGGACTATTATGATGATGATCTTGGTTTTCCTAATTCTTCCTATCCATGCTGCTATATGGTATGGGCATACTTGGTTTCCTGCAGCTAAGCAGTTTTCTAATTTGAGCAATGAAAGAGATTGCAGGATGCTCACACACATTCCTTGTTCCTAATTATACAGAAAAGGAGTTTCCCTACAGTTTATTAAACATCTCTTATATCTCCTAAAGCGATGCAGTCAGGAAGCCGTCGGTCGAAATGCCGACCGCCGGCTTCCTGACTATCTAATCCCAGAAGAGGTCTAATGATAAACATCGAAATCCCGAAGCCTATCGTTAGCCCTATGCTGGGAGCCCGACGACCGGCATACTGAACGAAGGTAAGCCGGGCGGCGGTTGCAGACAGCTGCGGTGTGGAGATTTAGGTCAGGGGCTCCCGGGGGGGACTTTGGGTTGGGCATCTCCCGGGGAGACTTAGGTTTGGGCTGCGGGTACAGGGGGATTAGGTTTATGCACTTTGGGTGCTGTAAGGGTTAGGCACTAGGGGGGGAGGTTAGGATTAGGCACCCCTAAGGGAGGATTAGGGGGGGGACAGGGTTCGTTTTACTTACCTAAACCCCCTGTCGGGATCCTCATGGCTGCCGGTCTTCCGGTGTCAGGATTTGAACCGCCGGCCATGATACATACTGATTCCCTCTTAAATAGACAATTTACATTGAAACTTTGAAAGTAATCTTTAGCATTGAAGTTTTATGAATGGGAAGGTGTTAGCTAATTTCAGCAAAACAGTACGCCCAGGAACATCTACTATAGCTGTGGTCTCTGTGACCTTTTTGTGCAGGAAATGTCATTTCCTCAGAGTATGGCAGAGCTAAGTGGCTAGTCCCCAATAAGTTAAACAGAAAGAGCATAGGATATTATTCTTGCTTTTAAAGATTACCTAGACATGAAGTGAGTAAGGGGGAGATGTATCAAGACGGTCAGAATCCCGACTCCTGAATTCCAACAGGGTTAACATACCGACACTTGTTGGTTGGTATGCTAACCCTCCCCTTCTCTCTACCCTAGCCCTCCCTTGTGCCTGAACCTAACCTCCCCCTCTAGCACCTAAACCTAACCTACCCCTCCCCGCACCTTAAACCTAACCCTCCCCCTACTGCCCAACCCTCCTCCCCACCCCGCTACTTACCTTCGGCGTCCTAATGGTCAGGATGCTGATGCCGGGATTCTGAGCAGCGTCGGTATTCTGACGCCGGTAAGGTAAGTGTTGGCATCCAGACCACCGGGATGCCGAATGCATACCCTTAAGGTGGTTCATTGGAAAATAGAGGGAACCTCACGCCGTTTTTTACACCTGATTTTCCATGACCAGAACAGGATAAAAGGTCCAAGACTGGTTATGGGTTTGCGGGGGACCCCACGTTTTTATTTTTATTTTTGCCATTTTACATTTTTCGGGGGCAATTTTTTCTAGCATAAAAAGCATGCACAGAGCATAGTGATTTGTGCATGCTTCTCCCAAACTTGCCTGCCTCAGGCAGGTGTATTGTTTGGGTGCTTTTAAAGTTGGTTTAGAAGTGGATTTCTAAGTCAACTGTTTGTAAATGAGGGGATCCTGTAGTCTTAAATGAGATGATGTTTGGTCGATGGTCGATTTTGGCCGAGATTCAGTGTTTTAGGTGATTTTAAAGTGGATTTTGCCTTTAGTAAATTCCTGATTTGCAAAATTGACTTAAAATTACCTATAAATACACCAAAATATACCCCTAAGTCTACATCTGTTGCAAAATACACCAGATTTTAAAGGCAAATATTGTAGATGCAGGATCTAAGAGACATTACCAGTAGTCAGCAAACAGTATTACAGCAAAGACAGATTGAGAGAGGTGAGATATTGCAGTCACTATACAATACAGTAGTGAGATGCAGCAGTCACTATACAATACAGTAGTGAGATGCTGCAGCCACATACAATACAGTAGTGAGATACCGCAGTCACTATACAATACATTAGTGAGATACCGCAGTCACTAACACAATACAGTAGTGAGATACCGCAGTCACTATACAATACAGTGGTGAGAGAACGCAGTCACTATACAGCACAGTAGTGAGATACCGCAGTCACTATACAATACAGTAGTGACATACCGCAGTCACTATACAATACAGTAGTGACATACTGCAGTCACTATACAATACAGTAGTGACATACTGCAGTCACTATACAATACAGTAGTGAGAGACCACAGTCACTATACAATACAGTAGTGACATACTGCAGTCACTATACAATACAGTAGTGAGATACTGCAGTCACTATACAATACAGACGTGACATTTTGCAGTCACTATACAATACAGTAGTGAGATACTGCAGTCACTATACAATACAGTAGTAACATAATGCAATCACTATACAATACAGTAGTGAGATATGCTGTGGAGGCCCTGAGACATATCCAGTTGCAAAAACAGGGCTTGGTTCAGAGATGTACGTTAATGGCGCTGCGAATCTGTGAGCAGCGCCTGTGGGGAATTATGCAAATGTTGCAGCCGTGGGAAATTGTACTGAGATGCCCACCTGCGTCTTTGCATACAAAAATACAGAATCGGTCATAGATTAGTTGATAATCGGCCTTCTGAGTAATCCTGTGGTCGTGCAGAATGGCTGCGGGAACGGAGACACCGGAGCCATTTTTACTGCGTATGGGGTCACAGTCGCTGGCTGAAATACGTCCCAAAAAACGGTAACGACACGCCTGCATTTGAGTCTCCCCCACCTCCTTGCCTCCCGCAACCTGTCAGTCACTTTGCAAATAAATCCACCTGCAGAGTGACTTAGGGCCTGATTCAGAGCCGGACGCAATTAGCGATCGCTCGTCCTGAAAATAGGGGTGGCTATTCAAATGAACAGTTTGCTGTTTGCGGTCTGTTCACGCCTCTAGGTCTGAACGAGCGAACAAAACTTGCGGTCGTTTTTTGGGAAACTACGCCCCCTGGCCGCGCGCATCCTACGTCATGTCCACTATTTATTAGATTAATCGAGTACATCGAACAGGGTATGAACTGCTCGCTATTCTTGGGGTTGGTTTTTGCTACCACAATTTTGCGAGCAGTTCTGGCTTAAAAATAACCCAGTGACGTGATCAATGACGCTGCTGTTTTAAATATGCACACCCATAAAACGCCCGTTTTGACCTTTAAGCACGCCTGCGATCGGATCTCCACTCCCCGTTTTCAAGCACCTTGCCCTGTTACCACCCACATACGCCTCATTCTGTCACTCAAATTAGCAGGCATTCGCTATTTTGCGAGCGCATGAATTTCGGCCGCACTGACTGGTTCGCGCATGCGTATAACGATCCGTACGCATGCGCAGTTGGGCAAACATCGCTCGGAGCGAACGAGCTGCCGCTTACGAGTGGCTCTGAATCAGGCCCTTAGACGCATGCGCGGATCACAGATAATCGCTCATATGCGTAAATATCGGCATTGCATATATCTCTGACTGGCCCACATTGCGGTAAGGGCGCACTGAGGGAAGACAGGTATTGCAGCCATTAATCAGACCTAGTAGTTTGCTACACTACAGCGAAGATTTATATTGCATTAGTTAATAGCCATAAAAAGTAGCAATTCAATTGCAGTAAAGGTGCATTGAGTGATTTCTCTAATAATGAACTGAACTTTCAGTAACTAGTAGAGATGTGCGGTTCAGTTGTCCAGAAATCCAAATCCACTCAAATTTCTTGAATCTGGGTAAATCCAAGTCATGGTTCTGATCTTTTCACGGTTCGGAATTCAGATTTTAAATCTGAATTTCGAGTTTTGGATTGCATAAATTACATTACATTTTAGCTGTTTTTAAAAACTTTTTATTTATTTATTTTTCAAATCCAGATCCAAAACCAAATCACTTGAGGGTAGTTTTGCAAAACCAAAACACGAAGATGAAACCAGATCCAAAACCAAAACAAGGGGGTCAGCGCACATCTCTAGTAACAAGGATCAAGGTACCAATGCTTCAGTTAGTGAAACTCAGTAGTAGGTTAGGTTGCATGACATGGAGAACTTCCCTGAATATTTCCATACCGTTAAAGGATATAAGAGCAATAAAGATAAATACGCTCCTTATTGGTCTTCTTCTAAACAGATTTTCTCCCCATAACTTCTGTGTCTTCACCTATACTGTAAATCACTTAAATAAAAATAGATGCAGTAGTATAACACAGTAAATATTCACACTTCCAATTAGAGATGTGCGATTCGGTTCTCCAGAAATCCGAATCCACCCGAATTTCGTGAATCCGAGTAAATACGAGTCGCGGTTCTAAACTCACTAGGAGATCCGGGTAAATCCGGGTCATGGTTCTAATCTTTTTGCAGTTCTGAATTCAGATTTTAAATCCGAATTTCGGGTTTTGGATTGCATAAATTACATGATTTTAGCTGTTTTTAAAACTTTTTATCTATTTTTTATTTAAAAAATCCAGATCCTAAACACTTGAGTGTGGTTTTCAAAACCAAATCCAGATCCAAAACCTTGAAGGAGATACAGATCCAAAACCAAAACATGGGGGTGGGCGCCCATCCGCCACTCCCTACTTCCAATGTAGATGAAAGAATTAATAGTCCTAGAGCCAATGAAAAAATCCTTCTCGACAAAGTTCTTCTAATTTATATATACAGGATGTGGCCACATTGAATACTCTTTGGGGTAAATTTAAACAGACCACATGCTGATTCACTGTAAAAAAAAAGTAAAAAAATAAACTTACCCGACTCCAGGCACCAGTGATTGGGGCTCCGCTGATGTCCTCTCTCCGGTCAGCTGGTCTCCCATGCTGCACTGGTGCCCGGTCGTCAACTGACAGGGTCCCAGTGCAGTATGGGATGTCAGCTGACCGGAGGACATGGAAGACATCTCCAGAGCCCGGATCATGCAGGTAAGTGTAATTAAGGGAGAGGGGGGATTGTGGACGGGGAGGGGTATCGCGGGGGTCCACGATCTCGGGTGGCAGGGCTTGGAGACGGGGCAGGGCTTAGCGACGGGGGGGTAGCAGCGGCGGTCGGTCGGCACATGCGTGGGGCACTTGTCACGGTAATTTTTTGTGAAAATACCGTGACTAGTGTGCAGATGGGATTCGCAGGGACAGAGCTTTCTCGCAAGCTCTGTCCCTGCAAGGAATTTGTAGTGAATCCATGTGATATTGCCTGAATTCGCAATGCGAATTCAGCGGTAATATCACACTACAATCTGCATTACCAATGCGGATTGTAGTAAATAGGGCCCATAATCACACATCTACTAAAAGACAATTTTTAATTTGGTTTTTTAAGTGTTAGTTATTGTGTGATTTAGCCCCAGAAACAAAACATCAATTTACATCGATTTGAAATGGATTGAAATTGGCCTTTAGTAAATGTACCCCTTACTCTCAGTAAGATGAAAAACCGCCTTTCAGAAATATATTTTTAGCAATTTCCCAGAAAGTCAACAGTAAATTCAACAGGTATCATAAAAAAGAGAAACTATAGAAAATCTTGTACAAAATTGTATCCAATAACTGGTTGCTTTAATATAAAAGTTGCACTTACACACAAACAATAAAATGAGGTATATCACAAATAACTTCTAGTTGTTCTATAGCACCTACCAGAAGTACAAATCAACAGGGTACATTACTCCAGCATAGGAACTCCAGCATAGGGCTCAGTCCCGACCTTTGTCCCATATGAAAGGTACTTCCTGTACAGTCCGCCCACTGGAAAAGGTGCTGCTGGGGCAGTACCTAGGGGTAGGCGACCGGTGCAATTGTACAGAGCGCAGGGCACTGAGAGTGGCAACGTCACCGCCCCACAGCCCTTGCTTCTGGCTAACAGAGCACCCTGTAGCTAAGACCACTGCAGCAGCACCAACGGAGAATCTTTAGACTCTCCATACAGGCACCCTGCAGTCTGTGCAGCTGATCTTAGTATCCTTAGAATGCTCCAAGTCAGCGCTGCACTTACCGCTGCTGCCGACTTTGCATAATGTAATGATATCATGCACCCAACATCATGGCGCTAAGAGGGCATGTCAGCACAGGCAGCATTTAAGCCCTGTTACACCTTTGGTCGCTGCAAATCTCCTGGTCCCACAAAGCAGGTCCCATATTATTGAGGAGAGAAGGATCATTACTGCTACATCCTAGGTAAATACAAGTGACTCAGAGCTGACCCCTGGTGAACCCCCATTTGTTTTTGGATGATTGAAAACAGCTTGAGTGGAGAGACAGGCAGGAAGAAGAAAAGTCCTAAAAACTAATAATGAATAGAATGAAAAGAAATGAATGAATAGAAGTAATAGCTACTAGAACAGTGATGCTACAAAATAGAATGGTCCTAGACATTCTATAGCTAACGAAGGGACAGCGTGTTCACTAATAGGACAAGAGTGTCGTACTTTCATATCAGATAATATCAAAGATATTAAGAAAAATATTCTAAACATCCAGAAAAGATGTAAACATTAAACATAACGAGAGATTGGGGTTTAGACTCCTTGTTGAGCTATTTGCACTGAAATGATGCCAGAAATACTTACTATGGCGTGTATTTTGCTATTCATTAATGCGTTAATATATCTCGAGGGCATCCAGTAAAGCTTACAATCACATTACATAGATGTGAGAGTGTATGTAGATTTCAGAAACAAATGAAAATGTTAATGTTAACTATAATAATGTATTTACTCAACAGTAAAATAGAGGGAATGTTAGATAATAATCAATGACTCAGTTGGCAGTAATAGATCTTATGTTATAAGCCCCTTGTGGCACCCTATACAGTAAATTACAAATAATAATAGTAATATGTATTTTCTTTGATTATACTGTAACTCATGTCTTTTAGGGCCTTATTTATCAATCTCCTTCCAATTTACTACTGTATAGTAATTTGTGAAAAAATTCCAGGGAGGGATCCCTGTGATAATAACAGTACCTGGATATGGCATTAAGCAGGGTGGCCACCTGTTTCCCCACCTGTAACTCAGGCTTACCTACCTACTGGCAAGGAAAGCAAAGCCCCAGTAGGTTCCTGTGATTAGCCTGCATGTCTGATAGACCACAGAAAAAAGTTTGAAAAAAAAAAGTTCAAATTAAAAAAAAAAAACACCCAGACCGTGATTGATGCTCCAGTGAGGTCCTCTGGGACCCTGGTCAGGGTCAGCTGGTCTCCGGGGTCCTGCTCTGTGACCCCAGTCAGCTGCTCTATGGTTGGAGAAACGCAGGTGTGCCTGTCCATTTAACGCCGTTTCTTGGGCGTGCATGAATTTGCCACTGTGACGGGATATACAGCTTGTGTACTCACTGTGTGCGACGAGAGTTGCAATTTCTGAGTCAGATCAGACCTGCTGTAATTCCGCGTGATGGTCCCATGTTATTCGATGTTACCGATGTTTTCGTAGGACTGTGAGGTATTACGGATGTGCAAAAGTGGTAGTGGGCGTCTCTATGCTGGGTGAGCAGTTGCAGACATTAGCATATTTTTGCAGCAGAACTGCGTGCATAGGCCCTGATTCATAGCTGGACGCTCTGACAGAGTGCTCGCTCTGAATCAGGGCCATCCTTCCTGATTTTAGGGCAGCCTCCTGGCCGCTCGCATAGCTGTGGGTGACCACCCACAGCTATAGCGAGTGGCCAAAAAGATGGTCGCGATGGTCAAGACCATCGCGACCATCGGGCTTGCGATGAGACCCTTGTAGTAGGGTCTCATCTGCCACAAGCCCTGGAGTGCTTTTGGCTCTATCAGAGCCAAAAGCACTCCCTCTGACATCACTTGTCAGTGGGGCCAGCCCCAGACGTTAGGTGTTCCCAAGGGAACGCCTCCGTCTGGCCAGCCACGCCCCATCACGCCCACCAAAGGGGGCGTGCTGTCACTCACCACCGACAGCACGCCCCCTTTGTAACGAGACCCATAGCGACGGCTTGCCCGTCGCTATCCGGGTCTCGCGCATGCGCACGACGGAGCCGGGTCTGTCGAGTGCATGCGCACTGGCCCAACATTGAATCAGGCCCATAATCCCTTACAGCGGCTGTAATTACATGCTGTGCATTATTAATATTCATGTTGAAACTGTATAAGATATGAGGAAGATCATACTTTCAAAACAGAAGAGACCAGCTTTATATTTAATTTGAAGTCTTTACACTACTCCATATACTTTACTGTTATCTGTCTCAAAAGAAATAAAGTCTACTTAATGAGATTTACTTTCACTTCATTGGAGATGATAAATAAAGTTATCCGTCATTTAAACTTAATTTTCTTCATTTCCCCTAAAATATAACTTGTTCCAGACTGTTTTATGTCTTAACATCAAGCAGTAGGAATGAGCCAGGCCTGCATTTAGCTGTGAATGATCTCCCAAAATCTTGCACCCTCCTCTAAAGTGACAATCTTCAAATACAGAACAATGCCCTTTCCAGTTACCACAACAGTAAGTGCACTGTCTCACAA
The DNA here is from genome assembly GCA_031769625.1 of Taudactylus pleione. Classification (NCBI taxonomy): domain Eukaryota; kingdom Metazoa; phylum Chordata; class Amphibia; order Anura; family Myobatrachidae; genus Taudactylus; species Taudactylus pleione. Next base: position 1,422,396 of record JAUIMM010000141.1, on the reverse strand, counting down.
AGGTTTGCAGTGGTGTTGAGCAAAAGAGCTGGTAGTTGGCCTTGGGCCTCTAGTATGAATCTATTAATCCTCCTAAACTAGGGCTGGGCACAGGGGCATTTCTAGAGAGCAGAGGGCCCGTGTGCAGTCTCCGACACGGGCCAACCTCCTCTCTGTCCGGCAACAGGCAGCGCACTGAGCTGTGCGCGGCCAGCGCCAGAGTTATAGACTCTGGGTACTAGAGTGTGCCCAGAGTCTATAGAGTATGCGCAGGTCACCGGGAAAATGGCTGTGGTGGCCATTTTCCCTCTACTGCGCATGCGCAAACGAAGTAAAAATGGCTGCGGCGGCCATTTTCCAGTCATTTTTACAGCACCGGAAACCCGCGCTGATGTGGGACTCCAGATAATACTATGGGTGCAGTGTGTGCGGTGCGGGGCCCGTGTGCCCCGCACACCCTGCACCCATTATAGATACGTCTCTGGGTGGGTAATCAGCCACCCCCCAGCTGTTGTTGAACTACACATCCCAGCATGCCTTACCACAGTTTTTCCATTTGACCACGCTAAAACTTTTGCAAGGCATGCTCGGATGTTTAGTTCAACAACAGCTGTAGGGCTGCTTATTGCCCACCCCTGTACCTACACCATCATGCTGTAGGGCAATAGGCCCATGGGCACCGTCAGGCCTTAGGCATGTGGGACCTGTTAGGCGGGCATTAGGCCTGTGGGCACCAATATAAATTCAGGCATTAGGCCCATGGGCATCAGCATAAATCGGACATTAGGCCCATGGGGCACCAGTATAAATTCGGACATTAGATCTATGGCCACAATATTAGTTTTGGCACTAGGCCTGTGGCACATATTTAATTATGGGCATTAGGCCTGAGGTGGCAGCAAAAATCATCCCCATTTCTAGCCAAAATTAACAAGTCAAATTTTAAAAGACAAGGCTTAGCTGGCCATACATAGAGGAAGGCAAGGACAATACTATTGGGCTACAGATCTTGGGCAACATTGTTCACACTGTGGTTGATGTGTTTTTTTTTGTTTGATGTGATGTTTCCTGAGTGGTAGTTTGTTAGGTAGTTATCAGTAAGTAGTGTAGGTAGGCTGCATTGTATCTCTTCACAGGTGCTGCATGATCTACAAGCAAGGTAACTGGAATAATATTGGTGAGAACCACAATGTTTGTATTGTCCCTCTTCTGTCCTTTTCTCTTCCGGGTGATAGTAGGCTTTACACTCTGGTATAAGGATGAGTTTCCATGTAGTGCGCAAGCACCCATAGGTGAATCTCAGTATCTGAGGCCAAAAGTGCCAGTGATTATCTTCCACTCTGCCCCAAGAAGGGATATCTTATAACACATACAGTAGGGGTAAACTTACTAAGTCTATTTTTGTTCCATTTAAAATCCACCAAAATGGAATCAACATCCCCACAAAATCGACCAGTGTTTCTGTTCAAAATAGATAATTTACTAACAGTTGACTTTGGGTTCCATTCTTATTTCGATAGTGCATTGGTCTGTAGTTGAAGTTCTAAATGTGTTATATTTACCCTCAATAGAACCCTAAATAGACACAAGATTATACAAAAGCATTGCTATTGGCCAAAACATGTCACATGCATTGTATTACCCACAAACACCTTCATCCCATTGCTAATTTTCATATACACAATTTAAAAATTAATTGTTATGCCTTTAAATGCCTGATTTATACAGCCAGAGTGCCCCACATGCTTCTCCCCCATGTTTTTTCCATCATAGTGAGTTTTCAGACTTTTCTACATGATTTAAAATCAAATAGAACTGTTTCTGATGGTTCTATTTAAAATGGTGATTTGGGGTCAATTTGTGGTCTATTTTGTTCTATTTTCACATGGACTATTAGTAAACAATCTCTTTCTACCAATGTCAATGGGGAAGTATTGATGGTCTTTTTGAAGTTCTATATGTGTGTGAAGTGTAATTTCTGGTGATTTTGAGTCAAATTTGCCTTTAGTTAATACCTGATTGTCAAAATCACCACCAAATCACCTCAAAATAGAATGGAACTGAAAATTTACTCCATGATCCCTTGTCTTGTACTTTCCTTTTGAGGTCCATCCAACATCTGTTGTCTGGATTACACCAACCTGAAGGATCATCCTAGCAAGGGACTCCAGTAACAGGACACTCAGATGATTACAAAAAACGGAACACGCTTACAGCCACCTTACACATGGTCCCCCAACTTCATGTAAACTATGGGTCTACACAGAGCTGAAACTAGACATTTTGATACCCTTGGCCAGAAGACAACATTGGTGCAACCCCCTCCCCCGCTATTTTCAAATAAGGACATCAGGCATGCACCAGAAAAAAAAGTAGGGATGTGCGCCGACCCCAGTGTTTTGGTTTTGGATCTGTATCTCCTTTAAGGTTTTGGATCTAGATTTGGTTTTGCAAACCACCCTCGAGTGCTTTGGTTTTGGATCAGGATTTTTTTTTTTTTTTAAATAGATAAGAAGTTTTAAAAACAGCTAAAATAATGTAATTTATGCAATCCAAAAAACTAAATTCGGATTTAAAATCCGAATTCTGAACCGCAAAAAGATCAGAACCGCAACCCGGATTTACCCGGATCTCCTCAGCAGATTAGAACTGCGACTCGTATTTACCCGGATTCATGAAATTCGTGTGGATTCGGATTTCTGGAGAACAGAACCGCACATCTCTTGAAAAAAGGGTGTGGCTTCATGGGGAAGAGGCATGACAAGTCTGATTTGTCCTGTACGATGATGAAGGGGTAAGGATCCCATTGTACCACTGTTATCCAGGTGTCACTGCCAGTTACAGAGTGAATCCATTGGCTGCAGTAACGATACACAATAATTACGCAGTATAACTCACCAGCACTAGATGTAGGAGAGCGCTGGTGAAACTGCACCTGCAGCAGGATTTGTCCATCAGAACAGCCGTGCACAAGCCTTTAGTCAGCAGTGTAGATCACCGACTGAAGGTATAGAAATAGTGCTGCTTGTAGTGTATATGCTGCAAATATCAGCGGTGGGGAGATCCGTGTATGTACCTCTGCCAGCTGAACTCACTGGTGTGCTGGTAACACCTGAGTCGGGAATCAGTGGCTGTATTCAGATGTAGGGGGAGGATGTGACTGGAGGAGAGGTGGCCAGGTGAAGTGGGCGTCAGCCAGGGAGGAGATAGGGGCGGCCAGGAGATGCCAGGGATCAAAGAAGAAGCTATAGATGAGAATGATTATAAACAGAAAATTGACAAATGCATCCGAACTGCACCCCCTACTCTCCAGTGCCCTGTGCCATGGCACATATTGCACCACCCTAGTTGCGGCCCTCGGTCTACAAGTTATTATTGTAGAAACTGAAGCAATAGTCTATTACCTTTCTCCCAACATTATAGTTTCCTCTTTTATGGTGACAAGAATGGTAATTAAGAAACATACAGTTACTACTAGTGAATTAGCACCTAACCTTAGTGGTGAATATCCCATTAGGCATGTGTCTAGAGTGACACTTGCTGGGGATCGGCACTTGGACGCTTGTTTCATTACTATCAGCCTGAAATTTACCTGTAACTACAAAATATTTTCACTGTACCGTATTGTACACTTGAATGGAGTGAGGATGTGTACATCAAGTGCAAATTGACCCTATAAGCAGTCCTACTTAATAAATATGTGCACATACAGTATTAGAAAAAAACAAAACAAAAACAAATTGTCATAGCTCAGGGCTTAAGTGGGTGCACACTTGCCGACCACTTGATGCGACAGTCGATGCCAATGAACGATATATCAGGCGGGCAGTGCACACTGCATGATCCGATGACCGACCACCCAATATGTTATTCTCCCGCAACATTATCGGCGTTGGCAGCTGGGTCGCTCCGTCATCCGTGCATACACAGAAGATTAAACAACCCCGATGTCAGCCAGCGCGGGTGCGCATAGTGGTACATACTAGACCAGTGGCAGAAATCCGGGAGACAATGAAGTCAGTTGCCGCCAGATGCCAGCCCTAAAGGGGACACCTGGCTCCATTGTCACCCGAGTCCCAGCCGTTCCACCTACCGGCTTCAGTCAGTTCTAACTAGTGGTAGAGGAGCGGAGCCGCTAAGCGCCGATCAGCATCAGCGGCGCTCCTCCTCCATCTCCATCACATTTGCACTCTCTGTGGTCTCTCTGGTTGCGGACATCACATATCATATGACCACCCGTGACCCTTCTGCAGAGCCGAGACTCTGACACTGTCACTGCTGCAACAACTTACTTGGCACGGACAGCTGGCTGCGGGGAGAGTGGCTGGGACCCAGGAGAGAGGCCCTGTGGGCTGGCTGTGGCACTGCAGACAGGCAGCATAAAACATTACAGTAAGTCTGTATCTGTCTCAGTGCCTGTCAGTCAAGTGCATGCCAGGCAAGCCCTATAAGGGTGAGGCGGGGTCGTCGCTGGGCGTAGGACTCGGGGGGTTGGGGGGGGGATCGTATATTTAAAAAGCACATTTTATCAGTCATGTTAGGGGGGGTATATTTAAAGATCATATATTTTATCACTCTGCCAGTGCCATGTTGAATTATTTAACATGACATAATGATAAAACATATGCTCTTTAAATACACCACACTCTCCCTAACATTGCAGCGATAAAACATATGCTCTTTATATACCACTCTCCCCCTTACATGACAGAGTGACTAATATATATATATATATATATATATACATACATATATATATATATACATATATATATATACATATATATACACACACACAAACATACATACACACACACACACTCTTTAAATATATCACCCCCTCCCCAGGACCTACCCCACTCCCATAGCCCCCCCCCCCACAAATTCATGTGCTGAGGGGGGGGGGGATTATATATTTAAAAAGCACATATTTTATCACGCAGTCATTTTAGGGGGTATATTTAAAGATCATATATTTTATAGCTCTGCCATGTTAAATTATTTAACATGACAGAATGATAAAACATATGCTCTTTAAATACATCATCCCCCCCTAACATTAGAGACTAGACGATGTGCCCGATATGTAGGCCCAATCTGCGACATATCGACGCAGCACCTATGAGAATATCGTATGACTCTGAATCCATATTGCAGTAAAAGTGTGACAGAATGTGAGTGTACTGTACATGTACTTTTCTTACACTAATTTTCATACTTTCAGCATTAAATCGTATTTAATATGCTTGGAGACGGCATGTGTAAAAAAAGGGGTCTATGACTTTTCGGATAAATTCATTACCCCATAGAGATAAACATGTGCTTAATATTCAGAAACATTTTTTTGTTAAATAAAGCTTTGTGCTTTCATACACTGTAATCCTGGTGTATATGAAAAGCGCATTCTCTTTGTTTTAATAACCTTGTATTCTAGATAACACAGTTGCAGCAGAAAGCCATCGCTCTTTATTGTATTACCATGAGATGTTTACAGTAGACACAGTAGCAATGTCAATTTAGGCATAATGGTGACATTTTAAGGATCATGTTGGTTTTTTTATACATATTTATTGTTATATTGCTGACAATTGGCTGCAATGCTGTGCACACTATTCTCAGGCACAGCATGTGGCACTCATTGACATCCACCTGGTCTGCATCCAAACACTCTCATGCCCGGAGGTGTTATTGGCAACAAAACACTTAATTATGCACATTCTAGGAAGGTGACTAAGGCATAGAGCTTGATGCTGTATGTTGTATGCTCTACAATTATGGGCCTGATTCAGAGATGTACGCTAATGACATCGCAGCGCCGATCCTGTACGCAGCTGCTGCGTGACAATATGCTAATGTTCCAGATGTCGAAGGAATGTATTGAGGCAATCACTTGCAGCTTTGCAAATCCAAGCGCCTGCACACAAGATACAGCATCGGTCGCTGTTCATTCAATGGTCACAACAAGCTTGTATTTTTTTGCCGCTATTCACGATTTCGTCACCCAAATGCTCCCTGTCCATCACACTGCAAGTAAACAGTTACAGCGTGCAACTACGGCAATGTTCCTTGATGCATACGCAGTTTACCGATAATCAGAAGAGCCGGCCAAGTTTAACTGCACAAATATCGGCTTTGTGTACATCTCCGAAATATTCCCTATGTCATTATAAAAATGATACAGTGGTGGTAGGGCCACAAATATACTTTGAGGGCCACATCCAGCTCAACAGCCATCAGATGGACAGCCCTATTCTAATGGATTAAAACATTTCATGGCTACTATAGTATTTGTTTTTGACCTTTTTTTTCTTTATAAAACAATTGAAGGCATTAAGGAGAACCTTCCAGTATCAATCACAGTGGGTGCAGCCATTTTAAGGCACAACCAATATTAAGTTACTAGTAACATGTAATATCACTGAGGCATGGAGTACCTCTTGCCTCTGCAATGTCATAAGTGGCGTGTTGCATTCACATGAATATATGGTAGTGTGCCATAACAATGGCCCAGTATGTACACCCGGCCAGTACTCTAGAAAATGCTGAAATTCTGTGGAAATGTTTTTTTTTTCCATTTAATGTTTTCTTCTCCTCATTTCAGTAATTAATTCACATTGGCATCACATTACTGTACCTATTTTCACAGTGAATGGATTAATTGTAATAGGATAACCTCAGCAGCAGATGCCACACTTACCTCTATCACAGCTATTCACATGCAAAAACACTAGTCATGTGACTGCGCTTATGCTGTGTGTAGTGAGTGAAATTCCCTGCTGAGAAGCAGCAGAGATAAGGTTCTTGATTCATTACATTTTATCTAGTCTGGAATGCAGTAATTAAACCGGGGGAAGCCATGACATAGGAGCAGATGAATCTCTTGCCACTGGACAAAATTAAGCATAATATGCAAAGGTAAAATATAGTTCATAGAAAATCGGCTATGTAGAGCACCCCTGAATGCTGATGAATACATACTAAAGAACTGTATTTCCTGTGAAAGGACATTGTGCAGAAAAAATCTCAGAAATCTTATTTTGCCAAATGGGGAAGAGATAGATCGCAAAAACCAAACATATTCCAGAATACCATTCTCTGCTTATTCTTACACACTGTACATTGTATAATGATTGTATTAGGTGGAATTTGGAGCAGCAGGTGGGTTTATATTGGAGAGACGTAGCTATGATCAGTAGTGGGAGCACATCAGCTTTTTCAGCACCATGGACAGGGCATAATAATATTGCAGGCTGAGAGCTGCCCACACACAAAACAGAGCTGTAAGCCTTCGTTTTAGGTGTTGAGCTGTAAACGTCTACAGTCTGCACTTGTTATTACATGATGAAGTATCCAAAGGTGTAACTGTGATAAAAAATATCCACTCATAGCAGCATAATGATGAACCAAAGTACCATAACAAAACACATCTTTACTCATCTATACATAGTATAAAATAAAGTCCCTGGTAGGAGTCTGTCTGTTTGTTCGGGCTAATCTTAAGAGCCACTGGACAGATTTTGATGCAGTTTTCACTATTCTATAAAGCATTTGTGGAGGAAGGTTTAGCTGTATGACATATTAATGTATGACAGAAGGGAGCCGAGCAGTGACGATTTTAGTGAAGCAATACAATGAAAAACCGGGTGTCCAAGCGCTTCCTTGGCATACGCTGACTAAACCGTTAAAGATATATCACAACGATGGACTTTATTTTATACCATGCAGAGATTGATACATATCTTGTTCCTCCAGAAAAAAATATGTAAGCCCTGTTTACTGATACAAAACTTTAGTTTTTCACTTTTCTTACCGTTCCTAAATCAGGTAAGTGAAAAACGATTTTTTTATTTCAATTCCTGGTTAGAGTCTGCTTTGGCATGACAATAAATAACGCACAGGGACACACACTTAACGTGGTTGGAGTTGAGCTAAGTGGAGAATGTTTTTCTCATGGACAGCTTTACGTGGCCATTTTTGCATGTCATGTGATAACTAAGGGCTTGATTCAGACCCGTTCGCTATTTTGCGGCGGCTCGCTGTCAAAAAGGGGCCGTTTATGCAAATCATGCGCTCGCTCTTTGCGGTGTAAGGACGCCTCTATGTCTAAGTGAGCGACGGCATATTGCGCTCGCAAGTGTTTAAAGATGCCCCCTTGCCACTCACTACACACATCATCTCCGGAACATCGGGAGCCATCGGAGCTGCTCTCAGCGCTTGAGATAGACCCTACCCTCCCGCAAGCACTGCAAGCAGTTCAGGGAAAAAAAAAGTCATGTGTTCAATGACGCTACTTTGCTAATTATGCACACCCATTAAACTCCATTCTGACGGTCAGGCACGCCTGCGTTCGCAAATCCACTCCCCCGTTCACAAGCACCTTCCCTTGTTACCACCCACAAATGGCGCTATCTGTCACTCAAAGTAGCAGCCAGGCTATGTACTACGAGCGGACGATTTCATATTGTTTGTGCATGCACACTGCGATTTATACGCATGTGCAGTTGTGCGACCTTCGCTCAGAGCGAGCGCAGCTTAGCGACCGGGTCTGAATTAGGCCCTTTGTGTTGATGTCAGAAGGTAAAACAACTAATATCATCTGCAAGGCAATCTCATAAGACCTCATTTAAAATAAGACTATTGCCGTAAATTCAAAAATTACTCCCGTGTGATGCTGAGCCGCTTGCTAGTATACATATACACTATGTAGATAAAAGTGATTGGACACTAACAGCAAATAGATCAACAAGATTTATTGATGTCAGTACTTTGTAAGGGATGCAGTGTATAGACCAGCAGACTAAGTGTAAGTCTGGAGTGTCCTTAGCAATAGCCGCGGGGGAAGGGAGGGTTAGGTTTTTTTTGGGGGGGGTTATGGTTAGGCACCACCAGGGGTAGATTAGGGGTTAGGCACCCCCCCCCGGGAGGGTTAGGTTTAGGGTGCAAGAAGGGGGGGTTAGATTTAGGCAACCCCGGGGACTTAGGGCTAGGCACCACCCCGGGTGTTTTAGGGTAAGGCACCCCTGAGGGAGGGTTAGGGAGAGGAGAGGGGAGGGTTAGGGTACTTACCAGCCGGCGTCGAGATCTGCTACTGTCGGGATTGTCGTTACGGGATTTAGGTCCGCCACGTGCAGTGATTACTGCAGACACCCTTCTTGGCAAACTGTCCACAAGTTCCTGATAACAGCAGGTGGTATATTTTTCCATTCTGCCTTAAGTACAGTGACCAACTGTGATACTGAAGAAGGTTGAATCAACCTAAAATGCACCCGTTGCTCCAATTCATCCCAGAGGTTCTGAATGGAGTTAAGATCTGGACTCTGAGCTGGCCAGTCCATCCAGGTTACTGAATTTTCTGTTTACTAGTCCAGCGTTGCCCTGGAAACGTGACAGGTGGCATTGTCGTCCTGATAAAATTATTCGTAGTTTTCATAGAGCTGCAAGTGCATGGGCCTCCCTGTCAAAACCGCCACATTACTTGAATCGTGCAAGAACACTGTCCGAATGTCGGAGAGGATACCTGATTTCCTGACATCGATTATGATGTGTGAGGAATCGTGGATTTGTCATATTGATCCGGAATCCAAACAACCGTCCAGTATGTTGAAACACGTGAATTTCACCTGCGCCCAAACAATTCTGTGTGATTCCTTCGGCATGTAAAGTCATGCTTCTGCTGTTCTTTGATGTGCATATGAACATACAGCACTGGGTTTCCCGTGGACAAGCAATTAATGCTAACTACTATGCAAATGTCCTGAAAACCATAATCGTGGAGCCATGAGGTAGAAAAGACCACATTTGCTGGAGAAGCAGTGGTTTTTGCTCCAAGACAATGCCGACCACATGTTGCTGCTGCTGTTGAATTGGCAGCAGTGCCTGAAATGAATGGGACAGCACTGGAACACCCTCCATATAGCCCGGACTTAGCACCCTGTGATTTCTGGGCGTTCCCTACCCTGAAAAAACAACTGTGCGGAAAGAAGTTCTCAACAGATGATTAAGTGAAAAATGCCACAGCTGCAACACTAACAGCGATGTCACATTACAGTCTGCAGCACGTCTTTGAATCGTTGTTGAAATGCTGCAAAAATGTACTGAATATGAAGGACGCTACTTTGAAAAAGAAAAATGTTCAGATCCTGTGGAGTCATCGGATTCTGAATAAATAAATAAGTCTCATTACTTTTCAATTAGCCCTTGTATTTAAAAAAATAAATAAGTGGAATTATTCAATTATCATTAATGCTTACATTGTAGGGATAGATAGATAGATAGATAGATAGATAGATAGATAGATAGATAGATAGATAGATAGATAGATAGATAGATAGATCCAGCGAAGATCTAAGGAAGGGCAGCTGGTGAGGCTGCATTTGACATAAAGGCTGAGTGCTGGGCATTTATATATATCCTTCAACAGTGTATTTGCCAAAGAATTGTAAACATTACCTGAAGTCATCATGGTTGCGGATGTACTGCTGGTGTGTGTAAAATGCTTTCAGTGCTATTTCACAACATAATGGTGTCAGCGTTTTGGTGTCCCCATACCGCATGTCAATATTGTGATTGTTGTCAAGACGATTACTTCCCTTGCATAAGTTAGTTTATTAGATATAACTGTGTAGCATTATCGGGTCAGCAACTTTCACTATGTTATAAAACTGTACAGCATATATGTTGATTTGTGTCTAGATATACATAGCCGATTGGTCCCTCCATGGTGGGAGATGTATTTCAGCATAAAAGCCATTTTAATTTGTTTTGACATCAATTGCCACGTTTATGGCCATCTCAAGTATTGCATGGATTTGTGCGTCTAGATTGTATCTCGATTCCTTGCTCAGAATTAGGCCCATAATTGGCCCAGTATTTGCTAAAAATAGATCAATGCTCTTTGAAGACACTAAAGGAAGCAATTTTTAGACCTCTTCTAAAAAAAAAAAAAACTTCTCTAATTGTATTCCAAACAACAACAAAAACTACCGCACCGGTTTATCTCGATAAACCCCTTTCAATGTATGATTCTTAAATTCTATAAAGGGTGTGCTACCTTCTGCCAGGTAACAGAACTGGATAAGAAAACAGGAAAGGAAGGCAGTATTGCAGTGCACAGATCCAGAAAAAAATTATTTTAAAAACTAACCTTTATTAGGTATTCATTAAAATTATATCCCATTTGCCAAGTTTATTTATTTTATTAAAGGGATATCATTTTAATGTGTACCTAATAAAGGTTAATTTTTTACATAATTTTTTTTCTCGATCGGTGCATCGCAATACTGCCTTCTTTTTTCTTATCTAATTTATATTCCAACTGCATGACTAACTACAGATTGGTATCAAACCTTCCTGTTCTAGGCAAGCTTATTTAGAAAGTGGTCGAAACTGAACTGGAAACCCGTCTGTCAACCCATGATATTTAGAATCCATTTCATTCAGGATTCAGGAGATGACCTAGCGCTGAAACAACCCTGGTGTGTGTGTGTGCTTAATGATGCTCTGATTGCAAGAGACAGAGGTGATTGTTCAGTCTTTGGGGGAGATATACTAAGATATACTAAGCCTTGGAGAGTAATAAAGTGTAGAGAGATAAAGTACCAACCAATCAGCTCCTAACTGTCATTTTTCAAATGCAGCCTGTAACAGGGCAGTTAGAAGCTGATTGGCTGGCACTTTATCCCTCTCCACTTTATTACTCTTCAAGGCTTAGTGCATCTCCCCCTTAATACTTCTGGATTTCTCTGCGCATTTGATACTGTGAAAAATGGGATTGTAATCAAGCACCTGAAATATATCTGTGGACCGGATGGCACAGTCCTGAGATGGTTCAAATAATTTCTCTGGAGACAAAAGGGAAAATGTACCATCCATACCAGGTTACATATAACAACTAAAGCTAATATACTGTACGTAGGTATCAGTTCTGTACATGAATAATTGGGGTGTTTTTACAGGCAATTCTAGCATACAATAATATATTATAGATGAGGGGTTCGGAGAAATCCGACTGAAGCTAATTTAAGTTTTCCAAGGAGAACCGAGTCTTGGGGCCAAATGTAATAGAGTGAGAGTTTAGAAAATGTGAGAGTTTAGCAGTAATTTCACATTGGTCTAGTTTTATCTTCAAAATGGGAAAACATCTGGATGAGATTTTAAATTTACAAAAAAGAATTACAGATGCACAACTCCAACATTACTCATTATATATAAGAATACATTTTGCAATAGAATTTTGCAAATAATAAAAGAGGTTTTGGCATAATCATGACCATGGTTATGGGCCTACTCACCGCACCCAGGTAACCTCTGAGGGTAGGTCCCTAACATACTGGGGTTGAAATCCAGAGCGCAGGACACCCCCAAACCAGCCCAGCTGAGCCACCCCAAGGCATCGCTCCAATAAGGAAAGGTGAAGTGTAAAAAGGTGTAGGATAGATAAGAGCAGCTGCTGCTGCATATAGTAAAGTGAAAAATAGAGATGTGTAAATAATACATATATATTAAACAAACAAGGGAAGTGCTAAAATTGCAAGAAAGGAAAAATGTGTATATAATGCGATGGCCTGAAGCAGCCCAATCAAAGCAATCCAGGGGACCCACGGCCCAAACATCAACCCATAGCTGCACTACAGTATAAACATTTTTTAGGACTTACCTAAATTGTGCCTCTTGTTAAATTGCAGTCAAAATGCCAGATCCCTGCTTAAAACCAATAAGGGACAGGTGGGAAGGGGTGCTAGCCTAGATTGAAGGCATCTGATACCTTCATGTGTGTATAGGAGCACACTTATACCCCTTTTACACCAGAGCTAAAACTCGGGTTTTTGAAGGGTTAACCCGGGCAGCTCCCTGGTGTAAAAGGGAGAGGGTTGGATCGGCGGGTCGAGTGACCCGGCAATCCAACCCAGGTAGCTAGCAGGGTTTAACACGGGAGTAACCCGTGAAACCCTGCTGTGAGAGCAGCGCATTCCGGGTCACGATGACCTGGAGTGCGCTGTTAGCCGGCCGATTGGTCCGGCTTCAGTGGCGCTTGGAGATGATGTCATCTCCAAGCAACCACTTTCACTCCGGAAAAGCCGGGTCTATGCAGACCCGACTGCGGTGTGAGCGGCGCTGACTCTGGAATATCCCGAGTCGGGGCAGGCAAAATTCCGGGTCGGAACTTTGTTCCAACTCCGGGTCAGACCCGGAATTTAGGTGGAAAAGGGGTATAAATAGAATATTTGGAAAGGGGACCCTAGACTGCACACCCTGGAAATATATATAATGGGAGGTGCTACCTGTGGACACTATTGCTGCAAACATACAAAAAATAATTACAGATGCACAACTGCAACATTACTCATTATATATATAGTAATACATATAGCAATATAATTTAGCAAATAATAAAACTGAGATGCGGCCAGGTCTTAAACTCAGAATAGTAGAGAGTTATACAATAATCAGGTGATCACAGGGTTAATGCTGGATTATAAAAATAACATATGTGAGTACAATGAGACTGTATAATAAAACTTGTGGGGTTTTTATAGTCATAGCAGGAGCTGTAACTGGTAGCTTTATAATGTTAACTGCAAACAAATGATACTTTCCAATACTAAGGCGATACCTAACAACAGGTGATGCAAATGTGAGAGGTCGTGCGGTGCAGTGCCTGCTGCCGTGCAGGTGTACGTCTGTTCCTTACCTTGCGTCGCACCCTCTCTCCTTCAGGCCGTGTGTTGAACAGACGGTCCTGGAACTCCCAAATAGAACACGGACACGATGACCTAGGGGGAAGGAGACGAGGTGAGTAACGTCCTTCCTCACGTCGACCGACGCGCCCTACCGAACCGAGGGATAAATTCAGGTTTTAAGTGAAGATCATCATTGGCACTTATGGCCTCAGATCCCGAATTTTCACCTATCGGTACTCACGCACCAGGTGAAGATCCGTCCTTGCACCGGGTTGCAAGGTTAACCGTCCGCCCAGAAGGAAGGAAAGATAGATAGTGACAAACAAACTGTGAAAGACAGTACACACAGATATTTCTCACCGTGTCCACTCTTGCTCTTCGTCCGCTCACTCGCCCACAGGTCCCTGTAAGGAGATACACAACACAGCCATGAAGGGCCTAAACTTATGTCAAGCAACTACACATACTAAAACGGCATCACCCTCAACCTACAGTGTGTGTAGTGTGACATATATAACAATAACTAAACTTTTGCCCTGAACGGAACACCAATCACAGACTATAAGTACACAAAAGCAAAACACAGTACTGTCCCTTTTAAATGCCTGCTTCCTACCTATCTAGAGCTGGCCAGCTCCTCTTCCCAGTGACTGGGGAAACTCTACCTTATTGGTGGGAGCCGTACAGCTCTCCACCACTGCTCACACCTCTGATCATCTATGCGGGGCTACCTAATGGGCTCAGGGCCCTGGGCCTAACGCCCAGGGTCTTACCAGCGGCTCAGGGCTTATGCCTGCCTACTGCAGGGTACTCAAGGGACCTGGGCCTACTGCCCAGAGTCCCGTCTCTATTTTGCAGCTCAGGCCTAGGGGCCTGTCTAACGGTGGGCTCTGGTAGTGGCCTGGGCCTAATGCCCAGACCACTTTTTTATGGGGCTCAGGCCTATTTGCCTGCCTATCTGTGGGGCTCATTTAGCGGTCTGGGCCTAATGCCCAGACCACCTTATACTTCGGGTGGCTCGGGTAGTTGCCCGCCTACTTTATTGACTAGTGGCCTGGGCCTAATACCCAGGCCACTTACACCAGGGGAAATCCTGTTATGGGGCCTAATGCCCGCTACTGTGCCTCGGGCCTTGTGCCCGACTAATTACCCACGGGCCTAGTGCCCGACAACGCTCCACGGGCCTAGTGCCCGACAACCCTGGCGGTCTAGGGAGGAGGGTATATGGTGGGCCTCACGGAGGGCCTACCTGCTACGTTGGAAGAGGCTGTGGGGGGGAACTTCGTGTAGCTCTTTACTTCCCACCCCCGCAGTCCTCTCCGGTCCGCAGCCGCATTCTTCGGCCGCTGGCCCGTCCTGCCCAGCGGCGCCGCCTCTTCTTTTCTTCTTCCAGCCGGTGCCGCCTGTCTTCTCTCTTGACAGCGGCGTCTTCTGGCCTCTTCCGCGGCCGCCGCCCCTGTTGACACGCCAATCTTCCGCTCTTTGGGAGGACGGCGCGAGTGGGTGGGGCTATGACGCGGCGAGCCGCGATTGGCTCATCGCGTCCGCCTCCTATTGGCTGCTGGCCCGCGAGCCAAGTTTGGCTCGCGGCCAGAGCCAAACACCCGCCGCACGGAGCACCGCGCCCGACGCTTGTCAGGCGCTGGGAGCAGGTACTCTGTCCCAGCGCCGGCTACCCGCCGCTTCTTGGCTGCCGGACGCCAAGCTCCACTGAGCTTGTGCCCAGAGCCAAGCTTCTCCCAGCGCCACAGTACCGCCGGCACTGATGAAAGGGACCAGGCGGTCCCTTCACCAGGTGCCCGCGGCGTCTGCACCGACGCTAGGGACATCACTGTCCCAGCGCTGGCAACGGATGTGTCCCACAGAGGACACATCCCCTCTGCCTGCCCCTGCAACGCTGCTGATGCTGGGATCAAACACTTGATCCCAGCACAGCCTTCCACACAGGGAGCAGGAGACCATCGATCAAACTGGAAAGCATACAGAGATTGAAGATATCAGCAGTACAGAGTATTCACCAAGTACTCATATCAGCATACTTACACCAAGGCATGGAGCTATAACTAACAAAAAGGTGAAGGCCTGGCTGCTTTTCAATACACACACAGACCAATGACAAAATGTCAATCAAGACGAACCCCCTACAAGTTATACGTTACAGGTGTGCTGCTGCTCACAGGAGATCCCAGCAATAAAACACCAGCTGCAGTCATTCCTGTGCAGCCTCTAATGATATACACTGACATCCCAGTCTCCTAGCAATGACTAGGACCATGCAAAGTGGCTACTGATGCTGGCGTTCAGTTCTACTAGCAACCAGCGGGACCTGAGGAGGTAGTGAAACCCTGCATTGGCCACCACTGATCCTAACAGCCTGGTACTCCATCTCCATTTATCTGTACTGGCCTGTGGTTTGCTGTTTGGAGTAAGTTTGATAGTGATCTAGGGTGATCTAGGGCCTGATTCAGCAGAGATAGCAACTGCGATTACGCACACAATTGTCCGATTGTTGCGTCCCGCGCATATGTATGTATCGCAATGCACGTACGTGAACACACCACTGCGATCGCAGTGACTACGCAGACTCATCGCAGAGTGAGGACTTTCTTTGGACCGGTTGGATTATCCTTTTACATTTGAACATTGGCTGTATCATCTGCACACCGGGACGCGAGACCCACGGCCCCGCTGGACACTAGCCGGCAGCTGGAGTAGAGGTAGGATCGAGACGCGGCCAGATTGACACTGACATTACATAGTTACTAAGGAGCCGCTGCAATCCTGTCTCTCCGGAGCCTCCTCCACTACTCGCACAGCTTCTTATCAGCTCGGATGTGCACCAAGTGATTTGTAAGTCATCTGCCAGGATACGTGGCTACATATAGCTCATCCTCATGTAATCAACAGCTTTTTTTCTCCTGGTGAGATTGAAGATTACAAACTACAGATGCGGACAATATGGATTCATATATGTTTTTAATATATATATTTTTTGGATCCACCTCCTCCGGCGATCTTTTTATCAATAATAATATATTATATAGTGATATGGTTATATATTTGTCTTATGTAGTTTCTTTATTTATTTAATTTATTTTCATTTTTATTTCTAATTGTATGTGATTATTTTTGCTGTGTATATATTGACCGGTCATATTGGATTAATACAGTAAAAACATTTTTTACATTATAAATCCTGTTTTGGTAATGATTTGCTTATATCAATTCTCTTGGAATTACATTTATTACTAATTTTTTATTAGCGTAGATATTCAATATTCTTTTATATCTTTAGGTGCACCTGGTTGCCAGGTGTATCTTTTTGTGTGCTGCCACAGGCACATTGATGTAATCTGCTGCTCAAATTATATAAATATCTTAATGAATTTTTATATTTTATTGATAAACATCGATTATCTGCAGATTTATAATATATTCAATTAGCGCTGAGTTTTGGAATTTTTTACATTACAGGGGCGTGCATAAATTAACAACTGTGATGCCATAGGCAGCTTGAGCTCCCACTAAGTGCGACAAGGTAAGCACTTCCTGAGTAAGGTCAGATCTTATGCAAATGTGCTTGAGGCTGCAATGGTACTCGATGTTACCGATGGTTTTGCAGTCTTGCTAAGTATTACTTATGTGTGTAAGTTAAGGTGGGCGTCCTTATGTTAGGCTGCATATGGCATTGTGATCACTAACATTAGCATATCTTCACAGTGAGGACCTCATTCAGAGTCTATCGCTAGCGCCGTGCACTCGCAAGCGGGCCGATGGTTTGCATACACACATGCGCACGCTTCGTTCTGCGCGTGCGCGAACTACTCTGTGCGATCGCAGGCCGCTCACTTGCCCAGCAAAGACAGCCCAGTGAAATGAGTGACAGGAGAGGCCATTTGTGGGTGGTAACAGGGGCAGGACACTAAAAACAGGTTAGGCACCACTCTCTTAGTGGTGCCTAACCCTCCCTTAGTGGTGCCTAACCCTCCCTTAGTGGTGCCTACCCCTAACCTGCCCTTGGGAGTGCCTATCCATAATCCCCCCTTCCTGCACCCTAACCTCCCCCCAGGGGTGCCTAAGCCTAACCCCCTCCCCCTTACCTGTAGCCTAACCCTCTCCTGGGGGTTCCTAACCCTAATCTCCCTCTGGGGCCTCTAAAACTAACCCTCCCCCTCCAGGCTAACAGCTTCCATGGCTCCGCTTACCTTCCTTCGGGGTCCCGACTGTCAGGATTTTGTCATTGGGCTAAAGATAGGCATCAGGATTTCGACACCTCTCTTTATTCCCGGGTCGGGATTCCGACGGTCGTTAAATTAACTACATCCCACTCCACCTGTATGACCACATCTCTATCTCCTATGAGGTGCAACTTTTTTTTCAAATGATGGAAACATTTCTTGTACAAATTATGCAGACAGATCTGGACATAATAGATGTGTCAGAAAGCATGCCCTACATGCTATACTGAGGCCGTGCCATGTGTGGCGAGGGATGCAGCAGACACGGCAAACATGGAAGAATTTGCATTGCAGTTCACAAAGGGGCTCAAGAAAAGACTCAAGAAAGGGGCTTTATTTTAAAAACGGTTTGATTCAGTGGGAAGCTATTTGCTCATTGTAGGTGCCTAAGATAAAAAAAATAAACAGCTGCAGGTAAGCTAATGCAATTCATGAACAAAAATCAATTAATAAAGGCAGCATCAATGTCTTTATTTCATGAGTTATTAAACAGCAAATGGAGGGTCAAATATACAGTTAAAATGAAGAAAACCGTAAAAGTTCAAATGAATGAAGAGGATGGATAAAGAGGCTGGTTTATGTGACTTCAACCAACAAGGTACAATCTCACATAAATGCAGACAGAAAATGTCATTGCTCCTTGTTATATTCCTAATTGAGCTGTGTGAATGTAACCAAATAAATCGCTAATTATCAATGAAGTTTAAAGTCATAAACTGCTCCCTAATCCCTTGTGTACTAAGGCCCTGATTCAGAGCCGGACGCTCTGACCAGAGCGCTCGCTCTGAATCATGGCCCACCTCCATTAATATGGAGCATCCTCCTGGACGCTCGAATAGCTGTGGGTCAACACCCACAGCATATACGAGCGTGCAGGATGATGGTCGCGATGGTCTTGACCATCGCGACCATCGCCACTGCGAGCAACAGCCTGCGGTTGAGGTTTTCAACCGCAAGGCCAGGAGTGATTTTGGCTCTATCAGAGCCAAAATCACTCCCACTGACATCACTAGTGATGTCAGTGGGGCCGGCTTCAGACGGTAGGCGTTCCCTTGGGAACGCCTCCGTCTGGCAGGCACGCCCCCGGCACGCCCACCAAAGGGGGCGTGCTGTCAGTCAACATCGACAGCACGCCCCCTTTGATGAGACACTCCGAGCGAAGGAAAGTCCTTCGCTCGGCGCGTCTCGCGCATGCGCACGACGGAGCTCCCTCCGTCGTGCGCATGCGCAGTGCAGACCATCGACCCACTTGCGAGCGGACAGCCGCTCGCGAATGGGTCTGCATGAGGGCCTAAATTCAGAAACAACTACATTGCTACTTCTGTTACTTCGGGGAAAGTAAAGGCAGTATGTGACATTCATTTGGATCAAAATAAAAGTTTTATATAGTAGTTGGCTACTCTCAGTCATGGAATGTCCAGGAGATGCTTGGATAAAGGTGAGGACACAACCTCTTTGTTGAAGCTGGAGAGCACTAATCAGGGCCGTCTTAAGAGAGGAGGGGGCCCGTGTGTACTCCCCGTGTGGGGCCCCCTCCTCTCTCACAGGTGGCCGGCAGCCGACTGACGCGGCTGGCCAGCCACCGGAGCATTAGTAGACTCCGGGCACTAGAGTGCACCCGGAGTCTACTGCGCATGCCCAGAACGGCAGAAAAATGGCAGCAGCGCTGACACCCGACCCGGGACCACGGACAGGTATGTTTAAACTAATATGGGTGCAGGGTGTGCGGTGTGGGGCCCGTGTTGAGCGCACACACTGCTCCCATTATAGATATGCCACTGGCACTAATGCGTATACATCCCTAATCAAGTTGTCCGACAACCAAACTTCTGCGCATGCGCGGTGCCATCTTGTCAATGTGTTAGAGCGCTGCAGTGGGAGACAAACATATTCCACTTAGCTCCAGAGAGACCCTGAGAGTGCCCCTGATCCATCCTGCCAGAGCTGCTATTACCGCTTGTACACTGCACCACTACTCTGATAGGCCATTGGCTGGTGACCTGTATACTCCGATCAAGCTCAGCTCCATGCATAAGAATGTGTGTACGCATAACTGTGAGTACGACTGTACACTACATATTACTGAAGAATAAACCACCCTATTGGTTAAGAACCGGGCTGTTCGTTGACGCAGGGCATCCGCTGATGTGTACACACAGTCTGCCATAGCACCGTCACCTCTGCACACATATTCCAATACTCTTAATGAGGCTGCCAGGGACAATGATGCTTATCACATCAGCATCCACCATTCACCTCACTTAACACTGATTGGACAGGAGCATGAGAGATAAATTTGCACCATCGTTAACTTTGCCCAACCCACTCGATGAGACAATTGGCTCTTTACAGCACCACCCATCTCACTGAACCCTGAACAGGCAGGAGCAGGACCACAACTAGGAGGGGTTGGAGGTGCACTGCTGCACCCGGAGCCAGTGTCCTCCAGTCCGGCGCCGCAGGGAGGCTCCAAGACGGATGCCCGCTGGTAATAACAGATGTTATTACCAGCGGGCGCCCGGCTCCTTCCCAGAAGCATTGCGGTAGTCGGAGGCTGGAGTTCTCTCCTGAAACTCCAGCTTCCGGCTCTCCCCACGGCACGGGCACTATGGGAGAGACAGCATGACGTCTTTCCTATAGTTCCGAGGAGCAGCCGGGCAGATTGGATGGTGGCGGATGCAGGAGCGGGGTTTAGGGTAAGTGTTGTTTTTTTTCTTTTTTGGAAATGGCACTACAGGGGAATTATTATTTGGGCAATACAGGGGCATTACTAGGGGGCATTACTATATGGACACTACAGGGCATTACTAGGGGGCATTACTATATGGGCACTACAGGGGAATTACTATATGGGCACTACAGGGGCATTACTAGTGGGCATTACTATATGGGCACTACAGCGACATTACTAGCGGACATTACTATATGGGCACTACAGGGGAATTACTATATGGGCACTACAGGGGCATTACTATATGGGCACTACAGGGACATTACTAGTGGGCATTACATTATGAACACTACAGAGGCATTACTATAGGTGCACTGCTGAAGGGGGCATTACTATGGAGGAATTACGAGGGGGGGCGCCAAATTACTGTCTTGCCCAGGTGACAAAAACCCTAGTTTCGGCCCTGGCAGGTGCGTGATACTGAGATTAGTATATGTCATCATCAAGTCTACATCACCACCTTATTTCATACTACCAGACGTGATGGTTTCTGCTTGAATGATATATACTTCAATAATGTCTTTCACTTCCCTACAGCAGTTTGCTGTGTTAGGGGTGAGGCTTCCTCTGCATATATACATTGTGTGGAGTACAGATTCATACGCAGATGGAGGGCCAGCAGTGATACCTTTATATCAGATTATATTGTCACATTATTGTATGGGTCTGTGAAGCTGTCTGTGAATGAGATCTTGGCAATACCTAACTTTGAACAGAGGGCTGGATTCAGACGCGCTCGCAAGCGGGTCGATGGTGGCCCAGTGCGCATGCACATGACGGAGCCGGCTCCATCGCGCGCATGCGCAAGACCCGGATAGCGACAGGCAAACCGTCGCTCCGGGTCTCGTTCCAAAGGTGGCGTGCTGTCGATGTTGAGTGACAGCACGCCCCCTTTGGTGGGTGGGCCGGGGGAGTGGCTGCCCAAACGGAGGCGTTCCCATGTGAACGCCTCCGTTTGGGGTGACCCCACTGACATCACGAGTGATGTCAGTGGGAGAGATTTCGGCTCTGTGAGAGCCGAAATCTCCCTGGGGCTTGCGGCAACGAGACCCTACCACAAGGATCTCGTCGCAAGCCCGATGGTCGCGATGGTCTTGAGCATCGCAACCATCATCCTGGCCGCTCGCTATAGCTGTGGGTGGTGACCCACAGCTATGTGAGCGGCCAGGAGGCCGCTCTAAAAAACAAGAAGGCCGGCCCTGATTCAGAGCGAGCGCTCTGTCAGAGCGTCCGGCTCTGAATCAGGGCCAGATTTGCAGTCAGAATAGGCTATATACACACGGGCTGTAAATCTGTGCATGTGTTTTAATGCTCATATGTGATTGGCTGTGAAAATAAAAATCACTGTTCCAAATGATGCCGTATATATCTGTGTTAACTTTTTACATGAGTTTCCCATGTGTTGTGTTGCGCTGCAGTGCTTTTCATGACAGGCCTCTTCTATATCAATGTGTCTGCTGCATGTCAATGCAATTGAAAAGCTACTTTGCACTAATTGGGAGTGCATTGTAAAACACAAAGCAATATGGTGAAGACAAGGCACCGAGTGAAGGGGGGCTACAAATTACCTTTGTAGTGACCCAAGAGCACGTACTATAGTATTGTACACTCTGAAAGAGTGTAGCTGCAACACCTCCAGTGGCCATGCCCCCACCTCCCCAATATCCATGCCTATCCAAAGTCTCGGTGGGCCAAGTTAAACAAATGCATCACAATACATATTAAATGCATACGTAACTGCAATGTTGTTTATATGGATATTTTTTTTAAAAGCACTGGAAACACCAATCTCTATGTAGCTCAAAAGTGATGGATTACTCTGCTGTCCAACATTTATTAAACACTTTGTTTACCATTTATACAATATGTTAGGCAATCACATCTGAATTGTAGCTGTAAGGATCTGACCTGTTTGCTGACAGACGTGTGCTCATTGTGCCGTGAAGTATGTGCCTCATTGTGCTGCACACAAGATGCTTGCCGGGTGCATCCACCATGGCGCTCAGAATCTCAACATCTTTATAAATGCCAGCCATTGCAGACCTGTGCATTACATGAGCTGGCTCACTTAGTTACAAACAAATACATACAAAATAGATAGAAAATATTTTTTTGAAAATATTTAAAATATTTTATACTTTTAAAATGCTTTATTGAAATAATAGAGATATTTTGAATTCTTTCCTTCTTTAATCAACAGCCAGAGATGACAATAACAGAACAGGCTATATGGTGGTACAGATCTGTCCTCTTACAAACCGCCCCTTTCGGCGCGCAAGGTCCCTGGTGACGCGACAACGCCAAGCGTCTCTCTCACTCAGAATGTAAGTGTACTGTATGTGTACTGTTTTATTATTTATATATGTGTAGTGTTCCTGCTAGGCTGTTTCAGCGCGGCGCTGCGCACTGCCCTATTTCTGAAGGGCAGAAAGCACCCTGCCCTCTAGCGTGGCGCCCAGCTGAGACAGCCTGCGGGTTCTGTCTCCACCCGCAGGTCACAGGGTCCCGCGGATGGTCAAAGCAGCTGTGCAGCGGCCACCGCCAGTGAATGCATGCATCCATTCACAGTTACCGCAGCGTTTGGGGCACGCCCCCAGGACTGATGAAAAGGGGACGCGTAATAAAGACACGCCCACTTTTCTTTGGCCACTCCCCCCCTTTGCCCGCGCAGAAGTGCCCTAGCTCTGGTGCCCTGCCTGCTGGCAGACCTAGAGTGAGCACTAAATGTGTTTATGTGTATATATGTGTATGTGTTATTGTGTATGTGTGTGTATACTGTATATTTGTGTGTTAGTGTGTATGTTATATAAAATATATATGTTTGCTACATATATATTATAGGTGTGTGTGTGTGTGTTTAACGTGTGGCGGGGGAGGGGAGTAGGCTCTATGTGGCTTGGTGGGGGCACCCACAACTTAGTTGCCCCAGGGCCCCCACAAGCCTTAATCCGGCCCTGCTGATCAATTTGATGTGCGACTAGTACATCTGTGTGCGACTTTGTGTGAATCTGTTAGGAAGTGCTATGATGCATCGACTGCGGCTCTTTCTCACGCCAAGTTACGCTTTGTTTGTACGTATTTAAAATTATTTCCTGTGCAGTTAAAAGTCACAGGACAGTATCTGTTTACAGTTTATGTTTCACTGCGTCTGTGATGCGAGTAAGAAGCAAAATGTAAAGAAAAAGACGGTGCGCTACATCTCTCGCAGCGGCTAAGTCATGCCGGGCATTTCGCAACATATGGCATAGAGACGCTAGGTGTATGAGGACACATCTGTGCAAGTACTACCACTATACTTAAGTAGGCTTCTCCAGGAAAACTGGAATCTCTCACTGCTGTGAGGGTTATCGCTTCAATAACAACTCTTCTTACTCCCAACCATAACATATCTGTGCCCAGCTATACATTGTACCCATGTGCAGGGGTGGTATACCAGAAAGTGGGAAATGTACATTAAATAAACACCTAATGTAAAAACACACATATTTAATACACCTGTAGGTACCTATATATTTTGTATACCAGCAATAATTGATTACATTTTGGGGGTGAATGAATATTAGAGTTTCTCACTCCCCCCACTCGTATAAGTAATAGAATATGTTGTGCACATTCTATACCACTTTTCTTGGGCTGGCCATGAAACAATCATCCTCGTGGCTTCGAAGTGGTTGAGATCTACTGGTTCTTTAAGATCTCAAGTGGTTGAGATCTACTGGTTCTTTAAGATCTCAAGTGGTTGAGATCTACTGGTTCTTTAAGATCTCAAGTGGTTGAGATCTACTGGTTCTTTATATAGTAGCTATAGCAAAAAAGTCCTTTTTTGACCTTGGCAAAACACACAAATAATTTATAACCTTATAGTATGTGGTTAAAATTTGCAATTCATATATGGCATAAAAAATTGAGCCCATCAATTTAACAGACATTAAGCAGATTATCTGGGAACGCAAGGCCCAGCTTGCACAGAACACTCACTCTTTTGATGCACTGTTCCTGAATACGTACATATCATACAGAAGCCTTTAGTAGTGTGTGTGCGTAGAGATGAAATAGTTAAAAGAAGAAGCCCTTTCTCTGGTATCGGTTACAGGCGCCCATCAGAGACGCTTTGCCAGGTATAAGCAGACATACAGAAATCCATATTTCATTTCAGATTAAGGCAGAGTGGTGTGACCGCTGTTCTTTGTCTTATCATTGCGTGTTATTTTTTTCTTTCCCTCTGGTCTGGGGTAATCACACTTTTTTTTTTTTCCTCCTGCTGAAATAAAAAATAACATTGGAGAGATGTCAGGGGAGTGATATGTTTTCGCTTTCGCTCAAAGCTTGTTTAAGCTCTGTCTCATTAGCCGATATTGACAGAGGACCTGAGATTTTTTTTTTCTCCCTTCAGAAAGTTTATAGAACTCTAATCCGAAGATGGAAGGAAATCACCTGAAGGTCAACAGCAAGATTTGAAGGTCGCTGCTTCTTGTGATTTCTACCCCCAGCCTTGAGCCTTATTGCCATTTGTCTGCAACGCTATGGATTTGTCTGGTTCATCATACGCTCGGAATACACGCTCCGTGTTATTAACCGGGCACCGTTTCCCCATCCCATCGCTATTTACTGCGTAAACAATGGATACAGTAACCAACTTTATTGGGTAAATATAATTAAGCTGCTTGGGGGCAATGGTAGAAAAGGTAAAGTAGGAATATGGCGGTCTGCTCTAAGGATTTAATTTTATTAGATCAGATTGCAGCCTGCGTTCAGAAGGTGAGCATTAATCACGACACCTGCCACATGGAGGAAGAAAGCAATGAGCCAGGAAGACAGGAAGTATTGCGGAGAGGTCAGGAGAGGGGTCAGGGAATATAGTACAGCACAGAAAGTAATGAGTGTAAACTATATATGTGTGTGTCTATATATATATATATATATATATATATATATATATATACTGTATACATAACTACAATAGAGTATAATATTAAAATGAACTTGTCATGCAGTTTTGAAATATACATTAATATAGTTCAGCCTGAGTAAGAACATAATTGTAATTCTTAGTAAATAATCCAAATACCATTTCTTAAGAAAGACCACCTGTGCCCTTTTCTCTCCCACTGCCATCCTGGCATTATAGAAATGATCTGTTAATAAGAGACAAAGGGGGAGATGTATCAATCCTTCTAAAGAGACAAAGCAGACAAAATTGATCAGTTTCTAGTCTACTTATTATTTTATAGAATGTACGATGGATTGCAATGGACAACTCCTGCCCGCGTCCACTTCTCTGCCCTTTAGGAGGTTCGATGCATATCCCCCATAGAGTCCAGAGAAGCACTAGCTAGAGATTCAAACTGTGACATTGGGGGAGATGTATCAAGCATTGGAGAGATATAAAGTTGGAAAAGCTGCCTAAAGCAACCAATAAGCTCCTAACTGTCATTTCAAAGACTGTGCTAGATAACTGATAGTTAGATGCTAGATGCTGATTGGCTGCTTTGGGAAACTTCTCCACGTTATCTCTCACCAAGGCTTGATACATCTCCCCCTCAGTCAGCAGATACTGTTATGGTTGAATAAAGCACCTCCTTTCTAGATTACTCTGATGGTCCAAAGTAGGAATGTTTTAGTTATCCTACAATGATGGGCTGTAACCCTTAATGTCCACATGGCTTTGTAACATATAACCTAAGAAGAAGAAAAAGCAAACACTGGTACAGAATTTGTATTACAAAAACATAACCTCCAATCTGTTTAGTTTTGAAAAGGATAAACATATTACTTGTGATAGTGAACTTGCAGAAAAATAAGGAATAAAATAATGAGACTTATGCTGCTTACCTGTTAAGTTTCTTTCTTTGACTCCATAGGGGTCACAGGGATAGCACTGGGTATAGCCTGGAGAGGAGAGTCTGGGCACCAAATAGTTAATTGAAAATACCCACAAGCCCAGGCTCCCTGTCCTCTATACCCAGCCCCCAGCCACTGGACCTCAGTTTCGTTTGCAAGCCCATGTCAGGAGTGAGGCAGAGGAGAAGGAAATCTGGCACACACAAAGAACCATACAAACCATGCAAAGTATAGCTGGAGAGGTCACCAAGGAAACACAACCGGCAGGGAAGTGCATCATGGTGGGCACCCTGTGACCCCATTAGAGTCGAAGAAAGAGACTTAACAGGTAATGTGCTATGGGCGGGGACGCTGCTGAGCTGCAGTGAGCACAGAACACCCGAAGGTGGAGTCCGAGGAAGCAAAAGTATCAAAGGCGTAACAGCTGATGAAAGTATGAGCAGACCACCATGTGGTAGCCTTACAGAGCTGTTCAGCAGAAGCCCCACTGCGCACTGCCCAAGAAGTCCCCAATGACTGGATGGAATGGGTCTTTACTACGGCAGGGGTATTGATTGCAAAATTTTATTGCATTTATATATATTATTAATAATTTGGAGTTGTGCACCTGAGATTTGTCTGTTTCTGTGCCTGCAACTAGTCTCATCAGGTAGCACCTCCCATTATATATAGTCAGGTTGTGCAGTCCAGAAATCTTTCCTATATACTCAATTTAATGTGCTTTATTGCACTTCTGAGGGAAAGGAGACACCCTTATTCTGGATTAGCACCCTTCCTTATTGGTTTAAAAGCATGGAGTATGGTAATGTATATGCACACTGTATTAGGCACAGTTCTAGGTAAGTCCTACAAGTTATATACTGTAGTGCAACTTTGGTTCATTTTTGGGGCATTGGTCCCCCTGGATTGCATTGGTTGATCTGTTTCAGGGCACCGCATTATAACACACTTTCCTTTATAACACATTTTAACCCTTCACTGTGTTTAATATATATATGTACTTCACTTTTTTATTTTCATTCTTTTTATGCAGCTGCAGCTGCTCCTAACTATCTCTTTACACTGCACTTTTCTTACTATGGTGGTGCCCTGGGGCAGCTTGGCTGGGCCAGTTTTGGGGGGTCCTGCGCTCTGGATTTGAACCCTAGTATGTTAGGGACCTACCCGAAAGAGGTTACCTGGATATGGTGGGTAGGCCCATAACCTTGGCCATGATTATGCTAAAAAACTCTATTGATTGCAAAATTTTATTGCATTTATATATATTATTAATAATTTGGAGTTGTGCACCTGAGATTTGTCTGTTTCTGTGCCTGCAATTAGTCTCATCAGGTAGCACCTCCTATCATATATATAGTCAGGTTGTGCAGTCCAGAAAGCTTTCCCATATTCACCAAGGACTAAGCCTGGCGAATGGTGAAACGGAGCTAGCGGGCCAAGGTCTGCTTTGTATAAAATAAGACGAACATTTTAACATAAAGCCAGGGAGCCCTAACTACATTCAAGGAAGCTTCCGGCTGAGAAGAATCCGAAGTCTGGAAAGCAGGTACCACAATTTCTTGATTTATGTGGAAACATGACACTATCTTGGAATGGTAGCCCAGGCGAGTCCACAGCACAGCCCTATCCAAATGGAAAATAAGGAACGGGGAGCTGCATGATAGGGTGCTGAAATCCAACACCCTCCGGGCTGATGTGATGGCTAGAAGAGAAACTGTGAGCAAGCGCAAATCAGCCATCAGTAACGGCTCAAAGGGAGCCGACTGGAGAGCTTAGAGAACCAGACTCAGGTCCCGGAGAGCCACAGGAGACACAAATGGTGGCTGAACGTGGACAACTCCCTGGAAAAAGGTTTGCACATCTGGAAGCTATCTACCTTTGGAAGAGAATAGACATAGCCAAAACCTGGACCTCCAAGGACGAGTGCCGGAGGCCTAAATCCAGACCTGTCTGCAGAAAGGAAAGGAAATGGGATAGGCATAAAGACCTCGGGTTAAAATATATAAAATATCAAGATCAGGCACAAAAATTAAATAAAAAATATATAAAACACAGGTGCTGATCCTACCCTACAGCTCCCAATTAGTAATCTGGAATACTACAGTTAAACAGGAAACAACAAAAGCACATAGGGAGCGCAATTAAAGATACATTATATCATAATTTTAATAAAATACTTGTTTACAAACGAACAGTTAAATATAAATATGTTAATAAGAAACCACCTATTATGGCCAGTAGAAAAAATATATAAAGTCCTGAGAACAAAAATA
Source organism: Taudactylus pleione (assembly GCA_031769625.1). NCBI lineage: Eukaryota > Metazoa > Chordata > Amphibia > Anura > Myobatrachidae > Taudactylus > Taudactylus pleione. The sequence goes on along the minus strand of JAUIMM010000141.1, from coordinate 1,393,655 downwards.
TATATATATATATCCACTTTGAATTTAGAAGCTCCAGTGTTATGTCACTTTAATAGAGATCCACATTAATTTTGAAGACGACATATATTCCACTCGATTACACAGGTCTGCAAAATTTAAGGTATTGAAAGCTTTTTAATAATACTTTTATATTCTTAATTATACTCCTGTGTACATCAAGAAATAGTATATTAAAAAAAAATACATCACATTTACCTATAAGGGATAACATACATTTTTAAGAAAAAAACAATAAGTTTAATTATTTTTGACATATTTATTGTGATATACGAAGAAGTGTAGATGATATCACTGTGTTTTTTTCTTAATTACATAATAAAATAACAATAAAATCAAACAATAATAGAAACAAAACCATAATTATTGAAAAAAATGTTAATATCTTGGGGGTTTTTTTGTCTTCAAACTTTGTTTTGTCGCTTTTCGCTTATAAGCTTTTTCTGTGTCGTCTCTGTGTATTATCCAGCAGTAGTCAGCCATCATGCTGACGTTCCAACGACCCTGGTATCTTCTTTCTGCATCTTTAACGTCTTGGTGGAACCGTTCACCCTGTTCTTCACTGTAGTCTCCAAATTATTGGAAATGCTTAATATGGGAATTCAAAAAATGTACCTTTAAACTAGAGATATGCGCCGACCCCGTGTTTTGGTATTGGTTTTGGATCTGTATCTCCTTGTGTTTTGGAACTGTATATGGTTTGGGATCTTTTTCCTTGGTATTTTGTTTTTAGGTTTTGGTTTTGATTTTGGTTCTGTATTTTTTCCCAAAAATTATATAAACAGCTAAAACCACATAATTTGGGCCTGTTTTTGTTCCTACAGTATTATTAACATTAATAACAATCATTTTCAGGCATTTCCATGCATTCTAACCACCTCACAGCTCACAATATTGATTTCACTATTTTTCACCAATATAGGCCAAAGGCTTCAGTGAGCTGGCTGGCAAAAGTAAGCAACAGAGCAGCAGCACAAACGCACGGCAGTTTCAAAAAAATATTGAACAGCTATGAAACATTTCCAAACAGCACTGGCAGACAGGATGTCAATTTAAGAAAAGAGGTGCAAGATGGAATTGTCCCTCCCACCCACTCTTATGTGGGTTATTAAAAGGACATGCACAGTTTTAACAAACCAAGCACTTTAGCGACTAGGACTAACACTTTCATGGCTGAACTCCTTGGTTTGTATGGGCCTCCACAAAACATTTTTTGGAAGGACTACCTTCAATTATTAAGGAGGAGGTTGGTGATGAGGGTGTTGATGGTGGAGATCGCATGTGCTTGTCCAAACTGTTGGTAGCTGATACTGGACTGCTTGTTATTAATTTACACATTATTATAATTTTGTTAAACAAATTGCATGAGCTTGCTGCAAATGATGTAACAGGGAGGAGGTGCCTAGATGGTTAACCTTCCTCTGCTAACTGTGGCTTTACAAATGGAACAGATGTCTTCACAACTGTTATCAGAATTTAGATTAAAATAATTCCACACCCAAGACGTGGCTTTTCTTGTTATCATGAGCAAGAACTGCTGCCACTGGTGGCTGATTTACGCAAACAACATCCTCATCATCAACATCCTCATTAGCGTCAGATAGGACACAAATTTCCCCCTCATCCTCCTTTTGCACTTCCTCCACACTATCATCCTCATTTCTATTTCTATTATTTCACCATCTAATACTAGCACAGCCGTCATGGCATCAGTGATCCTCTGTGAAACTGGGTGACAGCTGTTATACTTACTTCCTCTATCAAAGGACTGTTTAATAGTCAATTGTTTTTTTAAATTACTACTAGTAGTAGTCTTTTTGTTCCCTTTCTGGGATGAAGATCCACCCCCAGCAGCAGCAACAGGTGTAGCACTCAAGGATCCTTCTGAGGAGTCATAGATAGGAGATGAGTCAGTCATGATTATAAAATTGGATGCTGGACTACTTCTGATCATGAATGAGGATTTTGATGATGATGCAGGTGTTGGTGGTGGAGATTACAGGTGCTTGGATCCAGATAGAAGGAAGCAGCTAGGTGACACTGGACTGATTGTTGTTCATTTTTTTGTCTACAAAGTTTCAGAATTTGAAATACCCTTTCCAATTTGATGAATGCACTACAAGTGACGTAATAGGGAGGAGGTTCCTAAATGGTTAAGGGCCTTACCTCTACTCACTGTTACATGGCAACGGTTACAAATGGCTTGGCAAAGGTCTGGATTTGGGTGAAAATAATTCCACACATGAGAAGTAGATTTTTTGGTCCTTTGCCCAGGCATGGCAACAATGGGATTTTTCCCTCCATGGGAAAAACTGTTGCCTGATTTACAGTTTTTACACAAACATCCTCGGTATCAACATCCTCATTATCCTTGTTGTTATCGCCAACTACGTAAATATCCTCCTCATCCTCCTGGTGCAATTCCACAGAAGCATCCTCGATTTCTACGTCAGCATGTTGACTTGTGCTGCCCATTCCCACATTTGCAGGGGGCACACAAATGGTGGAAGGAGGATCCTCTTCAAGTACAGTATTAGAAAGGTCAGGCACACACATGGCAACTGCGGACACACTTAGACTCTCCTCGGGGATCTGTGACTTTTCGGAGACAATTAAAAAAACTGTTGGACCTCTCCTACAAGCAGAAGGACTTAAATCATCACAACTAGAACCACCAGTCATAAATAAAGGCCAAGGCCTTATCCTTTCCTTGCCACTTTGTGTAGTAAGTGGCATAGTGCCAAATTTTTGTTTCTCTGAAGCTGACTTAGCTTTAGATTTTTTATTCGTTAACAGGGTAAAAGTTGATTTTACATGGCCTGACATAAGCCCTGGGGCATCGACCTTCATAGATGACATTGACGGCTTTGCATCGTCATCATGACTGCTGCTGGCAGCTACAAGACTTGTATGTGGATCCTGCTCTCCTGTCATGTGACTGCCCTCCATACTCACTGCAGTCTTAGAGCAGTGTCACCAAGCAATTATAGCGCAGCTATGTTGCAGCTAGCGCACACAACCAACCACACACACAAAAAATAGTTTAGATTTTTTTCACTGGTGGTGTGGCTAACGCAATTACGCACACACAAATAATTGTTTTTATTTTCACACTGGTGGTGTGGCTAACATGCACACACAAAAAATTGTTTTCATTTTCACACTGGTGAGGTGGCTAGTACGCAATTACACACACACAAACATTTTTTTTTCCACTGGGGGTGAAGAGCACCCCTGATGGACAGAACACCCCCTGGACAACACAGCAGAACAGTCAGCCAGCCAGCCCCTATGGACAGGACAACAGCCGGCAACAGCCAGCCAGCCCCTATGGATAACAGCAAGCCAGCCCCTCTGGACAGGACAGCATCAAAACAGCCAGCCAGCCCCTATGGAGAACAGGCAGCCCCTATGGACTACAGCCAGCCAGCCCCTATGGACAGGACAACAGCCAGCAATAGCCAGCCAGCTCCTACGGATAACAGTCAGCCCCTATGGACAGGACAACTTCAATTATGCAGCACAGCTCCCAGCACAACCTAGTAGTAGTCACAAGTCAAAATGCACAACAGCAGCCACACAGCAGCGCAGCACAGCTCCCAGCTCCCTCCCTCTCACTTTCCACAGGCGGAATGAAAAATGGCGGCGATCAGAGGACCTTTATAGAACCAAAACCCGCTAGAATCCGACAGTGGGATGATGATGTTTTGCCTCGTTTTCAGATCAGAGTCAGGCGGGAAAACCCGAGCCGACTCGGATCCCATAAGTTTGGGTGGGTTCGGATCTCTGAGATCCGAACGCGCTTATCTCTACTCTAAACTCATATTGCAGCTAAGGTTTCTGGAACTATTAAGCATTTCCCTGACAATTTCTTTGTAGTTTGGATCATTGACATTGGCTAAAAAATTTTAACTCACTTGTTTGAACGAAGTCCACTCCGAAAGTTCTACAATATTCATTACATGCTCGAAATGTTCATCTTTTATTAACTTTCCAATGTCAGGGCCTGTAAAAATGACTTCCTTCAGTTTAGCATCAGATAGGTTAGGGAATTTGGTGCAAAGATATTTGAAAGTTTCTCCATCTTTATACAGTGCTGTTACAAATTGTTTCATCAGTCCTAATTTTATATGTAGAGGTGGAAGTGGATCTACTAAACTGGATTTGATAACATTATTTTCTCCAATTTCAAATTTATTTTAGGCAGGGGTTGCATCTGTTGTATTTGGTTCCACCTTCGCCAGCTCACCTTGTAGTTGTAGTTGTTGTGTGTGTGCAATGTTCCTTTAGAGAGTATGTAAATTTCAGCTCCAGGACCATGTGGACCTTAATCTGGCACAGGGCGGGGAGAAGTTTTATGACGAGAAATTAATTACAATGTTCTATACAACCGACTGAATTCATTTAAGACAAAGGCCCTCATTCAGAGCCGTACGCTCTGAGCAGAGCGCACGCTCTGAATGAGGGCCGGCCTCCATGAAAATGGAGCGTCCTTCTGGACGCTCGTATAGCTGTGGGTCACCACCCACAGGCTATACGAGCGTGCATTTTGATGGCCGCGATGGTCGAGACCATCGCGACCATCGAAATTGCGAGCCGGAGCCTGCGGTTGAGGTTTTCAACCGCAAGCTCCGAAGTGATTTTGGCTCTATCAGAGCCAAAATCACTCCCACTGACATCACTAGTGATGTCAGTGGGCCGGCTTTTGACGGGAGGCGTTCCCTTGGGAACGCCCCCGTCAGGGAGGCACGCCCCCGGCACGCCTACCAAAGGGGGCGTGCTGTCAATCAACATTGACAGCACGCCCCCTTTGATCGGACACAACGAGCGAAGGACTTTCCTTCGCTCGTCGCGTCTGGCGCATGCGCACGACGGAGCTCCCTCCATCGTGCGCATGCTCAGTCCAGAACATCGACCCACTTGCGAGCGGACAGCCGCTCGCGAGTGGGTCTGAATCAGGCCCAATGTTTTATAATAAATATAGGCAGAATACATTTATTACTTTAAAGCAAGGGTCTTCAAACTTGGCCCTCCAGCTGCTGTGGAACTACACATCCCAGCATGACTACCACCTTTTTGATATAACAGCATGCTAAAACTATGTGCAGTGCATGCTGGGATGTGTAGTTCCACAGCATCTGGAGGGCCAAGTTTGAAGACGCCTGCTTTAAAGAATATGACAAAAATGACATTCATAAATACACGTTTTGCATAAAAACGAGATGTTATATGCAAAATCGGGAGTCATTTTCTTGTTCCGAAGCCAAAAATCTATAAGTATCACATAAATTTGTTAAAAAAGCTTTTTCATAGCAGACCTGTGTTATTTGTGTTTAAACAGCATTAAGAGCTAGCAGCATGCATTGTACTCAACCTCCCCACCATATAGTCAGCTCACCACTTATGTAGAGATCGCCCACAGAATTCAGTCCCAGTGTGGCCATAGTGGGAGGAAGAATCCTAGTTTATTAATATATGTATATTTAATTATATGTTTGTAGACAAGTATTTTTATTAAAATGATTATATAATGTATCTTTAATTGCGCTCCCTATGTGCTTTTGTTGTTTCCTGTTTAACTGTAGTATTCCAAATTACTAGTTCAGAGCTGCAGGGTACGAATGATCAGCACCTGTGTTTTATATATTTTTTATTTAATTTTTGTGCCTGATCTTGATATTTTATGTTTTAACCTGAGGTTTGTATGCCTATCCCATTTCCTTTCCTTTCTGCAGACAGGTCTGGATTTGGGCCTCCGGCTCTCGTCCTTGAAGGTCCAGGTTTTGGCTATGTCTATTCTTTTCCAAAGGCAGATAGCTTCCGGACGTGCAAACCTTTTTCCAAGGAGTTGTTCTTATCTTGTTTCCTGAGGTTAAAACACCTAGCCTATACCAAGAAAAATAGGTACACCAAAACCGGTGATAGATACGTGCCGAAAAAGGCTTCCTAGCCTGCAGCATGGTACGAATGACCCTCCTGGAGAATCCTTTCACTCTTACGATGGATGTCTCAAGAGCCACCCCATCAAAGCGAGACAGGTCAGATCTGGATGGAAACATGGACTGTGAGACAGAAGATCCGGCCGCAAAAGAAGATGCAGTCTATGGAGAGGCCCAGCAGATCTGTGTAACACACCAGCCAATCCGGCGCCAACCAGGATCATCATGCCTTCCTCCAGATTGATTTACGGAGAACCCGAGGAATCATCGAAACCGGAGGGAAAATATAAATCAGAGGGAAGTTCCAAGAAACAGCCAGGGCATCTACCAGGAAAGCTTCTGGATCCCTGGTGTGGGAGCAGTATCTTGGTAGCTGTTAATTGTGATGAGACACCATCATGTCTATGTTTGGTAGCCCCAACGGCGGACTAGTAGGTGCAAGATGTCTGGATGCAGCGCCCACTCGCCTGTACGTCCTGACATCTTAGGAAGTCCGCTTCCCAATTGTGGACCGCAGGATGAAGAATGCGGACAGTGCTGGAAGATGGAGCTCCTCCCAATGGATGATTCAGCCAACTTCCTGCATGTGTCCTTGACTGTAGATTGCTGCCCTGGTGGTTTATGTAAGTCACCACAGTTGCATTGTCCAACTGTACCTTTATAGAACGATCCTTAATGAGGTGTTGTGCCTGGCACAGAGCCCTGTATACAGCACAGAGTTCCAGGATGTTGATGGAGAGCTGACTCTCTTGATGCACCCAATGACCCAGAAAGGATTGATACAGGTCACTGCCCCCCACCCCCGAAGGCTTGCATCAATGGTGCATATGACCCAGTCCTGGATCCAAAAGGGACAGCCCTTGTCCAATTGTGAGTGTTGGAGACACCACAGTAGAGAGAGATGCACTTCCCGGGGAAGAGAGAGAGTCTGTGCCTTGAGGTTCAGGTGAGACTTGATCCATCATTTCAGAATGACCCTTTGAAGAAGCCAGGAGTGGAACAGTACAGTCTACTCCACCATGTCAAATGAGACCAGAGACCCCGGAATCTGCATGCACGAGTGTATAAATACCCGATGCTGGCCAAGAAAGGTGTGGATTCTGGCTTGCAAGGTCAAGATCTTGTTCGGAGGGAGGAAGACTCTTTGAGCTCTGGAATCCTACAAGACTCAAGTGGAGCATTTCCTGGGATGAAGTTAGCATGGATTTCCGCTGATTGATTATCCATCTGTGTGACTGTACAAGCTCCACCATCAGATGGATGTGATTTCTGAGACCTGTCAGAGACTGGGCCAGTAGAAGCAAGTCGTCCAGGTAGGGTAAGATTCTGAATCCCCTTCAGTGAAGATGTGCTGCCATTACCACCATGACTTTCGTGAACACATGAATGGCTGGGGACAGACCAACGGGTAACGCCTGAAACAGATAATGGCCAGTTTGTACTACAAACCTGAGGAAGTGTTGGCAATTGGCTCATATGGGATATGCAAATAGGCATCCTGGATATCGAATGATGCCATAAAGTCCCCCAGCTCCAAGGGTAGAATAAAGGACCACAGGGAATCCGGAGGAACTTGTTCAGGTGCTTTAAGTTGAGAATGGGTCAAAATGAGCCGTCCAACTTTTGTACCAGAAAAAGATTGGCATAAAGCCTAACCCTCTCTGAGATGGAGGCACAGGCATAATGAGGCCAGGAGAAAGTGAATAGACTACTCAAGTAGTCTTTCCTGGCTGTGTGGGAAGGCTGTTGGAAAAGAACCAGAAGCGCGTCCCTGGACTGTGGGAGGGGCTCACAGGGAGCTCCCACCTTCCCTGTCTGGCTGAACCCCAGGGAAAATGGACACTGCTGCTAGTAAGCAGCACCCTGTTCCATAACACACCCTGATGGTCTAGTGGGGAGTGAGAGAGACCGGAAGCCCCCACTGCCAGTACTGCCAGTGGTCTCCTACCCTGGCGGTAAATGCCGCAATCCTCGATGAGTCTGCTGTGGTTTGCGGCTCCAGATGGTCTGGAGTCCGTGGCAGAAGTCACTTACAAAGTCGCCAGTACTGCGGCCACTGGCACTCGGGCGGTGAAGCAGCAGTGGGAGTGTTCTATAGGACCCCTTACCACTGTAGTTAAAAATATATAAAATAACTGCAGGGTAAAACCTAAAGCAGCTCCCCCTAAAAATGGTGCCCAGCTCCTGCCGGCACCAAACTCAAACTGAGGTGCAGTGGCTGGGGTCGGGGTATAGAGGAGTGGGAGCCTGGGCTTGTAGGTATTTTCAATTAACTATTTGGTGCCCAGACTGTCCTCTCCAGACTATACCCAGTGTCATCCCTGTGCCACCTAGAGGAGAAAGAAGAACATAAAATTTGGCGCTCAAAAAAAAAAGGAACTTAAGAGTAATGCAAATGTCAGAATAATTCCTATATTCCAATGATGATTACCACCATACAACTACTGAAAATATAATAGTAAAATGTTATTAAGAGATATTTGCATTTGGGTTTTCCTGAAATATGAACACACCCGAACGTAGGGGTTCCGAGTTGAATCGAGTCCCAGTTCAGAATCACTTTGGGGTTCCAAGTCCCGGCTCGGGTCTGCTGTCAGTTCGGAACTCGGATCTAAAAACCGAACTCGGGTTCTGGATTGCATGTAAACAGGTTAAATCACATGATTTTAGCTATTTTATTGATTTTTTTTTAAATTCTTTTTCACCAAATTTTTATCGATTTTATAAATTTTTAAGGAATCCAAAACCGAACCAAAACCAAATCCTAGCCTAACATTAGAGGGTAGTTTTGCCGAAACCAAAACACGATGATGAATTAGAACCTAAACACGGTGTCTGCGCACATCTCTAATTATTAGTCACTCTTGATACTGGGTCACAAATGTTATCTTCTAACACTATATGGTTACAGTCAGAGGTGTAGCGTGGATCCATGGTGCCAGGAGCTAGCATTCGCTACGGTGCCCCCATCACACCCATACATACTGAACCACACTTTACTGAGTACATATGACCCCCCCCCCCTACTGAGCACACTTACTTCCCACTTCTACTGGGCACACTTATCACCCCCACTACTGGACACATGCACCCTTTACTGTGCATGTGTGCCAGGTGCACTTACACCCCATCTCCCATATATGTGCTGCAGCCTACCCTTCCTTCCCCTGTGGTATGTCCACTGGACAGGAACCCCTCCTTTACTGGCACACTCAGCCCAGTCCACCCCGACTCTGCATGTACTACGCCTGCAACGCCCATACACCCACTGCCAGGGGACCAACACTTACCATGCATGCATCTCCCAGGGTCCTGCTGCATCCCGCCAGCCATACAGTATGGACATCGATTATGCCCATTCTATTTTCCTCTCCCAGTCCAGCCGCTGCCTGCTAACGTACTGTAGTGACCCTGGCGGGTGGTGTCAGGTCAGAGACCTAGCTGGCAGGGAGAGGTGGGGAGCAACAGAACAGAGAAGGGACCAAGGCAGAGCAGACCATAAGGAGAAGGGGCAAAGCCAGGGGGAAGGCAGAGCGGACCAGAAGGTGGAGGGATGGAGCCAGGGGGAAATGGTCAATGGCGGTCTGTAGTGGCAAGCTTCAGGACGAGCTCCACCCTCGCTATGATCCTGGTTACAGTGAAATGATTATACTCAGTACAATGTTTTCGAAACCAGACCCTCCTACAGCCACCAAATATGTACTATTCAATAGCACTGATGATTGGAATCAGAGCGTGCCTGAGCAGTATATTGGTGTAGTCCAACAATTGATCTGATACAGTGTCTGATATAATATATGCTAAGATATGAAGATGCCTATCAGTGGCTTCTGTGGTGCATAATGCATGTGTATACAGTAGGGGTGAGCGGGTTCGGATTTCTGAAATCCGAACCCCCCCGAGCCCCCCCGATCCGAGGCCGATCCGAGTCAGGCTCGACTTTTCCCGCCTGACTCGGATCTGAAATCGAGGCAAAACGTCATCATCCCGCCTTCCGAGTCTCGTGGGTTTTGGATCCTATATAAGGTACCCGCGTCGGCGCCATTTTCTCACTCGGCTGTGGACAGTGAAGAGGGAGGGTGGGAGTTAGGGCTGTGTAGTGTAGTGTAGTGTAGTGCTGCTGTTGTCCACTACTTCAAAGTCCATAGGGGCTGGCTGTGTTGTGCTGCTGTTGTTAATAGGGGCTGTGTCCACTACTTCAAAGTCCATAGGGGCTGGCTGGACTGTGTTGTGCAGTCAGTTCTCCATAGGGGCTGTGTCCACTCCAAAGTCCTGTGCAGTGTCCCAGTCCTAAAGGGGTGCTGTAGTGTTGTCCAGGGGGTGCTCTGTCCATCAGGGGTGCTCCCCCCAAGTGCTAAAAAAATATATTTTCTGTGTTTGTGAATTGTGTGCGCAGTAGCCGCACGTGCATCAACAAAGTAGTGCCAAGCGTGCGCCTGTGTCATAAGTAAAGGGCCGGCTGGCTTGACCGTTAAAGGGTGCTGTAACCCCCGAAAGTACACTCCAGTCCAAACCAAAAAAAAATGATTTTCTGTGTTTGTGAATTGTGTGCGCAGTAGCCGCACGTGCATCAACAAAGTAGTGCCAAGCGTGCGCCTGTGTCATAAGTAAAGGGCCGGCTGGCTTGACCGTTAAGGGTGCTGTAACCCCCGAAAGTACACTCCAGTCCATACCAAAAAAAAATTATTTTCTGTGTTTGTGAATTGTGTGCGCAGTAGCCGCACGTGCATCAACAAAGTAGTGCCAAGCGTGCGCCTGTGTCATAAGTAAAGGGCCGGCTGGCTTGACCGTTAAAGGGTGCTGTAACCCCCGAAAGTACACTCCAGTCCATACCAAAAAAAAATTATTTTCTGTGTTTGTGAATTGTGTGCGCAGTAGCCGCACGTGCATCAACAAAGTAGTGCCAAGCGTGCGCCTGTGTCATAAGTAAAGGGCCGGCTGGCTTGACCGTTAAAGGGTGCTGTAACCCCCGAAAGTACACTCCAGTCCAAACCAAAGAAAAATTATTTTCTGTGTTTGTGAATTGTGTGCGCAGTAGCCTCACGTGCATCAACAAAGTAGTGCCAAGCGTGCGCCTGTGTCATAAGTAAAGGGCCGGCTGGCTTGACCGTTAAGGGTGCTGTAACCCCCGAAAGTACACCCCAGTCCAAACCAAAAGAAAATGTATTTTCTGTGTTTGTGAATTATGTGCGCAGTAGCCGCACGTGCATCAACAAAGTAGTGCCAAGCGTGCGCCTGTGTCATAAGTAAAGGGCCGGCTGGCTTGACCGTTAAGGGTGCTGTAACCACCAAAAGTACACTCCAGTCCAAACCAAAAAAAAATTATTTTCTGTGTTTAGCCGCACGTATATATCAAATCGATATAACATAAATGGAGGACCAAACTTTCTCCGATAAAAATAAAATAGAGAAAGATCAAGAACCACTTCCTCCTAGTGCTGAAGCTGCTGCCACTAGTCATGACATAGACGATAACATGCCATCAACGTCATCTGCCAAGGCCGATGCCCAATGTCATAGTAGAGGGCACATACAATCCCAAATTGCAAAGTTCAGGAAAATGACCTTGAAAAAGACATTTAAATCAGCTGAAGAGAAACGTAAACTTGCCAATATGCCATTTACGACACGGAGTGGCAAGGAACGGCTAAGGTCGATCCCTAGTATGTTCATGACTAGTGGTTCAGCTTCACATGACGATGGAAGCCCTCCTCCCACTAAAAAAATCAAAAGAGTTAAGCTGGCAAAAGCACAGCGAAGAACTGTGCTTTCTAAGAAGATATCACAAATCCCCAAGGAGAGTCCAAGTGTGGTGGTGGTTGCGATGCCTGACCTTCCCAGCACTGGACGGGAAGAGGTGGCTCTTTCCACCATTTGCACGCCCCCTGCAAGTGCTGAAAGGAGCACCCACAGTCCACTTGCTGATATGCAAATTGAAGATGTCACTGTTGAAGTACAACAGGATGAGGATACTGGTGTAGCTGGCGCTGAGGAGGAAGTTGGCGAGGAGGATTCTGATGGTGATGTGGTTTGTTTAAATCAGGCTCCGGGGGAGACAGTTGTTGTCCGTGGGATGAAAAAGCCCCTCACGGTCATGCCTGGGCAGAAGACCAAACATTCCACCTCTTTGGTCTGGCAATATTTCTATCCAAATCCGGACAACAACTGTCTTGCCATATGTACCATATGTAAAGGTGAAATAAGTAGGGGTAGGGACGTCAACACCTAGGAACATCCTCCCTTATACGGCACCTGCAGCGCGTTCATAAAAAGTTACTGTCAAGTTCAGAAACTTTGGCTAAGACCGTAAGCAGTCCAGGGACACCTAAATCCCGTTGTCCTGTTGTATCCAAGCGCCTGCAAACCACACCGTCAACTCCCTCCTCGTCAATTTCCTCCTTAGTCAGGATCGGAAGTAGTCCTGCAGGCCATGTCACTGGCATGACTGACTCTCCTATCCGGGATTCCTCCAGAGGATCCTGCATTGCTACGCCTACTGCTGCCGCTGCTGCTGTTGCTGGGAGTCGTTCATCATCCCAGAGAGGAAGTAGGAACACCACTACTTTTACTAAACAATTGACCCTCCAACAGTCCTTAGCGAGGAGGATGAAGTACGACAGCAGTCATCCTGAAGCAAAACGTATAACTGAGGCCTTGACTGCTATGTTGGTGTTAGACGTGCGTCCGGTATCCGCCATTAGTGCAGTGGGATTTAGACAATTGATGGAGGTAGTGTGTCCCCGGTTCCAAATCCCGTCTAGATTCCACTTCACTAGGCAGGCGATACCAAGACTGTACAGAAACGTCAGAAAAAGTGTCCTCAGTGTCCTGAAAAATGCCGTTGTACACAATGTCCACTTAACCACGGACATGTGGACAAGTGGAACAGGGCAGAGTAAGGACTATATGACTGTGACAGCCCACTGGGTAGATGTATCACCTTACACAGCAACAGCAGCAGCGTCACCAGTAGCAGCATCTCAGAAACGCCAGCTCGTTACAAGGCAGGCTACGCTGTGTATCACCGGTTTCAGTAAGAGGCACACCGCCGACAACCTCTTAGAGAAACTGAGGGAAATCATCGCCCAGTGGCTTACCCCACTTAGACTCTCCTGGGGATTTGTGATATCTGACAACGCCACCAATATTGTGCGGGCATTACATCTGGGCAAATTCCAGCACGTCCCATGTTTTGCTCACACAATAAACTTGGTGGTGCAGAATTTTCTGAAAAGCGACAGGGGCGTGCAGGAGACGCTTTGGGTGGCCCGAAAAATTTCTGCCCACTTTCGCCATTCAGCGACTGCGTGCCGAAGACTGGAGCGCCAGCAAACACTCTTGAACCTGCCCCGCCATCACCTGAAGCAAGAGGTTGTGATGCAGTGGAACTCAACCCTCTATATGCTTCAGAGGATGGAGGAGCAGCAAAAGGCCATACAAGCCTATACATCCACCTATGACATAGGCAAAGGAGGGGGTATGCACCTGACTCAAGCGCAGTGGAGAATGATTTCTGTGTTGTGCAAGGTTCTCCAGCCCTTCGAACTTGCCACACGTGAAGTCAGTTCAGACACTGCCAGCTTGAGTCAGGTCATTCCCCTCATCAGGCTTTTGCAGAAGCAGCTGGAGAAAGTGAAGGAGGAGCTAAGACGGAGCGATTCCGCCCGGCATGTGGGACTTGTGGATGAAGCCCTTCATTCGCTTTGCCAGGATTCCAGGGTGGTCAATCTGTTGAAATCAGACCACTACATTTTGGCCACCGTGCTCGATCCTAGGTTTAAAGCCTATGTGGTGTCTCTCTTTCCGGCCGACACAAGCCTGCAGAGGTGCAAAGACCTGCTGGTGAACACACTGTCAGCTGAAGCGGAACGTGACACGTCAACGACTCCTTCTTCATTTTCTCCCGCAACTGGGGCTGCCAGGAAAAAACTTAGGTATCCTAAGCAACCCGCTGGCGGTGATGCAGGGCAGGCAGGACCAAGTTTGGACATCTGGTCCGGACTGAAGGACCTGGCAACAATTTCTGACATGTCTACTGTCACTGCATATGATACTGTCACCATTGACAGAATGGTGGAGGATTACATCGGTGACAGCATCCAAGTAGGCATGTCAGACAGTCCATACCTGTACTGGCAGGAAAAAGAGGCAATTTGGAGGTCCCTGTACAAACTGGCTCTATTTTACCTGAGTTGCCCCCCCTCCAGTGTGTACTCCGAAAGAGTGTTTAGTGCAGCCGGGAACCTTGTCAGCGAAAGGCGTAGGAGGTTGCTTCCACAGAATGTGGAGAAGATGATGTTCATCAAAATGAATTATCAGCTCTTCCAGGGAGACCAGCCTCCAGAAGGTACAGAGGGTCCTGTGGTGGTGGATTCAAGTGGGGACGAGTTAATACTTTGTGAGGATGAGGATGTACACACTGAAGAGGGTGAGGAATCGGTGGATGAGGAGGATGAGGATGACATCTTGCCTCCGTAGAGCCAGTTTGTGCAGGGACACATTAATTGCCAGCTTGTTTTGTGGGGGCCCAAACGAACCAATCATTTCAGCCACAGTCGTGTGGCAGACCCTTGCGCTGAAATGATTGGTTTGTTAAAGTGTGCATGTCCTGTTTATACAACATAAGGGTGGGTGGGAGGGCCCAAGGACAATTCCATCTTGCACCTCTTTTTTTTCTTTGCATTATGTACAGTTTGGGGCCTAGTTTTTCAAACTGCCATCCTGTCTGCCACTGCAGTTTCACGCCTAGATGGGTCACGTGTTTGTGCCGCCCACTCGTGTCGCTTAGCATAGTCATCCAGCTACCTCGGTGCAACCTTTTGGACATAAAAACACTATTGTGAGGTGTTCAGAATAGACTGGAAATGAGTGGAAATTAAGGTTATTGAGGTTAATAATAGCATAGGAGCAGAAAAACCTACAAATTCTGTGATTTTAGCTGTTTTTATGCTTTTTTTTAAAAAAATACAGATCCAAAACACAAAACCCAGAACCCAAAACACGGAAGGGTGGTTTTGGCAAAACCAATCCAGATCCAAAACACGAAGAAAGATCCAGATCCAAAACCAAAACACAAAACACGAAAAGTGGCCGGTGCACACCCCTAGTATACAGACAAGCTGGCATAGGTGACACACATTTTATATGTTACATATATCACTGGAATAGTTAAAAAATACTCAATCACTCAAATACTCATCCCAATTAGAGGTTGCAGTGGTTTTTCATATGGTGTGCTTACAGTTAAATTAGTATCTTGTTGAAGTGGTTTGAGTGTAGTGCTCTGGACTGAAAATAATCAGGTCCCATGTAAATAAATGTGTAAGTGGACCTGTCTAGGAGCCACATCTGACAGCTTCTATCCCTGGTCTCAAAAGAAAGGGGCGTGGTCTCAAAAGAAAGGGGGCGTGGTCACAATAGTATTCCTGATACAAATTACACCACACAGTAGCACATTGATTCACATTACAATGTCTCTTATTCATGTATGACACACAGCAGTGCCCATTTTGCAAAATGCCCACATTTGTGCCCCTTTTACACAATGCCCACAGTAGTAGTGCCTCTTATACAATATAATGCCCACTATAGTGGTGCCCACTGTAGTGGTGCCCCCAGTAGTGGTAGTGCCCCTTATGTAGTGCTCACAGTAGTGGTAGTGCCCCTTATGCAGTGCCCCCAGTAGTGGTAGTTCCCCTTATATAGTGCCCACAGTAGTGGCAGTGCCCCTTATGCAGAGCCCACAGTAGTGGCAGTGCCCCTAATAGTGGTAATGCCCCTTATGCAGTGCCCACAGTGGTAGTGCCCCTTAAGCAGAGCCCAGAGTAGTTGTAGTGCCCCTTATGCAGTGCCCTCAGTAGTGGTGCCTCTTATGCAGTGCCCCCAGTGGTGGTGCCCCTTATGCAGAGTCCTCAGTAGTTGCAGTGCCCTCTGTACTGGTGCCCCTTATGCAGTGCCCACAGTGATAGTGCCCCTTATGCAGTGCCCCCCTGTAATAGTGCCCCCATTAGTAATCCCCTGTAATAGTGCCCCTAGTAGTAATGCCCCCTGTAGTAATGTGCCCTATTGTGAAGCCGCTTACACAAAAATCAAAACTGATACTTACCTTAAGTCCGGCTCTCACTGCCGTCTGGTCCCCCAGGTCTGCCTGGCTGCTCCTCAGTCTGAACTATGGGAGAGAAGTCATAGGCCCTCATTCAGACCCGGACGCAAGTGACCGTTCGTACGTTGGGCGAACGTAAAAAAATATTTAAATTCAGGCACACGCTCGTATTTTCGATCGCATCAAAACATCCTCCCCAAACTCAGGCGACCCCTCCTCTAACTAACGAGCGTGCCAAATAGCGAGCGTACATCCCCGAAGTGGTTTGAAGGGAACGCACGCACTAGTACTAACCGGAAGTTGGACTGTCACATTTCGATTAACTGCTCGTTTATTCTGCCTTCCTCCCTCAATCGTAACATGCCAAACAATATATCAATTAGCTTAATTGTTTTTTTGTTTTTTTTTACACAATGCAATAAACTTTATTTATGTCCGTGTTTGTGTTTACCCGCAGAATACGTACGGCTTAAACATTCGCTTCTAATTGTCAAAATACATGTTAGCCCCTATTAAATAATTGTTCGATTAGTTTTTATACCCGCATATTTCCTGGAGTTCATTTCTTTATGTAAATTTGCTTACGCATGTCACTGCATCAAGCCTATCATAAGTCTCCACAGATTTCTGGCCCTTTCGAACACATGACTCATACACAAACCAATAGAATTGCTCCTGTTAATTTCCTAAATACATTAGCCAATCATAAAATTTTGGAGCACTTTATCAAAAATGATTTTTTGGAAAAACTCCATTGCCATCATGAGAGCCTCCGCATTCACCAGGCACGAGCTGCTGGTGCTTACGGAGGTGATGAATAGGCGGATCACCAGCCAGCCGCCACCCATCACCAACCGCGAGAAGCGATCCGCATATGCGGAGGTTCGGGCCCACCTGCGCTCCTTCGGCTCACGCCGCCATATCGGGCAGCTGGAGCGCAGGTGGTCGGACCTGCAACGGCGGACGCCCCGCTTGCTGGCATGCTTTCGCATGCAGATCGCAGAAAGTAAGTTTTATGGATTGTGTTTTTCATGTTTGTCTTTGTGGCCCTAACTGCATGGCCATGTTTTCCCTGTATTTCATATTTATTAATTCTCCTCATATCTGCATGGCCATGTTTTCCCTGTATTTCATATTTATTAATTCTCCTCATATCTGCATGGCCATGTTTTCCCTGTATTTCATATTTATTAATTCTCCTCATATCTGCATGGCCATGTTTTCCCTGTATTTCATATTTATTAATTCTCCTCATATCTGCATGGCCATGTTTTCCCTGTATTTCATATTTATTAATTCTCCTCATATCTGCATGGCCATGTTTTCCCTGTATTTCATATTTATTAATTCTCCTCATATCTGCATGGCCATGTTTTCCCTGTATTTCATATTTATTAATTCTCCTCATATCTGCATGGCCATGTTTTCCCTGTATTTCATATTTATTAATTCTCCTCATTTTTTTTTATTTTTGGTTTTTGGGGGTGCATTTGAAATTGTTTTTTTGCGCGGTTTTTTGTGGGAACTAACCCCAATTTGTTTCCCATCTTTAAGGGGCCCAGCGAAAACTACACCGTCAGTGTCCGGCCAGACGACGATCCCGGCCACTCTCCCCAACCCCTAGCCAACACTCCAACTCCACTCCTTCCCCTATTCCCCACTCCTCCCCAGCCTTCCTACACTGTCAGCCAGATTTTTCTGGCCTCCTTCCCCTCCGTCCCAATTCCCCCTCTCCTCCAACCACCCCTCTTAGAATGACCCCCTCCCCGGAGTCGGTCATTACCCCGCCCCGATCTTTGGGGAATGGACCCACCTCCGAGGAGGACGATGGAGGGCCTTCTGTAGCTGGCGTTGGGTCTTCCGGTATGTTTTTTTTGGTGTTTATTTATCATCACAAACTGTTTGTATGTAATCATGGGTTTTTTTTTTTTTTTTTTTTTGTTTTTCATAAATTTTTGGGTTTTGGGCGATTGCCGTAACCTGTTACTGCTGTTTTCAACATACACATAGCACACCTGTCGGAATTTGGACATAGGCCTTGTATTTTTGCCCTACACCATTTTATTTTGATGAGTTTTAATGCAGTTTTTGATAATTGATTTTTGTGGAGTTTTTTATTAAAATATTTTGTAATGTGGTTTCACTATTGTTGTATTAATCCCCACACTTTTCTCACCCACAGAGGAACAGAGGCTTCGGGCCAATTTATCCGCCTGTGTGGCCCAGATGCAGTCCAATATCATCGGGGTGCTGGTGGTCCTTGACCGTATGTCGGTCCTCCTTAGGGAGTAGTTTTTTATTTTGGGCCCATTCTGTAAATAAATTGTTTTTTTTGAAGTTACGTTCTGGCTCATTCGTTTTTTCAAAACCACATATTGTTTACCCTGACATAAGTAGAGTGTTCCTGCAATGATTTCAAATTTTGGACAATAAGAGTGTGTGTTGTATTTTTATGTCAAACAGCCACAAGAAACACCTAACAGTACCAATCTGATTTCCCTTTTTTGGTGTAGTCACAATTAGATATTTCTACATTTTACAGGTTCCTAGTTGGTGTGCAAGCAGCTTAGGGCAATATTACGAAGCAAAAGGATTGTACAGGCTTCCTTTTGGTGTTGGTTTGGACCCTGAATAAAGTAAACATATTTTCTCAAATGGCGTCAGTACTGGATTACCCCTTAGTCAAATGTGACGTGTGTGAACCTGGTTACACTTGGTGGTAACGTTCCCAAAAAGGGACAACATTTCACTCTCAAAACATTTATTATCAACATAACTGAAAATTCAAAGTGGTCACTCACAAACAAAACACACAGTGATAATCTGAAATACAACACATAACAAAAAAACCACATCACATCCAAAAAATCAAGAACTGGTTAACGAAGGACCATGCCAACATGATTCCACATATATGGCGTTGCAATAAGGGTTCCAGAATATATTCCCAAAATATCCACATACAGGTTTTGTAGGGGTAGCAGGAAGTAGTCATCATTGGAGTGCCAAAGATTATGTAAAAAAACAGAAGATGGAGCAAAAAATTAGCCAAAAATTAGATGTTCTCAAACAAACCCAACCACATTAGGTATCAACACTGTTTTTTTTCAAATCATTACCAAAAAAATCTGGCCACCACATCATCGCGTATGGCCCCCCCACATACTGACCTCCGACCAACCTCGGGGGGGCCATCCTCAGGTAAGGCATCCTCTGGCTGCATTGTGACCCCACTCCTTATGGCGATGTTGTGAAATATCCCACACAGGACCACAATTTTCGAAACCATATCCGGCAAATACATGAGTTCGCCACCAGAGCGGTGGAGGCATCTGAATCGGCCTTTTAAAAGGCCGATACAGTGCTCCACCACTTGCCTGGTGGCTGTAAGTGCAGAATTATACTCACTTTGTGGCCCTGGTGTGCGAGCCAAATAAGGAGTGAGCAGCCAGGGCGTGCAAGGGTAGCCACTGTCTCCTGTGAAAATGAAAAGTCAACATCAGGCTCACTCTGTATGAAGCTTAACATTGTTATGTACTAAAGGTCTCCACTTACCCAGAAGCCACGCATCACCAGCTTGTAGGTTGTTTAATTTGTGCCATATCCCTGATTGCCGGATGACGAAGGAGTCATGTGCACCTCCTGGTAATTTTGCATTCAGGGACAGGATCTGGAGGGAGGCATCACATACCACCATTACATTGAGGGAGTGATAGTGTTTACGGTTTCTAAATATTGCCTCCAGCCGTGCTGGAGGCTGAAGTGGTATGTGAGTACCATCCACAACCCCTATGATGTGTGGGAAGCCAGCTATTTGGTAAAAATTGGCCTTGGCCACACTAAGGGCACCCATATCCAAAGGCATTTGAATAAAATGATGGAGGTGCTTGAAAAGTGCCTCCATCACTGCCCTCAGGATCCGGGAAAAGGAGGATTGTGAGATGCCCGCCACTATTCCCACCGTTGTTTGGAATGATCCTGAGGCACAGAAATGTAACACCGCCATAAATTGCGTAAGTGGTGGAATTGCTGTAGGACTGTCAATTTGCCGCTCAAGATCACTCTCTATTAATGAGAGAGTGTCTATGATGATTTTTGGAGGAAGACGGTATCGTCTTAAAACCTCATCATCTGGCATTCCAAAAAGGGTGACACGTGTTCGAAATATCTGGGGCCTTGCACGCCTACGATGCCTACGCCTGGGACGAGATTGAGGTTGGTCGGCTTCCGGGAGCAGGGCCAGAACAATCCGACCCATATCGACCTGAAATGACAACATTGGAATGTCAGCCTTTTTACAACACCCATTAAAAATACATGTAACTTTGCTTGAAAATACCATCCATTGATGCTTACATGCCAGGGTATTGTCATGATATGTTGTCACTGCAATTAATACCATCAAAAATATAAATCATTTTATGCTGGCCATGTCATTATCACAAATTTAAGCAAGACAAAATATAAAAGGGGACACACACACATTTGGGCAAAGAGCAAAACGACGTTGCGCACACTACGTCAAATTGAGGCCAAATGTAAGCAACCAATGCTCCAGCAAAAAAATAAAATTTTTAAGGGATGAATACACATTTCACAAAGCGCTAACTAGTTCGCAAATACATGGCACAATAGGAAGTAGTAAAAATGCGCTAATTAGTTCGCAAATACATGGCACAATAGGAAGTAGTAAAAATGCGCTAATTAGTTCGCAAATACATGGCACAATAGGAAGTAGTAAAAATGCGCTAATTAGTTCGCAAATACATGGCACAATAGGAAGTAGTAAAAATGCGCTAATTAGTTCGCAAATACATGGCACAATAACGCCGCAAAAATAATGTACAAAAAACACAGAGTTCTAATTTGCTAAAAACAACGTAACATGTGGAAGGCCAACCAAAGTTGCGTACAGACAAACAAGAACATTTCCCTAAACAGTTTAACAAATGAACTTAACAAGAGATAATATATAAGAAACCGGACCAAAATGTCTTTGGGGCAGATCCAAAATAAAACCTAAGAGAGATGAAATGACGGGAAAAACTTATTAGAAAAATCGACACCAGAATGAGAGACAAATTGACCCAAAGTTAGACTTCCACAAACTTACCAAAACTGGAAACGACCAAAAAATTTAAAATGGAACAAAAACTAACGGAAAACAAAGAAAAAACAAATAAAATAAAAAAACCACAATAAACGCAATCTCCGACACCAGCCAACAATCAACTCCAACCAACGTAACCTCCAACATTCAATAAACGCCACCTCGAGTCGAGACGCCCCAAGCCATAAATAGTGTTTCGTTTCCCGCACAAATTAAGGAAGGATCAGAGGAACGCACAATCAATAATGCGGCCGCAAAATAAGGACGCATGTATAAATAAGTCACGAGACAAAAACACAATTCTGGTGTATTTCTAGTTTGAACATCACACATGGCTACAGACCAGGGAAACAATGGACAACAGTCAGGCGGTAAGTATTTCATGCATTTTGAGTCAATGATTAATTATAAACATAATATTGTGCACGTTGTGAAGTTGAGAATTCTGCACATTTACCCAAATAGGTGAGGAGGATGACATGGAAGAGGCTGCTGGGCCCAGTATTCCGGGCAAAGCTGCCAAAAAGAAAAGGCAGCCACAATTCACAAGAAAGGAGATGGAGATTTTGATTCAGAAATGTGTGGACATCCTGCCACAGGCAGACAGGAATATGAGTGCAAGCCAGAAGTGGAGAATGTGGGAAGAGGTAGCCGTGGATGTCAATAGGGTGGGTGATTATGTCCGTCTAGCCCGGGATGTCAAACGGCGGTAAGTAAACACTTGACCACCCTAAAACCAAACACCAAATCAAAAAAAAAGTAATGGTTCCAATTTCATCCCACAGATGGGCCGACTTCAAATATCGCCTGAAGCAAAAACTGGCGGACAGGGCTAGGCATGCAAGGGGGACAAGTGGGGGTCCCACCCCTGTGTCCTTGGAGTTGACTGATTTAGAAGAGCTGGCACAGGGGTGTGTGCAGCCTGTGGAGGTGTTTGGCGTGTCCAACATGGATATGGACATGCCAGACTTTGCGGCTCCTCATGTTGTCCCAGGTAAATGTTGTGATGTACCAACTGTGAAATGTTATTGTGCCAATATGTAGATTCTAATGTGACTCTTTTCTAATTTTTCCAACAGAGACACAGGCGGATGAGTCTGCTCCAGAGGGGAGCCTTGGCCGCAGAATTTCTGCTGGCTCTGCAGGGGAGGAACCAGTACATCCGGCTGAGGACTCTGCAGAAGCCAGTCCAGGGCAATCCCCCTCGCAGGCAGTGTCCCTCCTCACAGAACTCAATTTTAAATCGGATTTCCATACGGAGATTCTGCAGAGGATGGACGCCAGTCTGGTACGGGTGGCTGAGGCCCTGGAGCAAAATGCTGCGGCCAACGTGACCATTGGTCAGGCCCTGGCGGAGAATACCAGGGCCAACATCCACATCGCCACTGCCCTGGAGCAGCTCGTTCGCCAACACATGGTGGAGCCGACCTCCCTTCCTGCCGGAACATCAGGATCCTCCACCTGTGCCTAGCCCTGTGCCTAGTCCAGAGGCCACAACATCTGCCTCTGGACAGGCCAGCCCGATGACATCCCGGACCCGGTCTGGTGCCCTCCCTCCCCCAGCCAAACGGGCGAAAAAACGGTGACACCATTGGCTACTTTTCCCACACTCCTTCTGTGCTTGCCTCATATTCCTTTCTGGCCAAAACTTCCCTCTCCTTTCTTGTGAATTGTTTTTAATTTTTGCATTTACGTTTACCCAAAAATTATTGTTTGCACAATTAATAAATATTGTGGAACACTGCCAAAACTGTTGGAGTTCAATATGTGTTTTTTTTTGGGGGGGGGATACCAATAAATTTACCACACATGTACGACTTTGTATTCTAACATTTTTGAAAAAATGGGTTACTTTTAATCCGGGCCCACAAGCCAACAACGTTCAAAATTAAAAATTACACATTGAAAAAAAGTGCTCGTTAAGGAACGTTTAAAACATTACCTAAGGAGGAATAAACACCTTGCAAACACAAAATGAGGGACCAAACCTAAACATGATGACATTATTGTTACAATAGTCCAAAAACGAACACATTGCGGCCAAAATACACCCCCACAAATGTACGCTAATTGATTGTGTAATCCAGACATTAGCAGCTATGATTTCCACCTGCGTTCGGTTTTGTGCTATCCAAAAAAACTGCTTTCAAAACACAGACCAAGCCGTTTTTCAATCCAACACTAATTGAGTTTCTGACAAGCCGTGATTAATCGAAACAACATCGAGGAGTGCTGGGACGGAGGAGAAGGCCATCGCCACTGTGGTCGAGTTATCCAGCCCCTAAGCTGTGCGAGCATTTTGAAGGGAAAGAGGATCATCCAGTGACGTATGAGTTTGTACGAACACATTTGACGTTCGCATTTGTTAATGTATGTACGCCCAAAAAACGCCTTGCCACGCCTGCGTTTTTCCATCTCCACCCCCGTCAACGCCCAAAAACGGCCTGTTCTGTCAATCACATTTGACATGTCACTTCCTGTACGCTATTTGACGAACGAGACAAAAAAAACTCGCAATCTGCCGTACGCACATGCGCAGTGTAACACCGGCGCATGCGCGGTTACTCAACATCGGAACGCAACGAGCATACTGCCTTTAACGAACGGCTCTGAATCAGGGCCATAGTGCACTGCACACAGCAGGACCTGGAAGGTGGAGCTGGTAATAAAATCTCAGCGGGCACCCGGCAAATGGAGCCTTCCTGCGGCGCCGGGGTTAGGTGGGTCAGAAGAGGAGGCGGAACTGGTTCAGTCTCCAAATAGAGGTGACAGAATGCAGTTCCGCCCTGTTCCAGTCCACTTTAAACCCTGGATATCTCCAATATCTACTACAGTCCCTCCATTTCCAACAGTAGCCGCAGCTCCAAAAGGTTTCTATGGGGGAAGCACTGTTGTCAGATTCATGTGAAGCATTCTGGAACTTGGTCTCTGCAGCTTACGCCATCTGAAGATGGCATTGTGCTGTTGTAGCCCATGGGCTACTCTCCGCAAAGTTTATTGGGAGGGGGTTCCTCTGAAATCCTCCCCAGCAATAGGCGCTTCACATGCATGGCCTGTAGACTGCACAGCGCAGGGGTCCAGATAGAGGAGTGAGGAGACCGCTGATGTACGTCACTCCTAGCACATTGCAGGGACGATGTGTCCCTGTCCCTGCGTGTGCTATGTAATACATTGAGGCACTATTATCGCATACTGCAATGTGATTGTGGGTGCGAATATCGCTCCCAGATCGCATTGAGTATGTGAATCTTGATAAATGAGCCCCAAAATTTTGAAATAGCAAATATTCCCAACGTTCAGCATTTGGCCACAAGATTTTTTTAGTCAGTGGAATTTGGTGCTACAGTTCCAGGTCTTCCCCAAACACACCTTACAGCAGAATGAACTGACTGACATTATCCCAGATACATTCATAGATTATAAATTCTGTGCACAAATATTGTGCCCAGGACATCGAATCAAAAGTGAAATTCAATGATTGCATCAGACGATCTTTGCACCTGAGGTTCAATTTGCTTCAACCTTTGCTGCAACTTTGCTCATTTCTAGTAGATAACTAGAGGAAATACGATACAGCTGGAGTTTCACGAGGGACATCTGCAAGATGATGTAACACACGCCATTAGCAGTGTCATTGCTTTATGCTCATTAATCACCTACTTCCAGTAGGCATCAGTAAGTGATTATGGGATTCTTATCTCAGGCGTAAAGCCCTGAAAAATGAATTATAAAAACAGCCAAGCAGACATTTGAAAAAAACAAAACTTTCCTGTTGAGTTTGAAGTATGTGGGGTGTGGGGGAAGGGGAGCACAATGTGGGATATGGAGGGGGAAGGGGAGCACAATGTGGGATATGGAGGGGGAAGGGGAGCACAATGTGGGATATGGAGGGGGAAGGAGAGCACAATGTGGGGTGTGGAGGGGAAGAGAGCACAATGTGGGATATGGAGGGGGAAGGGGAGCACAATGTGGGATATGGAGGGGGAAGGGGAGCACAATGTGGGGTGTGGAGGGGGAAGGAGAGCACAATGTGGGGTGTGGAGGGGGAAGGGGAGCACAATGTGGAGGGGGAAGGGGAGCACAATGTGGGATGTGGAGGGGGAAGGAGAGCACAATGTGGGGTGTGGAGGGGGAAGGGGAGCACAATGTGGGATGTGGAGGGGGAAAAGGAAAAAAATGTGGGGGGTGGAGGGGGAAGGGGAGCACAAAGTAGGATGAGGAGGGGGAAGGGGAGACAACTGTAGTTGTGGAGGGGGAAGGGGAGCACAATGTGGGATATGGAGAAGGGGAACACAATGTGGGATGTGGAGGGGGAAAAGGAAACAAATGCGGGATGTGGTTGGGGAAGGGAGTCACAGTGTGGGATGTGGAGTGGGAAGGGGAGCACAATGTAGAATGTGGAGGGGGAGAGGGAGTACAGTGTGGGATGGGGAAGGGGAGCACAATGTGGGGTGTGGAGGGGGAAAAAGAGAAAAATGTGGGATGTGGAGAGGAAAGGGGAGCACAATGTGGGGTGGGAAAGGGGAGCACAATGTGGGATGTGGAGGAGAAAGGGGAGCACAATGTGGGATGGGGAAGGGGAGCACAATGTGGGATGGGGAAGGGGAGCACAATGTGGGATGTGGGATGGGGAAGGGGAGCACAATGTGGTATGTGGAGGGGGAAGGGGAGCACAATGTGAGATGGGGAAGGGGAGCACAATGTGGTATGTGGGATGGGGAAGGGGAGGGGAGCACAATGTGGTATGTGGAGGGGGAAGGGGAGCACAATGTGGGATGGGGAAGGGGAGCACAATGTGGGATGTGGAGGGGGAAGGGGAGCACAATGTGGGATGTGGGATGGGGAAGGGGAGCACAATGTGGTATGTGGAGGGGGAAGGGGAGCACAATGTGGGATGTGGAGGGGGAAGGGGAGCACAATGTGGGATGTGGAGGGGGAAGGGGAGCACAATGTGGGATGTGGAGGGGGAAGGGGAGCACAATGTGGGATGTGGAGGGGCAATGGGAGAAAAATTAAGAATATTCATGGAGGGCATAGAGCATATTTACAAATGAGCTTATACAAGCACCTTTGCTGTTCAGGTTCATTTTGGCTACAGTCAAATAGCTGGTGCAGTCAAGCCAGCGATGAGAGGCAAGAGAAGATACAGCATTTGACAAGCTGAGGAGCAGGGCCAACACAGAGTGTACCACTCTGCCCACCAAGGTCAGCAGTTCGGGTGAGGTCCCAGTGAGACACTCTTTACTCATTATCACCTTAGGCCACAAAGTTGTCGCGTATTAGGCCCGTAGCAGGCAGTTGGGCGGTAGGCATGGTAGGCAGGTACTAGGCCCATGGGTGGTTAGATCATGCCTAATTAGCTTTTAGGAAAAGTTTGGGGCTTGTGGAATCCTCACAATGTGGGGAGAGCCTGGGGCATGGAGGCATACCATGAGACCACTCCCTTTCGATGAGGCCATGTTTCCTTTACAGGAACATGGGACTCTGAAGAGCGCAAGGGTTCTACATGTAGGGCATCAGCTAAAATCTTGCCAAGGATACCAAATTGGTCAGGGGCGGCCCTGATCTCAGGGGGGAGGGTTCCAATTTGCATGCAGGAGGTGTGGGAGAGGTTGGGGATACCTGTCAAATTGCTGTCAGGGCCAGCTGGCCCCAGCTGTCATAAAGGGACTAATTATCATGATGTCTATGCAGGGAATGTAGTTACCATCCCAGAGGTCGGGATGACAGCAGTTGGAATCTTGGCGCTAGAATCACGGCCGTGGCATCCTGACAGTAAGTATTAGGGTTAGGTTTAGGGTTAGCAGGGGTGTATCTAGGGGTTCGAGCACCCCTGGCAAAATGAGGGACTGGGGCCCCCCTCACCCACACACCTCTCCCAATCACATAACTAATGTAGCTAAATGGCATAGAAATGGAAAATATTAGCAGCATGCACGTGGACACCTTGTGATCAGGAATGGGTTACCAACACTTGCTGGTAAGTGTATGTAGCCTGTCAGCAAGAGATAGCAGCTCTGCAGCTGCAGGCACTGTAAACGGCTGCTTCGTTTGCCAGCTGCTAGCGGGATCCACAGGTCTCTGTAAGTCAGTTTCTACAAGTGGAGAGAGGCAAGAGGGGAGGCTCTCAGCTACTGCTGCTATCACACGTCTAATGCTGAACATTAAATCACTCGGGGGCAGAGTCACTAACGCATCTTCCATTCCTTGGGTGTGACTGGATGCTGACCACTTGCCTCCTTTTATCCCTCAAGCAGATTTTGTCATTTCTCAGTTAATTGTGGTGAGGCAATGTGGTGTCATATTCAGGGGCGTATCTACCCCACTAGCTGCGGGTGGTACCGCCGGACGGCGCCTCTGGCAAGTGCCATGCTGGCCAATGGGTAGATACGCCCCTGAGGGTTATTGGTTAGGGTTCAGCACTAGGGGGAGGGTTAGGGTTAGGCTGCGGGAGGGGAGGGTTAGGCTGCTGGAAAGGTGGGTTAGGGGGAGGGATAGGACATTTACCTAATTGGGTTGGGATTCTGATCGTCGAGATGCCGCTGTCAGTATTCTGACAGCCAGCACCCAACCCCTATGCAGAGCCACTTGTTACTGCTGCAGGGTGGCTCTGGAGCTGCAGTATGCTTAACTGCCCATGACCACAAAGGCTGAGGCTGGTTGTGAAAGAAGGGCTGCAATAATATTGTGCCTGAGGCGTTCTGACTCCTAAATCCGCATCTGGCTGGAAGTAAATAAGGTTTTATATGTTATTTATTTTCTCTACTGAAGAGCCGATTTTTCAGGAGACTGTGTGTAATTGTTTATGTAACATATGCCATTTGAAGTTCTCAGTGTTGGCTGCAGTGTGGCTACTCGTATGGCAACAAGACTCTTGGTCCTAAATTAGTTAATTGAAGTAAAAAGAAATACAATTTACTCCAGTCAGTCTATTTAGTCTGGCTTTATAGCTTTTGGAATATAAGTGGGAAAAGCAGAACAGGTTATTGAATGGACCATGCATAGCCTCTGCTGTTGTGCCTCCTCCAATATAATAATGCATAATGAGCTTATTTTATATTAGCACAGTTAGACAGAGCAGGCAGACATTACATGAACGGTCTGACTTGAATTAGCTCCTGTCTAGTTCCAGTGAAGAAATGACTATATGAGATTTAAGAAAATTACATGAACCTTCAAATAACACCCGACATGACAGACGTGAGCAAATAACCTACAAGGACACTTGATTGCCCTAATTTACAAGAAACCATCTTAATACAGTCGACAATTGGCATTAGTTAGGGCATTTAGTATTACTAATGGCTAAAAAACCACTACTTCCATTACAGTCCATTCTGCTCCACTGAATTTCAAAACCTAAATATATGGGATCACTAATTCGCATTCTAACATACATCAGAATTTTAGATGCACTCTTCTGCACAGAACCCAACGGGTTCCGATATACAATATATGTGCCTAATTTCAATCACAAATGGCATGTAAAACATCATAGCTATATGTAATGTATATCTAGCGTAGCACATGCCTGACACAATATCCTGGGTCTCATTTATAAAACATGAAAAGGTACAATGCTAAATTCACTTTGGAGGGGCCGTGTGCCTCGATTTGTACCTTTGTGTCCAGTTTTCCACCAAAAGCAAATCTAGGCTTGTGCAGGATCCGGTCACAATGTCGACAATCAGAACGCCTATATAGAGATTTGAGGTCAACAAGCAATGTGCTGACATTCAAAAATG
Organism: Taudactylus pleione; assembly: GCA_031769625.1. NCBI lineage: Eukaryota > Metazoa > Chordata > Amphibia > Anura > Myobatrachidae > Taudactylus > Taudactylus pleione. The sequence goes on along the minus strand of JAUIMM010000141.1, from coordinate 1,364,741 downwards.
TCAACATTGTTATAATGTCAACATTTAACATGTCAACGTGTTACTATGTCTACACCAGAATGTCGGCATACAGATTTTTGCTTTACATGCACATGTAATGAGAGCTGTCCCCTCACTCTCATGATTAATTTAAACCATAGACCATAAATAAGGCTGTACCGAGCAGTAATTTAGGAGACGATGGAAGGGTATAATGTAATGAAAGGGTGACTGTAAAGTACCAGGAGATTAGATATACCGACACCCTGGATGCCGACTGCCGGAATCCCGATCAGCAACCGACATCCCGAGTATGGCGGGGCCGGGTAGGTGTTAGCTGCGAGGGGGGGAAAGGGGAAAGTTAGGATTAGGCACCCCGGGGGGGCTTAGGCTGCGAGAGGGGGAGGTTAGGGTTAGGTTCCAGACAGGGGGAGGTTAGGTTCAGGCACCACCTTGGAAGGTTAGGGTTAGACACTAAGGGGGAGGGTTAGCGTTAGGCAATAAGGGGGGAGGGTTAAGTTTAGGCACTTAACGAGAGGGTTAGGGTGCGGGGTGGGGAGGGTTAGTATCAGGGTACAGGCAACAAGGGTTAGGAGGTAAATAGGACAGGGGAACACTACTTACCGTTCCGCTGTTGGGATTGTCCCCATCGGGATGCCGCTGTCTGTATAGTGACAGCCGGCATCGCAAGTGTCGGGATATCATACCCATTCCCTGTAGCACAGTGTGCCTACTCAGATTCCCTGCACACCTGGGTGCATTTCCACTTTGTGTAGGCATCTCCAATAACCAGAAATTAAGCATCCACCTTTTGTTGAGAAGGTTGAGTATGGGATCCCATTGGTCGAGATGCCAGCGATCAGAATATAGACCACAGCATCCTGGCAGTCAGAATCCCGACCCAACTAGGTAAGTGTTCTGAACCAAACCCCTAACCCTCACCCTCCACCCCTGCATCCTAATTCTTACCCTCCCCCCTGCAGCCTAACCCTCCCGCCAACCCAGCAGCCTAATCCTAACCCCCCCCCCCTCCGCATCCTAACCCCTAATCCAACCCTTCCCCTAACACTAATACTTATCGTCGGGATGCCGGCGGTCGGCATTCTGATGCTGGGATTCCGTCTGCTGGGTTCCGACTACATGCCGGAAATCCACTGTAGTTTAGTACATTATAAATAATTTTTCTCCATATTGCCAATAAAGGAGAAATCAGTAATATCTTTCTATAAATGTTGTCTCTAGGATCTGCACTGTAGAAATGAAAAGTCAAAAATTTAATAATGCAAGAACTTGATACTAAAACTTACAAATGCCTGGATTTGTTTCAAAGTGGTTCTTGAATCAGATCATTGAATGGTTTCCCAGAACGGCAGAACAGGTAACACTTTAAAGGATATTTCAACTTCTTTTATTTTTACTACCAGATACCAACTTGGATTTCAAACTCCAAAATGCTAATTTGATTTCACAGTTCACCAATGGAAGGTTGGACTCTTGACCAAGAATCACGATTGCACTGCTACAAGATAGCAGCAAACAGCAAGAGGTAGTTCTGAGCTGGATCTATAAATAGCTAAATAAACCAGTGTTCCTGCAGCATGCGGGTTAGGGGAATTTGCAGCCCCACTAGACCAAGACAGAAATTAATATGCAAAGGTTTTCATCTAAATGATACACCCTTAACCCTTGCAGTGCTGGTAACACTCAATTAAAATGTACCTGTAATAGTCAATTAAATATATCTAATACATATACTGTATACATATAAAACCATACGCTCATAAAAGAAAAAAATAATGATACAATACAATGTATGAAAAAACTTTGTTTGTAAAGCTCAGTCACCTATATCAATTATAGATATCATTTATGCCTCCTACAAGATGGGGGTCTTAAATAATTTGAGCACCTCTACAAAAAAATCTTCTGCCCAATGACCCTGCACAATTTTTTTGGTACTACCGCATCTTTGTGGCCCCCTGGTGACGCTACGTAAGTAGCGTAACCAGGAAATACTATTCGGCCCCTTGCGGGCTTGCTGCGCTCGCCACGCTGCAGGCACAGTGGCTCATCTTTACGCTAATGTCCAACGTCATTCCCTACCATCCAACATCATTCCCTACCATCCAAGTGGGCATGGAGGGGGAATAAATCCATGTGGCGAGCGAAGCGAGCCACCGTACCTGCAGCGTGGTGAGCCAAGCGAGCCCGCAAGGGGCCAAATGGTATTTCCTCAAGTTTACGCTACTTACGTATCTTCAATGAATAGTGAAGATACGTAAGTAGCGTAACCAGGGGGCCGCAAAGATATGGAAGTACCATTTTTTTTTATTAATAAATGGGGATTACAATCAGACGATGTATTATTGTGCTGGGGAGGACATGCAAAGTAACCTCTCTACCATCAATTTTAGACCAATTCTAAATAAATTTCCTCTCCTAACATTTTCTGTTTATTAGAAAAAAAAATAAAAAGCCACAGCTATTTTTACGTTTGTAAAGTCTAACGCAATTTTTTCTATAGAAACTAAGTGCATGCTCTATCTCAAATTATGTAGCACTTGACCATTGCTTTTAGAAGTTCATATATTTTGTAGCCCGCTGATAATGCTGCTTTGCACAAGCTACAGCCTTTATGTGTAGTACTGTAGCTCTACTGCCACCTAGTGTTTTAAATGGACAAAAACAACATATTTGAAATGGTGTTTAACCGAACCACTGAGCTCACAGCTGCTATTGTGTACAAATCAAACAAAGTCATGGGCACAAATATAATTTGGACAATATAAAATACCTATGTTCTTCACTCTATTCATTAAGTCTTCCACTAAGCTTAGTTTAAACCAGTAAGTAGGACACTTGCAACAAAAACATTTGCATTTTTAAACGAGTTCCCTACATTTTGTTGAATCTCAAAGCTCTATGCTTGACAGACAAATATTGTCACTTAAAAAAAAATGAAAGAAAAAGTAAAAATACAAATGATTCCACTGCGCTGGTTTAACTACAGGTTAATATGGCTGTCATTTACCATGAAAGACACGGAGCCTTCTTAATTCAATAAAAAAAATATATACATTTATTACATTATTAAAGTAACATTAAAATATACCTGTAATTCAAATACATCAAAATAGAAAAGTCTCAATAAGTCACTCCACTAGGCGGGTGTGAGGGGTGTCACCAGTGTCGGACTGGGGCATGAAGGGCCCACCAGGTAAATGCAACGGAAGGGGCCCACTAGAAGGGACTGGCAAGCCATTTCGTAGGTGTGATCATCAACTGGAGTAGTGTGGCCTGATATCTTTAGGAAATTAAACATGAAAAAAAAATGAATGGAGGCCAGTTTGTTTCACAGATCTAACATTACAGAATGTGTACAACAATGGCGGAGAGGGAAGGGAGGAGATGTGGCCGGATTACTGGCAACCAGGAGAAGGATTAGTAGGCGTTGTGGTGGATCTAGAGGGGAGGTGTCCCTGTCGAGCAATCAGAGCACCTTTTCCCGGCAGAGTAGTGCCTATGCCACAGACATTGGAGGCCGTGGCAAGTGTGTCGGTGGAAAATGTATGGGTATGGGGTGTATTATGGTATAAGTAGGATGGTGAAGGGTGGCAGAATGTGTCATAAGAAATAGAGGGCCTGATTCAGAGCCGCTCGTAAGCGGCCGCTCGTTCGCTCTGAGCGATGTTCGCACAACTACGCATGCGTATGGGTCGTAATGCGCATGCGCAAACCAGTCATTGCGGTCGGAAATCATGCGCTCGCAAAACAGCGAGGGGCTGCTAATTTGATTGACAGAATGTACCATTTGTGGGTGGTAACAGGGGAAGGTGCTTGAAAACGGGGGAGTGGAGATCCGAATGCAGGCGTGCCAAACGGTCAAAAGGGCGTTTAATGGGAGTGCATAATTAGTAAAGGAGCGTCATCGACCACGTCACTTGGTTGTCTTTTAGCCTGAACTGCTCGCAGTGATAGCGGGAAGTAAATCCTACCACAAGCACTGCGAGCAGTTCAAATGCCTTTCGATGTTCCCGATTAATCTAATAAATACCGGAGATGACGTGTGTTGCGAACGGCAAAGGGGCGTCTCTATACAAAATAGCAAGCGCATTTTTCGTTCGCTCGCTCAGACATAGAGGAATCAACAAACCTCAAAGAGTAAGTACTCAATTTAAATAGCCGGCCCCTTTTTTGGAACGACCGTCCGCAAATAGCATCCGGCTCTGAATCAGACCCAGAGTACCGGAATGGATTAAGGTAGAAGTGAGTGGAAAATATGTAGGTTGGAAGAGAAGGGAAGGTGTAGAGGGAGCAATGTTCTCTTACTGGCATCCCTAATATATTTCTACCAACAGTGTATGTCCCCAAAATATAATAGTATTACCAAAACAGCAATTAAATCCAATAGTTTGTGTCAGAAAGAATTCCACAGTGTAATCTAAGGCATCTTCATGTGAAGGGAAACAGACTGTATTTTTTCTTACCAACCACGTAAATTGAACTTAGGCATTTCATACTGAGTGCTGTGCCCCCAACAACAACAACTACTAACATTGGCTTAATTGAAGGCGTTTTCTATGCCCTTCAGTCCGCTGGGTACGGCTGAGGCTCCTTGGATCCTCCTCCTTGTTGTCTACCTCCTCGGACCTCACTACTGGAGCATGACTTCATTGCTGATTCCATGTGTGTGTTCTGGAATGAAACCCGGCTCAGTGACTGCTCACAGACACAAGTAACCACATGCCCACTCAGGTAACCTCACCAGCGCACAGACAGAGGCACAGGCAAGCCCATGCCTGTACAGATAGTGGCACTGGAAAACCCATGCCCATTCAGATAGTGGCACTGGAAAACCCATACCCATACAGATAATGGCATAGGAAAACTCATGCCCATACAGATAGTGGCACAGGAAAACCCATGCCCATAAAGATAGTGGCACAGGAAAACCCATGCCTGTACAGAAAGTGGCACTGGAGAACCCGTGCCCATACAGATAGTGGCACTGGAAAACCAATGCCCATACAGATAGTGGCACAGCAAAACCGATGCCCATACAGATAGTGGCACAGGAAAGCCTATGGCCATAGACGGGGCACAGGTAACCTCATGCCCACATTTGCATGAGCACATTGCACAAGTAAACACAATGCACTACTGTACAGGAAGCTGATAAACCCAGAGTGACACAGCCACCTCTCCATTCTAGTCTGAGGAGTAAATTTACTAAAGTGAGTTTTTAGAAGTGAGTTTTAAAAGTGATGTTGCCCATAGCAACCAATCAGATTCTAGCTATTATCTTCTAGAAGGTGCTAGTTAAGTAGAATCTGATTGGTTGCTATGGGCAACATCACTTTTAAAACTCACTTCTAATAACTCTCACTTTAGTAAATTTACCCCTGAGAAGCAAGGTATAAAGGATGTAAATGGTGACAGTTCTCTTTTCATCTAATACAGGCAACCAGTAACTTGCATTATAACAATATACAAATTTCTTTAAAAGCATGGAGATGGGCCGTCATTATTATTATTTTGTGTTTCCAATTTCTGTTATACCAGGTTGTGGTGTGGATGGAATGACTGCTCCAGCAAAAGGGCACAGTCTTAATGAATGAGGGCTGTCACAGCACACACACACACACATGTAACCTCAGCACATTGGCATACACACAACCATGTAATCCCAGCACACATGCGCATACAGAATCTCAGCACATACGCAGAGTCCCAAACAGAGGCACACAGAGTTCCAGCAAACATCATGTAGTTTCAGCACACATACATAGAACACACATGCAGTCTCAGTACACATACATAGAACACACATGCAGTCTCAGCACACATGCATACAACACACATGCAGTCTCAGCACACATGCATACACTCTCAGCACACATACAGTAGATATACACACATGCAGTCTCAGCACACATACATAGAACACACATGCAGTCTCAGCACACATGCATACAGCATAGTCTCAGCACACATAGATAGAACACACATGCAGTCTCAGCACACATACATAGAACACACATGCAGTCTCAGCACACATACATAGAACACACATGTAAACAGTCTCAGCACACATACATAGAACACACATGCTGTCTCAGCACACACATAGATATACACACATGCTGTCTCAGCACACACATAGATATACACACATGCAGTCTCAGCACACCCATAGATATACACACATGCAGTGTCAGCACACATACATAGAACACACATGCAGTCTCAGCACACATAGATAGAACACACATGCAGTCTCAGCACACATACATAGAACACACATGCAGTCTCAGCACACATACATAGAACACACATGCTGTCTCAGCACACATACATAGATATACACACATGCTGTCTCAGCACACACATAGATATACACACATGCAGTCTCAGCACACACATAGATATACACACATGCTGTCTCAGCACACCCATAGATATACACACATGCTGTCTCAGCACACCCATAGATATACACACATGCAGTGTCAGCACACACAGACACACATGCAGTCTCAGCACACAGACAGTATATATATATATATATATATATATATATATATATATATATACACGGTATATAGAGACACACATGCAGTCTAAGCACATATAAAGCCTCAACACATTCATACACACACATGACTGTAAAGAAGGAAGATAGCAATGGGCCAGCCAGTATCTTTGTGTGGAGGGCAGCATGCACTGAACAGCAAGCTATTTAGCCTGAGCAGTTTGAAGCCACCCTTACTTGGCAATTAATGTAGTCTGTCCTGCTACAGCTCTTCTTTCCTCCAGCGATGTCTGTGTGCAGGGGATGTAGGAGGCCAGATGGGAGGAGCCTGGTGCATAGTGAGAGAGTAGTGTACTCCTGTCTATGCTGCCCCATGCTGCTGGTCCCTGCTCCTGCCGTGACAACACCCGGCGGCAACCTTTGCATCATCCAGCAGCAGGGGCTGTTGGGAGTTGTAGTCCCTTCCCACTGTGACAGGCCACTTCATACGGAATCACCTCCTGCTTGCATAGCAGCAGGCTATAGTATAGGACTTTGTCGGTTACCTAAGATAGGCTCCGCCCTCCAGCGATACTGGGCGTGGCTAGAAACAGCGGGGCCCACCGGGGATTTCCCCGACTCCCCGCTGGGCCAGTACGACCCTGGGTGTCACCCTCCGAAGGGATGACACCAAAATGCTGGCTCCCCAGCACTGTGATGTTGTTGCATACCCAGTCCCAACATGACCCTCTCCAGGAGGGACACAATGCTCTGGTCCTGCACTTCCCTGGCAATTTATGATTGGTGGCGGCTCCAGAGGTGGGGCTGCGGCACAGTCCAAAATTCAAATAGGGGAGTCACACCAACTGCCAGTGAGTCCCAGCCAGTGATGTTGGCAGTGTGTGAAATGACATTTGGTGTGTCTCCCCTATTTGAATTTTGAACTGTGCTGCAGCCCCGCCTCTTACCAGGGAAGTCCAGGACCAGAGCATTGTGTCCCTCATGGAGTGGGTCATGTTGGGAGGTATGTTATTGTGCAGCACCTGGGCTCCAGGTCACTGTGAAGGAGCTGTGTGGGAAGAGTCTCTGGTGCACGCCCCCAAAGTGATGAAACCAGGGGTGTGCAGCGAGGCCACGCCCCACCCAGTGAGGCCATGCCCCCTTTTGGGATGCACATGCCATATGCAGGTGGACTATATTATACACACTAGGCGTCATCGACCAAAGTGACACCACTGGGGGTATATTTACTAAAGTGAGAGTTTTTAGAAGTGGAGATGTTGCCCATAGCAACCAATCAGATTCTAGCTATTATCTTCTAGAAGGTGCTACTTAAATGTTAAGTAGAATCTGATTGGTTGCTATGGGCAACATCTGCACTTTTAAAAACGCTCACTTTAGTAAATATACACCCTGGCCTCAAAAAGTATAGATAGTATCCTGCTATTTAAAGATAAGGTTAGCTGCTAATATTAGTAGCACAATTGCTAACTTTATTTAAAACCACTCTGGGACTACTCGACTACGATAGGGGGGCGTGGTGCCACATTCTCGCCCCCTGGTGGTGTTTAAAATTGGAGGCATTTTACAGCTGGTGGCAGGGACAGAGTGACACAACTTAATACAAATCACTTCATTTAACTACCTGACTGCCCAGTTTGGAAGCGGGTAGCCCTGGGAGACTGGTCAACTCTGTTGGGAGGCTGGGCTCTCCCTGATCTTCAAGGAGCATTGACAATTATGAGTTGCAAAAACAAAGGATATCACACAGGGAACTTTGTTTTGGACTGATTCTTAGTTGAACATCAACCAAAAAAGAGCAAATATCTGTTCAACTTGGTAAAACCATGCTGCACTGCAGGTGGGGCAGATGTAAAATGTGCAGAGAGATTTAGATTTGGGAGGGCTGTGTCCAATATTAAATCTAAACTGCAGTGTAAAAATTAAGCTGCCCAACATGTGTCGGCTACATGCAAAACCAGCCAGTATTTACCCTGCATGCAAAAATAATAATAACCCCTTGCATTGCAACATGGTTTACTCCAGATACAAAGGGGTTGTAGTCTGAAACCCGACGGTCTAAATGCCGACCGTCAGCTTCCAGACTGCTTTATCCCGACTAGGGACGAATGACAGGCGTCTAAATCTAGACGCCTGTCATTTGCCCGACGTCTGGAGACCAGCGCCTGGCACCCCGATTGAGCGGATGCCGGGCTCCGCAGCCGACAGCCACGGGTGGGGGTTAGGTTTAGGGCTCCCGGGGGGACTTAGGGTTAGGCACCCCCGGGGAGGTTAGGGTTAGGCTAGGGGGAGGGAGGGTTAGGCACCCCCGGGGGGAGGTTAGGGTTAGGCACCCCCCCAGGGGACTTAGGTTTAGGCAGCGGGGAAGGGGGGGTTAGGTTTAGGCACTTAGAGGGGGGGTTAGGGTTAGGCACAGTGGGGAGGTTAGGGTTAGGCACCCCTAAGGAGGGTTAGGGGGGTTAGGTTAAGTTAGTAAATACTTACCTGTAGGACGATCGTGATTTCCTCCTTTGTCAGGCAGCCGCTGTCGGGAATTGCGGCCGGCGGTAATACATATCACACCCATACAAAGTTACCCGCTTTTTTGTTAAGCTCCCAAGTCTGAATCAGACCCTTTGGGGCATATTCAATTAGGTGCGAGAATAGCAAAAATCCCACACCTGCTGTGTTTTTCCTGCAGGTGCGGGATTTTGGTTATTCAATTAGGTGCAGGGTTTTTCATTTTTTGAGTGCCGGGAGGTTGTTTTGAGCACCTCCAGAGCACGACCAATTGTTTTTAAAATCCATATATTTAGGAAAAGTAGTCAGGAAATGCTCTGGGACCCCGGCAGCATCCCTCCTAAAGACTAATTAAGCAATGGGAAGTTTCCATTTATTAAATACTCACCTTCCAAAGTGGTGTCTTCTCCCTCCAGCATCAGGACCTGGTCTCCTGCAGCAGCAGTGTGTATGTTGTGTAATACTTCTTTTCCACCAAAAACCCAGGTCCGACCTGGGTTTTTGGACATGGTTCCAACCCTGGTCAGACCCAGGTCAGACCCATTTACACTGCACCTTTGATCTGGATTACTCCCAGGTCAGCCCTGTTCACACTGAACTCAGGTCTGCCCTCCTAAACCTCTGAGGTCATAAAGGAGGTGAATGCTCGACAACCACCAATCCGCTCATTTTAGGCATGATCCAGGTCAGATAACCTGGGTTGCACCGTTTACACTGCACCATTACCTGGGTCCATATTGGGGCCAACCCTAGTAGCTACCTGGGTTGGATTGCAGGGTCACTTGACCCAGGTTATGTTTCAGGGACCCTTTTACACTGAGCTGCGACCTGGGTAGACCCAGCAAAAATCCAGGTTTTTGCTCTGGTGTAAAAGGGGTATTAGTGTGTGTAGTGATGTGTGATTGTGTTGTGATGTGTGAGTGTAAGTGTGTTTGAGTGTCTGTGTGACCCCCATGTGTGTGTCAGCCCCCTGGCCTCCCAGCAGCCCCCTCAACTCCCAGCAGCCCACTCCCCAGTGCAAAGATGGAGGGGAGATGATCGGGAGTCGTGGAGATCAACGGAGACCAGCGGACCAGTAAGGTGGTTTTTATTTTTATTTTTTCTTACACTGCTGGATTTTCAGCACTGAATTTTTTTTTTATTGAATACAGCGGGTATTGAGAGCGCACAAACCCACGGTATTCCACAATTAGGCGTGAGTGATTTTTTGCAGAGAAAACCTCGCTCCCAATTGTATATGCCCCTTTGAGGTTAAATTTAACTTTAGAAGCTTGGACCATGGTGTTTTAATTTAAAAAAATGGACAGGAAAAAAAACAGCAAATTTTGAGATTAACAGCAGTCAGCAGGAGTCAGTCACAGCAGGCAGTCAGTGAGCAGCAGTCAGTCACAGCAGTCAACAGGAGTCAGTCACAGCAGTCAGCAGGAGTCAGTCAGTGAGCAGAAGTCAGTCAAAGCAGTCAGCAGGAGTCAGTCACAGCAGGCAGTCAGTGAGCAGCAGTCAGTCACAGCAGTCAGCAGGAGTCAGTCACAGCAGGCAGTCAGTGAGCAGCAGTCAGTCACAGCAGTCAACAGGAGTCAGTCACAGCAGTCAGCAGGAGTCAGTCAGTGAGCAGAAGTCAGTCAAAGCAGTCAGCAGGAGTCAGTCACAGCAGGCAGTCAGTGAGCAGCAGTCAGTCACAGCAGTCAGCAGGAGTCAGTCACAGCAGGCAGTCAGTGAGCAGCAGTCAGTCACAGCAGTCAGCAGGAGTCAGTCACAGCAGGCAGTCAGTGAGCAGCAGTCAGTCACAGCAGTCAGCAGGAGTTAGTCACAGCAGTCAGCAGGAGTCAGTCACAGCAGTCAGCAGGAGTCAGTCACAGCAGGCAGTCAGTGAGCAGCAGTCAGTCAGCTAGTTAGTCAGTCACAGCAGTAATCAGTCACAGAAGTCAGATCAGTGAGCAGCAGTCAGTCATAGCCATCAGTCATATTAGTTGCAGCTGTTAGTCACAGCAGTCAGCCAGTCAGTGACAGCAGTCATTCACAGCAGTCAGTCACATGAGTCACAACTGTCAGGCAGTCACAGCAGTCAGTAACATGAGTCACAACTGTCAGGCAGTCACCGCAGTCAGTCACATTAGTCACAACTGTCAAGCAGTCACCGCAGTCAGTCACATGAGTCACAACTGTCAGGCAGCCACAGCAGTCAGTAACATTAGTCACAACTGTCAGGCAGTCACAGCAGTCAGTAACATTAGTCACAACTGTCAGGCAGTCACAGCAGTCAGTAACATTAGTCACAACTGTCAGGCAGTCACAGCAGTCAGTAACATTAGTCACAACTGTCAGGCAGTCACAGCAGTCAGTAACGTTAGTCACAACTGTCAGGCAGTCACAGCAGTCACAACTGTCAGGCAGTCACAGCAGTCAGTAACATTAGTCACAACTGTCAGGTAGTCACAGCAGTCAGTAACATTAGTCACAACTGTCAGGCAGTCACAGCAGTCAGTAACATTAGTCACAACTGTCAGGCAGTCACAGCAGTCAGTAACATTAGTCACAACTGTCAGGCAGTCAAAGCAGTCAGTAACATTAGTCACAGCTGTCAGGCAGTCACCGCAGTCAGTAACATTAGTCACAACTGTCAGGCAGTCACAGCAGTCAGTAACATTAGTCACAACTGTCAGGCAGTCACAGCAGTCAGTAACATTAGTCACAGCTGTCAGGCAGTCACAGCAGTCAGTAACATGAGTCACAACTGTCAGGCAGTCACCGCAGTCAGTAACATGAGTCACAACTGTCAGGCAGTCACAGCAGTCAGTAACATTAGTCACAGCTGTCAGGCAGTCACCGCAGTCAGTAACATGAGTCATAACTGTCAGGCAGTCACCGCAGTCAGTAACATGAGTCACAACTGTCAGGCAGTCACCGAAGTCAGTAACATTAGTCACAACTGTCAGGCAGTCACAGCAGTCAGTAACATTAGTCACAAGTGTCAGGCAGTCACAGCAGTCAGTAACATTAGTCACAGCAATCAGTTATTTGGAATCCTGAAGAAAATCTTGAGAGTCAAAGGTGCTCATTACTGAAGCTCATGTAACAGCACCCACAGTATATTGTGGAAGAGAAAACATCCCAGACAATTAGTAAATTGTGACTGTGAGGAAAGGTGTGAAGACAGAGAGCTGGAGCCACGATCCAGATGCCACAGCCAGGCAGGATAAATGTAAACAACAGAGCGGAGGGAGCAAGGATGGAGGGAGGCTTCACAGTTCCTGTCTAGTCTCTGATGGCCACTTCTTGCTCGCTGCCTGACCTACCACCTGACTGCTGCTTCCTGGGTGCTGTGTGGCTACAACAGTAGGAACAGATGAGATCTCCACAGAATAAATGCAGCAGGCACTGGCACTTATAATGCATGTTGCCCTCAACCTAGAAACATTTAAGTCTTTACAATGTTATCTTCTGCTGTTAAGAAAACCAAGGATGACATCTATTAACAAGGGAGGGAGGTGGGGGGGGGGGTATGGAAGGGAACCAAGATGAGTCTTTACCCCCCTGAGACAGAAAGCCTAGATTCACCGCTGTGTAAATGTATGTGTGAGTTCAGCAGCTGCTGTAGTTTGGAGACGCAGCGACCTGTACATTGAAGGTGAAGAAACCAGATGAGCTGCAAAAGAATGCTAGAGTGCTTGGGACTTGTAGTGCCACAGAATTACAGTACCTGCAGTGCCAAGTTGCCAGAAGGATCTGGTGTAATCTACGGATTGGTGAGAGAAAAATATTTTACTTGCTACTCACCAGCATCCGATACTAATCTCAGACATTAGTGCTACTTACTTTATATAACAGCGCTGCAATACACACTTCACTATGAGCCCCAACTCTGCACACAGATGCAATAAAGTGACCCAGGTTACTACCGTTAGAGCCACTCCAAAGGGACTGACACATTTGGACCAGTGTTCTGAACAGTGTTTATTTAGTACAAGGAACCATACATTATGTAAGGTTATATTATTTGAGTTGAATAGTACTAGTATTATTGTCCCACTAAGTGGAAGCTTGATAGTTCATTTGTATTTGAGGTGAGGACAAGGACATAATATTTATGGTAGGATGTAACAAAAAGTAAAATGCCATTTTTGGAGGTTTATCGCAATACATATGAATCCCCATATGTATTAAAAGGATCCCAAGGACCTATGAGGCTGCATTGTGCCCACATGTATCAAGCTCCTAAAAGTGTAACTTTACGGAGCTTGTGCCCGCTAGCTAGTGCCATCACGATGTGGCATTGGCTATACAATCTACTAGACTTCTTTTCACAAAATTTTCAGGAGAAAGTTCCGAATGGTTGTGTATAGACATTTCGGGTACCGGGTCCAATACCTGGAAGTCTATGCATTGTGGAATATATATATATTTTGGAAGAGTCCTGGTAAGTAGGTAGTCCAACAAATTAGCAATATAAAATGTAGGTATGCAGTCAAATAGGGGGGGGAGTTGATCATAATTTATTTGGAATGATTAATACATCTCCCCATTAGTGTGAAGTGTTATTTTATAAGTAATATATATTTTTACAGAAGAAATAACAAAATATATTTATTGTAATATAATTTGTGCTTCTGATTCATTAGTTATAAAGTGAAAGTAAAATTAGGTTGTATACAGTCATTTACTGTGCCTGAGGTGATGGGAACCCTTGCTTCTCTGTGGTGGTGTGGAAAAATGTACATTGCAGTTGAGGAGAAGAAATCAAGGTAAGGTGAGTTGTCCTTCATCCCAATCAGGTAACCCAGGACTTGTGAATAGATCCTTAATCACACAGAACCACTGTCGCCCTCCCCTTCCCCATTCTCTTCATACACAGTACTACATGATGGGAATATAAGTAATATTTTAACAGTGTTATCTTGACAAGTCTTGAGAAGAGCACTGGGACAAGACAAGGTTAGTGTATTACAAAAAGTTATTTTAAGTGTGCTGTTGTATATTACAAAACAAAATAAATACATTGTTTTGTGGATCAATGATATTCTGAGCAGTGAGTTTAACATACAGAGCATGTGTGGAAAGATAATACACAGAGCATGTGTGCAATTCTAAATTACAGACCATTACAAAATACTCAGCGCATGAGAAATGAGAAAATCTGAGCATGCAAGAAATTAAAAAATACTATCAGTGGAATTCTAAGATACCAGACGTGTGGAATGATGACATCCTGAGTTTGTGCGGAATGATAAAATACTGAACATTAGTGGAGCATGGAAGAAATGTAAAAATGAAGCCTAGAGAACCGACGCAGAGGTGCTGACACTTCCTTAGGACATTCCAGGCACTCCGCTTCTTCCTGATCCTGGCGGCCCCCCCCCCTTGTGACATTATGACATCACAACTGGGCACATTATGAACCTGTTACTTCACTGCCCCAGTTACTTGCCATTGGTGACTGTTGGAGATGAATACTGACGGAAGATAAATAAATTTTCCTACTCCTCTCACATACATGCCATATAGCATCGTAACACGACACGTATAGCTAATTATGTCAACATCATACTGCAATATACATCCCATGCTAGTATACAGCACTATGGACCTGATTCAGAGCTGGACGCAAACGTAATTCCGTGCGCAGATCGAGCATTTGTTTGCCACTGTGCATACATACAAGCCACACTGCGCGTGCACAGCGATCGCATAGCAAATACGGATGCTCAGTGGAATCCATCGCAGAGAGAGTGACAGGTTGTCAACATTTGGGGGGTGGTGATGGGTGGTGGTCTGAAAAATGCAGGCATGTCTGTCCATTGGAACGCCATGTCATGGGCGTGCATAAATTAGCCACTGCAATTGCATACGCAGATCATTGGACGTCTTTATGGTTGAGTAAGCTTTGCAACCATTAGCATCAGGGGCGTATTCATAACAGGTGCAGGGTGTGCGGTGAACACGGGCCCCTGGGTCCAGGGAGGGCCCACACTGCACACTATGCACCCATACCTTTTTTTTATATATACTTACCTCTCCGAAGTCCCACGGAGTAGTGCTACACATAAAGCCTGGAAAATGGCCGCAACAGCCATTTTCCTGGCATTTTATGCATGCGCATTAGGAAATCACCGGGAAAATGGCAGCCGCGCCATTTTCCCAGTGAACTGCGAATGCGCAGTAGTCACTGGGCATACTCTAGTGCCGGGAATCTACTGCTGCTGTCCGTTCGCTGACAGGAGCCGGGGAAAGAGGAGGAGGCCCCAGCGGGGAGAGAACACGGGCCCCTTCCTCTATTAATACACCCCTGATTAGCATATTTTCGCAGCGGCAATGTGTACAAATCACAGCTGCGATCGCAGTACAGTCCGTCTCTGAATCAGGCCCTATGTCTGGATAGTGCTCAGACCTGGGACCCCATATTGCAGCAATGCCAATTTAGGTGCCAAGTCCACCATGCTAGGAAGGAGCTTTTCCACTGTAACTAATTACAGCATCCAGCACCTATTGGTCACTATTATCTTTGTCATTTCATGAAGCTCTGTGTCTTTCTGCTTATTTCTTGTAAGTCAATCTTGCAATACTGATCCCTTGCCTAATGTTTGTCACTCCCTCTCCCCTCAGTGTCCCCTCAAGCAGCCTTTTGTTTAATGTCTACACCCATTGCTTCCCCTGACAGATTATAACATGTTGGGTTACTCCTGAATCTATCACAGCACCTCTGTGGTCACTGGCAGGCCAGACACCTATGCTTACTGTTGCAGAATGGCAGAGTCAGGTCTTCCCAGCGCTCTGACTAATCTCACTCATCTTTAATGGAATGATTTTCCATGTTAATGGAGAAAGTACTATAAAATATAGCCTTAAGCTCAAACAGGTAGAAAAGTCAACATTTAATAGTTTATTTCTGTTGGAAGGATTGCGCTCCTGTGCTGCCTTCTCCCAGTAACCTGACAAGGTAGGCTGACTTGGCAGCCACTGGTACCCGCTGGAGTCAATTAGAAAGGCCGGATGTCTGGCATTCAGTACTGCTCATGCTCAGTGTCTCTACGCGTCTTTACTCCCTGGCGTTCCATGGGGATGGTCGGATCCAGGATATTCACGCCATACCGAGCCATACAATGCCGCAATACCAAACAGTAATTTCACTATATCACCACCGCTAGTATAAAGGGCACCAGTGCTACCATCCGCTGGTGTATTTATCGCAATCACGCCTGGCGTACTACAACACCCGGCAAAGCCCTAAGCTCCATGCTGCCATTACTGATATATACTGCATATTGCTGTTACATTTGTGCTACTCCTTTGTCATATGCTACTTGTTGTTCTACCGGATTAAAAGAATCTAAGAACTGGTTAAGCTGCACCACATGTGGACTAGCAGCCACCAGCACCAAAATTGCGTTACTTATCTAACACATGTACTTTGGCTAAAGTGCATTATACCCTGGTATAACTTTATGTCTGGAGGACTACTGCTTCCAGCACTTCCGCTCACATTTTATATTGATAGCCACATTAACGCTTACAGGTTTTGTGACCCAGGACTCTAATGCAAGTGGGATCTGTACCAAGGCTGTCACCGTGCATTAATCCGGCTGCCAAAAGTCCAGATACCAAAAGCAGCAAAGCTGCAAACAACACAGAAAAAGAGGATCTGAGTGAGTACAGACAGACCCTTATTCTCCTGTATTATAGAACATAGGATTTTGGTACTTACCGATAAATCCCTTTCTCCTTCTACCACTAGGGGACACTGGAGTATATACAATGGGGTATAGACGAGTGATGAGCACTTTAAATTTCTTCAGAAGCGTACTTGGCTCCTCCCACTCTATACTCCACCCGAACTTCAGTTTATATTAAGTGCTGAGGGAGCAAGAGGTGTTTACAGGGCTTTTTTCTTAATTTAATTCTGTTATGTACAGTGCAGGAATCACTATGAATTTTGAGAAACTGGCAGGTGCCGAAAACTACCCTACATGGAAGTTCACCATGGAGATGCAATTAAAGCAGGATAAGTAATGAAAGGTCACTAGTAGCCCTAGTGATAATTCGAATTGGTACAATTGGATTAATAAAGAAAATTAACTGAGATGCACATTGTATGCAACAAAGCTAAATGCTTGTAAAACATGAATGAATACATAGACAAAATTTTATCAATCCCTCAGCAATTGACTTCAGTTGGCATCATAATAGATGATGAAGAGGTTTCTGTCGCGATGCTGCAAAATCTTATGCAAGAGTAGGAGTTCTTGGTAGTAGCATTAGAGTCAAGAACTACAAAGCTGACCACAGAGACTGTACGTGATAAATTATTGCAGTTTCAAGAATGCATACCTACTGAAACAAATACTGAGAATTCTATTCTGTTGTCTAAATGTTCAAAACACAGAAATCCTAAGATCAGATGTTTCAAGTGTCACAAGCTGGGACATAAGGCCTCAAATTGCAGATCAAAAGTGGTACCTCATCACTTAAGTGTGACAGTGGGAGTCAGCCTTAAATGTAGCAGACAGCCACCATGAGGACTGTTGGTACATGGACTCAGGAGCCACATGGTATATCAGCTGTAATGAAAATCATTAAAGCCATGTTAGTCAACCAAAGTCCAAGACAGAGTAGGTAATGTCCTAATTGCCACTAAAGTTGGGACAATTACACTATGTCTAAGAGTAAGAGGCAAGGAAGTTGTCATTGACTTGGTAGATGTACTATTTGCACCTAATCTAGGAACTAACTTAATTGCCATAAATGTTCTTGAAATTTGCAAAGGGTCGGTGCATTGTGTACAAGGACTGTTATTGCTGCAGCAACCCAGTACCAACAACTATATACCCTAGACACTGTGGAGTGTCATGCAATGGTCTCTGAGGAATCCACCCAATCAATAGAAGGGATGCAGTCAGGAAGCCGACGGTCGAAATGCCAACCGCCGGCTTCCCAACTGTCAAATCTCGGCAGAGGTCTAATGATAGGCATTGAAATCCCAACACCTATCATTATCCCTACGCTGGGAGGCTGACGTCCAGCATACCGAACGAAGGTAAGCCAGGCGGTGGGCGCAGAAAGCCGTGGTGAGGTGGGTTAGGTTAGGGGCTCCCAGGGGGGACTTAGGGTTAGGCATCACCCTGGGAGGGTTAGGCTAGGGGAAGGGGGGTTAGGGTTAGGTACTCCCGGGGAGAAGTTAGGGTTAGGCACCCCCCTGGGAGACTTAGGTTTCGGCTGTGGGGACGGGGGGTTGGTTTTACTTACCTTAATCCACTGTCGGGATCTTCACTACTGCCAGTCTTCTGGCGTCGGGATTTGAACGGCCATAGGTCCGGCGGTCATTCATACCGATTCCCAATAGAACTGTGGCACACATCTTGGGGGGTGTGATGAGGATATGCTCATCAAATTGAATTATCATGGATTCACTCAATTTGCATAATGTGGCAATTCACAATATTGCATGATTAGGGCAGGACCATAATCATGTGATTCTCCCCACTCCACTCCCCATAGTGTTCACCTGCATCTCCCCTTTGAAAACTCTCCTGGAGGGGACAGAAAAAATAAAAATTAATAAATCAGTAATAAATTGTTTATCCAAAATAAAAATTATTACTGTATCATAACAGCATGACTCATCATTGCTCAAGCCGGGAAGAGGACAGTGACGGCCGTGTATAAATAGAGGTGGATGCCGACATCTCCCAGCTATGAGACTTATGTGATACGCTGTCTGAAAGACCTCTCTCCGGTAGGAGCATATGTATATAAGAGTCCTGCTGATGTTATCTTTCATGTTATACATTACCAGTGAATTGGTGACTTCTATATGATACGCTGTTATAAGATTATTTATGGTTCGAGTTTATAATTTTCTGTATACCAGAACTACCCATGTTATTTTTTTGGAAGATACAAAAGTGATAGACACCCATTGTTTTTATTTCTTTGTTTTTTTTATTTTTTAAACTGTTATATATGAAGTTCTTGCTGGTGTCATCAGCAGAAGCTTAGAGAAGCCAGATTCTACTTCTCATCTTCACCAAGAGATAACATGGAGGACATAGTTAAGGTCTTGCCAGTGATGGAACTAGCGAGTGGTGGACTCATGTGAAAAAATATGCTTTGGTTCTCCACCCCCCAGTACCACCGCCACTCCACACACCCCCAGGAACCCATCACACCTTGATTTTGAATGGGCCACTATGAACATTTTTGGGAGATTTGGGAGGGCAAACATTTGAGTTTTAATATAAGAACACAAGTAAAGTTTAAAATATACTGTACAAATACATTATGCCATCAGAGCCACACATGCCTCTTTATATGCCATCAGACTCCTCCACCTCGGGACACCTTTATGTCCCCATGCTCACCAGCTTGCTACACGTGTTCCTGCTCACCAGACTATCACATATGCCCCCATGCTCACCAGCTTGTCACACATGCCTCCATCCACACTAGCTTGTCACACATGCCTCCATCCACACCATCTTGTCATACATGTCCCCATGCACACCAGCTTGTCACACATGTCCCATGCACACCATCTTGTCACACATGTCCCATGCACACCATCTTGTCACACATGTCCCCATGCACACCATCTTGTCACACATGTCCCCATGCACACCATCTTGTCACACATGTCCCCATGCACACCAGCTTGTCACACATGTCCCCATGCACACCATCTTGTCACACATGTCCCCATGCACACCATCTTGTCACACATGTCCCCATGCACACCATCTTGTCACACATGTCCCCATGCTCACCAGCTTGTCACACATGTCCCCATGCACACCATCTTGTCACACATGTCCCCATGCTCACCAGCTTGTCACACATGCCTCCATCCACACAAGCTTGTCACACATGCCTCCATCCACACCAGCTTGTCACACATGTCCCCATGCACACCATCTTGTCACACATGTCCCTATGCTCACCAGCTTGTCACACATGTCTCCATCCACACCAGCTTGTCACACATGTCCCCATGCACACCGGCTTGTCACACATGCCTCCATCCACACCAGCTTGTCACACATGTCCCTGCTCACCAGACTATCACATATGTCCCCATGCTCACCAGCTTGTCACACTTGCCTCCATCCACAGCAGCTTGTCACACATGTCCCCATGCACACCAGCTTGTCACACATGTCTCCATCCACACCAGCTTGTCACACATGTCCCCATGCACACCATCTTGTCACACATGTCCCCATGCACACCATCTTGTCACACATGTCCCCATGCACACCATCTTGTCACACATGTCCCCATGCTCACCAGCTTGTCACACATGTCCCCATGCACACCATCTTGTCACACATGTCCCCATGCTCACCAGCTTGTCACACATGCCTCCATCCACACCAGCTTGTCACACATGTCCCCATGCACACCAGCTTGTCACACATGTCCCCATGCACAGCAGCTTGTCACACATGCCTCCATCCACACCAGCTTGTCACACATGACTCCATCCACACCAGCTTGTCACACATGTCCCCATGCACACCATCTTGTCACACATGTCCCCATGCTCACCAGCTTGTCACACATGTCCCCATCCACACCAGCTTGTCACACATGTCCCCATGCACACCAGCTTGTCACACCTGCCTCCATCCACACCAGCTTGTCACACATGTCCCTGCTCACCAGACTATCACATATGTCCCCATGCTCACCAGCTTGTCACACATGCCTCCATCCACAGCAGCTTGTCACACATGTCCCCATGCACACCAGCTTGTCACACATGTCCCCATGCACACCAGCTTGTCACACATGTACCCATCCACACCAGCTTGTCACACATGTCCCCATGCACACCAGCTTGTCACACATGTCCCCATGCACACCAGCTTGTCACACATGCCTCCATCCACACCAGCTTGTCACACATGTCCCCATGCACAGCAGCTTTGTGAAAAGACCCACCATGGAGCCCACTTTACCTTCATCCACTTCACAGGTCAGTAACTCTCTTTACAGAGAGGCAAGTTTCCTGTCAAAATGAAATGAAGCTCAGTCTCACATAATAAATACATCCTTGGCTGGAAAGTACAATTTTTATAGTGCAGGAACGGAGCAATGGATGTTCCCACAATTCAATACTTTCCACAAAATAAGAAATTAGTCCAGGAAATTTAAGTATAACAGTAGAATTCAACACAAATAAGTCATTGTTACTATTACACTAAATGACATGTACCACACTTTATCTAACACCCTAACATCCAACATACATATCACTATTTTTAGATCCTGGGATTATGTTTAACTAGGGCACTCAACAATAGCTGATGTAGACTTTCAATTATGTTAAATGCGATGATGAAGCTCCTCCATAGGGATTATGCAGCTCCTTGTGTAATAGCTATACTGTTGCTAATCATTGGCCTGGACAGAAAATGATAATTTGCCTTTGTGTTACCAGTCTGGGCAGAGGGTCAAATGTGGCCAGATGTAACTAAAGAAGTGTGCAAATGTAGTTAGCTTTCCCTGTTGCTGACTATGCCTTGCTGAAATTCACACCAGTCTGAACTATAGTTAGTTGATTTGTTGATCCCCTGAGTAGGGGGAGTTAAGGGTCCACTCTCATATGTATTTTATAAGTCCTAGGGCCAAATGTAATCGGGTGTGAGTTTTAATTAAAAATCCAACTCACACCTCACATTTTTTGAAGGTACAAGTTGGTGCTGGGACTCGCAACTGTAATAGCCTGCGAACTTTTGAGCTTGAGGCTACTACACTATGCAAATGTGTGCGAGTTATACATAAGACTTCCCAGATCAGTGAGATCCGTGAAGGCTTCTGTCTGTTAAAAAAAATAGAAGTGACACTAAAATGTAAAAAAAAAAATATGACGTGCCCTCTCCCCCAGAAGCATAACCAGCCCCGGGCTCTGTAGAGCCTGTGCTGGTTTTTAAAATACAGGGGACAAAATGCTTAGGGGTCCCCTGTATTTTAAGTACCAGCACAGTGCTTTTCTGAGCCCGTCCTCATTGTGGAAATACAGTGACCAAAATGAGTAGGGGTACCCTCTAATTTCCATCACTAGCACCGGATTCCTTCTATAGGGGTAGTAATGGCACAGCCAAGTGAACACTTTCACCGGGTCCCCCGGCTAAAGGATCCCTGGGGAGGTGGGGACAATGATGTAACTGCAAGGTTAATTGAGGTGAACATTGGGGTTACATAATTGGCTACAATGTAGCAATTTTCACCATAGACTTCAGTGGAGATTTTTCAACATAGAAGTCTATGGGGGAGACAGGCTGACCGCCCACAGCCAATCAGTAGGCAGCTCCTACGGAGGTGCCCGCTGATTGGCTGGTGGCTCTTGCAATGACTGAGCACACGTGGGTCCCAGTCATTCGCACAGAGAAAGGGTATGTGTAAACACATCCCCTTCCTCCTGTCGGTACTGGATCGGGACTTTGTGGTTTGTTATTTTTAACCCCCTGGATGCCTACATGGAGCAAAGAGGATGTGATCCACGCATAGGAAGAGGTGAGTATGGATTTTTTTTTTCTTAGGTATCCGTGGATTTCTACATGGAGAAGTGGACATAAATGGCTACGGGGATACTAGGTGAGTATGTGTTATAGTGAGTGTGTATGTGAGTGTACATGTATGTTTAAATAAAATTGTACTGTCACGGTGTGTGTCGTTTTTTAAACATTTATTTTGCAGTAGAACTACAGGTACCAGCGGGTCCGTAAAGCCCCGCAAGCTGGTACTTGTGGTTCTCCAAGTACCAGCATGTGGAGGTGGCTTGTTGAGACCTGTATTTCTATTGCAGAAGACAATATTTTCACATCACATTTACATCATCAACCCGGTACACACCGGCCAGGGTTTCCTGGGATAGCCCCGGGCTATTAGCCCAGGCCTGTGGTGCCCTGGAGAGGGGGACCCCTTTATTCAGAGGTCCCCACCTCCCCAGGGATCCCCGGCCTGGGCTGATTAGTGGTCAGGGGTAATGCTTTGGATGGAGGACCCAGTGAAAGGTTCCCCTGCCTGTGGCATTACTCCCCCCACTAGAAGGAGTCCAGTGCTGGTTATGGAAAATTCAGGGGACCATTTTGTCCCCTGTATTTCCACAACCAGGATCGGGTCAGAAAAGCCCTGTGCTGGTACTTAAAATACATGGGTTCCCTACACATTTTGTCCCCTATATTTTAAAAACCAGCATAGGCTCTACAGACCCCGGGGCTGGCTATGCTTCTGGGGGAGGGGAACTTTATTTTAGTTTTTAAAATGTTTTTTTTTTTATATGTACATACAGAAACATGCACGTATCTTATGGATATGTGCATGTTTCTGTGTTACTCTGACATGCTCAGGATAAACTCTCTGTCCTGAAGCTGGTCTATTGTTTTTGCGATTTCTCAGGCAGTAATATGTGCGAGTGAAGCACTCGTACTCGATTATATTGCCAGAGTTCTATCTTGAGAATGGGAAAACATCTGTATGCAAAATGCTTTTTTGCGAGTTATAGTAAAGCCCGAAAAATGTGAGTTTTACTATAGTCGCACCCTATTACATTTTCAAGTGAGTAGGAAATGTGAGTTTAGCGCAAAACTCACATTTTTAACAAATTCACACTCTATTACATTTGACCCCTTGTCTGTCCCTTTCTGATGCTGTTGCTCTCCATGGCAGTTGCTGGGGTCTGTGCTGTCAGTTATATTTATGGTAGGAGAGCTGTGAGAAGTAGTACTGGCAATATCAGTGATAGTTGATGACAG
This sequence comes from Taudactylus pleione, assembly GCA_031769625.1. NCBI lineage: Eukaryota > Metazoa > Chordata > Amphibia > Anura > Myobatrachidae > Taudactylus > Taudactylus pleione. The sequence goes on along the minus strand of JAUIMM010000141.1, from coordinate 1,340,984 downwards.
TGTGTGCAGGAGTTTACTAAGCTCACTGTTCCTGTGACCAGCTACACACCTGGAGCCTCTGCTTCAGATCTGTAGTGATGTCAGGCACTGAAGGTCGTTCCCTGCTGGTTGATGGTCGACTCACCCTCATTCTGGTCACTGCCTTTCCACTGCTGACCGTCCTCTCTCTCACTCTGGTGACCACTCAGTGTTGCTTGATCGGAGAAACACCTCTTGTATGCTGCCCCTTCAGATTACTTGGACTCCTGTGTCTGTCTCGGACAAGAATCACCCTACCATCTGTCTGCAGAGCGGCCTGCTGCCACTCTTCCTCACCTATCTACTGGCCACACACAAACTGCCTCATTTCAACTTCCTTGTTCTTACACACTGGCTTAACCTGCAGCCAGCGCATGCTAGCAGATAGGGATCACATGAGCTGTCACTGGGCTAGCACCAACAACAGTTCCAATGTATTCAATGGGGTGCACCTCAATAGTGAGACACATGGCAGGGTATCACAACTTGTCACACATGTCCTCATGCTCACCAGTTTGTCACATACAGTCAGGTCCATAAATATTGGGACATTGACAGAATTTTCAGATTTTGGCCTCTATTCACCACCACAATGGCTTTGAAATGAAACAAACAAGATGTGCTTTAACTGCAGACTTTCAGATTTCATTTGAGGGTAATTACATCCAAATCAGGTGAACGGTGTAGGAATTACAACGGTTTCAATATGTGCCTCCCACTTTTTAAGGGACCAAAAGTAATGGGACTATCAACTCAAAAGCTATTTCATGGACAGGTGTGAGCTATTCCCTCATTATTTCATTATCAATTAAGCAGGTAAAAGGTCTGGAGTTGATTCTAGGTGTGACATTTGCATTTGGAATCAGTTGCTATCAACTCTCAATATGAGAGCCAAAGAGCTGTCACTATCAGTGAAGCAAGCCATCATTAGGCTGAAAAATCAAAACAAACCCATCAGAGAGATAGCAAAAACATTAGGTGTGGCCAAATCAACTGTTTGGAACATTCTTAAAAAGAAAGAACGCACCGGAGAGCTCAGCAACACCAGAACACCCGGAAGACCACGGAAAACAACTGTGATGGATGACAGAATAATTATTTCCCTGGTGAAGAAAAACCCCTTCACAACAGTTGGCCAAATCAAGAACACTCTACAGGAGGTAGATGTATATGTGTCAAAGACAACAATCAAGAGAAGACTTCACAAGAGTGAATATAGAGGGTTCACCACAAGATGCAAACCATTGGTGAGCCACAAAAACAGGAAGACCAGATTAGAGTTTGCCAAACAACATCTAAAAAAGCCATTACAGTTCTGGAACAACATCCTATGGACAGATGAGACAAAGATCAACTTGTACCAGAGTGATGGGAAGAGAAGAGAAGGAAAGGAACTGCTCATGATCCAAAACATTCCACCTCATCAGTGAAGCATGGTGGTGGTAGTGTCATGGCGTGGGCATGTATGGCTGCCAATGGAACTGGTTCCCTTGTATTTACTGATGATGTGACTGCTGACAAAAGCAGCAGAATGAATTCTGAAGTGTTTCGGGCAATATTATATACTCATATTCAGTCAAATACTTCAGAACTCATTGGACAGCGCTTCACAATGCAGATGGACAATGACCCGAAGCATACTGCATAAGCAACCAAGGAGTTTTTTAAGGCTAAAAAGTGGACTGTTATGCAATGGCCAAGTCAATCCCCTGACCTGAATCCGATTGAGCATGCATTTCACTTGATGAAGACAAAACTGAAGGGAAAATGCCCCAAGAACAAGCAGGAACTGAAGACATTTGCAGTAGAGGCCTGGCAGAGCATCACCAGGGATGAAACCCAGCGTCTGGTGATGTCTATGCGTTCCAGACTTCAGGCTGTAATTGCCTGCAAAGGATTTGCAACAAAGTATTAAAAAGTGAAAGTTAGATTTAGGATTGTTTAGTTTGTCCCATTACTTTTGGCCCCTTAAAAAGTGGTAGGCACATATAGAAACCGTTGTAATTCCTACACCGTTCACCTGATTTGGATGTAATTACCCTCAAATTAAATCTGAAAGTCTAGAGTTAAAGCACATCTTGTTTGTTTAATTTCAAAGCCATTGTGGTGGTGAATAGAGGCCAAAATATGAAAATTCTGTCAATGTCCCAATATTTATGGACCTGACTGTATGTCCCCATGCACAGCAGCTACTAATAGTAGTGCCCCTTATTCACATTAATGCCACACAGTAGTGCCCCTTAGTCACAGTAGCTGGGCAATATGGAGGGAGGTGCAGGTGGTGCCACCCCACAGGAATCCGCCAAGTTCACTCGGCCACTGCAACCTGCTATGCTTCTGCAGTATGTGGAGAGACCTGAACACTGCACAGACACTCGCAGAGCAGGAGTTGCCCGGTGATGCATGATCCCATCCCTCCACCCACCCTCTGAGCGAGACTTTATGAAGCAGTGCAGCACAGAATGCATTACCTACCTGATACATCGCTGCATAATAGTGCCCCATTTTCACATTATGCCACACAGTAGGGCCCATATTTATAATATGCCACAAAGTAGGGCCCAAATTCATTTTATGCCACAAAAAAGGGTCCAAATTCTTATTATGACACACAGTATGAGCCCAAATTCATATTATACCACACAAAGGCCCTCATTCAGAGGCGGTCGGAGGATGCAAGCGGTCGCTCAGAAACTGGGCGGCCACTTGCATCCTGACCGCCCACCTCTGTTTCGGTCGTTAGGCTCTAACAACCACTAGGGTGATGGTCGCGATGGTCCTTGACCATCGCGACCATCGGGGCTTACGACGAGACCCTAGGGTAGGGTCTCACTTGTCGTAAGCCCCGGAGAGCTTCTGGCTCTGTCAGAGCCGGAAGCTCTCCACTGACATCACTAGTGATGTCAGTGGGGCCACCCCCAAACAGCTGGCATTCCCATAGGAACGCCTCCATTTGGGCTGCCACCCCCCCCGGCCCACCTTCCAAACGGTGCGAGCTGTCAATCGACATCGACAGTACGCCCCCTTTGGAAAGAGACCCGCTACGACCGGCGCTGTCGGTCGTAGCGGGTCTCACGCATGCGGACGAAGGAGCCGGCTCCTCGTGCGCATGTGCACTAGACAAACATCGAGGTGGCCGTGCAGTCTGAATAAAGCCCAATGTGAGCCCAAATTCATAATATGCCACACAGTATGACCCAAATAGTGGGCTGGCAGGCAGGGTCACTCAGTTACATTGTGTGATTAAATAGGTTTAAACTTTACTTACTGCTGGGCTGGGGGCCTGGACCCATGCTAGAGCAGATTGGCTGGCTTGACTCAGATGGCTGACCGCAGACAGATACTCCTACTATTCGGTTTTCCATGCCGGGGATGGTCATGAGATCGTGACGTTATCCCAGCGGCAAGAGCAGGATAGACTATCTTCCCCTGGGACTTCTACAGGCTACATCGGTGAAGCAGGAAGCCATCAGGGCTCACCAGGATGCCACCAGGGTGCAGCAATCATATACTGAGGAGGCTCAGAGGTAACAACAATTAGATGTTGATAAGATCCAGCACAAAGACCGCAAGATGTTAAAAAAGGTGGTGCAGCATCTTGCAGCCATGTCTGGAAATGCTTCCACCAGTGTCATAAATAGCTCCATCTCCATAAGTACTAGTCACTTTTTGCATAAGATGACAAAGAGTGAGCATGTTGAAACCTACTTAATTTTTAAAAAAACAGCTGGAAATTTGGCCTAAAAATCAGTGGGCAGGCCTTTTGGCACCCTTCGCAAAATACATATTTTGACTTGAGCCTTACTGATGCCAAGAACTGTGACAAACTAAAAACTTAAATTTTAACTTAACTTTTGGGTGTCATGATGTTTGTTCAAGCACAACAAATTCATTGCTGGGGTTACCAAGCGGATAAACCTCTTCAAATGCATGACCTCATCCACTTACAAAGAAGCAGCTACAACGAGAGACTCTAACAGGGCCATAGATTATGGAAAGTGTCATTATGGACTGATATGTACGGTCCCTGTCTGCTTCTGCAGTAAGTAAGTCAGCCACAGGGACCCTATAACAGCAGACCAGCTTGTGGAAATGGTGGAGAGGTGTGTGGTGGCCGAGGAACTTGCCCTAGTCCAGCACCGGCTATATCTAGTGAATTGTGGGAAGACTGCCCATGGGGAAAAGGGTGCTGGCCAGTGGAATAAGTTTAAACATCCAGAGACTGTAGTCTTGGAACCTGGATATTAGCTATCTGTCCAGTTGTACCAGAAAGGTTCTCACCTCAGATAAGACTCGATAAAAAATTGATCTGATATTTTACATGTTGTGGCTTGGGTCATGTTGCTCCTTATTGTCCACTTACCTCTGAACCTATGCAATGAGATAATGCTTATGATATATATGATATTGACTGTATCCCATAGAAACGCAGTGTGGTCCCACGGCAGTCACTGTGGGACTAGTTCCTTATTTGACACTATATTGGAGTAAGATTTATTACTTCTGGGAGCTGCGGAAAGATGCACCTCCAGCTGAAGTATAAAATGTTGTTGAACCAGTTGAATGCATGCCTAATCTTGAAGTGAGAAAATATTTTTTGTCTCAGAACAGATAAAAGACCCTATTTTGATATAGGCTAGATAGAATGTAAAAGTGGATGATGGAAACCCAGTAGAGTGTCAGGATGTGGCCTGGGATCAGCTGCTACTCACCTCCACACCGGCGTCCTTGGGCTTAGGTGTTCAGTCACTGGGAGTGGAGGTGAGTGGTGGCTGAGTATTCTACCCAGGGTCTGCTAGGGCTTCTGTGCATGCGTCCTGGTTCCCGGGGTGCCGGGCATGGGCGCAGCCATGTAAGTCCATATCACCTGACTAGTATCTCCCAATGGTAGTCCTGTGGTCACTCAGCTGATCCTCTGATCCAATGACCAGCTACCCAGGGGTATTTAGTCTGACTCCAGGAACAGGAAATTGCTGTTCAACTTCACTGTTCCAGTGACTGTGATACTCACCAGTGTTTCTCTGTGTTAATTCCTCAATGCGTTAGTTCAACCTTCTCGCTGTTCTCCAGTGTTATTTCATCAGCTCCCAGGCCGACTCCCAGTGTGTCATTTCAGTTCTCTCACTGAACTCCAGTTCTTTACATAACAGCTCTGGTGTTGTTGTTGTTGTTATTATTGTGCTGTTCAGCTCACCAGCTGCCTCCCTGTGTTACTGGTGTCAGCTTTCACGCTAATTACTAGTTAGCTCTCAGCTGGATCCTTAACAATTCTCAGTGCATTCCTGTGTTACATTTCCCTGTGTTTCTCAGTTCAAATCAGTGACTGGATCTCTACAATCCTTTGTATACTCCTGTGTTCTATGCATTGTGTTTCTGAGAGCAAGTCAGCATCTGGATCTAGTAACCATTTAAATTCTAGTGTTTCTTAGTGTTATCCAGTGTTATTTGTGTCAGCTCCCAGGCTGACTCCCAGTGTGTCATTTCAGTTCTCACTGAACTCCAGTTCTTTACATAACAGCTCTTGTGCTGTTATTATTGTGCTATTCAGTTCCCCAGCTGCCTCCCTGTGTTACTGGTGTCAGCTTCATGCTAATTACTAGTTAGATCTCAGCTCGATCCTTAACAATTCTCAGTGCATTCCTCTGTTACATTCCCCTGGGTTTCTCAGTGCAAATCAGCGACTGGATCTCTACAATCTTCGTTATATACCCCTGTGTTCCATTCTGTGTGTTTCTCAGAGCAAGTTGGCATCTGGATCATCTCCAGTAACCATTTCAATTCTAGTGTTTCTTAGTGTTATTACATTCCTAGGGTTTCAAATGCTAACTCTCATCAATATAGTTACCGGTCTTCCTGCCACTCCCAGGTACCTGTCCAGAGGGCCGAGACCTGCTCACTTCGTGCAGCGAAACCCATATCCCAACTGGAGGGGTTACTGGTGAAGACCACCAACTGAGTTAGACGACACGCTTCTAGGTAGGTCTAGCCCTGAGTGTCAGTATCATGCTTCCAGGCCACATTATATAAGTCTTCTTGTCCTATCAACGGTTATTGAGGTCCTGTTTGAAAGAATAGCTTTAAAGAATATGCTAAATAAAGTGGTGGATAAAGATTGGGATTATTTGTTATAGTAATTATTGCTGGTCATTAGAGACGTTACACAATCTTCCACTGGGTACTTGCCTTTTGTTTTGCTGTGTGGGTGACACCCAAGGGGATTGCTGGATAAAGCAAAAGAGACATGGGAGGGGCAACCCTCTACTTATAATATGGTTATTGAGCATGTTTCTTAGATTGGAACAGACCCAATGTCAAAATGCTGTCCTGTGAACCTGCTCATCTTACCCAGCGCTGTCAGTTTTGCTTCATGACATATTCCTAATGTTCAGCGCCACATGTAATTTCCAATATTGATTCTGAATACAGTGTTCCCTGAATTCCATTGTGGCATGGGTGCCACCATGTTGCCTCTGGTCACACTGCCATTCTGCTCCTATCCAGTACTACATTCATTCCACGAGGCCACTGCAGCCTATCTGCTCCCAGGATTGTCTATTTAAAACTTTCATCCCATCATCACATTGCCAGATCAACTCGTCTTCATTGGTAGTTCCTGGCTTCTGTTTATAGTTATCTGCAAACATCTCCAGTGATTCCTGAGTGTCAGCATTGCTGGGAATTCACCTGACAGTCTGCAGCTACACCTTTGCTCCTAGCTCACTGCTTGCTGTGAGCTTTCCTCATTACCTACTACTGTTCCAGACTACCTGTAACTCAGCACTGCTGTGTGCTTTCCTCAATACCTGCTATTGCTCCAGTTAACCTGTGTTCTAGCACTACTGGGATTCCATTCTTTAATCTGCAGCTTCACCTGTACCTCAAACACCCCATGTTTGTCATATCACCTGCTTATTGCAAGTTCCTGCCAATTATCCCAGTTGCATCTCTTCATCTACCATATTCTCATTGAGTTCCAGTATTCTGCATCCAGTCCAATCCCACTCCAGTTCAGGCTATATACTCCAGTCTGGTCCCATTCCGGTCCAGCCTGTGTACTCAGTCTGGTTCAGTCTATATACTACAGTCTAGCCTGTTCAACCTATATACTCCACTCCTGTTCTATTCTGGCTCAGGCAGTTACCAGCTTGCCAGTGGTCTCAGGCCCGGGCTAAGGTCCTGTGCCCACAACAAATCCTGATTTGACACCCAACAGACACAACTAAGGGCGTAAGATCATAATGCCCAATTATGAACCTTTGATCTGGTAGACAGAGTGCTTATTTTAGTTCCCACAATAGAATTTTTGGCCAAGAGGCAAGGACCATTTGAAATCCAAGAAAAAAGTGGGTGAGGTCAATTATAAGGCATACCAGCCTAGGAAAAGAAAGCCAGAACAAATCTATCATGGAAATCTTTTAAAACCTTGGAAAGATAGAGTAGCTCTGTCAGCCACTCTGGTCCCTCTGGTAACTACAATACTTTTAGTTCATGAAGAATTAATAGCCCAAGCCTTCTCAACTATTTAATAGCATGAGGCCAAAGAATTTCTCGTAAGAAAGATTTTTTTATTTTTACATACAGGTTAAAACAACAGTCCTAAACACGGAACCAGAGGTTAAGGTTAACCTAAAGTCCTATAGAATACGAGATGCCCAATGGGGATTGGTGTCTAAAGAAATGATCAAACATTTTTGGAATTAGATATAATTGAAGAGTCACATATTTAGTGGTCAAGACCCATTTTACTCATTCTTAAACCCAATATTCTGCAATGATTTCCGTAAAATGTAATAGTGTGTCTAAGTTTGATGCCTACCCAATGCCTCGAGTGGATGAACTTATTGGAGGGTTGGGAACAACACAATACTTAACCACTCTAGTCTTAACCAAACAGTACTTCCAAGAGCCAATGAAAGACAAGGAAAAAGAGAAGACAGATTTTTTTTTTGCACCAGAGGGACTGTTCCAATGTAAGATGTTGCCATATGAGTTACATGGGCTACCCACCAACTTTCAGAAGATGAAAGACAAAATTCTAAGGCCCAATAGACAGTATGCTGTTTCTCATCTCGATGATGTAGTCATCTATAACCCTGATTGGCAGACTCACTTACCCAGGGTACAAGCAATGCTGCACTCCATTTGGGAGGCAGAATTCACAGCAAATCATAAAAAGTGTTGCTTAATGATGGAAGAGGTGAAGTATCTTAGCTGCAACATAGACAATGATTTGATAGAGCCCCAACTTAATACAATTGAGGCAACACTAAATTGGCTATGACCCCTACATAAGAGACAAGTGACAGCTTTTTAGGAATCACAGGGCATTATAGAAGATTTATACTTCATTTTGCCATTGCTGTCTCTTTGACAGACCTTACCAAAGGTAAACAGTCAGTTATGGTTAAGTGGAATCCTTAGGCAGAAAAGACTTTTCAGGCATTAAATGTACCCAAAATGTACCCAAATGCACCCAACCAGTTTTGAGGACACCTGACTTTAAAAATGAATTTGTCATACAGACCGATTCATCAGATGTAGGTATAAGTGCTGTATTACCTCAAAGCAAAGTTGGTGAAGAACATCCTCTTATTTACTTAAGTAGGGAATTGAACATACATGAGATAAATTATACCACTGTTGAAAAAGAAGCATCGGCAATTAAGTGGGGCAAAAATATAGATTGATAACGAATCATGCTCTGTTGAAGGGGATGGCTAAGAATAAAGAGACCAACAGTAGAATAACTAAATGTTTCTTTGTATTGTAAAATTTTAAGTTTTCAGCAGAGCAAAGGCCGGGAAGCCAACGCAGGTGCTTTGTCCTGTATTTTTTGCTTAGGGACTGCACGTGTTTTGCCCCACAGATCGAAACAGGAGGGGGGATGTGTGATGAAAACACTGGAAAGGTTGTCAAGGGGATACATATGCCCCAGGTTTTTAGCTTCTGATTGATAGACAGAAACTGATTAGCAGCTTTGATTGACAGACCACCTGTGAGAGGCTGATAAAGGGTAAGTCTCTCACTGCCTGGGGAACAGGTCAAAGGTCTATTGAGAGATACTGTAATTGCTAAATGTAAGTGCTGTGCTAAAGACCTGTTTTGTGAGAGGGACATTAAGTCCCTCCATTCTGTGAGAGGGAATCATTTTATCTAGTTAACTGCTGCATGACAAGTGCAACCAATTATCTCAGGAGATAGCACCTTTACCCTGATCTTGCTACAATATATATGTAGATAACATTGGAAATTAGGGACATTTGGAGAGACAAACATTTCTAGGGATAAAGCATTACAGCCGAGGACTGTTCCATAGGTCACAGCATCAGTGATTCCAGCATATAACAGGACCCATGGGGATAGTGATTGGAAGCTTTCTTCATGTGTCTAATTAGCAAATGATTATCTAGTAGCTCATTAAACAAAGGACCAAGTATCATGCACCATAGGCTTTAGGTTGTTGGTCCAAGTGTGAGGGGTAATTATTGTAAATTATAAAGAGACAGAACTAAAAAGGATATATGAACAGGCAATATGTAAATGAACCTATGGTACATGTACTGGGTTATTACAACCATACTGTTTTTCTAAATTCACCCATTTGCAAATGTTCGTGAAGAGATCCATCAACTGGTGTAAATATTCTTAAGTATTCATCAGCAGAGAAAAAAATAGAGATTTGCCCTCCAGCACACTGCAGCAAAAACAATACTTAAATCCTACATGATAATAGAGATTTAGAGGTTTTGGTTACACATATTTGCAAATATATGAATAAGCGCCAGGCCAATCGTCAAGGCTCCTCTATACTGGCATCCCTAATATTAAGGGGCTCACGTCCGAGAAGCAAGGCACCCCAAAAAAATTCCAACCAAGGGCCATCCCCAGGGCATCACACGAAAAAGGGAAAAAGGTGATAGTGAAGTATGTAGAAAAGATGTGTAAAGATAAATCAATAAGTGTTAATGAAATGATAAAGAATTAAAATGACATATATAATGTACAGACAAATAGAGAAGTGATAAAAGTATTCTATGTGAATTAAGTGGTGATGCCATGAGAAAGGCATTCATTTCTTTATCATTTCATTAACACTTATTGATATATCTTTTCTACATACTTCACTATCATCTTTTTCCCTTTTTCGTGTGATGCCCTGGGGATGGCCCTTGGTTGGAATTTTTTTGGGGTGCCTTGCTTCTCGGACGTAAGCCCCTTAATATTAGGGACGCCAGTATAGAGGAGCCTTGACGATTGGCCTGGTGCTTATTCATATATTTGCAAATATGTGTAACCAATACCTCTAAATCTCTATTATCATGTAGGATTTAAGTATTGTTTTTGCTGCAGTGTGCTGGAGGGCAAATCTCTTTTTTTCTGTGTTCAGTGTAAACCCCGCCCTTTACAAGCACCTGTGTTATGCAATTAAGCTGATCTGAGCAACTACCATTTTTCTTTGTATTCATCAGCAGCTAACCATCTCTCATCCTAACCCTCTGTCCCATGCTCACGGTTTACCCCATCTGTCTCATCCCTGTCTGTCTGCCCCTCCCCTTTATAATGTAAGCCATACTTGCCGACATTCAGCTCCCTCCTTCCGGGAGGGAGCTGAATGCCTGCATACAGCGGGGGGCATGGCCGGGCACTGACTATGTAAGGGGTGGGGCCAGGGGCATCATCGTGGCCCCGCCCCCTCTTCACAATGCGAAAAATAGAGGCATTGTGAAGCAGGGGGTGGAGCCATGATGATGCAATTCAGCGCAAATCGCGTCATCGGGCCCCCCCACTGCGGGGGTTTCTAGTAGTTGTCCGGGGAGCAGGTGGCAGCCGGGAGGCTTGCCTGCCTTTCCAGGGGGTCGGGAGTGGCACCCAATATTCGAGAGGCTCCTGACCAAATTGGGAGGGTAGGCAAGCCTGATGTAAGCTCTTCCCCCATTTGCTTTTACTATTATCTACTCCATACTCCTTACAACAGCACCTAGCCCTTGACTTCTGCTACCCTACTACTGTTGTAGCAATGTTTATATACCATGTACTTGTCCTGCATTGTCTTGTACTGCAAGTCGCTGTTCTCTTGTTCTGCTCAAATGTTTGTGTACTTTGTTAGATGCTGCGGAACCCTTGTGGCGCCATATAATTAAAGGCTAATAATCGGAAGTTGAACATTCCATGTAGTGGAAGTAGTATGCTCATTGTGCGCCCAATGGAAGTTTCTGTGACATAATTAAACTGGATAAAGTACACACAGTATCACATGGCCACAGGATAGCCCACGCCGAAAGCAAAATAATGCACAAGGCATTACAGCACAAAGTAGATGATAGACAGAGGGGACTCATTTTATGGGTAATTTTCTAAATATGTGTTTGTGTGTCGGCATGATCGGTACACTAATACTTTCTTTGCACACATCATCTATGTTTGCATAGAAAACAAACTGCTTTATCAAAAGAAAAGTAAGCTTACAGAGTCCTCCTTATCAGGCATCAAAAATTATATTGGTTGGACTTCAAAGTAAAACCTCCAAGCTTGTACTATTACTCATCTTCTATATTATTTAAATATAGGGCATCCAAAATAATTAACTTTGCAAGTTGATTCAGGGAAATGCACAGAGCAAGCTCATAGCTGGTTATGTTGTTACTATGTCGACAGTTTCAAAATGTCAACATCATGCATGTCTGCAGTATGAACATATGCGAGTTAGGGTTAGGTGGTAGTTAGGGTAAAATAGTACTGTTGACATCCTCATTTTCACTATGTCGACATGATGTCAGTGTGACAATACCGACATCCTGAATATCGATATTCAGAACATGCCGACATTCTGGTGTTGCTATTCTGAATGTTAACTTGGTATATCACACCCAAAAGCTTACCTAATGATTGCCGTGAAGTTTCCATTGTGCAATGCACTTCTGAGTTGCTCAATGCGGGCTTAATTCAGTGGATAGCAAGTAAATGCATCCGCAAATAAAGTAATATCTTTGCTACCTACTCGAAATCAGTCGCATACCCACGTATAAAGCTGCGGCTACCTCCACATGGTGTACCTGGGTCTGATGGATATGGAGTACATTGATATATTGATAAAGAGTCATACTTTGTGACCACACACACAGCGCCCTTACTGTACATTAGCTGCACCTTCACGCACACTGCTCCCTTCTGCATGCCCATTTCAGACCTGCTCCCAAACCACCCACTAAGCATACATACATAGTCGTCTAGCAGTCATATGACTCAAAAAAGACGCTCATTGTCAAAATTTGCACATGCACATTACAGAATAGGGTTTGTCTCACTCTGAATAAAGCCCTGTGTCACATACGGGTACCTACCAGAGCTGCATAAATGCCAATCAGTATCTGTATCTAAGAGCCTACAGACCCTCCAACATGACCCATTCCATTAGGTACAACATGCTCTGCTCCTGAACTTCTCTTAATTTATGATTGCAGCCACCTGTGCTGAAACACCTGTCTCATCAATTACCTAGTTCAACACAGGTGTCTGCAATCATAAATTAAGAGGTGGGAAGTCCAGGAGCAGAGTATTTTGTACATAATGACACGGGTCATGTTGGAGGGTAGGAAGAGGCGGTGCAGATACTCACGGACGTGATAGTCGCCATCTCTAGCAATCTGCTCTCTGTTAGCTGATTGTTGATTTACCACTGAAGCTGATAATGCTCTTTTTATTACTGATGGATACATTACATGTTTTTATGGGCAACTATTGAAGTGTATTTTTTGCTAAGTCCACTTGTATGTGAGAAGTAATATTGTATTGGTTAATGCCTAAAGCTGGGTACACACAAAGATTTTCTGTCCAACCATCCAACTAGTTGATTGGTTGGAATGAAAATCTGGTAACATATGGGAGTAATGGAGCATAGACATGGTCAGATCTGTCAGATGAACGATTTGAACGATTTTACCAAAGATTTGAAAAATGTGAATGATTGAACGATTTTTGACTGCATTAAAATTAATGGAATCATCCAAGTCTGACTGCAAACACATCAGATGTCAGATATCGTTATCTGACCATCGGGAAAGCGCATTGTTCAAATCGTTCATCTGACAGATATGTCATAATTTCCTTCAGATATGAATGATTGAACGATTTTTTAAATAGTTATCGTTCAAATCTGAAATAAAATCTGACCGTGTGTATGCACCATTACTGATGATCAGCAATTTGTTCCTAAATGTCAGAAAACAGATGAAAATGGTCGTTAAGACAAGTTTGTTAAATGTTTGATCTAAACAATTTGTTCAAACACCAGTTTTGTCCATTTTCCAGCGTTTGGGAGCAAATTGCTGATTGTAAGTTACTCCCATACGTTACCAGATTTTCATTCCAACCAATCAACTAGTTGGCTGGTTGGACAGATAATCTTTAAGTGTGTAAGCAGCTTAGTGTTTTTTTGCTACTAAAACAAATGTTAAGAAACTTAGGGTTCCAGTGTATCTAGGAGTACAGCTGGCCACACACTAGACCAACTTTCATCCAACCAGCCAACTAGTTGATTGGTTGGAATGAAAATATGGTAAGGAATGGGAGTAAATGATGATCAGCAATTTGCTCCTAAATGCCAGAAAACAGATGAAAATGGTCGTCAGACATGTTTGTTAGATGTTTGATCTAAACAATTTGTTCAAACAGTTTTTGTCCATTTTCCGGTGTTTGGGAGCAAATTGCTGATTGTCATTTGCTTTCATACCTTACCAGATTTTCATTCCAACCAATCAACTAGTTGGCTGGTTGTATGTAAGTTGGTCTAGTGTGTGGCCAGCTTAAGTATGTCTGGTGTATAGCTGATGCAGGGTGCAGAGCTGTCACCATCCTGCGCTGCCTCTGACGCATATATAGGCATAAATACCCTATTTGTAGATGTGATTTAATTTTTGAAGACATAAGTCTAATGCTGGGTACACACATAATTATGTGTGTACCCAATGACGGCACGATGCATCGCGCTGTCTGTACACACTGCACGATGCAGTGGACGATGGCACGATGTGTAGTTCCATGTGGTGCCTACAGTAGCAACATGGTGTTGTTCATCGCATCGTCCGTGCTGCACAGAAGATGGGACGATGCGAAGAACGACCCGTGGGCATTCGCGTTCGGGAATATACACTGGGCCTGATTCAGCAGTGTACGATGGTCGGGAATCTGCGCAGGCACCTGACACGTACTGTGCATGTGCAGTACGGGTCCTGCGTATTTGCACACAGATCGGCAGCAGACCATCAGTGACTGACAGTCTGCTGCCATTTGTGGATGGGAGGAGTGTCGACCACCGTTGGGAGGGGAAGGGAAGAGGCCAGGATCTCCGTCGTCTAACGTAGATTTCCTAGTCTCTTTCTCTCAACTGCGTAACTCCATGGGTCACAGAACTGATGTTCTCGCAGATTATCCGATGCTGCATTGTATAATGCAGCTGGGATAAGTAATGTATGCAGGAGGTGTGATGTCTCCCCCTGCATTGCCATAATTGTAAGGACAGAATTGCAAAGCTGCTTGCAATGAATCATGCCCACAATGCAACCCGCACGATATATCGTTCTGATCCGCGTTGGAACAATATATCATGCAATGCATCGCATAGGGTGTACCCAGCTTAACTCAGCACAAGGTTTTGTACATTGTTCTTTCTTTCATAAACAATATGGATTTTAACATTTAATAATTTCAAATATACTTCAAGTTATGTTTAAAATAAAATGTAAAGAAGCCAAAGCAGCAGGAATCAGACGACCATTTCATTATCTAAACATCTAGTCAGCAATTACATTAGAGCAGCAATGAATATTGTATCGTGTTACAATTATCTTGGAACAATAATGAAGCTAAATGGTCTTGTATCCGCCTCTATAGAACAACATTTTTACAGGAAATGGGTACATTGATTTTCTGATAGATTGGCCCAGAAATAAATTAATATTCTTTGCGTACATTATTATATTGTGTATTGATGGGATTTTCATTTAATGCACTTTTCAGAGAACCAGAGCTAATCTAAGGGCTGCACATAAATTAGGTTTCTTTTTAATTAGAGGAGAGAGCAATATTTGAATACAATGGATGCTATGTAATATTATTATATTCATCCATCCCTTTAGCAAAGAGAGCCTTTCAGAGCAGGATAAAAGTAAGACTAGAGATTACTGCGTCACAATACAGATTTATGTGATACACCGTGATCAGTTTTCTTTCTTTTTGTCATCTTAAATATTTTCTGCAGAACGTATCATCTATAATTGTGTAATTACAGCTTCTCGCACACATTGCTCTAGGCAGTGATATTGTGTAGCATGTCCTTGTATCTCATAACCCAGTAGTGTGGCACGTCTGCTCGGACTCCACAGAATCTTTTTCTGGGTTCCCTTGATTGTCCGATATGCAACGCGTTTCATTGTAAACTCTCTTCCTTTTGTATTCCAGGGAAATGAAACATTGGCATAAAATGCTGTTGGGGTTCTATGAAAAAAAAAAGGCTCATATTCGTACAAAGCTGTGTAGAGCAAGGTCTGCAGCCAGCACCTTGTTTCCTCATTATAAAAGCAATGTAGTCAACATTCCGCTGCATGGGATGCTGACGGATGAAATACCGGCAATGAAATCCCGACCGCCGGTATCCCGAAGGTAAGTATCAGGCGTTAGGGGGAGGGTTAGGGTGCGGGGTTAGGTTTAGCCACTAAGACACTAATGAAAATGTCCTGAATAGGGATGTGCAGGCTCGGATAGGTTCGAGTTTGTACGTGGAGTTCGGATTTTTCCCTCCAAAAAAACGGAACTCAGAACGAGGCAAAACGTCATCTTACATGGACGAACATCATCATTCCTGGTCTTTTGTCCAGGAATGATGATGTTCGTCCATGTAAGATGACGTTTTGCCTCGTTCTGAGTTCCGTTTTTTTGGAGGGAAAAATCCGAACTCCACGTGCAAACTCGAACCTATCCGAGCCTGCACATCCCTAGTCCTGAACATCGAAACATCAGTTTGAAAAGTTTTTCTATCTACCGTCTTTATTACACCGGAGTGCCAACGCGTACTTATGATTTGAGTAGTGCTTGGTCTCTTCCAGAGTGCAATGGTATACAGGTTATGCAGCAGTGAGTATCAGTGATCCATACATGTGCTGTGAATTAGAAATTGATTCATATTTTGAAAACATAGAAGCTCATAGCCCCGTGCTAAGGATCCTCATTTTTGTGATCACGTTCACTTATATTTATGCTTTAAAATCAATAACAATACAGTTAAAAGCATGTTTGCTCGGACCTGCAGGGTCGTAGAATGGAATTGTTGCCCTTTCTTATGGTGGTGGTAACTGTGGCGAAGAAAACTATCCTCCGTAGTTGGACAGTTTCCACAGCACCATCTCTTCAAGCAGTTAAAACTATTTTACTACAAATACTTTATTTTGACAGACGGGCAACTATACCTGATGTTGAGAAGGGGGTGATTCGTTTTTATGCTAAATGGGGTATATATATCGACTCCCTGGATTCTGACACCAGAACACGCATAATGCGATAATTTGAGATTACGAATTGGTCTCTACTTCGCAAATTGGAGTGATATTATATATATAGGCCTTCAGATCCCATATATACGGATTAGGGGGATATGCTTCCATTTCTCTTGAGAGGAACAATGACATCTCCTATGATGTAGGAGTATTCGATTAATGGATGGGTCAAGCTGCACCAGGGTTCGGGGGGGGGGGGGGTATGTGTGTTTTATAATTGTTATATATTATTTTATTTTTATTTATTTTATACATATATTTTTTGTTTTCTGTTATTATTGCTCTAATTTAATTATATATTTTATTTCTGTGCTTATGTTTCATAATTATTTTTGATTAGTTATATCTTGCAAAGATGTTTTTGTTTGATGTTGCTCTTGAACTGTATTTGTACAGTTTGCAGTTTTGTATATGTGTGTATACGTATTCGTGCAATATTTTCGTATGTTTGTATAGATATACATGTATTTTTGCATTTGTGACAATATAAAAATTTTTTGTAAAAAAAAAAAAAAAAAGCATGTGCGCTCACTGCACTACTTAGAAAGCTAAAATGTGCCAAGAATGTACTTATGCAGCACGATGGTATAGATATAAGGGTTGGAAGTGTTAGCAGTAAATGCTAAAGTCACATAATCCTATTTGTACACAATATAACAAGATAGAATTAGTGACAAGACCGTGAGCCTAATTCAGAGATGGTCGTAACGCCAATGTTTTCGGAAATGGACAATTTGTTTTCTACTGTGCACGTGTCGCGATGTTCTTGTGACGGCGATCACAGTGAGGATTTGTTTGCAAAGTACTTGACAGGCAGAGACTGTTTGCGGGCAGTGATGGGGGGTGCAACTCAAACACAGGCGTGATGCGAACATTTCGGGGGGGTCACAGCTTGTGATTGCGATCCCGTACGCAGTAAAAATGGCTCCGGCATCTTACATCTGACGGCCTTTCTGCGCAGCCATAGGGTCACTCAGAAGTATGATGATCGGCCAATGTGCGCTCGATTGTTGCTTCTTCGTACACAAGCGGCAAACCTGAAACGCCGACCTGACAGCATTACATTTGCATATTTTCACACATCCGCTGCCTATGGAATCACATATGTGACGGTATTTGCAACTGTTTCCTGAAACAGGCCCAGTTATTAATATAGGCAAAAGACGTTTTCTAAATATAATATAATTAAGTACAAACACAAATGAAGATAAATAAAATGTTAGTAAGTACAGACATCTGTTGTTATTCATCTTCAGTGGAAATGTTCTTTTCTACAGTAGTCCTAATAGAAATGTTGCTAAGTAATGCAAATGCGTAGCTATGACTTTAGATAGTATAGCTGCAACACTAATGGATTAAGCACAAGTTGGAGGGGTCAATATACAATCATAACTAGGCAGATAGTACTTCTGATTGTTATAAATCAGATCATTGTGTTATTCCAGCCACCCCATTACCTGCAAGAGATGTTGGATACAGTCAGGTGCATAAATATTGGGACATTGACATAATTTTCATATTTTGGCCTCTATTCACCACCACAATGGCTTTGAAATGAAACAAACAAGATGTGCTTTAACTGCAGACTTTCAGATTTAATTTGAGGGTAATTACATCCAAATCAGGTGAACGGTGTAGGAATTACAACGGTTTCTATATGTGCCTCCCACTTTTTAAGGGGCCAAAAGTAATGGGACTATCAACTCAAAAGCTATTTCATGGACAGGTGTGGGCTATTCCCTCGTTATTTCATTATCAATTAAGCAGGTAAAAGGTCTGGAGTTGATTCTAGGTGTGACATTTGCATTTGGAATCAGTTGCTGTCAACTCTCAATATGAGATCCAAAGAGCTGTCACTATCAGTGAAGCAAGCCATCATTAGGCTGAAAAATCAAAACAAACCCATGAGAGAGATAGCAAAAACATTAGGTGTGGCCAAATCAACTGTTTGGAACATTCTTAAAAAGAAAGAACGCACTGGAGAGCTCAGAAACACCAAAACACCCGGAAGACCACGGGAAACAACTGTGGTGGATGACAGAATTATTTCCCTGGTGAAGAAAAACCCCTTCACAACAGTTGGCCAAATCAAGAACACTCTCCAGGAGGTAGGTGTATATGTGTCAAAGTCAACAATCAAGAGAAGACTTCACAAGAGTGAATATAGAGGGTTCACCACAAGATGTAAACCATTGGTGAGCCACTAAAACAGGAAGACCAGATTAGAGTTTGCCAAACAACATCTAAAAAAGCCATTACAGTTCTGGAACAACATCCTATGGACAGATGAGACAAACATCAACTTGTACCAGAGTGATGGGAAGAGAAGAGTATGGAGAAGGAAAGGAACTGCGTATGATCCAAAACATACCACCTCATCAGTGAAGCATGGTGGTGGTAGTGTCATGGCGTGGGCATGTATGGCTGCCAATGGAACTGGTTCCCTTGTATTTATTGATGATGTGACTGCTGACAAAAGCAGCAGAATGAATTCTGAAGTGTTTCGGGCAATATTATATGCTCATATTTAGTCAAATGCTTCAGAACTCATTGGACGGCGCTTCACAGTACAGATGAACAATGACCCAAAGCATACTGCAAAAGCAACCAAAGAGTTTTTTAAGGCTAAAAAGTGGAATGTTATGCAATGGCCAAGTCAATCCCCTGACCTGAATCTGATTGAGCATGCATTTCACTTGATGAAGACAAAACTGAAGGGAAAATGCCCCAAGAACAAGCAGGAACTGAAGACATTTGCAGTAGAGGCCTGGCAGAGCATCACCAGGGGTGAAACCCAGCGTCTGGTGATGTCTATGCGTTCCAGACTTCAGGCTGTAATTGCCTGCAAAGGATTTGCAACAAAGTATTAAAAAGTGAAAATTAGATTTAGGATTGTTTAGTTTGTCCCATCACTTTTGGCCCCTTAAAAAGTGGGAGGCACATATACAAACCGTTGTAATTCCTACACCGTTCACATGATTTGAATGTAATTACCCTCAAATAAAATCTGAAAGTCTGCAGTTAAAGCACATCTTGTTTGTTTCATTTCAAAGCCATTTTGGTGGTGAATAGAGGCCAAAATATGAAAATTCTGTCAATGTCCCAATATTTATGCACCTGACTGTATGTATGTACAACTTGGTGTTCTAGCAGAGTTGTGTACACACCAACAGATCATACTTGCAGACTTTTTTTTTCTCCTCCCTGTGGGTTACAATGGGGGGGGCTGTCGGTTCGCGTCATTAAGCCCCGCCTGTTCATGGTAAATTGTAGCATATTTAAATAGGGGGCGGTGCTGAATGCAGCATACTTGCCAACTCTCCCTCATTGTCAGGGAGACTCCCTGAAATAGTAGCAATCTCCCTGTCTCGCTGAAGAGTCTAGCGATCTCCCTCATTGTACCTTACTCCCATTATGTAGCTGTTATATACTTCACTAGAAAAAAAAAAGATCAGAGATATATACATTTAAATGGTATAATCAGTGCCATTTCCCTGCGTTGGTTATAAGCAGGGGCATTTTAAGAGAGGAGGGGCCCCGTGTGCAGGCCCCATCCTCTCTCCGGCGGTGGAAGAATCTACTGCGCATGCGTGGGTCTCCAGGAAAATGGCGCCTGCCCCGTTTTCTTGGGACAGATGTACTGTACATGCGCGAGTCACCGGGAAAATGGCCGCTGCAGAGCAGCACTATGGACAGGTAAGTATAAGACTAATGGGTGCAGTGTGGGCCCTCCTGCCCATGCGCCCTGCACACCCATTATAGTAAAGCCCCTGGTTATAAGGCACAATGATCCCTATGGCTACATGCATTTTGATATAAGGTTTCTCATTGACATTTATGTGAAACCACTTGTAATACACAATACATGAGCAAGCCCTGAAAAGTATTTAATCAACAAGTTGATCTTGCTGACTCCTTTGGGACTCATTTACATGTGGATGGAAGTCAATTTTATGCCACGCCTCTCAGATGTAGCAGTACCCGTCCACTTTACTGTTGCACTCATAGGTGCTTTCACAATCTCCCTGAAATGCTTTTTCAAGTGTAGGCAAGTATGAAATCCCGCCATTCTTGACAAAACAAGTTGGGTGATACCGTTTGTCGCTTACAGTGTTTCTAACTGGTCTACATCAGAACCTTATCCAAGTGGGGAACTAAAGAGAGTAAACCTTGTAACTCACAAGGGTGATGTTGATTCTGTATTATGTGAAAATGTTTTATAAGTTTTGCTTTTAATGCAATTAAATTAATTTTAATAATATTTTATTGATTATTGGAAAACTGTTTTGGGTGTACTCTAGAGATGTTATAATAACATATTAATTATATCTTCAGACATATGACATTACACAGTACATTTTGAAATTAAGGTTATTCATTTATAATTAAGCAATCAATATTGGCAAACTAAATATATACTGGCGCTCTCCAAAAACCAAAAAACTTTCATTGTGATGGACAGGTCTTCACTGGCAAGGGGCATTTCTGGAGACTAGCTGTCCATTTTCAATGTAAAGAAAGAAAAATTAAGAGACAAGGTTATATATTAGCTCATTCTAGGTATTTATATATATATATATATAATATCCAAAAATATTCGGCACTCTGGAGAGGGATGCAAATGGAGGGGGTGCCTTCCATTTTTTTTCAATATTCAATATTTATTGATTTTCAAAAAAAAAAAAACATTATACATAATAGAAACATATAAAAAATAAAAATATAGGGGTAAAGTAAAATTACAGAAACAACTTAAATCCACTTAGAAAGGTACATACAATATAATTGTATCATTAAATCAGAATAAACCTTAAATTCAAAGACAGAAAATATAACACTGATGCTGAAAACATACATTCACTTAATCGTGATTTCTTACTTATATAGTAACATTTCAATGCTCAACTTGATAATCAATATTACTGTGAAACCTTATTATAAATTGTGTCAAATAAAACCTTGAAAATATTATTGCATTGTTTTTATTCACGTTAGTTATCAGGGCCACATTTATGATTCCAATATGCGGTCCATACGGACCAGCGGACCAAGAGGTTAGAAACTGAGGACGAGTACTGGGCACCTGCCGTTTCAAATTCATAATGGGCCTGAATTTTATTTTCAATAGCTTGTATATTAGCGATAATATTAGATTTCCACTGTTGAGCGATTAGTAATTTTGTGGTGATTAGTATATGTCCCATTATATAACAGTCACTACTGGAAATGGGTCCATGATATATATGGAAGATAGCTATTAAAGGGTCTGGGGCTATAGCCTTCCAAAAAATAATTAGATTACAGTACTTCTCCTATGGTGGTGCTAAATAGCAACACACCAGTATAGAAAACAAAAGGCAGCACTCTCAGAGATTAGGGTCAAATGGTGTTTAAGTGAGCAAAAAACATAGGTACAGATAACAGTCTGTACCTATGTTTTTGCTCACTTAAACACCGTTTGACCCTAATCGCTGAGAGTGCCGCCTTTTCTTTTCTATACTGGTGTGTTGCTATTTAGCACCACCATAGGAGAAGTACTGTAATATATATATATATATATATATATATATATCATAAAACACACTGTCAGGACGGTGGGCCGCATCTATCTGCTGGCATCCCAGTTGCCCCTTCAACCAGTGGTCCGCAGCGTGATGGAGAGTCATCTCTGCGAGACTCCGGATGCGACGAGAGGAGTCTCAAGCGGTGTCCGGTCCTCTACACTTGGCGGGCTTCTCCCTTCATAAGGTAAGCAGGCTTTTCTGTTTCCTACTCCTTTACCTTGTCAAAGGGGTGTGCGAGCCCCGAAACACTGGTATCACATTAACTTTTTCTCAGGACTCCAAGTGCCGTTGCTTATTATTACGCTGTCTGCTCTTTTCAGAGGGTGCCGGAGCACGGATTTCCCTGTTTAGCAGAGTGCCGGCCCTCTGGCTCATATATATGACAGGATCACCAGAGATAGCGCTGGTGAGCAGCAGATTCTGTGTGGGGCAGGAGAGATCCACCCACACAGAGAAGAAAAGGATTATGGGAAGATGCCTAATGGCTGCCCTTTGCACAGAGTCCAGGTGGGGCTGGAGCAGTCAGGCCGTCCTGGTGGGACTGCAATAGGAGACCAGTGTGTGCTGGTAGCTAGGAAGCCAGGGTTCAGCCTACAGGTGGTAGGGAGAACCCTAAAACCTCTAAAGACTGTGTTAAGACTGCAACTATGAGGCTGTGGCAGCCAGCCAGCTAAAGACCAGGACGGAGTCTGTGTTAGGACAGCTGACAATTGAGAAGCCAGAGGCCAAGCCAGGCCAGGCTAACTATCCCAGTATTACTCTGCAGGAGACAGAGAGAGACTTTGGACTATGTTTGCAGACTAGCTGCCCAAGGTTAGTCAGGAGCGAAGAAGTGAGTCAGTGCCCGAATGGGGCTAAACATTTGTTACTTTTGTTTCCAGATTTGTGCTGACAGTACAGCACTTTTCTTTTATTTATAAGTAACCTGAAATGCTCTGTGTGTACCCTGATTCAAGCACATAACACTGCCCCCCCATCCCATCCACCAGCTAATTACCCCAAGTCATCACTATATATATATATATATATATATATATATATACATACATATATATATATATATATATATATATATACATACACACACACACACACAGTATACATACACACTTACATATATTGTATATTCCTACATACATAGAGTCAGGCGCATAAATATTGGGACATTGACAGAATTTTCATATTTTGGCC
Source organism: Taudactylus pleione (assembly GCA_031769625.1). Lineage (NCBI taxonomy): Eukaryota > Metazoa > Chordata > Amphibia > Anura > Myobatrachidae > Taudactylus > Taudactylus pleione. The sequence continues at coordinate 1,317,664 of JAUIMM010000141.1, read as the reverse complement.
TCTATTCACCACCACAATGGCTTTGAAATGAAACAAACAAGATGTGCTTTAACTGCAGACTTTCAGATTTAATTTGAGGGTAATTACATCCAAATCAGGTGAACGGTGTAGGAATTACAACGGTTTCTATATATGCCTCCCACTTTTTAAGGGGCCAAAAGTAATGGGACTATCAACTCAAAAGCTATTTCATGGACAGGTGTGGGCTATTCCCTCATTATTTCATTATCAATTAAGCAGGTAAAAGGTCTGGAGTTAATCCTAGGTGTGACATTTGCATTTGGAATCAGTTGCTGTCGACTCTCAATATGAGATCCAAAGAGCTGTCACTATCAGTGAAGTAAGCCATCATTAGGCTGAAAAATCAAAACAAACCCATCAGAGAGATAGCAAAAACATTAGGTGTGGCCAAATCAACTGTTTGGAACATTCTTAAAAAGAAAGTACGCACCGGAGAGCTCAGAAACACCAAAACACCCGGAAGACCACGGGAAACAACTGTGATGGATGACAGAATAATTATTTCCCTGGTGAAGAAAAACCCCTTCACAACAGTTGGCCAAATCAAGAACACTCTCCGGGAGGTAGGTGTATATGTGTCAAAGTCAACAATCAAGAGAAGAATTCACAAGAGTGAATATAGAGGGTTCACCACAAGATGTAAACCATTGGTGAGCCACAAAAACAGGAAGACCAGATTAGAGTTTGCCAAACAACATCTAAAAAAGCCATTACAGTTCTGGAACAACATCCTATGGACAGATGAGATAAAGATCAACTTGTACCAGAGTGATGGGAAGAGAAGAGTATGGAGAAGGAAAGGAACTGCTCATGATCCAAAACATACCACCTCATCAGTGAAGCATGGTGGTGGTAGTGTCAAGGAGTGGGCATGTATAGCTGACAATGGAACTGGTTCCCTTGTATTTATTGATGATGTGACTGCTGACAAAAGCAGCAGAATGAATTCTGAAGTGTTTCGGGCAATATCATATGCTCATATTCAGTCAAATGCTTCAGAACTCATTGGACGGCGCTTCACAGTGCAGATGGACAATGACCCGAAGCATACTGCAAAAGCAACCAAAGAGTTTTTTAAGGCTAAAAAGAAAAATGTTATGCAATGGCCAAGTCAATCCCCTGACCTGAATCTGATTGAGCATGCATTTCACTTGATGAAGACAAAACTGAAGGGAAAATGCCCCAAAAACAAGCAGGAACTGAAGACATTTGCAGTAGAGGCCTGGCAGAGCATCACCAGGGATGAAACCCAGCGTCTGGTGATGTCTATGCGTTCCAGACTTCAGGCTGTAATTGCCTGCAAAGGATTTGAGACAAAGTATTAAAAAGTGAAAGTTAGATCTAGGATTGTTTAGTTTGTCCCATTACTTTTGGCCCCTTAAAAAGTGGTAGGCACATATAGAAACCGTTGTAATTCCTACACCGTTCACCTGATTTGGATGTAATTACCCTCAAATTAAATCTGAAAGTCTGCAGTTAAAGCACATCTTGTTTGTTTCATTTCAAAGCCATTGTGGTGGTGAATAGAGGCCAAAATATGAAAATTCTGTCAATGTCCCAATATTTATGCACCTGACTGTATATACATAAACACACACATACATATATATGCATATAAAATATGTATGTGGTTGTATATCAGAAACGGAACATTACACTTTACAGAGGATACCTTTTATTGCATTATTGCGTATTAAATGGTCAGGAAAGCAGCAGGAAAGGATATAAATTACAGTGACAGACACAAATGGATCCTGGTAACTATAAAATGATCAGTTTGATCTGCACGATTAAGTATAACCCTCAGGGAAACCTTAACTCACACCAATGATTTTCATTTCATATAAACATTAAATTGAAAGCACCACCTCCTCACTGTGTGCTGACCTTACCTTTATAATCCTCAGCCAAAGCGGAATGGGCAAAAGCAAGAGTTAATAATGAAAACACACAAATAAATGTCAGGAGAAAAGAAACATTGCATGGGATAATAAAACACACAGGGAATAAATCATTTTCATACTCCATCTTTTTTTTTTTTAATTGTTTTAATGTTTATGTACATAAGTGGATCAGCACAAACTGATCAAATGCTTTAGCAGGGAACATCGATTATTTGGTAAAATGTAGACCCTTAGGAGTCAATTCAGTTACCTGCCAGTCAGGGGTGAAGTGTGGGACCATGGTGCCACAAATCACACCATCACATTCCTGCTCGAAGTGGCGTAATGTAGGGATGGCCATCGATGATTCATAATCATCGATGGTTTATAGCCGATGTCAAATGTTTTTCCCATTGATGGGGGAGAACCAGATGGTTTCCCTCCATCAATGGAAAAGCATAACCAAATAGTTTTTTTGGGGGATTTTTACATGGTGCCAGGACACGGAGCATAGCGCCGCCTTCCGACACCCGCAAGGCCACGCCCCCCAGTTATGATTGGTCCACGGGCCAGTCAGTCATCGAACAGGGATGACCATCAGTTGGTGAAACCATCAATGGTCATCCATTGCATAGTTGGTTATCATCTATTGCCACTTGTTATTTTGACATCAATGGTAACCATACCAATGGCCATCCCTAGCATAATGCAACTATCTGCGGCCTTATGCCACAACAGACTGGGCTACAATGACGCTATACATGGTGAGTCATCTTATTACGGTCTCACTTCGCCCATGTCATTGAAGAGTTCTTGATTATAGAGAATTGGCTCAGTGTCACCACCCAGAATGATAGGCTCAGTGAGGTGAACATATTGTATGTTCTCCTGAGTCAAACCCTCAAAACAATGAGGGTTTGACTCAGGAGAACTGTTTCACATATATTTACAACAATTGATAAGGTAACAGAGGCATAACTATGGATAAAGGGCCCGTTCTCCTCTTCCGTTCACAGAATCTCACTGTGACAGGCGCATTAGGGTAACTGTGCACGTGGACAAATTTGTTGGGACCTTTTCATGTTTTGTTTAACATAAATTGAAACTGACAAAAATAATTTGTATCCATCATTGTTTATTTCATATTTAATATAAATCAAGATTTTGCATTTGATTTTGGTTTCAACAGAATATTTTAGATAATAAAAGAAATGAAAATGGCATGGACAAAAATGATGGAACCCTTAACCTAATATTTTGTTGCACAACCTTTAAAAGGCAAGCACTGAATCAAGAGATTTCTGTAGCTCTCAATGAGACTTCTGTAACAGTCAGCAGGTATTTTGGCCCATTCTTCCAGAGCAAACTGCTCCAGCTGTCTCAGGTTTGATTGGTGCCTTCTCCAGGCTGCATGTTTAAGCTCTTTCCATAGATAGTGGATATGATTCAGATCAGGGTTCATAGAAGGGCACATCAGAATAGTCCAATGTTTTTGTTCTTATCCATTCATAGATGCTTTAAGCTGTGTGTTTTGGGACATTATACTGGGAGGCCCAATGACCTGTGACGGAGACAGAGCTTTCCGACACTGGGCAGTATGTTCTGCTTCAGAACACCCTGATAGTCATGATATTTTATTGTGCCCTGCATAAATATAAGGGCACCCTGTGCCAGACACATCAATGCAGCCCCAAAACATAACCAAGTCTCCTCCTTGTTCCACAGTAGATACAGAGCCAATTAAAAGGCCTTTTTAGTAAAACAGTACTGGTCAGTATATATAGTTTAAGTCTCTGGGTTTATTTTATATAGTTCCAAATGGGGGGTAATGGACAGTTGAGGTGATGGATAAATCTAAAGAATGCTATCTTAAATCTTTTTGGGGGATACAACAATTAAATCCCACATGGAGATCGAGAGTCCTCGACATCAGACTCTCAAGAGCAGAAATGAGGTGGATCCATCAGTTAAAAACATTGGTCCCTCATGGTTTAAATGGAGAGTTTGGGTAAAATTTACTAAGCAGCAGGTTCTAAACCCCGGGGGTTTGGTGGCAGTTTGACGGCGGGTTCTAAACCCCGGGGGTTTGGTGGTGGTTTTGCAGCGGTTTCTAAATGACAGCCCTGTTCTATTCTAAAATGTGTTTTGACGGCGGTTTTGGCCTTAGTAAATCTGCGGATAGCAAAACCGCTGCGGTTTAGAACCCGCCGCTTAGTAAATTTTTCCCTTTTAGTTAAAATGTTTTTTGTGAATCCCTCTTTTTAGGCCTTTTTTTTATTGTGTATATTCTTGAAACTCATATGTATTTGCCTTTGTATAATACAATTTTCAGTTTTTTTAAATGTTGATTGGTGAACTCCTCCCCTTATTTCTGGTGCACCTTAAATATGCAGGAATGTCCAATGAATACTCCACTTACTAACAGAGCTAAAATGGAGCTGAAAAATCAAGGAAAGTGCTACAAAAAAATGGCCACCATAGTGATGTCATTGTGGAACGCAAGGAATTCCACCTTTGGCTGGAACCTACGTCATTAGCATTACTCGTGATGGGTAACTTCCGCTTCCGGATAGCGGACCGCGTGGTGTGCGGAACACCACACGCGGCTTCTACTTCCGGTTACACGGGAGACAGTGGATGACTAGCAATTTCCTCTTCTGGTCGGCTGACCACGTGGTCACGCAGGTCCAACTTCCAGTGAACTATTGTATTCACGTTTAGGAATTATATAATGACGGTTTCCATGTCTGCCTTTTTAGTAAGGTGGAACATATAATAGCCATTATTGTTGTATATTAATACATGTTTTGTAATGGGGAAGATTTTATGTATAGCTCTTCCTGTAATATTGGATTAGTGACTTCCTGTTGGTGCCCAGTATCACAGGAAATTGAGGGGTTCGCAATTATTGTATGTTACTGCTTCATTGAATGGGGTATATATATGCCCTGTATGCTAAATGACCACCATGCTTCTGAAGAACAACCCATACTTGGAGGTTTGAAAAGCGTTAAGCCAGGTGGAAATCGAGGACCCCACATATGAACAAAAGTTGACACTGTATAACATCGGATATTGGACGTTTGGATTGAGACCATCAGTTCCGGGACTTGTTGGTATTCACCTCACTTTCCATATCGAAAGCTGCTATGTTACCTTATGTATCCTGTTGGGAATGTCCAGTCTACTTTTATTGATAGGCGCTTTTTTACATTTTAAAGGTGAGTGCAGTGGAATATTACATTCATTATTTTTTTGCCATCTGGTATTGCACTATGTCTTTTTCTCTTTGAGTTACATGGTCCAGGCTGTTCGTAGACCACATAACGAGAAGAACTACACACCTTGGCATCTTGAATATCTGCTCACCCATTAAGCCACAATCCAGATGTATGACATCAGTGGACCTGTGAAATATCTTGATAAGGTTGTGTTGTTTCTATTTGAAAGAATACATGTAACCTAATTGAAGCGTCAATAGATTTTACTTTTATGATTGGAAACAATACCCACTGACCAGAGTGTGACTGATGGGTTTCGCTGCTAGATTTGCAGCTTTATAAAAGGTGTTTGTAAATCTTTCTGACACAAATAAACTGATCATTTACAGCAAGTCCATTTATTGCAGTATACATGGGATGCAGTCAGGAAGCAGACGGTCGCAGTGCCGACCGCTGGCTTCCCGACAGTCAAATCATGGCAAGGTACTAATGACAGGTGTCGAAATCCCGACGCCTGTCATTAGACCTACCCCGGGAACCCAATGCCCGGCGAAGTTAAGCCGGGCGAGGGGGGGGTTTAACTTTTAGGGCTCCAGGGGGACTTAGGTTTAGGCTAGGGGAAGGGGGATCGTGGTTAGGCACCCCCCCCCGGGAGTCTTAGGTTTAGGCTGCATGGACAGGGGCGGGGGGGGGGTTAGGGTTAGGCACCCCTAAAGGAGGATTAGGTAGAATAGGGTTAGTTATACTTACCTTTTTAGCTGTCGGGATCTTCACCCCTGTCGGGCTTCCGCTGTCGGGATTTGAACCGTGCGGCCGGCGGTATTACATACGGATTCCGTATATATGGCAGGTTGCGGGTTTATCAGATCTAAAAGCAAAATTGTACTGACTTTCTAATGCACAATGTGATATATACAAGATTGACAATAATTGAAAGGTAAGTGCCTCAGCTAAAGGACATCAACATAATTTACTTTTATACCTTCTAACAAGTTATTATTTTGCCTTCATAGTCATCTAGGATAAAAAAAAAATATGCTAGTTGTACCTAGTTTCTATGAAGATGGTTTACCCAGCTCGCCATTGATTGAGTCTCTTTCCCATAATCCTGTCAGAGCCCCAGTGTCCATTTTGTGTGTGAGAAATCTTACAATAAAGCAACTTTGGGTCACATGAAAAGTACAGGTGTGGATTTTGGAATCCAGAACAGTGACTCATAATGATAGGCTATAGCACACAAGAGTGCTTGGTATATAGGTAAAATTAAAACATTTTGAGCTTCCAGTTCCTTCAAGACCACTTGAACTGAGTACTGTAGTTAGAACATATTTTATTTTTACTGTTTATTAGCACTAACAGACTCACTTGTTATTGCTAATGCAGCAATGCTCATATCAGTGATTTTGATTAGCTATAAATAAATGAGGCTGTAAAAAAGCAGATTGCTCTATCGTGCGCTCATTTAAACTTTCATTGTTTTCTCATCACTAAGCTTCAAAAGGTTTCTTACTCTATAATTTCCTCCTTCTCATCCCTTGAAATACAGTTATTTTGTACTTCAATCTGTAAAGAAAATCTTCGTTAAATGCACTTGTATTGTAGTCATTAGGTGAATGTCACAAATTCAGACTTCACTCATTAGGTGTCTCCCATCTGTTATTGTGCAAGCGGCTGCTGAAGGAAGGAATAATTGTTTTGTCTTATCACTGTCACTTCAATAAGAAGCACATTACACTGGTTACCTTGACAGAAAATACTGTCATGGAAATGTGGCTTTAATCCCAAATGGGAACAAGGAACTGCCTGAGTTCTAGGCTTTGTGTTTTCGCCTTGTAAATTGTATTTGAGCCAATGCATAAAATACATTATAATGTAGATTTGTTTACCTCAGGGATTATACCCACTGGCGTTTAAGAAGTGTTTACAGGGTTGGACATGGGATCCTGATGGTGAGAATACTGATGACGGTATCCCGACAGGGTTGGGATACCAACCCCAGTAGGCAAGTATCCTAATACTAACTATACCCCTACCCCTTATGCAACAGCTCACACACACACAAAATACAGTAGCAATATAAAAAAGCTCACACAAAATACAGTAGTATGCAACAGCTCTCACACACACAAAATACAGTAGTAATATACAACAGCTCTCACATACACAAAATATGGTAGTATAATACAACAGCTCTCACACACACCCACAAAATACAGTAGTATTATACAACAGCTCTCTCACACACACACAAAATACAGTAGCAATATATAAAAGCTCACACAAAATACAGTAGTATGCAACAGCTCTCACACACACAAAATACAGTAGTAATATACAACATCTCTCACATACACAAAATATGGTAGTATAATACAACAGCTCTCACACACACCCACAAAATACAGTAGTATTATACAACAGCTCTCACACACACACAAAATACAGTAGTATTATACAACAGCTCTCTCACACACACAAAATACAGTAGTATTATACAACTGCTCACACACACACACACACAAAATACAGTAGTATTATACAACAGCTCTCATGCACACACAAAACACAGTAGTATTATACAACAGCTCTCACACACACACACACAAAATACAGTAGTATTATACAACAGCTCTCACACACACACACAAAATACAGTAGTAATATACAACAGCTCACACACACAAAATACGGTAGTATTATACAACAGCTCTCACACACACACAAAATACAGTAGTATTATACAACAGCTCTCTCACACACACACAAAATACAGTAGTATTATACAACAGCTCTCACACACACACAAAATACAGTAGTATTATACAACAGCTCTCTCACACACACACAAAATACAGTAGCAATATATAAAAGCTCACACAAAATACAGTAGTATGCAACAGCTCTCACACACACAAAATACAGTAGTAATATACAACATCTCTCACATACACAAAATATGGTAGTATAATACAACAGCTCTCACACACACCCACAAAATACAGTAGTATTATACAACAGCTCTCACACACACACAAAATACAGTAGTATTATACAACAGCTCTCTCACACACACAAAATACAGTAGTATTATACAACTGCTCACACACACACACACAAAATACAGTAGTATTATACAACAGCTCTCATGCACACACACAAAATACAGTAGTAATATACAACAGCTCTCACACACACAAAATACGGTAGTATTATACAACAGCTCTCACACACACACAAAATACAGTAGTATTATACAACAGCTCTCTCACACACACACAAAATACAGTAGCAATATATAAAAGCTCACACAAAATACAGTAGTATGCAACAGCTCTCACACACACAAAATACAGTAGTAATATACAACATCTCTCACATACACAAAATATGGTAGTATAATACAACAGCTCTCACACACACCCACAAAATACAGTAGTATTATACAACAGCTCTCACACACACACAAAATACAGTAGTATTATACAACAGCTCTCTCACACACACAAAATACAGTAGTATTATACAACTGCTCTCACACACACACACACAAAATACAGTAGTATTATACAACAGCTCTCATGCACACACAAAACACAGTAGTATTATACAACAGCTCTCACACACACACACACACAAAATACAGTAGTATTATACAACAGCTCTCACACACACACACAAAATACAGTAGTAATATACAACAGCTCTCACACACACAAAATACGGTAGTATTATACAACAGCTCTCACACACACACAAAATACAGTAGTATTATACAACAGCTCTCTCACACACACACAAAATACAGTAGTATTATACAACAGCTCTCACACACACACAAAATACAGTAGTATTATACAACAGCTCTCTCACACACACACAAAATACAGTAGCAATATATAAAAGCTCACACAAAATACAGTAGTATGCAACAGCTCTCACACACACAAAATACAGTAGTAATATACAACATCTCTCACATACACAAAATATGGTAGTATAATACAACAGCTCTCACACACACCCACAAAATACAGTAGTATTATACAACAGCTCTCACACACACACAAAATACAGTAGTATTATACAACAGCTCTCTCACACACACAAAATACAGTAGTATTATACAACTGCTCACACACACACACACAAAATACAGTAGTATTATACAACAGCTCTCATGCACACACACAAAATACAGTAGTAATATACAACAGCTCTCACACACACAAAATACGGTAGTATTATACAACAGCTCTCACACACACACAAAATACAGTAGTATTATACAACAGCTCTCTCACACACACACAAAATACAGTAGTATTATACAACAGCTCTCACACACACACAAAATACAGTAGTATTATACAACTGCTCACACACACACACACACAAAATACAGTAGTATTATACAACAGCTCTCACACACACAATACAGTAGTATTATACAACAGCACACACACACACACACACACAATACAGTAGTATTATACAACAGCTCTCACACACACACAAAATACAGTAGTATTATACAACTGCTCTCACACACACAAAATACAGTAGTATTATACAACAGCTCTCACACACACAATACAGTAGTATTATACAACAGCACACACACAACACAGTAGTATTATACAACAGCTCTCACACACACAAAATACAGTATTATATAACAGCTCTCACACATACATAAAATACAGTAGTATTATACAACAGCTCTCTCACACACACACAAAATACAGTAGCAATATATAAAAGCTCACACAAAATACAGTAGTATGCAACAGCTCTCACACACACAAAATACAGTAGTAATATACAACATCTCTCACATACACAAAATATGGTAGTATAATACAACAGCTCTCACACACACCCACAAAATACAGTAGTATTATACAACAGCTCTCACACACACACAAAATACAGTAGTATTATACAACAGCTCTCTCACACACACAAAATACAGTAGTATTATACAACTGCTCACACACACACACACAAAATACAGTAGTATTATACAACAGCTCTCATGCACACACAAAACATAGTAGTATTATACAACAGCTCACACACACACACACAAAATACAGTAGTATTATACAACAGCTCTCACACACACACACAAAATACAGTAGTAATATACAACAGCTCTCACACACACAAAATACGGTAGTATTATACAACAGCTCTCACACACACACAAAATACAGTAGTATTATACAACAGCTCTCTCACACACACACAAAATACAGTAGTATTATACAACAGCTCTCACACACACACAAAATACAGTAGTATTATACAACTGCTCACACACACACAAAATACAGTAGTATTATACAACAGCTCTCACACACACAATACAGTAGTATTATACAACAGCACACACACACACACACAATACAGTAGTATTATACAACAGCTCTCACACACACAAAATACAGTAGTATTATATAACAGCTCTCACACATACATAAAATACAGTAGTATTATACAACAGCTCTCACACACACACAAAATACAGTAGTATTATACAACAGCTCTCTCACACACACACAAAATACGGTAGTATTATACAACAGCTCTTACACACACAGAAAATACGGTAGTATTATACAACAGCTCTCACACACACAAAATACGGTAGTATTATACAACAGCTCTCACACACACAAAATACAGTAGTATTATACAGCAGCTCTAACACACACACAAAATACAGTAGTATTATACAGCAGCTCTAACACACACACAAAATACTCTTATTCTTACCTCATTTATTTGCACTGTTCATTGACACACCCTGTTAGACTTATTGGTCTAAGTAAATTAAATTTCCATTTATACTATATGATTTAGTGTAAAAATACAAGCGCTTCTATCAGTTCACAAAAGCGCTATAGTGGTGAAAAAAATTCCTCACAATACATATAAGTATTTATTTAAGAAGCATATAAAACAATTTATATTCAATCTGCATTTATAAGCATCCTATACAAAAATAACCTGTTTGCAACCACATAGTGTTATATATATATATATATATATATATATATACACACACACACACACAGTCCAATAATCCGGCACTCTACATAAATATATTAACTTGTCCAAGTGCCACCACACATTATTAGTACTCACAATTACCCCCAGCAGTGCGGCACTCAGGCTCCATATACGACAGCAGAACCAGTGGAGTTATCAACGTTTCAATTTATATATCAAATGATATATCAAATGAGAGGGAGAGGGAGAGGGGGAGGGAGAGAGGGAGAGAGAGAGAAGGGCCTGCGCACTCTCAGTACGCAAGCCCCAGAGCGAGTGACAAATTCACTCGCTCCGGGGCTCGCTACAAACGGGGCGGCTGTCGATGTTGATCGACAGCTCGCCCCGTTTTCTAGGCGGGGTGGCCGGACAAACGGAGGCGTTCTTGAAGGAACGCCTGCTATTTGTAGGCGGCCCTACTGACATCACCAGTGATGTCAGTAGGAGGCTTCCTGCTCTGTTAGAGCAGGAAACTATCTGGGGCTTGCGGTAGAAGAGACCCTACCGCAAGGGTCTCATCGCAAGCCCCGATGGTCGCGATGGTCTCGACCATCACCTGGTCATTCGCTAAAGCTGTGGGTGGTAACCCACAGCTTAGCGAGCGGCAAGGAGGCAACTTTCAAAACAAAAGCAGCCGCCCTCATTCAAAGCGAGCCCTTTGCTTTTTGCAAGCGGCTCTGAAGGAGGGCCTATGTCATTAAGACAGTGCGATATACTTTGTTATTTTCTATGCTAGGTTTATTGTTCGTGCATCTATATAATGTAGTGTAGGGGTCTAAATATGTTATGTTTTGTTCGTTTGTATATTACTGTTTAGAATCAATCCTGTTGTGTATGTTAATTTTAGTTACCATGGTGATGGGCACTGAATACTGAGTGATGATGTCAGAGTGCGCCGCTGGTCCGGGTGAGCAGTCCCATTTCCGGCTACGACGCACGTGGATAGGCATGGGTGATGCTATTTAAGGTAGGAATATGAGTAATGAACAGTCAGGTGCATAAATATTGGGACATTGACAGAATTTTCATATTTTGGCCTCTATTCACCACCACAATGATCTGAAATGAAACAAACAAGATGTGCTTTAACTGCAGACTTTCAGATTTAATTTGAGGGTAATTACATCCAAATCAGGTGAACGGTGTAGGAATTACAACGGTTTCTATATGTGCCTCCCACTTTTTAAGGGGCCAAAAGTAATGGGACTATCAACTCAAAAGCTATTTCATGGACAGGTGTGGGCTATTCCCTCTTTATTTCATTATCAATTAAGCAGGTAAAAGGTCTGGAGTTGATTCTAGGTGTGACATTTGCATTTGGAATCCGTTGCTGTCAACTCTCAATATGAGATCCAAAGAGCTGTCACTATCAAGCCATCATTAGGCTGAAAAATCAAAACAAACCCATCAGAGAGAGAGCAAAAATATTAGGTGTGGCCAAATCAACTGTTTGGAACATTCTTAAAAAGAAAGAACGCACCGGAGAGCTCAGCAACACCAGAACACCCGGAAGACCACGGAAAACAACTGTGGTGGATGACAGAAGAATTATTTCCCTGGTGAAGAAAAATCCCTTCACAACAGTTGGCCAAATCAAGAACACTCTCCAGCAGGTAGGTGTATATGTGTCAAAGTCAACAATAAAGAGAAAAGACTTCATAAGAGTTTATATAGAGGGTTCATCACAAGATGTAAACCATTGGTAAGCCTCAAAAACAGGAAGACCTGATTAGAGTTTGCCAAACAACATCTAAAAAAGACAAAACTGAAGGGAAAATGTCCCAAGAACAAGCAGGAACTGAAGACATTTGCAGTAATTTCCTGCAAAGGATTTGCAACAAAGTATTAAAAAGTGAAAGTTAGATTTAGGATTGTTTAGTTTGTCCCATTACTTTTGGCCCCTTAAAAAGTGGGAGGCACATATAGAAACCGTTGTAATTCCTACACCGTTTACCCGATTTGGATGTAATTACCCTCAAATTAAATCTGAAAGTCTGCAGTTAAGCACATCTTGTTTGTTTCATTTCAAAGCCATTGTGGTGGTGAATAGAGGCAAAAATATGTAAATTCTGTCAATGTCCCAATATTTATGCACCCGACTGTATTTTAGCCTTTGGACAGTGCGGAGTAACGATACTGCCTTTGAACCTCTATATACCCCTGCCTATACCTTCTAATATCCTGCCTATAAACCTCTAAGGATGACGCTAATTTGCGTACGCAGTCATACAGTAAATAAAGACTCCAGACCTAGAACCTGTGGTTCCAAAGCACAAAGTATTATTCAAGTAAAAGTACAGCAGTTACACGCTGTGATCCTCATATAATCTTAGCGCTAAGAGATTATACAGACCCAAGTACAATTATACATACGCAGCGCTCTCTGGTCCAGATGTAGGCATCAGCAAGAAACCCCTCGTCAATCAGCATTCAGCACGAAGACTAGGAACCCAGGGTCAGAGCACACATATTTATACCCCCCAGAAATAAACAACACAATAGAGAAGTTTGTTGCTAATACCATTGGTCCTAAAGGAGAGGGCATATGTTACAAGGCATTTAACAGGTTGGTTCAAATAGACACAGCCCAGCCTCTAACAACTGGTGGTCTCTGGTTTCCCGCCTCATGCAAATCCTAACAGTTGTTCATATAATGTACATTTTGCTGCTTGAAGTCTCTGCGGTCTATAAGTTGAGAATGCATGTCGCGATCTCTCCATCGATATTACCGGAATACTGTTGAGAGAATACGCATCAGTACAATACCAAACATGGCTTACTTATCACGTATAAAACCTTAGTTACGAAATAACCTTTATTTCCTAGCAATGATAATAAATGTGCATACTTGAATCTTATACCTTATAGCTTATGGAACCTTGTATGTGAATATGTAATGTTTGAGTATGTGGGGTTTGATGTAAAGATGCTACTTAACTTGGGGCAGATGCGTGTGCATGGAGCTAATATTCAGCGTTTTCATACAGGGTCTTATGCATTCGCTAATATGCGACTAGTTAACAGCGCAATTGTGTGTATTAATGTGTGTATGAGAAATGGTAAAAGATGCAATCGCATGATGCTATTAGTAATATCGCCACATGTACTAAAGTGAGAGTTTATCTAAAATGGCGCTTAGGCGGCCATTCGCAAAATGGCGTCTTGTGATCTAATTTCCAAGATGGCGTCTTGCGGCCAGTCGCAAGACGGCGTCGCTGCAATCCAATTTTAAACTGATCTTGTCTCAGCCAATTATCCAGCTTTGACAGGAGGTTGTACCACTGATGGATGAAATATTTGATACCAAGAACCACAAAGAGTGCCGCGTCTGGAGGATGAAATATATATATATATCACCCGTTTGCGAAAACAAAATGACTGGTTTGAGTCCAGGATACCGTGAATAAGAAATATCCCCACAATATTGTGAGCAATCGATCATAAAAGATAGTCTATATTCAATAATGGTAATTGGAGCTGGCTTGCAACAAGCCAAATATAGCTCCGGTGTGAATGGAAACCACGATCTCTCCGATGCTGGATCTCTATTATGCGGGATGTACAATACACTCAGTGGTACAGCAATAAATTAGTGTTCTCCTGGACATTAGCATACCAGTCCGTATACTACTGATGGTAAGTAGCAAATAAAGGTAGTAGGTTTCCCAAGCAGCCCTCCTGATGCGTTTCTTCCGATGAGCAAGATTTTTCCAAAGAAAATAGGTGCATGCTGGGTATCCTCTTAAGTGCACTTATATGTGTTACATCATGAATTTAATATAGAACACCTGATTGGTGGAAATATGACCTTTAGAGAATTCCCTTTTTTAGGGAAGGAACAGGATCTAGAGTGGATCCATCACTGAAACCCCTTTCAGGCATTGTCACCTAACCCTGTCAAAAGATTGAGAAGAAGGGGGAAAAAAGAGGAGGAAAGAAATAAAAAAATACAAAAGGTAGGAGATAACCCCTAAAGGTGTTTTTAACCTCTCTGATAGAATTATCCCTAAGAATGAGGGGAGACTCTTATCAAGAGGTTTGAATTTTGCCCCCTCAGCTGATCCTGTTTTTGAATTGTTTGTAGAATTAAACCAATACACACGCTCCCTATGTAGGAGAAAGTATTTTGCAAAGAAATAACCGAAAAATTATTTTGATGCTGTACCTGTCATATTGGATGACGGAGATATAGATCGTATTAATGTGTTTGAGGGATTATACATAGAAAATAATACGGAGGATAGTGATTTAGCTTAGAAATTTTACATTTAAACTCAAATCAGAGTTTTATCCTGTTCAAGAAAAAGGTCCATTTGTTGAGAGCTTTTATAAAATAACCATGGAGAAATGTAAATCTCTTTGCAATAGACATGGAAAAAGGCCAAGCTCTAATTTATCTTCAGGTGAAAAACTGGCTTTAGAAGCATTACAGAACGATTCTATTATAATTGTTAAAGCAGCAGACAAGGGGGGTAGTCATCCAAAATGTGCTAGATTGCAAATTGGAGACCCAACAACAATTGGGTAATAAATTGTTCTATCATGTATTGGATAAGAACTCCCATGAAGATTGAAAATAGAACTTGATGAAGCCAGGATGGAGGGACTAATTACCACTGAAGCCAGAATGGAGGGACTAATTACCAGAGAGGAATGGTAATTTTTTTATAATAATTTTCCCATCACACCAGTATATTAGTACTTACCAAAAATCTATAAGTCACTTTCTTTACCTCCTGTGAGACCTATTATTTCTTGGTGTGGATCCCTCACTTCTAACCTCACTATGAAGATTCTTTTTTTACAGCCACTTGTAAATAAATTGAAATCATATATTAGAGATTCCATTCCACACACGTTGAACCTTCTTTTTTTTAAAACATATTTTTATTGTAAAACCGCAATAAACAATATAACATATTGATCAGAAAATGGCAAGACATCAACAAGACCACAACAGTGATGTGCAATACAATGTATCCATGAGGAACGTAACAATACAGGAATTAAAATGGTGGTTCACCTGAAGACAAGGTTTCTTCATTATACCAGGCTGTAAGTTGAACTGCAGCTCGAAGCGTGTCTTTAACCTGAGGTGTTAATGTGTGAACATATGGGAGCCAAATATTAAAGAACTTCTCTGCTTCCTTGTCTTTATTAAGGGATAGTTCTAACCAATCCATATTAAATAGGTGCGTAATTCTAGGTTGTAAAAGACTGAGTGTTAAAGTGTCAGTGGATATCCATTGAGATAATATTGTTTTTTTTGCAGCTGCTGCAATCTTTGCTAGTAATAGACGGGCACCTCCAGGGGCACAGGATGATCCAGATGATGGTACAATATCCCACATAGCCCACTCGGGTGTTAGTTCAAAGGCAATTCCCAACTTGGTGGAAATATAGGTGTGTACCAAGGACCAGAACCTCTGTACCTCCGCACAGTGCCACATACAATGCATTAGATCTGCATCAGGTTGACCACATTTAAAACAATTTGAGTCTGTGGAAGTACCTGTGATGAGTCTTAATTTGGGGGTGAAATAGGCACGATGCAATAATTTATATTGCATTTCCGCGTATGAAGCCGAAATTAATTGCTTATTGAGTCTAACAAAAGATTTCAAAATGGTGGATAGGGGTATGTTAGGGAATGTGGAATGCCACTTGGCAAATCCCACCGTCTCCACTTCCAAATTTATTTCCCGGCGTATATAGGTGTATAGCATAGAAGTGGAAAATGACATAGAGAGGCAGCGAGACAGCACATCATCCAAACCATTTTTCCCAGGTATAATGGGAATTTTAGGGAGTAAAGTATTGACATAACTACGTATTTGGAAATATATAAATAAAGGGATTTGGATACAGGGAAATTTTTCCTGTATTTGGTTATGAGAGTAAATAGTCATTGTGGAGAGATCCAATAATTGATATATGTAACGCAATCCCTGTGTGTTCCAGGTTTTGAAAGTTTGTGTTAGAAAACCAGCATCAAACCCTGGGTTATGGCCGATAGGAAGGAACAAGGAGACATTGGGAGGGACTCTCATTTGAGTTCTGGCTCGGCGCCAAGCCAAGCATGTAGTATGTAGTAGTAGATTTTGTACTACGTGAGGTGGAAAGGACAAGGGTCGTGTGTGTAGCAAACTAGCTAATGGCATTTCAACACTAAAAGATTGCTCTATTAGCGTGTCAGCAAATCCATTTGTTCCTCTAATCCAGTCAATTGCGTATCGGTAATTTGACGCAATAGCATAAGATTTTAAGCAAGGGAGATTAATTCCGCCTAAAGCAGGTGGTTGTCTGAGTTTGAATAATGAAATCCTGGGTTTTTTGTTCGCCCAAATGAACTTGCTGATCGCTTTGTTAATCAATTTTAAATCAGATTCTAAAGGAAGCAAGGGGAGCATCTGAAAAAGATATAAAATCCTAGGAAAAGATATCATTTTAATTAATTGACATCTACCGAGATATGAGAGTGGGAGATGTTTCCATTTTTTAAAATCTAAAAGTGTACGTTGTATTAAAGCAGGGAAATTGACTGAGTATAGGGCGGAGGGATGTGCCGGGATATTAAGGCCTAGGTATTTTAGAGTTGTTTTGGCCCATTTAAATGGGAAAGAATTTTTCCAGTTTTTTGTGACGTCCGAGTGTAGGGCCAAGGCCTCTGTTTTGTTATAATTTATCAAAAAACCAGAGATAATATGGAAGTTTTTCAGGATATGAAGGAGTTTAGGTATGGCAGAATGTGGGTTCTCAAAATACAGTAATAAGTCATCCGCATACGCGGAGACTTTCAAAGTATTATTTCCGATATTTATTCCCTGCCATTGTTGACATAGCAAAAAGGTGCGGATAAGAGGATCTATAGCCAGGTTAAATAATAAAGGAGATAGGGGACAACCCTGTCGGGTTCCCCTATGTAGTCTAAGGGATGGAGTATTCAGGCCGTTAACTGTTAGGAATGCTATAGGGGTGTGGTATATTGTTTTGAATAATGTAATAAATTCGGGACCAAAATTTTGTAGCTGGAAGATGCGCAGTAGGTGGTTCCACGACACCCTATCAAAGGCCTTGTCAGCGTCGCAGCTGACAAGGAGCGTTTGGTTATTTCTCATTTGGTGAGATTTAGTTAATCCTGCAATCAAATGTCGGACGTTGATCACTGAGTGTCGTCCTTTCATAAACCCAGTTTGTGCGGTGTGTATGAGATGTGGCAATACTAATTGTAAACGTTGAGCGATAATACCAGTGAGGATTTTGAAGTCCTGGTTGAGCAGAGATATTGGCCTATATGATTGGGTCAGCGTAGGGTCTTTCTCAGGTTTCAAGAGAAGGATAATTCGGGCCTGGTTAAAGTCTGGTGGTGTTGAGGTTCCCTTCAATATTGAATTAAATAAGGAAACTAAATGAGGGGTTACAAGTGGATTTAATATTTTGTAGTACTCGGCACTAAGGCCATCTGGGCCGGGTGTCTTTCCGTTGGCCAGGGACTTGATAGTTAGAGCAACCTCCAACTCCGAAACAGGAGTTGTTAGGGAGTCGCGGGCCTCTTCAGAGAGGGAAGGTAGATTAGCCTCTTTCAAAAAGTTCATCCCCAGAACAGGGTTATCATCCTGTGCGGAGTATAAGTCTGTGTAATATTGTAAGAAAGAGGCCGCAATGTCCTCGTTGGTATGTAATGATCCTAGGGGACCTTTAAGAGAAAGAATGGGAGAGGATGTTTTCTGACTTCTCACTATATTAGCTAGCAGTTTGCCCGCTTTATTTCCCCAACGGAAATAGCGATGTTTCTGGAAATCTAGATAATATTGGGCTCTTTCAGTGCACAATGTGTCATATAAATTTTTGTTATTCAAATAATTCCGCCGTGTCTCTGTGTTGTTATTTTGCAGCATAATGGCATACGATTGTGATAGGGCGTTACTCAATTCCGTGAAACGTGTGTTAAGTTTACGGCGTTTATGGGAAACATATCCCATAATATGCCCTCTCACTACTGGTTTAGATGCGGCCCAGAACAATGATATGTCGCCAATATGAGAAGCATTATCATTATTATAATTAAGAAATTGTTGTTCTAAGTATTTTTTGAAGTCTGGAGAAGTGAATAAGTATGAGGGGAATCTCCAATTGAAGGAAGATGTTTTGGGGGTAGATAGTTGTAACGTGAACCATGTAGGCGCATGATCGGAGATGACTATGTTTTCTATATGAGATGTTTGAATCCTATTAATTAATGAGCTTGAGACCAGCCAGAAGTCCAATCTAGCTGAGGAGTGGTGGGGGTGGGAGTAAAACGTGTAATCACGTGCTAAGGGGTGGAGGTGTCTCCATGGGTCTACTAGGGCGAGGGATTCAATTAGTAGTTGTAGCGTTGGAGATGTGCTGCCCCGCCACTCACCGGATGCTCCCGTTCTGTCCAGACTAGGAGAAAGAGTAGTGTTGAAGTCTCCTCCTATGACGAGGGCGCCTTCTGCCCAATTCTGGAGTCGGGCGTAGAGATCGGAGAAGAATGCATTGTTGTGACCTGTGGGAGCGTACAAAGTGACAAGCGTGATTAATTCACCTTCTAAATTCAGTTTAAGAAAAAGAAATCTGCCCTCGGTGTCCAGGATCGAGTCTACAACTGTGTATTTTAAAGATTTATGGAAAATCACCAGCACCCCTCTTTTTTTAGATGTGAAAGATGCAGCTGTATAATCTTTTATCCATGAGTCTCTAAGAGTATTAGGGTCACCCTGTCTCCAATGGGTCTCCTGTAGCACTGCTATGTCAGGTTTAAATTTTTTAAGTTGTTGTAGTATTTTACGCCGTTTAATCGGGGTGTTTAAACCCTCTACGTTCCAAGTTAAAAATCTTATGTTTTTTTGTGTTTTAGTGAGATCAGCAATAGAGTGAGACATTGTATTATCCTATACCTGTTCTGTAGATCAAAAAAATGAACCATCGTAAATAGACCATCACGCTCTCAGTCCCAGCATGCAGAGAGCGCCTGCAGTAAAACCTTGAAAGTGCCATTACAAAAATACACATAACACAAAAACAAAAACATGACCTGCCATAATGTATGGAATATAACAAACATAATGCAGTCTTACAATTTTTGAAAATTTTAAGAACCAAAAAATAAGGCTCTACGGGCCTATTTAAACCCAGTGAGGTATAAAAGTATCGATAATTGAAAAAAAGAAATAAAAGAAAATAAAAAAGGGGATATAAAAGAGGAGGAATGGTAAATGTGTAAAAGGAAGGGGAGAAAACAACAAACCAGAGATTATCTTGACAATTCTGCCGTTGACGTTTAGCAGTTGTTAAAATAACCAGAAATCTTGAAAACAAGCATAAGATATATATTTCCAATAACAAACTCTCCATGTTTGCGATAGGAGACGGATTTGTACAATTAAATGTATCTTCTTAAGTCACGATATCATTTTGAGGAGTGATTTGGTCAGTTAGAGAGTCCAGGAAAGTCTTTGCAGACGATGGAGAATCGAAAAAGTGTTGTTTGCCGTTATGTAGGACTTTCAGCTTCGCAGGGTACATTAATGCAAATCTCAGTCCCAGATCAAATAATGCTTTACAAATAGTGGAGTATTCCCTTCTTTTCATTGCTACTTGATACGAGAAGTCCTGAAACAACAACAATTTGTGTCCCTGATAGGTGAGGCCTTCTGATTTGCGGTAGGCGTCCAGTATGCGAGTTTTGTCTAGGTAGTTCAACATTTTCATTATGACAGGCCTAGGTCTTCTCTGGTCAGAAGCACGGTCAGGGCCTATGCGGTGAACTCGTTCTATGATGAGGGTATTGGAAGAAGCCGAGCAATTGAGCTCAGAGGGTAACCATTTAGAGACGAAATCCATGAGATCTCTTTGCTTAACAGATTCCGGTAGGCCTATTAACCTTAAATTGTTGCGGCGATTCCTATTCTCTAAGTCTTCCAATTTTTCCTGCATAGCAGAGATCGCTGATTCCTGTGTACGTATTACGCTTTGTGCCTCTGTTAGCTCATCTTCAACATTGGAGATACGTTGTTCTGCTTCCGTAAAGCGTCGACCATGTTCCTTAAGTTGCGAAACTGCTGATTCTATAGCTTCTTTGAGGCCGGACAGTTTTTTGTCAAGCAAGGGAGAAAGAAGCTCAGATATTTCTTGGGCTTTAGCTATTGAGGCGGTACTAAATTGAGTCAATTTAGAGGTTCCGTCCAGAATATTGTCAGCTGGAGGTGAAGTAGGAGAGTCAGGAGATGATGATGGAGCTACATTTTTGTCTTTCCCTTTAGTAGTTTGACCTTTAGGTGCACGCTGTGGTCTGGCCACAAACTTCTCCATGGTATAGGGATGTGATGTGCGATTTAATCAGGAGCCACTAGGGGGAGCCCCAGGTGTTCAGGATATATATGACACTGGGTCTGTAAATTAAAACTTATAGTATGGCTTGTGAGCACTATCCTTGGACCAGACAGGACAAGATCACAGTATGAGGACCCAGCTACACCACCCTGCTCCCTGGTGTGAGCAGCAAACAGAGAGGATTGTGAAAGGAGGTAAGCGCTTGCTGCAGTAGCTTAGTCAGGTCTCAAGAAATGGCGGCCGCGGGTGATGTGTGGCCAGCGGGGATCTTGTAACTGAGGGGCGTCCCTGAAACGGTGTCCAGGCGTCCCGCTTGTTCCTATGGGTCCAATGATAGCTCCGGTGGCTGTTGCTGAAAGTGTGGAGGGGAGAAATTATGCCCGGCCGCGATCCAAGATGGCGGCCGCGGGCAGTGCCGCTTTTCCAATGCGGCTGTACTCCGGTGTTGTGGGGCAGTGCGGGGGGCCGGGGCATGCGCCGCTCTTACCCGCGTTATCCCAGAGACCTCAGGGTGGCTTTAGGTGAGGCAGTGAGTCTCTCCGGCGGCGCTATGTCTCGGCTATATGGAGCCGGCTTGGGAGCCCATTAAAAGTGCGGCCAGGTCGTTTGGTCCGCCCACCGGAAGTCACGTTGAACCTTCTTAAAAACAACACATGGAAAGACCGTTAAGAGTTTTTAACACTTGATGTGGAATCATTATACTCTAGCATCCCTCATGGGAAGGGATTAGCGTGTATAGCTAAGGTATTAGAATCAAGTACTAATCTTATACATTTGCACCAGAAATTCATTTTGGATTCTATTGAATTAATTCTCACTCACAATCACTTCATTATTTACAGGTGATGGGGACTGAGGTTTGCACCGAGCTATGCAAACCTCTACATGGGCGGCTTCGAGGAGTGCCACGTGTGGGGGTAGAGTTCTGTGCGAACCTGGTCCTTTATGGCCGTTATATAGATGATTTATTTATTATTTGGGATAGGGATGAGTCCTTGGCACTTTCATTTATTTCACAGTTAAATACCAATAATTATAATTTAAAATTCACGATCCCCCTATGCAGTGCCCCCAGTAGTGGTCTCCCTATGCATTTCCCAGTAGTAGTCCCCCTATACAGTGCCCCCAGTAGTGCCCCCTTACACACAAAAAAACACAACTTGCCTGAATCCCCGCTCCTGCCGCTGTCCGCCCCTCCCGGTCCGCTCTGCACTATGGGAGAGACGTCATGACGTCTCACCCATCTCCCGCTGCGGGGGAGCCGGAAGGCGGAGCTCCAGCCAGCTCCTTCCGTTAGCAGCCAATGAGAGTGTCTGACTCTCATTGGCTGCTTATAGCAAACACACAGCCGCCGCTGGTGGCTGTGTGTTTGTTCCTGTGTAGTGCTGACTGCTCTCACTGCGGTCTGCACTACACTTGTGGGGCCTGGGGGACACTAGCAGCGGTGACTGTGGGCCCCTGCACCACAGCAGGCCCCGGTGCAAGCCCCCGACAGCACCGCTGCTAGTTCCGCCACTGGCTTCATGTATAGTTTAATAAGGAGAAGTGAAAATATTTAGTTTATGTATTTTGAAGAGCTGCCTTCTCATGATGACTTGTCCCATAAGGTATACGTTGTATGATATCATTTGTCTTATTCTTCATTTTTTATTTACATCTCTGCTCAATGATAAATGTATATATGTGTACTAAATTGTGCACTAAGAAATATAAGGTTTTATATGGGTCATCATAATATGTATGTAATTGATTACATTTATTTCATTATGAAAATATCTCTTATGCCTCTTATAGACTATGTTCCTTATAAATGTGTTGTTTGTTGTTTTCCTTTTGTTTTTTTTATTAATTAGGCCTTTGAAGAAAGCCTTGTTTAGTTAAAAATATAATTTGTTTAAACATAGTATTATAAATAGATAAGATGAAAATTGAGTAAAAAATAATACAAAACAAAAAATAAATAGATGTTCCATTGTTTTGGAAACTTAATAGGAATGCAAAAAGTGTAAAAAATATGAGATATGGTAAGAACTTACCTTTGTTATCTCTATTTCTACAAAGTCCATAGGGTTCCACAGGATACCTTGGGGTATAGGTGTGACGTCAGTCATCGTGCACCATAGAGTTAAGCTTTCAGCCTCCCAGGATGCACTATGGTCCCCCTCCTATACCCCGCCCCCGAGCCAAGGCATCTCAGTTTTGTACCAAGCCATAGGCCGGAGGAGGACAAGGAAGAGAGAGAAAAAAGATCTGGATACACACAAAAATCACATTCTCACCAGAGGGAGACGGAAAAACCGGTGACCAGAGCACAGCCCATCTGCAGCACAGGTGCGACAGGGCGGGAGTCCTGTGGAACCCTATGGACTTCGTAGAAATATTGATAACAAAGGTAAGTTCTTACCATATCTCATATTTTCTACTTCAGGGTCCATAGGGTATCCACAGGATACCTTGGGGATGTCCCAAAGCAGTATCCTTCAAGGGTGGGGACGCTCCTGTGCTGAAAGGAGAATCCGCCGCCCGAAGGAAGCATCCTGAGAGGCGAAGGTGTCAAACCTGTAATACCTCACGAAGGTATGGACAGAGGACCACGTAGCAGCCTTGCAGATCTGGACTGCAGAGGCACCACGTCGAGCTGCCCACGAAGGACCCACAGACCTAGTGGAATGAGCCTTCACAGAAGGAGGAACCGGCGGACCTTCATGAAGATAAGCTTCAGAAATAGCCATACGGATCCAGGCTGCCAAAGTTTGCTTTGAAGCAGGCCAACCCTTTTTACGGAAGCCATAGAGGACAAACAAGGCGTCCGACTTACTAAACGAAGAAGTGCGGTCAACATAAGTCCACAACATCCAAAGTGGCCTCACCCACTGAAAGGCCAGGTGAGTTAAAAGCCGGAACAACTATTTCCTCGTTAACATGAAACTGGGAAACAACTTTGGGAAGAAATTCAGGATGAGTGCGTAACACTGCCCTGTTCCCATGAAAAATCAAGAAAGGGGGTCTACAAGAAAGAGCCCTTAAATCAGAAACACGTCTGGCCGAAGCTATGGCCAGAAGGAAAACAGTCTTAGCTGTTAGCCATTTAAGATCCACTGAGCCCAGTGGTTCAAATGGCGGTCCTTGGAGAGCCCTCAGGACCACAGTCAAGTCCCAAGGCGCCACAGGTGGAACAAAAGGCGGCTGAATTCGTAGAACGCCCTGCATAAAAGTGCGCACATCAGGGATTGTAGCAATCCTACGGTGAAACCAGACAGACAGGGCCGAAACCTGTACCTTCAAAGAAGCAAGGCGAAGCCCATGGTCTAGTCCCGCTTGTAGGGAGGTGAGTATCCGAGACAGACGAAACTCCCGCGGTGCATAACCTCTCGGTCGACACCACTGGAAGAACGTATGCCACACGCGATGGTATATCCTCGCGGAAGATGGTTTCCGAGCTCTTAACATGGTATGCACTACAGAGCTGGAAAACCCCCTGGACCTTAACATGGCTGTCTCAACAGCCTCGCCGTCAAAGACAGCCGAGTCAGGTCCGGGTGAAGACAAGGACCCTGCGACAGAAGGTCCGGTCGTAGCGGCAACCGCAGAGGACTGTCCACGGACAGACCCTGAAGGTCTGAGAACCAGTGCCGTCTGGGCCACGCGGGAGCTATCAACAGGAGCGTCCCTCCTTCCTGTTTGAATTTCCGGATTACCCGTGGAAGAAGGGAAACTGGAGGGAACAGGTAAGCGAACCGGAACGTCCACCGGACGGACAGAGCATCCACCAGAGACGCCTTTTCATCTCTTGTGCGAGACCCGTACACCGGCAACTTGTTGTTGTGCCGGGACGCCATGAGGTCGATCTTGTAAGACCCCACTTGTCCACCAGAAGTTGAAAAACGTCCGGGTGCAGGGACCATTCCCCCGGATGAACGTCCTGGCGACTGAGAAAGTCCGCCTCCCAATTTAGCACTCCCGGGATGAAGACAGCTGATATAGCCGGAAGATTGCGCTCCGCCCATACCAGGATCCGAGACACCTCTACGAGAGCCGCCCGACTTCGGGTTCCTCCTTGCCGGTTTATGTAGGCCACGGTGGTAGCGTTGTCCGACTGGACCTGCACTGGGCGACCCTGGAGAACCCGATGTGCCTGCTGGAGAGCACTGAAAACCGCTCGGAGTTCCAAGATGTTTATTGGAAGCTCTGCTTCTGTCGGAATCCACCTGCCCTGGAACAAGTGTGGACCCGAAACGGCTCCCCAGCCCCAAAGACTGGCATCCGTTGTCAACAGGACCCAATTCGGTACCCAGAACGGACGTCCCTTGTTGAGATGGGTCGTCTGTAACCACCAGGCAAGGGACAGGCGAACCTCCGGGGTGAGCACTATCGTCTGGGATTTTAGAGACTGAGGCAGCCCGTTCCACTTGGACAGGATCAGGTGCTGCAGAGGTCTGGAGTGAAACTGGGCATATTCCACCATGTCGAACACCGATACCATGGAGCCCAGTAACCTCATCGCTGAGTGTAGAGACACCCGGCGGCTGTGCAGACAACTGCGCACCCTCGACTGTAAAGCAGAGATCTTTCCCCCGTCACAAAGATCCTTTGCTGTCCCGAGTCCAATAAGGCTCCGAGGTGCAGAATCCGCTGAGACGGGATTAGAGTGGACTTCTGCCAGTTTATTAACCAGCCGTGCCGTTGCAGTAGCGTAATGGTTAGGTCCAAGTGGCGCAGAAGGAGCTCCGGAGATCCTGCTACTAAGAGAAGGTCATCCAAGTACGGCAACATGCGGACTCCCTGCAGCTGCGGGGAAGCCGCCATGACCGCCATCACCTTGGTGAAAACACGTGGTGCTGTCGCCAGGCCAAAAGGTAACGCCTGGAACTGAAAGTGGTCGCTGCGGATTGCTACATGAGGAACTGCTGATGGCGCAAAAGAATAGGGACATGCAGGTAAGCGTCCTGTATGTCCAATGACACCATGTAGTCCCCAGGTTCCAGCGCCAGAATGATGGACCGTAGGGTCTCCATCCGAAACTTCGGCACCCGCAAAGACTTGTTGAGAGCCCTGAGGTTGAGAATCGGACGATACGACCCATTGGGTTTCTGCACCAAAAAGAGATTGGAATAGAAACCCTGGCCCCTCTGGGAGAATGGAACAGGCACTATAACTCCAGCCTGGAGCATAGTGTGCAAGACCTTCCGCAGCTCCGTGGCCTTGTTCCGGTCTGATGGTAGACCCGTGGTGAAAAATCGAGCCGGGGGGCTGTGCCGGAAGGAGAGGGCATACCCGTGGGAGACCACCTCGAGAACCCAAGTGTCTGTCGTGGTGACCGACCAACACCGGGCGAACTGCAGCAGGCGGCCTCCCACTTTGGGATCCCCCAAAGGGAGGCCCGGACCGTCAGGCCGCAGGCTTGTCATCTGGCTTAGGGGCCGGACGTCTGGTACTCCAGGTCTGCTTCCGGGGCTTGGCCGATTTTTTGGGGCCAGCCTGTCGGGGAAAAGACTGTGGTTTGGGCCTGCCCTGGGCCCTATAAGACCGAAAGGACGATGTTTCTGAACCAGAAGGGACAGCGGCCGACGGGAGACATGCCGATTTGGCTGCCGCCAGTGTTGCTACAATCTTGTCCAGATCTGGACCGAAGAGAACTTCTCCGTTGAAGGGCAACGCCTCCAAACCCTTTTTGGAATCAGCGTCCGCCTTCCAGGATCGCAACCACAAGGTGCGACGAGCAGCCACCGCTGCTGAAGAAATTCGAGACGCCAGGGTACTAATGTCTAAGGCCGCCTCGTTGATATAAGTGGCCGAATCATGGAGATTACCAATCAACCCCGCCTGCTCAGCTAAACAGTCGGAATCGAAGGACACCTCCAACGAATCCGCCCAGCGCTCCATAGCTCGGCAACCCAGCACATGGCCATAGCCGGCCGTGCTGCCCCCCCACCGTAAGGGAATAAGCGGACTTCAGGCAGATCTCCACCTTGCGGTCCATAGCATCCTTAAGGGAGGACATGAATGGCATTGGTAATGTGGCACTACGGACGTGTCACATGAGAATCCACCTGTGGAGGGGATTCCCACTTAGCAAAATAATTATCCGCGAACGGATAAGCCACCGCCAGACGCCTCTGCGGCTGGTATCGCTTGCCAGGCTGTTTCCACGCCTCCTCTAAATGGTCCACCAACTGAACCGAAAGAGGAAAGACTGTGGCGTCACCCTTCACATCCTTAAAAAAGGCATACTTGGATTTAGGCGCTGGGGGAACTTCGTCCTCAATCACCAAGGCTGTGCGGACTGCACAAATAAGTCCAGGAATATACACCTTGGACCTAGCGTCCGCTTCTTTAGTACGGAGAGGTTCCTGATCGTAAGGATCCAGAATCTCCCCATCATCAGACGTCCCTTCGTCATCCTCATAAGGAGCCGACAGACGCCACCGGCCGTTTATGTGGCCGCATCACAGACTCCCCTTGCAACACATCTGACAAGTGCTGTACAGAACTCGTCAGGGAGTTAACCCACGCCGGCTCCTGAGAAACCGGGAGAGGGGAAATAGGGAGACTGCGGGGTACCACCAATTGTCTTGGGAAACCCTGCATGGGTGACGACACCACTGATTGCTGGGACAAACCCATCTGCGTAAACGCGGACTGCGGAGCTAACTGGCCCACTAAGGCTGTAAGCGCCTGAGCGAAACAAGCCCAGGGCGGCTCCTGTACCGGTGCTGTAACCGTAATAGGCCGCGCCAACGACAAACACTGCCGGCAGAGGCCCTCCGCACTACCCTTCCCCTCCGCTAATGGTACTTTACACGTAGTACACTGCAGCCGGAGAGGAAAGTCACTTTCAGACATGATGGTAGAAAGTATGTGACCCCTCTCACCAATTTTTTTAAAAAGGCGAGAGACCACCCTGCAGCACCGCACCGCAAGGGCTTTAGCAGAAAGAACAGGGACAGTAATAAGGCTGACAGTCAGAAATGGAAAGTACAGGCAGCAGCGCTAGCACAGTCACATACAATGCAAAGAAACTCAATTCCTGCACTAACAGCGCTGATAAATCAACTACACAGGCACAGAGTCTGGTAGGACACAGCGCTGCATACACAGACCTGACCACAGCGGAGGAGAGGTATGCGGGGGGACCCAGACCACGATGCCTCCGTCCACTTCCAGCAGCGTTCTTGAAGATGGCCGCCGAGGAGCAGAGAGGAGGCTGGCCTGGGGGAGGAGCGCTGCCACAGGGCCAGTCGGCGTGTTGCAGAGAGGGCTGTGTGCAGCGGGGGAGGCGCCGGCTGTGAGACAGGGAAGGCGCGCTCCCCTGGCATGCATTTAACCCCCAGGACGCCGCAGCGCTACCGCTCTGCTGCGGTCCGCTGTCCCAGGGGGTTAGTGGAAGCGCAGGTTATATACCTGGCTCCACGCTGCAGCCAGTGCCCAGGGAGCCCCCTGCCTGGGGACTCTGGACCATATAACAGCAGGGACCCACCGCGGGACCCCGCTGCTTACCTTGCTGTCCCCCTTGATTCCGGCCATGGTCCTGAACATCTGGGGTCACCGCTAGCTGTGACCCCAGATGCCTACCAGCATCCCCGGATCAGTACCGGCGGGGGTGTAGGGAAGACAGCATGGACGTCAGGACTGACTGTCCATGCTGTACTTCCAGATGTGCAGCCACAGCTGCATGAAGAAAACTTCAGGGGCTCTTCTTAGCCCCCACTCCAACAGGTGCACCCGACTCCGGCCGGGCACCAAACTAAACTGAGATGCCTTGGCTCGGGGGCGGGGTATAGGAGGGGGACCCTAGTGCATCCTGGGAGGCTGAAAGCTTAACTCTATGGTGCCCGATGACTGACGTCACACCTATACCCCAAGGTATCCTGTGGATACCCTATGGACCCTGAAGTAGAAAATGCAAAAAGTTATGGCAACGTAATACATTCTCCTTATAACTCTGTATAATTACAATTAGATTTTTTATAACTTTTATTAGTATCATTTTTACATTGTTGTATATATGTTTAAATCTATAAGCATCCAAACTGTTATAGAATACTAAGTTCTTATTGTGCGAATGTGACCATAACAACATCTTTGCTGAGTCTAATTACACCAATCAGCTGTTAACTATTAAATTCCTTAAGTAACACATATAAGTGCACTTCAGCATGCACCTATTTTCTTTGAAAAAATCCAGCTCAAGAAACGCGTCAGTAGGGCTGCCTGGGAAACCTATTACCTTTATTTGCTACTTACCATCAGCAGTATGCTAATGTCCAGGAGAACACTAATTTATTGCTGCACCGCTAAGTGTTGTACATTCCGCATAATAGAGATCCAGCACAGAAGAGATCAGGGGGCTTCCACTCACCCCAGAGCTATATTTGGCTGGTCGCAAGCCAGCTCCATCGGCCCCCTGTAAAATACTACAGTGTCTGGAGACCAGCGAGATTAACACACCGGAGAGACTTGGGGGGTACAATAGCATTGGAGCGACATCTGGCAGGCTACCAGCTCCGTTGGCCCCCGTGTGACATCATAGTGGTTGGTAATCGGCGGTGACTGTTTTTGGAGCACAGGGCAGGTTGCAAGCCGGCTCCAATAATCATTATTGAATATATACTGTCCATAGGACAGAGATCTACAGTTCTGATTGGTCTTAATACTCTAATGGAGGCAACACATAGAGAAGCAGAGATCTAGTGCAGTAGCACACGCGGGACAGGCTCGTTACCAAGGCAATGTTAGAGAGCAGCGGGGATTCAGAATAGAGGATCAGAAACACCTGGTAACGATGGACCCCATTGGCCAGCGCTAGCCCCCTTGTGTGCACACCAGAACAAAATATCTTGTATAGATGATCATTGCCAGGAAAACCAAGGCTAGGGCCAGTGTAGGCTCTGCAGAAACTTATCTGTAGAGGAGCTGCAGGTTGTGACACCCCAACATGGCCCAACTTTAAAATGAACACCAGAATAGCTTTTAGAATCTCTGTCCCACCATACTGCTGGAATAAAAAACAACTGAAAATCCATATGCAATAGACATTCTCAGGCCCTCATATCAAAACCCATGGCCACAGTGGAACCACACCACAAAAAACAGGAGTGCCGCAAAGCAAGCCCAAATTCCTGAAAGAAGCCAGCAGCCACCCTTCTCAGCGTCCGGAAGGGGACCTTACAGGTAATGGCCATGCAGCTGCCAAATTTGATCCATTAACTAACATGTAATCACCACTGCGAACAGGTTGCAGCGCCAGGACTCAAAACCTCTGTAGGGATTACAGTTCATGAAAAGGATGAATACCTAGGACTCATAGACTAGGCGCAGACACTAGTGGGGAAGTACACTTACCACCCGTAAACAGTGCTAGTTCTGACCCAAAGAAAACGGTAACCCTGCGGAAGAGCCCTCCAAGAGAATGGAATGTAGCCCCTAGAACATGGAGAAAAACTCATAAACCACAGCACTGAAAGGACAACCACGGTATCCTACCAGAAACTTGGAGATGGATGTAAAACACCCATAGCCCAGGGACAATGGTCACCAAAAGATGATTACAGCAGACCGAAATACCGACGCCTATCTTAATCCCAATGCCGGAATCCAGAGTCAGGGGCGCCCTTAGCATTAGCCGCGCAGGGGGGTGGGGAAAAGATAGTGTTATGTTTAGGTAGCGTAAAGGGGTTGTTTTTTTTTTTTTTGGAGTTAGGCACCCCTAGGGGGAAGGGTTAGGCACTAAGGGGGAGGCTCAGGTTCAGACACAAAGGGGGGTGACTTAGGTTTAGTCATTAATGGGGAGGGTTAGGGTGCGGGGTGGGGAAAGGAGAGTTAGGCTACAAGAATGGAGGGTTAGGGGAGATGGGGGAAAGGTAAGTATACTTATCGGGATACCAACCATCGGGATGCTGCTGTCGGTATTTTGACAGGAGGCATCCAGACAGTCGGCATTACATACCGATTCTGTCTTACCATGGTGGGATGTGTGCTTAGAAAGCTCAGTTCTGTCTACTACTTGTTATATAATGTATATATTTATTTATTAAGTCAATTACGAAGCATAAATGAAGAGCCATAACAACCGCAGCAGGTTTAATTGTCTGCATTACCATAGTAAAATTACATCATATGTATGCAGTTAAGGCAACCTTAGTGCTAAGTAAATCAGATACCATACTTGAGTCCATGTGTTGTGTGGCATGCAATATATAAGATTTCTTGTAATAATGTGCAGCTATTGTATGGCCAAATATAATAATTCAATGAATGGAATAAAATATAAATTGAAAAGCTACAAAATGACACACAAATAGTAAAAACATTTCTTTTAATCAAATGCAGTAAATTCTGATTTCAAGCAGTACAAAAATTGCACACAATCATTATAAACGCTTCTATACATAAAACAGGGGGAGGTATGACATATCATCCAAACTGGTCACTCAGTCCAAGTAAAAATCCTACATTAATGGAAGATTACAGTGCAAGATGGAGCTGGACGGTTATCATGAAGAACGCAGCAGCTGCAAATCGATATAAGGAATAGAAATATACTGTAGACAGACATGGATGTTGAAATAAATGTCTCACGGGAGAGACAGGGGGATTAACTGCTTTTTGTTATAGAACCTATTTTGTCAAACTCAAAATGTCGACATTTTATGGTCATTTCTAAGTTTTATGGGAATACAAATCCCACAGGGCTTGCGATTTACCTCACTAACAACCTCAATGACTAGTCATTTCAGGTCATAGACCGTGTTGCAGGCAGTACAAACTCAACCGATAGAGATGCAGGACTAAAGTGTTGCTGTTACCCACCACAGTGGTGGCAGCCATTTTGGAGGCTAAGCCAATATTCATGAAAATGCAGCAAATCAATTCAGTAGGAACCAGCGACATACCAATGGGTCCGCAAAATGGCTACCGTCACCGAAAGTAGACAACACTTCATCAAATTTCAGAAATGAAACATGGGATATTATACTATAAATGAGAATTTGTAAAAGTCACAAAGGAGTTCTTTGACATCTTAAAACATGATGCAGAGGTGCCATCTTATATTGTTGTAGGGTATGCACAACTCCTCATAGTACATAAATGCTGTGTTAGCTTATTCCTGCTGCCCATTTTTATTATTAATAAACAGGGAGGGGAGGATTCTCAGTCACTGGTTGTGACCTTATTTGTGAGGATTGAGAGAAAGCTATTCAAGGGCACTTATAACTGACAGCACTATGTGCCATTTATACAGAGATTACAGACATAGCAAGAGATTATCCACCGATAGCACACAAATAGAACTATAGTAATTAATAAATTTTTTTAAGATATGCATCAAGTGTTAAGAGTACACCTCCCCATATCACCAATAAAGGTATGTACGAAGATGGTTCATCATCCATTTTATCTTATAATACAGTTTATACTGTGAGTGATAAATAGGATATAACACTTGGAAATGTCAGACATATATACACAATACAGGGATGCAATAGGATCTTGGGAAATGTAATAAGTAAAATACAGCTTCAATAATACTGACCCACTTTACAGTAGTTTTTAAATATATTTGGGTAGATTGACTGGCGCGGTCCACCTGTAATACCATAACGCAGGTGTACTAAGGCGAGCCCAGGGAGGACAGAAATCTCCAGTGGAGCAGAAGGTTTCTGATCCCCCAAAAATATCATATGGAGTAACTTTAATAAAATATGGAGATTTTACAATTTATTTTGTAGCTTCCCAAAGTATGAAGCAAATATTATCACAATATAGGCCTTATTAGGCAAGTTATACACTATGTAGACAAAAGTGATTGAACGCCGCCGGTTTCCATTTCAAAATGATGGGGTGACTATACTGTACACTGCGGTGAGTTGTACTTAAATGTATTTAATGTTTCTCTACTGAAACCTCATTCCTCAGCATGTTCGCTTTGAATGTTGCCAGCTAGCACAGCGCGCTTAGAGGCAGCGAGACCTACAGGACCAACATAGTTCAATATCAGCCGGACATGTATTTTACTCTTCATAGCATGTAAACTTATGCCGAGCAATATGACCACCACAATGAAATCGATTACCTGATCATCGCGGGTCACCTTACAGTCCCATAGCTAGTTGCTGCATATCTGTATGTTCCGTCACAGTCTCATACGGTTATGTATTGCACTTGGGTTTAGGACCTGAGATACCACCATTGCTATTACCTATAATCCTTATTGGCTTTGACAATGAAATACAGAGGTGTCCACCACCGTGGTGGTATCAGATCTACGTCACTAGGGGTACACAAGCCGTTATAAAAATGAGACAACAACAAAGATGAGCGGGAAATGAACATTCCACGTGGTGACATTGTAATCTGAGCTTATACACTTGCTCTGTCAAGTTTGTGCAGTGAGACATAAATGAATATTTGATTCCTAGTTACTTAGGAAACCTATATTGGTTGTTGGATTAAGTAGAAGTAGCTTTTGTAGTAAAAAGTGATCAGAAAAGATAACAGAAGGGTCAATATAAAACAGCATCATACAGCATGTGACACACATGACCAATGTTGTAGGAATAGGAAATCCGGTGGTTTGGCTGCATAAGGTGAGTAGCGTTTGCAAACCGTATATATACAAAAAAAACCGCTGCGTAGTATTCCTTTAAATGGAAAACTGGGAGCTGTAAAGTCTCAAATATTTATGTCCCTTTTTCTTTCTTCACAGCACCCATAAAGCATGGCCCGAAAAGCAGTATCCCTTAAGAAAAATTCAGTCAAACCAAAATTTATAAATACCCCCAATACCACAACTTATCAAACCATTCAGCAGTTCTGCAGACATTCTGTAAAATCAACAAAAATAAAATTCACATAAATCTCCAAAGTTGATTTAAAAAAAAAAAAGTTGTGTCTAATTTCCTGAAGGTATCTGAAGATCATAATTCCACGTGTGACTTGACATGTTCTGCAAAAAAGGAGAATACACAGACATAAATACAAGAGTATTACAGCATATAGCTGCTTTTTTAACAGTATTTGAGCTATAGGCAGGTGGGAGTAAATTTACTAATGGTTGATTTTCAGTTCCATTCTATTTTGTGGCGATTTTGAGGTGAATTGGTGGTGAATTGGTGGTGATTTTGACAATTCGATATTTACTAAAGAGAAAACTGACTCAAAATCCCCAGAAATTCGACTTCACACACAAATAGAACTTCAAATAACTTAAAATAGACCATCGGTGCTTCTCCATAAGCATTAGTAGAAAAAGCCTATTTACTAACAGTCCATTTGAAAATAGACCAAAAATCGACCCAAAATCACAATTGTCATTAGAACCAAGAGACACAGGGCCTGATTCAGAGCCGCTCGTAAGCAGCCGCTAGTTCGCTCTGAGCGATGTTCGCACAACTGCGCATGTGTATGGGTCGTAATGCGCATGCGCAAAACAGTAATTGCGGTCGGAAATCGTGCGCTCGTAAAACAGCGAGGGGCTGCTAATTTGATTGACAGAATGTACTGTTTGTGGGTGGTAACAGGGGAAGGTGCTTGAAAATGAGGGAGTGGAGATTCGAACGCAGGCGTTCCTAACGGTCAAAAGGGCGTTTAATGGGAGTGCATAATTAGTAAAGGAGCGTCATCGACCACGTCACTTGGTTGTCTTTTAGCCTGAACTGCTCGCAGTGATAGCGGTAAGAAAAACCTACAAGCACTGCGAGCAGTTCAGATGCCTTTCGATGTTCCCGATTAATCTACTAAATACCGGAGATAACGTGTGATGCGAACGGCAAAGGGGCGTCTTTACAAAATAGCGAGCGCATTTTTCGGACGCTCGCTCAGATATAGAGGCGTCAACACACCGCAAAGAGCGAGCGCTCAATTTAAATATCCGGCCCCTTTTTTAGAACGAGCGTCCGCTAATAGCGTCCGGCTCTGAATCAGGCCCACGGTTCTATTTGTAGAATTGTTTGAAAACTCAATATAATGGAAAAAAATATGAGGGAGAAGAATGTTGGGCACTCTGGCTGTACAAATCAAGACATTTAAAGGCATAGCAATGTCTTTTTAATAATCGTGGCTATGCAAATTAGCACTGGCATGAAGGTGTTTGCGGGTAATAACAGGAGATATGGTAAGAACTTACCTTTGTTATCTCTGTTTCTACGAAGTCCACAGGGTCCACAGGGTTGACCTTGGGGTATAGCTGGATCTGGATCCACGGGCACCACGCAGTTAAAGCTTTGCTGCTCCCAGGATGCACTTGGGTCCGTCCTCCTCTATACCCCGCCCCCGAGCCACAGGTACCTCAGTTGGTAAGCAGCTAAGGCCGGAGGAGGAGACTAAACAGAGAGAAGGAAGACGAACACACAAGAAACCATACTCACAGAAATGGGAGATGGAAAACCGGTGACCAGCCACACAGCCCATATGAAGCCAGGTGCGTCAGGGCGGGCGCCCTGTGGACCCTATGGACTTCGTAGAAACAGAGATAACAAAGGTAAGTTCTTACCATATCTCCCGTTTTCTACTTCAGGGTCCATAGGGGGTCCACAGTGTTGACCTTGGAGATGTCCCAAAGCAGTTCAACTAAGGGCGGGGACGCTCCTGTGCTGAAAGGAGTACCCGGCGCCCGAAGGATGCATCCTGAGAGGCGAAGGTGTCAAACGCATAGAACCTCAAAAACGTTTGAATGGAAGACCAAGTGGCCGCCTTACACAGCTGAACAGCGGAGGCGCCACGTCTAGCAGCCCAAGAGGGACCCACAGAACGAGTGGAATGAGCCTTAACAGAGGCTGGCACAGGTAAACCCTCCTGTGCATAAGCCTCACAAATAACTGAACGAAGCCAACGGGCTAACGTTTGCTTGTTGGCAGGCCAACCCCTCTTGTGAAAACCGAAGAGGACAAACAACGAATCCGACATCCTAACCGAAGCAGTCCGGTCCACATAGATTCTAAGTGCCCGGACTACATCCAAGGAAGCCTCACCAGCTGAAAGATCAGGTGACTGAAAAGCTGGCACGACAAGCTCCTGATTAATGTGGAACTTGGAGACCACTTTGGGCAAAAATTCAGGACGAGTGCGGAGCACCGCTCTGTCCTGGTGAAAAATCAGAAAAGGGGGGCGACAGGAAAGCGCCCCCAACTCTGACACCCTCCTGGCAGAAGCAATTGCTAGGAGAAAAACGGTCTTGAACGTCAGCCACTTGAGGTCCACCGACTCAAGAGGCTCAAAAGGAGGACCCTGCAAGACCCGTAGCACCACCGCCAAGTCCCAAGGAGCCACAGGAGGCACGAAGGGAGGCTGTATCCTGAGAACACTCTGGAAAAAGGTGTGAACATCCGGTAGTGTAGCAATCCGTCGCTGAAACCACACGGACAAAGCAGACACATGAACCTTCAGAGAGGCCAGGCGTAAGTCGAGGTCCAAACCTGATTGAAGGAACTCCAAGAATCTGGAAACCCGGAACATCTGAGGATCATAGTTTCTGGATTCACACCACTGAAAGTAAGTGCGCCACACCCTGTGGTAAATCCGTGCGGAGGCAGGCCCTTGTGCCCTAAGCATGGTACCAATGACCGAACTGGAGAAACCCCTAGACCTCAAGACGGCTGTCTCAAGAGCCATGCCGTCAAAGACAGCCGACCCAGATCCGGGTAAAGGCAGGGCCCTTGAGTCAACAGGTCCCGACGCTGAGGAAGAAGGTATGGAGCGTCGATGGAGAGACACCTCAGATCGGAGTACCAAGGACGTCTGGGCCACGCCGGAGCTACCAGCACGAGCGTGCCACCGTCCTGCTTGAATTTCCGCAGAACCCGAGGAAGTAAGGATATCGGAGGAAACAGATACGCCAGGTGAAACGTCCATTTCACCGACAGCGCGTCTACCAGACTGGCGCCTGCGTCTCTTGTCCTTGACCCGTAAACGGGCAACTTGTGATTGTAACGGGAGGCCATCAAGTCCAGCTCCGGCAGCCCCCACCTGTCCACGAGTAGCTGAAACACCTCTGGGTGAAGCGACCATTCCCCGGGATGCACGTCGTGACGGCTGAGGAAGTCCGCCTCCCAATTGAGGACTCCGGGAATGAAGACTGCCGAGATCGCTGGAATGTGACACTCCGCCCAAGCAAGGATGCGAGACACCTCCGACATCGCTGCCCGACTGCGAGTTCCTCCTTGGTGGTTGATATACGCCACAGTGGTGGCGTTGTCGGACTGCACCTGAACCGCCCTTCCGTGAAGAGCAGGACCGGACGACTGCAGGGCCCGATAAACTGCCCGCAGTTCCAGAATGTTGATGGGAAGAAGAGCTTCTTCCGCAGACCAACGACCCTGAAGTGACAACGAGCCGGTCACTGCCCCCCAACCCCGAAGACTGGCATCCGTCGTGAGCAGGACCCAGTCCGGGATCCAAAAGGGGCGCCCCTCGACCAGATGAGCTGTCTGAAGCCACCAAGCCAAAGACTGCCGAACCTCCGGGGACAACACCAGCAACTGAGAGCGGATCCGGTGAGGTAACCCGTTCCATTCCGATAGAATCAGCCCCTGCAGGGGCCGGGAATGGAACTGGGCAAATTCCACCATGTCGAATGTTGACACCATGGAGCCCAGAACCCTCATAGCCGAATGGACCGACAGGCGGCAACTGCTCAGGCAACTGTGTATTCGCAGCTGCAGGGAGGAGACCTTCTCCGGAGTCAGGAAAATCCGTTGCTGACGAGAATCCAGCAGGGCTCCCAAATGAACCATCCGCTGAGATGGAATCAGGGAGGACTTTTTCCAATTTATCAGCCACCCGTGCGCTTGCAGGCAAGCGATCGTCAAGTGGAGATGTTGAAGCAGTACCTCCGGGGAGCTCGCCAGCAACAGAAGGTCGTCCAGATACGGTAGCAGCCGTACATTCTGGTTCCGAAGATGTGCGGCCATGACCGCCATAATCTTCGTGAACACCCTCGGTGCCGTGGAGAGACCAAAGGGTAGCGCCCGGAACTGGTAATGGTGTTGAAGGATAGCGAACCTCAGATACCGCTGGTGCGAAGGTGCTATCGGAACATGGAGGTAGGCGTCCTGGATATCCAGGGACACCATGTAATCCCCCGGTTCCATCGCCAGAATGATGGAACGTAACGTTTCCATCCTGAACTTGGGAACTCTGAGGAATTTGTTCAGAGACTTCAAGTTGAGGATAGGGCGATGAGAACCATTGGGTTTCCGCACCAGAAATAGAGAAGAATAGTACCCCGTCCCTCGTTGTAATTGAGGAACGGGAACAATGACCCCTGCTGTCAGCAAGGACTCTACAGCTTCCTGAATCTGTAAGGACTTGGTCGTATCCTGAGAAGGACTTGTGCAGAAAAACTGGTGGGGCGGTCTGTGCCGAAAAGACAGACCGCCCCACCAGTGGGAGACCACTTCTCGAACCCAGGCATCCGTGGTGGTATTGTGCCAGCATGGGCAAATAGAAGAAGTAGGCCTCCCACTCTGGGGTCCCCCAGAGGGAGGCCTGTCCCATCAGGCAGAAGGTTTATCTTCCTGCTTGGAAGAAGGGCGCCTGGCACTCCAGGCCTGCTTCTTGGGCTTAGAAGCGGCCTTGGTCGTCGGCTGCCTCGGGAAGGACTGACCTTTGGCCTTGCCCTGAACCCGAAAGGACCGAAAAGCAGAGCTCCGTACCTTGGTAGGAGCAGAAGCCGAAGGGAGGAAGGCTGATTTAGACATGGACAAAATTGTGGACACTCTGGCTAAGTCTGGACCAAAAAGCAATTCCCCATTAAAAGGTAAGGCCTCCAGCCCCTTTTTGGAGTCAGCGTCAGCTCTCCAAGACCTCAGCCACAAGGACCGACGCGCTGACACAGCTGCAGCCGACACCCGAGAGGTTAGCAGGCTTGCATCTAACGATGCTTCCCCAATGTAGGAAGCCGCATCCCTCATTTGACCTATCAACGCTCTCTGGATCTCCGGAGCATCCTCCGGAAAGGTATCTTCCAAAGCATTGGCCCAGCTCTCGATGGCCTTAGCCACCCAAGAGATGGCCATGGACGGACGGGCCACCGCCCCCGAGAGAGAGTAGATAGACTTCAAACAAGTCTTCCTGTCCGTGGGATCTTTCAGGGAGGAGATCGACGGCAAAGGCAGCGTAGCGCTTTTAATTAAGCGGGTAACGTGGGAATCCACCGCTGGAGGAGTTTCCCACTTCCTGCAATGAGCCTCCGGAAACGGATAGTTCGAAGCCAACCGCTTCTGCGGTTGGAACTCTTGCTGGGCAACTGCCAGGCCCCTGCCATATGATCCGTCAATTGATCGGACAGGGGAAAAACCGTCGAAGCTACCTTGGCCTTTTTAAAATTTGGGTATTTTGACCTGGGGGCGGGCACATCCTCCTCAATGTGAAGGATGGCCCGCACCGCCCTAACCAATGCCGGCACATTAATGGAAGACTTAGCCTCCACCTCCTGGGCCCCAGCATCCGAGTCAGAGTCTTCATGGATCTCCCCGTCATCCGAAGACACGTCCGTGTCCGTGAACTGAGTCGCCAGTGAAGCCGGAACGGAACGCTTGGACGCCCGTGGGGGCAAATCACTGTGCAACATATTTTGAAAAGCCGATGACGAAGCCGCCAGACTCTGAACAGAGCTGGAGAGGACGTCCACCCAAGGCGGGGGTACTGCCTGAGGATACCCCTGAAAAGGTACCATCGACTGCTGCGGCACCGTGGGGGATTGCATGTATACCGGCAAACCCGCATAAGGACCCACAGTCTGAGACCCGGGAGGAGACTGCACCAGACGAGTCACACCCGGGGAACGGGGGATGGTAGGCTGGGGCAACGCCCTAGAAGGGGCCGCAGTCGGGACCGCAAGTCGGTCCGCGATTGACGCCAGCACTTGCGTAAACATCGCCCACGGAGGATCCTGCGCCACCGGGGATTTAGAGGGTCCAGGTACCAACTGGCACCGCCCGCACAGACCGTCCTGAGACAAATCTGCCCCGTCAACCCCTGCCGAACAGCGTCGGCAGGAAAACAACACAGGAGCCTCGGTGCGCTCATTCCCCTCATCAGAAATGACACAAACTTTTTTGCAATAAAAGTGTCTCACCGAAACGAGGTAAGGCGTATAACACCCACGCACTCCCAAGTATGCAACCCAAACAGCCCACAATATGGTACTGAGGAGCACACCGCAGTATGTGACGGACCTCACAAATACGTAGATTTATATAAGTGAGGTTACACAGAAAGAACACCCCTCCCCCACGCACCTGCGGGCCGTAGGAGAAGGAAAGGGATAGGTAAAAAGCTGACATTAAGTAGAAAAAAAGCACAGACAGCAGCACTAGCAATAGTCACATACCATGCAGAGAAGTATTACTCACTGCACCTTCCGCTACAATCAACCTCCCAGATTCAGTGTCTGGGAGGGCTATAGCGCTGCGAACACCGTCCTGATCAGGGGAGAGGTACGCAGGGGGACTGGTCCACTGTAAGCCTGCCTGGGAGCTCTGCGATGCTGCCTGAAGATGGCCGCCGGAGAGCACAGAGGAGGAGTGGCCAGGAGATAACAGCCCAGCGACGCCAGCACGCTTGAGAGAAGGCGCGCTGGGCTGAGGGGAGGAGCACTGAAGCAGGGAAGGCTGCCTCCCCTGCTAGTATGAAACCCCCAGGGAAGCCGGTTCCCCGCTGGTCTTACACCCTGGAGGTCAGCAGACACGCGGGGTATTCCACATAGTGGGGGAGCCCGCCGACGCTACTAGCGCCGCTGGTCTGTCCCCAGAGACCGGTGGCTACAAGACTGCATTATCCCCGCGCGGCTTACCTGGCCCCTTGAGTCCGGCAGCAGTCCTTGGGAGGTCCCGGAGCCACGCTAGTACTGACTCCGGGGTCCCGCTGCGATCCCCGGATCAGTACCGGCGTTGCAGCGCCAGCGGGGCTGTTGGAGTGGCAGCGTGGATGTCCAGATGGACAGTCTGATGCTGCTGCTCTGAAGATAGTAAAAATAAACTAATAAAATCTTCTTTTTAAAAAAATAAAGCTATGGGGCTGCTTATGCAGCCCCACTGCGCAGGGTGACCCGACTCCGGCCGGGCACCAACTAAAACTGAGGTGCTGTGGCTCGGGGGCGGGGTATAGAGGAGGACGGACCCAAGTGCATCCTGGGAGCAGCAAAGCTTTAACTGCGTGGTGCCCGTGGATCCAGATCCAGCTATACCCCAAGGTCAACCCTGTGGACCCCCTATGGACCCTGAAGTAGAAACAGTGCACATGACATGTTTTGGCCAATAGGAATGCTTTCGTATAATTTTGTGTCGATTTTTGGGTGAATAGAACACATTTAGAACTTCAAATAGAAACAAATGCACCATTGAAATCAGAATGGAACCCAAACTGACTGTTAGTAAAATATCTAATTTGGATAGAAACACTGGTCGATTTTTTGGGGTTGTTGGTTCTATTTTGGTGTTTTTTAAATTGAATCGAAATCGACTTTTAGTAAATTTACCCCGTGGTGTCAGATTCAGTCATTTGTCTATCGTCCACATCTGCACCTAATTTAGCCACACTTTGCCACGTGTGACCAAACAGATCACACAGTGAATGCCCGCTCTTGGTGGTCAAAGAATATCCTTGACAGGTAAGTTCCATATTGGATGATGAAACTCCACATAATCAGTTTGGGACAAACGTTCCAACTTCCCATTAATTTAGTCAAAATTAAAAAGAAATTTGCAGAGCAGACAAAACCTGCAGGTGTGTGGGTAGCTGTACACAATCACTCACCTTGAGCACCTGGAAGTCTTATGTCATCGGGTTGATCCACCGATGTACCGGAGGACTCCTCCATGAACTGACTGTAAAGTCTTTTGATTTCCTGGTCATACTCCTGCCACTCAGGGACTATACGTACAGCCGCTTGTAACTTAGGCTCTTTGGTCATTGGGTTATTGCACTGTACAATAATGTAAAAACAAGTTAGTATAGAAGCAAATGAACTGTGAGGCAGGCAAGACATACTGGCACGCTAGCAACAACTGGAGAAGCTCAACACAAGTGGCTGCAATGCATCTAGGCTTTAGCTGGTCTGTGTGATACTAACGTTATCATCCTGATTTAAACTCAAGTCTTTGATCCCCCATCTTTATCTACAGTAGACAACCACTCACCAAATCGATGGTTTTAGCTTGTTTCTTAGATGCTTCATCACACCAAGTTTCACACCATAACCATTCCTGCGGAAGTGATTTAATAGGCACTTGATGGATCATGTTATTTGGCAAATCCTAAAGAAAATAAAAAATATAAATAAATGACGTGTGTCACTTCGAAAGGAACAGGAGTGTGTGAAACAAAGCCATTAGGAACTGCTTGACTGATCGTGAGTTCCACCACAGACCTGAGACTCCATGCGGTTTACAAGACGCCAGCTAGTGATGTCTAGTCAACGTATACAAAGCAATGCATCACGTTTAGTTCCAATTCTGTTGTATTACGATATTTCCATTGTACACACCTGGTCGAGATTGGATAGGCTGTTGGGGTCTTGGCTCAGACCCTGATACTGTCCTCGTAGCCGGTCACCTGCAGCTATTTTCCTGAATTTCTTTAAGTCCACGACATATAAAGCACTATGAGGGAAACACAGTACGTTTAGACAGACCGCCCACGCATCTGCTCTTTGTTTTTACACTGACAAATAATCATCAAGCACAATATCCTTTAGACGTAGAAATATTTAATGGCGCACTATATTGGGGCGTCACTTTAAATGACGGCCTGTAAACCTAAGCTTGTTACCTAATGTGGTACTTTCGCCCTGCCAGGTGACTAGCCCAGTAACCAGACCTCCAGAAGCGGTACCCATCCATTTCCCTGCGGCTTTCGCAGAACGGAGTGTATCCATATGGGGCGCCATCTAAGTTGAAGTCCCGTAACTCTTTGAGATCAGTGCGTACAATCTATGAAGAAAAGAAGAGAGTATAGGATCTGCCTGCACACGGCAAATAAACATCACATAAATAAACACAGCAGTTAATTTTCCGATGCACAGTTTATACAATCGTGCGTGCAGTCTATGAAAGGAAAACTGTCCGCAGTTGACGATCATAGATTTGGTTCATTATTAACAACGGCATCTACGTAATGCTTCCATCCACCCGATGGTTAGTGCGCATCTCCGCTGTTTGGGAGCCTGTGCATGTGCAGAATGGGTCCTGTGATGTCTCAGACGGTTCCTGTCACACCTCTGCCTGAATGACAGGCAGAAGCGTTTGGGTGGCGGTGCAGGGGCAAGCACAGCCTGCAAACCCTGAAACAGGGGCGTTTTGCCCGTTTTCTGGGAGTGCTGAGGTCAGAGGGACCATGGACGTAGACTACCTGCCCTTGCAAGCAGCCAGGAGCCAGCCAGCCTTCATAAGCTGAGGCTTACTGAGCTGGCCGATGCCGGGGAACATCACAACCATCAGTAGCGATGGTGATGCCAGGATTCGAGCTTGGTCACAGCTCTGGGATCGCAGATACTGACAGGAGGCGTTTCTACTCTACAGGCGCCCCGTGCAGCATTGGCATTTTAGATGGATGGTATTGCACAGCCGGCCTGTGTGCGGCTGTGTAATACAGTCCATGTCTGAATCAGTCCCTGTGTCACTATAAGTCACTAGCAGTTTTACCTACCTGGTCAGCATCCACGAAGAGGATTTTATCCACTGCCAGTGGGAAAAGCACATCAAGAAAGAGGATCTTGTATCCCCAGATAATCCTCTGTTTCTCAGTCTGCTGGTGCAGCCAGCGAGGCCACTTGTACTGGACAAGTTCATACTGGAAGTTATACTTCTCTGCCATGTAAGGGATAAAGTTCTGGAAGAGTTAAAATAATTAAAGAGAATAAGTGGAAAATTGGTCACAGAAATCCTTTCATTTCAGAACAATAACCACCCCAGTGGGAGATTGTTTACATAATCGGCAAGGAATAATTATTTCGTATGGCTCTTGTAGGGAGCAGCGTGAGCATTTTTACATCTAAATTATGACATTTAACAAAGCAGTGGTCTACCCCCATTAACACAAAGCCATAGTAGCTACCTAGCGGACCACAGCCTATGGTGCTGCAAACCAGGGCGCATCACGTAGCTCACCTAAAAATAAAACCGTTTCACCTTTTTCAAAGACATTTGAAACAGTGATAAATGGAACAATTGGGAAATATATTAAATGTAGTAAATAATTTTTCGCTGAAACCATCAGCCAAATACAGTACAATGCTCTGAATAGTTTGCAAAGAAACAATGAACTCTCTCGCAGCTACGTATCGTGTATCTGGTTTACATCTAGACATAACATTTCGAGCCTGACC
Organism: Taudactylus pleione; assembly: GCA_031769625.1. Lineage (NCBI taxonomy): Eukaryota > Metazoa > Chordata > Amphibia > Anura > Myobatrachidae > Taudactylus > Taudactylus pleione. The sequence goes on along the minus strand of JAUIMM010000141.1, from coordinate 1,272,806 downwards.
CAGAACTGATGCTTATTCAATAGCTACAATGTAACAGTTCAAACAAACCAAAGATACAAACCTTAAAGGTGGGGGAGAGATAATTTTTCAAAAACCAGAACTTCACCGGGGTCTGTGTATTCTTCAGTACTGACAACATCATTATCCTGTGGAAGCAGAGCAGCAGAGATGGAGCACTTTTTATTATCCCTCCCCAAATTTCAGAAAAGTAAATATTAAGAGACGCCTAAATACCAGTATATACGCAGGTGCATATTTATCATCACAGCACTATGGAATCTTTCTTCACTTTACTTTTTTATTTCTTACTTGTGTGTACATACTCCGGCACAGCCACTGCACATCATACCGTGCATGCTCAAGCGGACATGACCTGAGAGGATCCCGCTCCAGTCATCACACCGTGCATCTCCAAGCGGACATTACCGGGAAGGATCCCTCTCCTGTCATCATACCATGCATCTCTAACCGGAAATTACTGGGAAGGATCCCTCTCCAGTCATCATACCCTGCATGTGCAAGCAGACATTTCAGGGGAGGATCCCTATCCCGTCATCATACCGTGCATGTGCAAATGGGCATTAATGGGGAGGATCCCTCTCCTGTCTTCATACCGTGCATCTGCAAGAGGACATTATAGGGGAGGATCCCTCCCGGTCATCATACCATTCATCTCTAATCGGACATTACCGGGAAGGATCCCTCTCCAGTCATCATACCCTGCATGTGCAAGCAGACATTTCAGGGGAGGATCCCTATCCCGTGATAATACCGTGCATGTGCAAATGGACATTACCAGGGAGAATCCCTTTCCTGTCACCATACCATGCATCTGCAAGCAGACATTACAGGGGAGGATGGAGGATCCCTCTCCCATCATCATACCATGCATCTGCAAGTGGACATTATCGGGGAGGATCCCTCTCCTGAACCAATTTGCAACATGTCACCTATAGATGGTGTTAGCTATTACGGCAAAGTTCTGGAAAGTTACGCTTACCGGAGCTTGGTAAACATCACAATTTAACAACCCTCCAATATCTGCTGCGGTCACCCCTTCATACAGCCTGGAGATAAATCACTTTTACGTTTGCTCCCAGAGAACAGCTGTTTTCTGGGTATTTCCTCCAAATCTCTTGATAAATATGCCCCATACTGTCTTAGATTAATCAGACTGTACCATACAAGTTCAACAGATTATATTGTCAGGAAATAATCTGCTATCAGTGCTGGAAAGCATGGAACACGTGACGTTAACGGCATTAAAGGGACATTATACAGATGATTTACACACCGGAACCTGCAGTATGGGAAGCGACTCATGAAGTGTAAACAGGAGGAGTATGTCTGTAAGTACACCTATTGGATCTCTATAGCTGCTAGCTACAGGGGAGCACACAAGTACTTAGTACCTACCTGAGGAAGCGCTCATACAAGTGTCCAGAAGCCAGGGAGAAGATATTCAGAACATCCTCCTTCTCCTGTTTCACCTCCTCTTGTTTCTGACCTCCTGAGAGCCCCCTGATGAGAAATAGGAGAATAAAATGCCACTAAATAACCAGATTCCTGTGTGTCAGAGGCTCCTAAGTGTAAGACCGACATTAAATGATTCAATGTATTTAGCCTTCCTTATATTACGCACTATACAGTACCGTTTAGATACTTCTTGCCTCATGCAAAGTCTCTAGGACAGCGATTTTCAACCTTTTCAACTTGAGGCGCACTACACAAGATTTTAAAAATTGCCAAGGCACACCATCCGGCTATGCGGCGTGTGTGACCAATGAAAAAACATACACACACATATTGGCCTCCTGAGGAATAAAACACACTACATTGGCCTCACCAGGAATGAAACATACTACATTGGCCTCCTCAGGAATAAAACACACTACATTGGCCTCCTCAGGAATAAAACACACTACATTGGCCTCCTCAGGAATAAAACACACTACATTGGCCTCCTCAGGAATAAAACACACTACATTGGCCTCCTCAGGAATAAAACACACTACATTGGCCTCCTCAGGAATAAAACACACTACATTGGCCTCCTCAGGAATAATACACACTACATTGGCCTCCCCAGGAATAAAACACACTACATTGGCCTCCTCAGGAATAAAACACACTACATTGGCCTCCCCGGGAATGAAACGCACTACATTAGCCTCCTCGGGAATAAAACACACTACATTGGCCTCCCCAGGAATAACACATACTACATTGGCCACACCAGGAATAAAACAACTACATTGGCCTCCCCAGGAATAAAACACACTACATTGGCCTCACCAGGAATAAAACGCACTACATTGGCCACACCAGGAATAAAACACACTACATTGGCCTCCCCAGGAATATAACACACTACATTGGCCTCCCCATAAATATAACACACTACATTGGCCTCACCAGGAATAAAACACACTACATTGGCCTCCCCAGGAATAACACATACTACATTGGTCTCCTCAGGAATAAAACACACTACATTGGCCTCCTCAGGAATAAAACACACTACATTGGCCTCCTCAGGAATAAAACACACTACATTGGCCTCCTCAGGAATAAAACACACTACATTGGCCTCCTCAGGAATAAAACACACTACATTGGCCTCCCCAGGAATAAAACACACTACATTGGCCTCCCCAGGAATAATACACACTACATTGGCCTCCCCAGGAATAAAACACACTACATTAGCCTCCTCGGGAATAAAACACACTACATTGGCCTCCCCAGAAATAAAACACACTACATTGGCCTCACCAGGAATAAAACGCACTATATTGGCCTCCACAGGAATATAACACACTACACTGGCCTCCTCGGGAATAAAACAGACTACATTGGCCTCCTCGGGAATAAAACACACTACACTACAAGTGCTCTGAGCTGACTGCCGCGGCACACTTGACAACCACTCGCTGCACATTAGTGTGCCATGGCACCGTGGTTGAAAAACGCTCTAGGACATGGTAGTCTTACATAACACAGAAAAGAATGGCTAATAATTATGATCCCTGCAATGGATGAAAGAAGTGGTAAGACTCCAGGGTTTTGTTTACATGACAGCTGAAGAGGGAATAATATGACACTTGTATGGAGTTAAAGAATACGGGTCTGTGTTCTGCTCTACGGCATCATCTGCAGTTTTAGGAGACACTTTATTGAGAGGATTATTTTAGAATCAATCCTTTTGGTTATCGATGTAAGATTTTAATAATCTTCATCACATTCCCAATCTAATTATAGGTAATAAAACTAGTACTGCGTGCATAACCAGCTGGGAATTACCGCAGCATTCCTGAGTGTAGTGGTTTGTAGAGTGTGGAATCACTACACTGAGCAGAGGTGCAGGGCTGCATTTACCAACATGCCAGCTTTATGGGGCCCCAAATACATTGGACAGACAAATATGTATTGGACATAAATCATGCCAGACCTGCCCTGTATAAAATTACCATTTGATGGATTCCCAGAAACCGGATTCATTGTCATTAGTCCCTTCACTGAGAAGGTCTTCTGCCATCTTGTCTGGTTTTTTCTGAACCTGAATAATAATAAAAAAGAAAGTACCACTTTGATCAATAAGCATGTACCTAAAGCTGTGTTCACGTCATTCATTAGCTATTTGCCATTCAACTTGTACACCACCACAAGGGGTTAAGAGTAAAAATAACACACTTTTAAATTGTCATCAATTTACACACACTCTAGGGTGATAGCTAAAATCATGAATGCTAATCATACACAGCAGCAGCGCCACCTACAGGAACCAAAACAAACTTTATTCATATTTTATATTACAGCAAGTACTGCTTTTTTATATAAATACTATGAATCTGCAAAGCAGTTTTTAATGTCCATTTACGACAGGTTGATGTGACAGGAGACCAGTGCATGTCACTCACTTTGACTTTTATAGTTTTGCTCCTAAAATCATTAAGGACGATCACCACTTCTTTGTCCTCAGGGGCAGAGTCTGTCCCATCATGACTACAAGAAAAAGACATACAAGACACTGAGGGACGCTAATACAGCAGATGTGTCTTACAATTGATTATTAGTTATATTTTGATGTTTTATATAGAGTCACTGTTACAGAGCTGTGTGAGTAAATGCGATGTGAACATCTCATAGAAATAGTAACGTTTTACCTGTATATATTATATATCTCTTCTGAACGACCTTTCCTCAGCCGGAGAATCCATGCACCAGGCTTTGCTTTTAACTGGAAATAACCCTATGTATAAAAAGTGGGAGCAGTGATAAGTCTACAATTACAGCATTACTTTCTAATGACAACTGTATACAATTATCATTACAGAAATTTAACTATACAACAGACTATGGGGGGTATTTATCAAACCTTGGAGAGAGATAAAGTACCAACCAATTAGCTCCTAAGTCTCATTTCTTCAAACAGAGCCTGTAAAAGATTGGTTGGTACTTCGTGTCTCTCCACGCTTTCATACCCTGAAAGTTTGCTTCACTTATTCCGGGAAATTTTTTTTTTAATTTTGCTGGAACGTGAAACACAACGACTAGATAAAATAAAAAAGTTAAAGAAACATAAAACAAGGACTGCTACAATTAAAGATGGTTATTATTATGCCTCATGGATGTTGCGCACCTTTTCCACTAGCCACAAGATGGCAGTATTACGGCCAGTGCTTTCCTTCGATCTATGCACGGACAATAAAATAGTACTATAAATAATGGACATGCAAGCTCTATTTTAGACATGTCCTTAAGGCATCACAGTTAACTTCACCGTAAAAACCCCCCAAAAAAACACACACACAAGTTTATTATATACATAGATCAGTCTAAAGAAGATAAAAAGGTATGCGTGTTATTTCTACCCGATTTCTAGCAGGTGTCCATGGATGTTTCAAAGCAAATGTTGGGTAATTGCATGCATACAGATGTGTTCCCATACACCTAGCGTCTATAAGGAATGGGGCGAGAGACGCCCGGTGCAACGAGACCCTCTGAGAGGTGTAGCGTACAGTCTTTTTCTTTCAATTTTGCATCTTCGTCACATTGCAGACGCAGCGAATCACCAAAGTGTACACGAGATGTTGGGCTGCAAACTTTAACGCACATGATTTCGTTTTATATAGGACTCGGAGTGAGAAAAGGCTGAGGCATCGTAGCACTTCCTATATAAGGTCACACAGATGTACTAATGTCACACATCAAATTGCTCTGTGCAAGCTAGCAATGTAGTTCTGTCACCCCCAGTTGTTATATTTATGTAAATAAGTTAAACATTTGAAGTGAGAAAGACGCTC